>CAXKVY010000471.1:0-655039 GCA_964058915.1 Tetropium fuscum | reverse complement strand
ATCCATGTTCTCTACCATGCCAGTATAACTATCATATCTTAGCGTTCGCATACATCACCTAGAGCAGTGACCTTGAACGCTCCTTCATACGTAGATATCTCCTACACTATAGAAAAGAGGTACAAGAGAAAACGGAAGAAGTTTCACTGCAATTAGCATGCAGCAGAGCTACCAAATAATGCCCAGATGATATACACGAAAATTCGAATGCGTTTTGTAAACAAAGCAGCAATCCGAGGGCTATTGAGGACACTTCGCGGCAATTTCTGAGTTTATTTTGCACAAATTTCAGATTTGAAAAGGTTATAGTTGGATGCAAGGCAATGTTAGTACATATTTGTAGGCAAGAAACAATTATCGCTACTGCATGTATTTTCTATTGCAGCAGTACCTTAAAAGAACAAGCCATACATTTGCTACATGATAATAACCCTCATCCCTAATCCTCAACCTTAGTAGGACCTTGATTGACAAATACAATAGGCACTCCTCATTTTCTTGCAATTCTAAAACGGGAAAACTAGTGAAATAGCTAGGAATCTCATTTCTCTATCATCTTCGCCCCCTCTGTTGCTATTGTCATTCTACGACTATCATTATGTCATTATTATCAGTGTTAGTAAGTTTGTGCATCGAATACCAATAAACTCTGGAAGATTTAAGTAAGGTTTCAAAGCGTAGGGAACTTATGTTTCTTTAAACATTTTATATGCCAGAACGGCATTCATGTAGATAGTTTGTACATATTTCGACAAAGGTGTTGTCCATTATCCATAAATTTTGTCTATAAATGACACCCAGTGGTCAGTGTAGCTGTTGATGGGAAGGATTTATAAAACGAAAAAGATATGTTACCGCTTTTTGGTAAAATACCTGTCTACACCCGCATTGATATTCATCGGTAACTTCTCTATTTTTCTTTTAACATTTCTTTAAAAAAAAAGCGAAAATTTTATACGCTACGTTAAGCAATGATATATGATTTGAACCCCTATAATTTGAACACACCCCTTTCATATGCAAAGTACATATTATCGTCTCTGTCCATTCCTTTGGTAATAGTTCTAGGTCTCATATTTTCTTTAACAACATATATGCTTCACTAGTTTTCCCCTCCATATTCAAACATTTCTGACTTTATAATATCACTTCCTGGACTTTTATCATATCATTTAGAGGTATTTATCATGTAGAGTTGTAGAGAAACAGACGCCTACAAGTGTAAAAATAACGAGTACATAACATATATTTCTACCAATAATTATTACTTATACTAACATGTTCATGGATCTTTAAAATTGCAACCCATCTTCTTACATCTTACACCGACATTGCGCAAACATATCTGGCCAGTAGATCATAATCCCCGGAGCGAACCTAATTATGTAGACCACAGACGACCCCAGCGCGAGCCGTGGGAACGGAACTCCTTGGACGTGCCTTCGCGGAAGGGTCGGCGGGCAGGGTTGCCTTGAAGGTCGCACACCCTATCGCAAGGGGGGTGTAAATGACCAGTGTCCGAGAGCTCAACAGGTGCCCCATAGTTCAGAGCGTGTGCCGGCTAGCACCCTTCCATCGACACCGCCGCCCCTGCCATAAACTACCCTGAACTGCCGATTCCACCCTTTCGGCGGGCTTAGTCGAGTGATTTCTTATAGATATTGATGGGGGTGCGTTTCCGGCGCGATTTTTTGGTTTTCCAGCGATTCGTGAAGTGCTGCTTAGAAACAGTCACATAAGAAACGATATTCCACGTTCTTGAAACATATTTGCGTTTTTTAAGAATGTGAGTTAATAAATGACTTTTATTTTATTCTATTTATAAAATCAAGTGTTCCAATTTAATATTTTTTATTTTCCATGCTGCATTTGCTTGCAAGTTTGTTTTTTGTTTCTGTAATTAAAAAAGACTAAGTTATTTCAATAAGTCTTCTCAAAATTATCATTGGCTGTGATTTAAATAGCGATTTAAAAGAAAATCAGTTGAATTGAATCAGCCCAACCTTGCCGTCATAGATTAGGTGAATACATAGTCAGTGCCTATATTATATTTCTCGCTCCTAAATGGGACCAGAAACTCAAAGCATTGGGACGTAAGCCAGAAAGAGAGGTCTAAAAGTGATATGCAGTACATACGCTCGCGTACCTGACCCACCCCAACGCGAAGTTGACCGCATTTTCTGAACTACATTTTGCGGCATTGATGCCAGTTTTTTTGAAGTGAAATAGAAAATAAATGATGCGCAAATAAAATGTATTATATTATCATATTTATTTAGTTTTTATCTCTATTCAACTTAAAGTAGGAGGTAAACAACCCCAAATCGTTACACTATGATTGGCTCTCTACCTTAGGTAGGGTGGGTCTCTGACTAATATTATCTCTCCATTGGTAATACGACATGGACCTACTTGTCTTTATGGCTCAAAGATTATAAAGTATTAGGATAGTGGTATTAGTCCTATAACCTTTTTGGTATGGTTATTATATTGTTTGTTTTTAGAGCATTAGCAGTAAGTTCAAAATGCTCCTTAAGTTTTTCAAAATATTTTACTTTTTTTTCTTCGCTCAGGATGATATCGCGCACCATATACTCTGGACGCCAATAAACAGTTTCTGCTAATAAATAAGTCATATCAACTAATTCTTGAGTAGAATAATTCATATTAACGTTTTATACGAGGGTAATATTAATGGGATAACAAACACATGTAGTAATACAAGCCACTGGAGTGAGATTTTCACAGCTACTGAGAATCTGACAATAGTTTTGTTTGTTGCTTAAATTTGTCAAAGCCTTCTTTGTACCAATTAGACTCTACTGGTGTGTTGTTCGAGATCCTTGAGTACCCATCTCAAATGTATTAAAGCATCTTTTTTGATAAAAGTTAATTCTTTGAGTACAAGGCCAATTTTTTTAGTAATTTTTAAGCAAAATTCTGGTAAATCTGTTCGCTGGAAAGAAAATTGCAAATATCTCAAACTGCTAACTTTAGCCCCTGCCATGTCTATACCAGAAGAAAGATAATTTAATTTTATATAACTGGGCATAAAAAATTCAGGTTGTTCCAAAAATACAGGTTTCGCAGTTTTAAATTAGCTAAATGTGACATGGAAAATGTAATACTTGGTATATAATTTTCGATTAGACAACTCTTGTTCTTACGCTGTGCCAAAAATTAAATTTAGATATACCATGTGAAAAAAGTTATAAAGCTCCTTCCAGACCTTTCCATCTGTCACTTTTTTCTTAAAATGGTAAAAATCTCCGAAATCTGAGGGTTTAGCCTAGGGTGCGAAACATGTTTTTGCCTCAAAAGTTTGCGCTCTTTCCGAATTTCAGAGAATATATAGGGTGTTCCATTTAAAATAAGAAAGTTAGTTGCCGTCCAGGATATATGGAACACCCTGTACATTCATAGATATTTTTAAAAAACGCTAAAAAAGGATACCAACAACCTGGGATAATAATACCTAAAATGCGACCGAAATAATACCGAAAAAAATACCGAAAATGCAAAATTTGAGTTGGTTTTAGTTAAGTTCATAAGGCGTTTTCTAGAACTATTGTCTAGTCAACAAGTGCCAAAGTGGTAAATAAAATTTTTTAAATTTTTCATATCTGCATATTTTTTATTTTGATATACTTAACTAAAGAAAGTGTTAGAATATTTTAAGGAAATATTGAGATTATCCGTTCATACAAATAATACGTTTACTTAGCATTTAAACTCGCCAGGTAACTTGGCAACATTCATAGTTAGATAAACCGGCTGGGGTTGAACTTTCGACATTTAAGTGGACAAGTAAAAGGCAGAGCATAATTTATGAATGAAAGAATGACAAAAGTGTATTACAGCTCCATCTAGAATTCTCATTAGAACCCTCAGTTTCAATACAATAAGGCATGCGGTTCGACCGGTGTACACGGCTCCATCACTAAAAATTAAACATGCCTACAGATTACTATTCCTATTAATGGTATAGCCACTCCCTCGATTAATATGACAGGGCTCTGTGACAAATTTTACATGTTTTATTCATACACTCACAAAGATAGCCGTTCGCCGTTTCCACCATCGTTTTAGAGTGCACCAAACGGAGAGCGAACGACCACGACGTGCGTACAGCCCGGCACCGTTCCCGGACTCTTTTCCATGTCATGATCGTTCCAGTAAATGATACGTGTATTTATGAGTTATTAGAGATATTAAAAAATAACCGTCGCGTAGGCCTTTTATCACTCCGAACATCTAAATGATCCGCATTTAGATAATATTCCTTTTTAATTTTCATTATTTCAGCCGAATGGGGTTTTAGATGTTTTATGCATGTTTTATTTTTGAAGTGGTAATAAAATACGTCTCGTTTTTATTACCTATCCGATGTGAGTGTAGCAGCACACGTGAGTGTAGCAGCAGGGGGGAGGGAGGAGGCACAGATGCTTTCTGCTTATTAGGAAATTATATTTTATATAAATACGGTGACAAATATGCGATGGTGAGGCGTTTGACCCCAGCCTACCGAAAGAGCGGGTAAAATTGTATTATACACACAGAAAAGTAATTTACTGACAGTGTAAAATACTGATAGTGGATACACTGAAAATAATGCAAATTTAAAGCTTCATTCTCTAGTTCTGTATTTTGTTTTATTACAAGAGTGTCCCATTTTAATTTATCAGGCTGAATAAAAATCGCGAAAGACATTTCCGAAAAAAAGTTCCAGGCAGAAGTTTTACAGTTTTAAAGGGGCCATTCGATGCCACTGATATTTTTGATCTTGGGTGAAGGGTTCAAGGTCATTCAAGGTCAACTTTGTTTTTTAAAACTAAACCCCCTATTTCTCACATCTGCAGTTGATTTTACGTAAAAAAACATGTAACTATCGCCTGAAACTTTTTTGTGACACGGCAAATATGCTTCCAAAATTGAATTCAAATTTCGTGGATTTTTCCCTCGCGAATGTTGAGCCTCTGAGAAAAATCGCTAGAGATGAAAAGTTCTTAGAATCCCGCAAAAAATCTTCACGATCCTTTGCATAATTTTCTGGAAATTTGAAAATAAAAAAAACGTCTTGCGATTTTTCTCAGAAACTCAACATTCGCGAGAGAAAAAATAAACAACTTTTGAAAGTTTCATTTTTGGAAGCTAAATAAGTCAAACCAATTTGTGTTTTCAAGAAAAAAGTTTCACGCAATCGTTTCATGTTTTCTTTACGTAAAATCGATTGCCGATGTTAACTGTAGATGGGGCACTCTTATGTTGCCTATGGGCAACAATGGCGACTCGTGGATATTTTAGTCGGGTAGGCACAGAAGTAGAATAGGGGTCCGGAACCAATAAAATGCGCTGCAGGCGATTTTTTTTTAGCTCAAGGTCAAATGCCTTAAATGCAAAGTTTTCAAGGTGCAATCCATGTTTTAAGAAAATTTGTATATATTTTGTGACCGTTTGTCTTTTCAACTTGGATATTTTAATGACATGTTGTGATTGATCTTTGGACGCTTCATGTTTTTTGATGCTCGTTGACAATTTTATTAAATCAAAATATCCCTGACAAGCCGAAATATTTTGCCTCAAATTAGACAGAAGTAGATATTATGGCCAACAAAATAATTAATTTTTTAAAATACTGCTACGCAACCGTTGACGAAATATATTTTTTTGCTAAAGGCCCGTACATCAAAATAATTTCTGATCATTCAGCTTATTCATGGTGTTTCTAGTATAAATACTGCAGACGAAATCATGTGGTACATCCATGGCTAACGAAATTTCTAAATATCTCTCCGTAGAAACAAATAAATTAGATTTCAACACCTACCTTTATTTTCAAATCAATTTTATGATAATTATTTCCCAAATTACTGACCTGCGCTGCAGCATTTAATTGGTTTTTTTTAAGGTGATTTACACCAATTTCTGTTAACGATTAGAACCAAACACTCGTCAATATTCAAATATTATTAAACAATAAGAGAATAAATAATGTTTTATACGTTGACATAAGGTAGTTTAGGTACGGTATGAAGTTGCCTGGCCTGAACATTCATAACGCTCAGCTACGAGAGGCGAGGTTTCACTGACCAATTTCTTTTATTTCAATATTGAGAATATTATTTACTCAAATATATATATTAAGGGGTAATATAGAGAATTCATGAAAGAAACCAAACCAAAACAAAACCAAACCATTTTTATTTGTAATAATGTTTAATACTGACAAATATTTGTTAAAATTAATAGAAATTGGTATTATTAGAAGCATTGATCGAAATTTTAAGCCCTTCATGATGCTGCTGGGAAATTTTTATATCCTGCGAAGGTACTTCATTGGATGTGACGTCAATAGTCGTAGGTATATTAGCAGATTTAGACAACGATAACAAATTGGCTGTAACCTAAAAAAAATCATTGACCTCTGATATTTTTGCCAATCAAAAACATATATTATTTTGCACGTAAAAAGTAGAACAAAATTCTGCTTACTTTGATAGGGAAACATTCCTCAGGTGCTTTAGCCAAAAAATCATAGATATTTTGTCTTGAAAATACTCGTCATCTTTGTATTTTTAAAATACTCGTCATCGTCAGCTTTGCATTTTTCGAAATGTCCTTTTCGTCTTTAAGTTCTATCGCCGTCCTTAGAATGCTGTAGGTAGCTCAGAGCGTGGATGGTTTCGTTTCTTTGGAGATCTCGCCAAAGTAGTTTCTGATCCAAAACGTGTGGTATTTTTACGATGGCACCAGGAGTGATCAATTTGGAGTGTTTTTCGTACCGCGCCTTACTTTTTATCGGTAGCAAACTTTCTTCCACGTTGTGGGTTGCCTTCTCCAGCAGCTTCGGTGGTGTACCACATTCTTCACTATAGGAAGATTCGGCACTAATTTTAATATACTTTCGTGTCCGAAACTCCAAACCGTGTGGAAAATGATTGTTTATTTTGTTTTATGCCATAGCAACAACATAGCAACCATCAAAATTCTACCAACTATACCCCGGTTCCGAAATAGTTTGAAGTGATTCATACATAATATCACACCACCATCACAATGGATGAACGGTCTGCCTATTTGCAATGGATCACAGAATTTCTTAGTGTGCAAATTTGTGTACACTCTATAGAAATAGTGGGCAGAACTCATTAGTAACCGGGTCTACCGCTCTCATTGGTGAGTTTTAGGCGGTTCTAAATTAAATTAAATTTCATTGGTCATAGGTAAAGAGATTTCCTTAGATCACAAGTACACTTAAAAACAATGTTAATAACTTGGATATTTTATTTAATTTTTTCCCTCTAAAATGGTACGCCTATGGAATTTCGTTCCCTTCGCCCCTCATCTCCCTGAGCCGTCCATATGCTGGTGATCAATCACTCCATACTATTTCGTAACCAGGGTATAAGTAAAAATTTAAGCCAGAACGGAATGCATTCCTATTGTTCAAATTAATAATTTTATTATATTGAAGCACATTTTAAGTGTTATTGAGAAATTCGTGATTGAAAATGAAATAGTATACTATTCTCGATGGGCATTTTCATTAATGTCTCGAGATTTTATTTATCTCGAGGCTACGAATCTCGATAAATAACATATTCTCTCGACAGTAATGAGAATCTTCCCATCTCGTATTGTAATATGCTATTACTAGCTACACTTCGGTGAAATTAAAAAGTAGAAATAAGTGTGAGCATATTGAGAGCGATGTAATGAAGGGCATAAACCGGAGGAAAAAGTGGAGGTGGAGATAAGCGGGCGGCGCCGGCGGCGGGAATCGGCTAGGAGCGACTTCCTCATCGTTCGCCGTAAAGATAGTGGATGATTTTAATTAGATATTTAATTGCCGAAGCCGGAGAAAAAATTGTCGTTTGTTCATTTCCACTCCGAACTTTTTCTGCACTTAACTACGTGTAAATTGCTGGAGTTACAGCCGGGCTAAATTAAAATCTAATGATTAATTTAACGGCGCAGGCAATTGCAGCTTCATCGCGGAGTGAGCGTCGGGCGATTCCCGAAGAACGTTGCCAGGAAGTGCCGCCTGATTAAAAATGTCAACTTGCACTTATCGTCGCGGAATGGCTCGTATATTATGGTTAAGTAACTCAGAAATGGGGCTCTCCTTATTTTCAGTTTGTCTGACCGAGTTTATTACCAAAGTGAATCTACTACTGACGTCGATGGAATTAATATTTAGACTCAGACCAACGCAATCCTAGACGAATATCTACTAAACGTTATGCGGTCCATCATATAAAATAATTAAAATCTGAACAGTCGCAAATATCAGATCAGATCTTAAAACGTTATCAGATTTTATTTCATATGGCGTACTGCTATCGTTAAAATATATTATTTAATCATTAATGTAGGACAAATAAATTAAATGACCAGAGTTAGCAATACAAATCACAAGACAAGGCTGTTCGCTAACCATAAATCCATACATCTGGATGAGGCGTGTGTTTAACGTGACCTATCCCAAGTTAATATATATATATATATATATATATATATATATATATATATATATATATATATATATATATATATATATATATATATATATATATATATATATATATATATATATATATATATATATATATATATACGAGTGATTACACTCAGACGCACCATTATTAGAACATGTACTAATGAATATATATCCTACATTACCATTACGTTTAGTACAAGATAGTCCGCGTTATAAACAGGCATGCAGCCCTGTTCAGAATAATGTAAAAAGTATTAATAAAGATGTAATCCTACGTGGTGCTATGGTCTCTTCGTTGGGATATCTCAAGAGATTTCTGGCCAGCTGACAGCTACTTGTTTTATCCCACAATGTCTTAAATTTCTTATGGGTGTTTTCCTTTATTATTTGGAGTTTCGCTGCAATTGGTAGTGTACTTGAAGGACCAGGCCTAAGGATTCTCAGGCTGGCTGCTTTCTTTGCCAGTTTGTCAGCTTCTTTATTGCCGTTGCATTGGGAGTGTCCTTTGATCCAACATAGGCAGATGTTATTCATCTGACAGGCTCTCACAAGTGCTTGGTGACATTCCCATGTTGACCCTTTGGTTATTTTATAGTTTTTCAGGGCCAGTATTGATTGTCTACTATCTGTGCAGATTATGATTGTCTTGCCCGTTATTTCTCTGCAAGGAATCTCTCTTGTCCGGCTATGGTTCTGTTTGTACTACACTGGCATTTTTATCCATAGTCCAGTTGCATCGGAATCGCAGATTTCTGGAATATATACCACAGCCTGCTCCTTCCTTCTTCTTTGACCCGTCTGTAAAACCATAGTTTACACCTTCAACGCCGGTCTCATCTTCACCAGTAGTTTGTATGGTGTAAGGTTTATCAAAGACAAGCCGAGGAGATATCGTTTTGACAGCCTCAGTCCACAGGCGGCTTCTGGTTTGGCCACAGCTTGCGTTTGGTAGTATGCCAACGGATTTGAGGCGAGTCATGATAGTCAAAGCCACTTCTTCTGGATGTAGATCTAGCGGTGGAAGACACTGCATTACCTCCATTGTCTCGTTCGCATAGCTCCGGTTATGCTCAGAGGCAATTTTGTACCTGGCAGGTACGATACCTATTATTAATAAACATTATAGAGTGCAGTGGGTTCAGCGTGCACCCTTGTGGCACCCCTGATATTCTCTTATATTTCACTAGATAACCCAGTTATGTAGGATATAAATTGATGAAATTAGAAAACTGCATTAAGAGTTTTGGAGATCCAGTCTATGTCTCAAGCAACAAGGGATGGTGAAGCCTGTCAAAGACTTTCTAAATATAATATGTTACATCAGTATATAATAACCAGAGGTCCCAATTGTCATAAAATAATAAAAAATCACAAAATCAAGAAATCTATGATTAAATGTCATAATTATTTATTTTCAGAGATAGAAATAATAAAAAATAGACAGACCACAAGTTTTTCATACTTACTATACATCATACTTACTATACAATCAAAGTTCGCGCTTAGAATTGAATTGGTGAAAGATAGTTCTTAGGTAAAGGAAGACCCCTTTTGTATCTTATTATCAGAATAAATATTCAAGATGGCTGCTCGAAGATGGCGGACATTTTTATGGCGAAGATGGCGGCCAATGTGGCCCGTTTCCACATGAAAAAATAAACGCTAGACATGTGAATATATTTTTGCATACAACTGACAAATATAACTTTGCATACATTTGACAATAGAGCATCTATCAAAACTTAAATCGCTAATATTTTAAATCAGAATTTCAATTCGTTTACGAGATTATGCTTAATGGGTCTCCTCAAAATTTGTCAGACGACAGTGCATTATAACAATTAAAATGTATCAGATGACATTTTGCATTGGCAACTATGGGAGGCCACCGAAACCTTGCCAGATTCGTCTGAGGTTCGTCAAACGCGTTCAATTCGGTATCGTCGAAATTTAACGTGATTTTTAAATCTTCATATCTCAAGTTAAGAATTCTCGGGGGAAATAGAGTGCTTACTGTCATGGCAGTTTAACGACAGCGGTTGCGACAAAATCACGAGAGCGTAGCTCGATTAATTTTGTTCAATTCGTTTACGAGATATGCTTAATGGGTTTCCTCAAAATTTGTCACGACAGTGCATTATAACAATTAAACTTTATCAGATGACAGTTTGCATTATAATAGATTAAAATACCGAAGCCCGAAGCCTTGCCAGATTCGTCTGAGGTTCGTCAAGCGCGCTCAATTGGGTAGCATCGAAATTTAACGTGATTTTGAAATCTTCATATCTCAAGGCAACAATTCTCCCATAAGAGCTCAGATTTAGCCGGATATATTTTATGTTTATTTTAGAGTACTTACTGTCATGGTAGTTTAACGACAGCGGTTGCGACAAAATCACGAGAGCGTAGCTCGAGAAATTTTGATGAACAGCTGTAGTTACAGCTAATATTTTAAATCTGAATTTCAATTCGTTTACGAGATATACTTAATGGGTTTCCTCAAAATTTGTAAGACGACAGTGCATTATAGCAATTAAAATTTATCAGATGACAGTTTGCATAACAATTTTAGTTGAACAATTTTAGAGTAATTTTGTTGAACGGCTGGAGTTAAATTACCTACGAAAGAAAGTATGAGAAAATAAACATAAAAAAAATATAAGGCTCAAAATCTAAGCTTGGTATTTGGCAGGACAATTTTATGAATATAATAATTCTAAAATTTGCGAATTGCAGACGTATTGTCAAATATGTTGGCATAAATAACAATTAAGTATGACATTTAACAAATTTAAACCAACGCTACGTTTTTTCTTTGTCCAGTTGAATTTCTATTCCTTCATATTCAGTCGATAGCAAACCACGACTTTGCGTTCGTAAATGGGATTTTTTTATACATGAGTAGAATTGTCGTAGAAAAGAATATCGAATGGCTTTTTACAGCTTGAAATCCCCACTTTAAGATCTTTGAATTGCACATTTTTTTCAATAATTTTAATGATTTTATTAAAGGAGTTCGATTTAAAGATTTTAGTAGACATTTTTTTTTAAATACGAATCATGATTGTTGAGTTTTAAGACAGGCAAATGGTAGCCCTACGGTTTTTGGGGTGCCGAATTTCCTGTTGCGTTTTGAGATGTTATAAAAAAAACGGAAATCTTCGCACTTTTTTGTTTTTTCGCTTATAATTAGTACGTATGGCAGACTGAATTTTCCACAATTTGTATATTAGAACCCTCTGTATTAGAATTTAAGATAGCAAATACCGTAGTACATTTTTATCCCAAAATATTGGTCCTTGGTAAAATAAATGTATTTATTGAAGGTATAAAATAAATGTATTATTTATCATCCTTCATATCAGGTTTCATATCAAACAGAGCTGCTGTTCATTCATAATATTCATAGGTAGCTAATAACTAATTCTGTTTTATTTATCAAGGAACATATAAATGCGCTGCTAAGGGTTTTATTGTCCGTCGACGATGAGAAAGAAAAACAGAAGACAAGTCAGCAGGCATCATTAACCATCTTTGGCCAATAAAGGCGGCTTCTACTAAATTGCCGACATCTATATAAAGCCACAACCGCGTATTTATTTATTTTTCCTTCTTAATCTAGCCATACCGCAAGATACATCGCCTGTCTTTTACTTCTTAATTAAATATATCTAATCGTGCAATGCCAGAATGATTGATAATAAAGATAAAGTCCGACCAATAAACGGAAGACGGACCAGTCTATTGTACCATTTATTTGAGTTAACAGATATAAGGATCTTGCCAACCGAATTTATTACGGAATACATACAGAGTGTTTTGTATACTGTATGCCTGGCTTATATGTACGAATCACCATCAGTTGCAAGCATTAATTGTGTGATTCATACACTTTCCGTTAGAAAGAAAAATATTCTCTTCTCCATACAAATTACCGGGAATAAATTATTTCACTCCATACAAGTAGAAATGCACCCCTGTTCGACGAAGGGCTGAAGTTGTATATAGGCAGTTTTTTGCAGAGATTCCGATTCATTAACCGACAAATGACCCTTATCGGCCGATGAAATGTAGACCAACGTATCGACAGTGAACTTTTCAATTCCCGAATGACATTTCGGCGCGAGAGCGAAAAAATCGCGTTACACGTGACATTTGTTTGGCCGTGTACGGCCATAAACCATGAATTTGTAGCGGCTTTTTTCGAGTTATGTGACTCCTCCGGGTGCGTTCACATTCTATCCAACATTTAAAATGCATTTATGACTGTCGCGGTTGATGTATATTAATAACTAATACACTTATGTTATCCGGGCCATATTATTTTTAAGATACCGCTACAATTCAATGTTACAATTCTGTTACAAACTATTAAAATTATGAATTATTTATTTTAAAATATGCAAACTAATATGTTCTGCTTATAGTTATTATACGCTGCGAAATCGGATAAACATTAAATCACCAATTTTCGTCGCAAACATTTTTGTACCAGTGCAGTCCTCAAGTTTGAAATAACATAATTAAAATGACCGTCCGTCCGTTTGTGTGTCTGTCCAGATGCTACGTTTTTTGTTAAGACGCTCAACAACGAAACAAACAACTTAATATTTGGCAGAACCTTGTTGTCGAGCCAATTCCAGCTGTCTGTTTTTCACAAGCATAACTTGTGAAGAACAAAAGTATATATTACTGCTATTACTAAGCTGGAATATTATATAACAACTCCCTCCTTATAGAAAAGTTGTTGTTATACAGCAACTTTTAGAAGTTATATAAAATAATAAAAAGGTTATAAAATGTTAAAATACAATAAAATAAATGCTAATAATATGTGAGCACAAAATAAAAGTTTTTTTTTGTCGTTTTTGTAGTTTGTTTTAGTACGATGTCTTCTTCTGATGGTCCTTCTTCGGCATGGATGGACGGTGGTCTTCTTGGGAGAATATTTGCGAAATTATATAATTGCGAATTTAATTATAATAATTAAATATAATAATTGCGAAATTATTGCCGGTGTGTATTACCCCGGGGGTAATATACACCGGCGAAGAAAATCAAGAGCGTCAGAAGCAAGCCACTGCCGGTGGGGCCCATCAGCCAGAACCGGGGAAGGCTGTGTAACTTCACGTGACACTGAACATATTTGTGGGGAGGGTCATGTAGAATGCGCGGCCTACCCCTTACGGGGCGGTCTCGGCCTATATAGATATTAGGGGTAAAGAGCGATGGTACCGCTCGGCCCCCTCCTATCGAGGTAAGATCTTTAGACAAGAATATTGGCGCGCGTAATGGGTGGTACATTTTACGACACATTTGCGTTTTTTTTCGAAATGGGGAAGATCCGCTCCGGAACACAAAGGCATTTCCTGCAACGAATGTGTTTTCTGTGTATGATAACCCATAGCATATGATAACCAATCAGATTTTCTTACTTATCACAACTTTCTTTATTTCGCTACATTATATTAAATTATGTTTATCACCCTTAAAAAATATTTAATTTAGGGCTTCTAGTACAATCTAATACAAATACTAGTACATCTAATACAAAACCATTGTAACATAATATAAGGGGAAGTTGTTATATTTTGCTACATTGGCAAAAGCATAAGTCGTGAAGAACTAAAGTATATATTACTGCTTTTACTAAGCTTGAATATTATATAACAACTCCCTCCTTATAGAAAAAGTTGGTGGTATACAGCAACTTTTAGAAGTTATATAAAATAATAAAATGGTTATAAAATGGTAAAATACAAATGTGAGCACAAAATAAAAGTATTTTTATCAATTTAGTTCGATGTCTTCTTCGGGATGGATAGACGGTCTTCTCGGGAGAATATTTGCGAAACTGCCTCGGTCTCGGCGGTGGAGAAGATACACTTGATGGGGCGATGATGGCTAATCTTCTTTTTCTGCAGTTACACGTTATGTAGAGGAGAACTAATAAAATTATTAGTGTAATAATGAAATATGTGAACCATGAAATGATTTTTCATGAATGGTTGATTTATGATATCGTCTAAATTGCGGGAATATGGGTCTAACTAATAATATTTGTTTGTCCGGAATGACTACAACAATCATAGGGTATTCCGACTGGATGTGAATTGTAGTTGGGTTCCACGAAGTTTCTGGAACTTGCTTGGACTGTCGTTAATCAAATAAAAGCACTACATTGCAGTTTGAGGATGCTGTTTTTGTAAATTACCTCTGTAATGGAACTCCTCTTGGGACAGCTAATTGTGATTTGAAGTGGTTCTGACATGATAGTTAACCACATGTTTTCTTCGAGTTCTTGGACGCTGTATCCTTCGCTGGAGACTAGGGATGTTTGCCACTTTTGTGGAAAGGACTGTAAATTTTTTAATAATCTGGCCTCATATACGGCATCGTTATCTATTGGGTAGGCAAATAGATTGCAACATAACTTCATTCTGAAGCACAATGGTTTACACAAATTTGGATCCTGGATTGGTACATCATCACCTGGATCTGGATCCTGGATCTGGTACCTGGATCAAAAGAATCATCACCTTTCCTCATATATTTGTTAGTTATAGGCAAAATATGATGTAATCCAATTCTATTATTGCTGATAGGTAATATAATATATTACCTATCAGCTGCTGCTCCGATCAGCAGAAGAAACATGGGCTCGTTGCGTACGTAGGAACTTATGGACAAGAGATTAGAATCTGCCATCACGGTGAGGGAATCCTCCTTGATCTGGAAGCGCTTCTTTTCTGGATAGGCACCATGAAGACATTATCCTTGCTCTAGTTGGAATGACGACTCGTTGGCACCTTGTTCCGGGATGTTTTCACAGATCCTACCGACTGCGCCAATTTTGTTATATCACTCATCGTGAAAATACTTTAATTATTTAATTTAATTAAAAACTTTGTTCACAGAAATTGATAGTTGCAACTATCCTGACGAAAAATAAATATTAGTGAGTTAAATTATTATTGGACATACTGTTTGAATACAGATACTACACGGAATGCTACATAATTCTATACCTGTATTTATATGCTCGGCAGAGCTGATGCAGCAGGCAGTTTTAGTTTTAAAATTAAATTTTAACACCCTGTATTTTCCTTAGGAACCTAGATCGGCCATATGTTCATAGGAACTTTTCCTTCTAAGAACATGTGTTCTATCTTCTGTTAAAGTTTGTCTACAAAAAACTGACTCACCCTGTATATATATATATATATATATATATATATATATATATATATATATATATATATATATATATATATATATATATATATATATATATATATATAAATATATATTTTAGCCATCGCTTAATAAACCGATTCCTCCGAACCGAAGTAATGTGTGCGAAATCAAGATCCCGAAGCGTTAACCGAATCTGATAAAACGAATAATTAAGAAAACAATTGGCCGAAACAAAACCCGCCATCACAACTCATGAATTCCATCAAACCGAAACAATAGACAATCGCAAGTCTTGTTAGCAAATGACAATCCACACAAGGACCGACAATAATTTCGTAAGATTTTAATTAAAATGGCTCCCAGAATCAAAACAAAGGTAAATAATCATCCGCAGGTAGGTATACGTGGATCGGCGTACCCTCGCACCTCCACCAACGCAACGGACGGAGAGGGAGAATTCGTATTGTCTAGGCATAGGAGCGATTGTTTATATTATTATTAATTTTATTTAGATATGAAGTAATCCGCTCGGAGGGCGGAAAAGCAATTGGAAAATCACATCAGGGTGGCGTTGTAATCAGTAATGTGTATTCATTTGTCATACGCAGGCCTCTAGGAATTGAAGAGCTAGACTCTGCTTTAATTAAGGCGCGAACTGGTTTAAAAATGACAATTTACCCGTTAACTACATACAAAATTAACTACTAGGTAACATCTTAATCCCTATAAATATACTTTCCCAATAAATATACCTTATTTTGTAATTCCTAAGAAACTTTTTACCCGTTACAATTTGATAATAAGGGACCCTATTCATTCACGAAAAAAATATGAGACGTTCGGGTCAATGCCAATAAAATAACTTTTTGCAGTTTCCTGTTCTCTTTCGAGATAATGAGATATTTTATATTTTATTTTTGGCTGTACTGGTTGTAGTATAAATTTAGAATTAAACAATTGTTGATCTTGCTGCTGACCTTTAACAGAAAATTCTGTAAGAAAATTAAAATTAAAATTTGTAATCAATCCTTGGATATATTTAATTAACTTACAACACAATTATCCCCGTAAGTAGTAAAGTAACGCTAAAAAATCTCTAAGGCCTTATCGCGGTCACGCGGTCCCTCTTCGCCCTATACATCCCCCTGCGTCAACGGGGCTCAGGCCATATTTAACCTTCCACCTAGAAAGAATCTCACTGCAACCAAAAATGAGTGTACTTTGATTACAACCCTCCGTCGGCCTATATCTTACAAGCTCCTCTTGCCTTTCCACTTGTAAAACCAAACGACGGACACGGTTAACTCTTGTCCAGTAATAACAATTGCTCTGATACTTCGGGGAGGCTCGGCAGGAGGACCGCGGGGGCAAAGAAATGTCCACGAAACGTTGTTTAAGATGATTGGATAGGAGAGTTGGCTGCCTTCGTTTCCGTCCCGTTGGAATAAGAATGGACGTATCGTAAACTAATTAGGCGTGCGGAATGAACGAGAGAGGGATAATTGGCCGGTTTTGGTCCAGCCGCGTTTCCGGAACAAATTTGCGGCCGGGGAGTCGGTAGGCCTGCTTACTTTACTAGTTAACGGAAAGATTCATTGGAATTCAGTGATTAGGGATTAGGGATGCTATTGTATTTATCTCGAGCAAATTTAAATTCTGTATTGGACTATATATGCTGTTCTTTTGTCTAGTAAAAAGTGCCGGGAAATTACCGTTGAATAGTTACAATACGGTTAGTTACTACAATATTAATAGTTATTTATGGTACGGTAAGTGGTAAGTGGTATATGGTAACTGTGTTATGTTCTATATATGTCAGGCTGGGAAATGTTTAAAGTTAATTTTCCCAAGTGACTTAACATGACTTAACACATGAGTGCCATACAGAATTTTATCCAACAGCACTGCCTCGCGGCCAAAATGTTTGATTTATGCGGAGGACTCTCGATAAGTAGGTATTTATCCTAGAAAACCTGAAAAGGCCGCCACCAGAATACCCTCCGATCGACCAAAATACAAATTTTGATACTAGCAACCAGTTTAAGACAAAAATGGAGCAGGAAGAACTTACCCAAGAAATTATTGGTGATGCGGAGGCGGCCACATTGCAAATTTGGCTGGAAAATCTCGTGGCTCTTACGATAAGAAGTTCAAGGCGTTTGAGGAAAGGAAAGTTACGCATGTCAAATGAATAAATTAAAGTGTTTTGCTTGCTCACTTTATTGAACTGCACAAGAAACTTGTTGCATCATCATTATTGACCAGATATTCAAAGCTTGCAAAGCAATTCAAACCTTCAAGGCAGTTTTGCGAAACTTCTAAGCTTTTTTAAAACCAAGACAAAAGATCACAAGCCAAAAAAATCGAAAACTCTTGAACGCAATGCTATTAACAAGTTTCTGAAAGAAGCATCTGATGGTGATTTTTTGCTCGTGAAGTTTATTTATGTGCTCATGAAGTTTAGTTATGGGGATTTCGGGAGCTTGCAGATGTGATGAACTGACTAATTTGAGTGTGGAAAATATTCAAGACAAGGATATTTGTATGACAGTTTGATATTTGTTTGACAATCCTAAAATATCAAGGAAAAACGCCATATTGTGATACAAGCAAGACACGGCATAGTTGTAAAAAATATAATTTTAAGGGATTTGACCCGATAAGCTACCCTATGCAACCGGCATGACGCGCGGTTACCGCTATTTTTTCAAAATGGCGGACAAACATTTTTCAAATTTCAGTCTTTCTAAATCTAGACAATATTATACTCCATCGTATATAATTCGAGGATGAGAAATTGAAAAAAATATATATCACGTTGATATGACTACTAACCTTGAAAATTTGTATGAAATCAAAAAAATTGACTTTTTTAGGGTTTTCCCTAAAAAATTGCATACGACTTAATATTTAGTTTTATGTGTTTATTCAACTATAATGGAGAAACAGTTAAACTGTCAGTGACGTAATTAATACGGGTTATAAAAACTATGAAGCGGCACAATTAAAATCGATCATTAAAGAGTTCAAAAAAACTTAAAACAGACAGTAAAAATGGTGTTTGCGGTTTGATTTTAACGAGCCTATTACACTGTAAAATTTGCAGAGTACGGGATGGGATTAAATAATCCTATATAATGTGCAAGCGAGGGATACCAGACTCCTCTAGCGGTCAGTTGCTACTACTCATCAGACATTACTAAGTAAAGTCTTTGACAAGCAGCGTCCTGCAATGCAGGCACCTAGAGCAGCGACCCTAGCTATCTTATCGGATTTGCAGGTGTAATTCAATACAGGTAGGAATATTAGTTCTCTGTGTAGTTGTTACCTGTAAATCCATTAAATCCTATATAAGTTTCTTTAAATAATCCTTTAAGTTTCTAAAAGAGTCTTATAATAAACACAAACTCTTTATCTATTCGGCGGAAACTCTTAAATACGTTACACATGAATATTGTAACAAATGTTCAGGAAAATCTGATGTCATCTGTTGGTAACTGGTTAGTTGGTTTGCGATCATAAAACTTCCGTGACCTTTTTTTTTAGAAAACATCAGATCAAACCTAAGTAACATCTCTTGTGGAAATATATAGGACGCAGATGGTAGAATTTTTCTCCACGTGAAAGACATGGTCCAGAATAGAGCAAGATCTATACTACTAGTTAGGTGATCCGATACAGATGTTATAATCATCGGAATCTCTTTTTGCAACAAATTTAAAGACTTACGTCTCCATGAATTATGGTTTTTATACGGTGTTGGGAAAAAATCAGATACATTCTATACGGCGTACAATATGTATGTATAGTTCAACGACCGGCAACCCTGACCTACACAATGTTTTTCATTGGCGTAGACATTTTTTTTTCTTAGGGGGGTGAAAGTAGAAGGTGATCTAGGATGGTAAGTACCTACATAAAAATAAAGTCAATGAACAATAGGTACCTACTTACAAGGGGTTAAACTACTTACAGGGGGTTAAAGTAGTAGGTTTTTATATGTAGATTTTCAACACTACAGCTGATATTGAATGCAAGTTTCCACACCACTCATGAAGTATTGCTTTCAGCGCGTTACCATTTTTCAGTGGGTGGTTCGCTAGTACCCATATTTCCCACAAGAAACAAAAATAATATTTACAAAACAGCTAAGTAGCCGTGAAAAATAAACTTTAAAACGGAAAAATGAAATAAATATATACCTATTCCAAAATAGAGCAAAAATTTTTTAACAAAAAATGAAACAATAAAATAAATATATATTTCAAAACATTCTCAACAAAAAATAAAAACAATAAAATAAATATACTCATATTCCAAAATAAAGCAAAAAATTCTCAACAAAAAATAAAAACAATAAGAGAAATAAAATAAATCACCTGTATCCAAAAACGCCGGCCGGCAAAACCTGTACGCCGGCGAACCATTTCTCATATACTTCGGAATTCATTTCCTCGTGGTAGTCTCCGGTCTTCTTAGATTGAAATATCAGTTCTCCATTACGCAAAAATCCACTATCACTTCCAATATGCGTTATGATTAAACGGCGACCTTTTCCAGACGGCATTTTTAAACCAGTTGTCCAGCCTTCAATCGCAGCTTGCCGTGCATTTTTCACTTTTGCATCCTGCCAGACTCTCTTCATAGTATGTCCTTCGTTGACCCACGTTTCCTCAGTGTAAAAAATTTTCCGCCCCTCGTTTCGAAACTTTTTTATTTTTCGAAGATAATCCATCCGCCAAGCAACTATTTCATATCTTTCTATGAGAATACTTTTTCTGTCTACTTTTCCATACTTAAAATTCATATCTTTCAAAATTTTTGCCAGACTACTCCTGCACATTTTAGGTATAATATCATTTTCACTTATACCTTGCAGCACCTTATCTAAAGTGGGCAATTCGTTATTTCTAAAGAAACCGTGGACCGTTCTACGTATTGCATTTTTTGCATCATCGTCCACTACAATCTTATTTCGACCGCTTTTTGGTTTCGATGGCTGTACACTTCCATGTACCTTTTCTTCTCTTAAAAGTGTGTATATGCGTGCCTTTGATGCTTCTGTATAATCCGAACACATATCCACCAATTAATCCTTGTCGCGATGAGGGTGATCTCTCTGTATGCAGTAAAATACTCGTAAAATTATTCTTTTCTCACCTACCGATCGGTACTGCCTACGTTTGGGAATATTTTCCATCCTTCGCCGATATTATATTGTATCACAAATCACATTAAAACAGCACTATATATATATATATATATATATATATATATATATATATATATATATATATATATATATATATATATATATATATATATATATACACGCGAATATCTTAACCAACGCACTACACTATCGCGAATTACCGTTACAATTTACGTGCGTATAACCCATGGATCCTATGTAAGAGAGGGGACTTTTGCTACTCCGTTCACTAAACACAGACGGCGCGTCATTTCGATGTATACCTACATAGGTAGGTATATAAATAATATATTAGCAATACCCGCAAACCCGCCACTGTAAGAGATCCGAACGTTCCGAGAGTCCATAGGGACTGTCAAACTAACACAGACGGCGCGTCATTCCAATAAGTTAAAAAGAGATATACCGCTTGAATATTCGTTATTGGAGAGGTCGTGGATCGGCGTTGTCGCTTTTAACTATAAAAATAAATGTTTACGTGATTGTCATATTTAAAGTAGACGTACGTAAGTAGTAGAAGAATTACATGTGGCAACTGCGCGGTATCTTATATGGGGTCAGTTAACTATAAGTACATATTGAATGAAGTTTAGCTCACATTATTGCGAGTAATTTGGGGCGCTAGCTCTACGTGGTTTCAACGCTGTTAAAATGTTAAAAGAAACTAGGTATATAGTTTCATCAGTACGTGTTATTAATATGCTTCTAATTTTATCAACAACTTCATGCTCACTTGGTTATATTTAACTAAAATCATTCCATAGCATATTATTTATATCCATGATATATTCGTTCGTGGTCGCATTTGCTCGGACATGAACGTCCCGGTCGAACGTTGTCGGGACCTACGGCCCATAATATACCTACGTCCCATAAATAAATTATGATGTGATTGCTATTTAAAAATTATAGTAAATTAGTTTCAGTTTTTGTCCAATGACAAAACCAGGTTTTAAATAATTCATACAATAAATTTAAGTATATACGTGTTTTCCTGCGTTGAATTTTGGATAATTTTTTATGCACTTATTATATTACCACAGAAAATTACCATTTAAGAAAATATCCGCAGAGAAAATATACGTATCTCAAATCCTTCCTCTTGCCAAAACACTAGGCACAAGCAAAATTAAAGGAGGCATTAGGACCCTTAATTCCACGGACTGTAATACAGTCCTTGCCTTAATCCCATCTTCTTATTCCTACATCAATATATCCCGATACCCCCTCCGTCGGCATCCTAAATCTCGTTAACACCCTTTATCATAAACCACGAACCGCAACTGTCGTTTTTTGACAAGTTTATCAAAGTTGAAGTTTACGAGCCATATTTCCTTCGGGCAGAGATATAGGTAGATGGAACTTCCCCGGTCCCTGGCATATATATTCAAATAAGGACAATAGCAAAGGGGTCCATTAAAATTTCCCAACAATAACATTCATAAGATACACCTAAGGAGGAGAATTAGTATCTCTAAGTTTGGACATAAAATAAACTCGGATAAGTATCAAAAGTCGTATAACTAATAATTATTTCCGTGCGAAGCAGCGGCGGCGTGGACCGCGCCGGAGACTTTTACATAGAAAGAAATCTGATTCCAAATCATCAACTAAATCTTGAAAACTTTAATGATACGATAACGTTTTTTAATATACTCTTCTCCGTGAAAACTCTTTGGTTTTTTGGCACGTTGGAGAGACAAAATTTTTTGTACTATTATGTTCGTCATCGAATTTTAAACTCCTTTCGAAATGTCCGTCTGTATGTCTGTCCGGTACACAGTGGTCCGAGATTCCCAAAAGTTGGTTACAGTAGAAGGTTACAGTTGGTTACAGTAGACGTAATTATTCAATTTTCAAGTTTTCTACTATATTATGTTTTCGACGTCGCTAATTTTGAATCTGAGGTTGAATTTTGAATAGATAAAATGGCGGCTTCAAAATGGCGGAGACGACTTTGGTTAAACATTTTTTTAAAATTTATTTTAAAATTAATTAAAGATTTTTATAAAATTAAGTTTTTATAAGTTCTTGGGGTCGATGATTTCGATTTAATTTTATTAATTGAAATTATTATTGAAAATTTTATATGTACCTTTTTATACCTCTTATGCTCCGGCTATGTTCAATTAATGAGCATACCTACTTACTTATCGCAGGAGTAGGATCTAAAAGGAAACTGTGATAAACCATGCAATCCACAACACAAATAAAGATATTATATATCAATTTAACACATTTTTTAATAACAAATTCGATTATTACGATGCTATAGATAAAGGAATATGATCAAATTAGGATATGGTTATATGGTGGAGAAGAGAAAATGATAATAAATAAACTATTATAAAAAAATTCTATCTGCTACTTCACCCAATATAAAATTTTTGACATTTCTGACATTAGTAGAATTTCGGGTATTAAGTCCGAATTGATTTCACTAAGATCTGATATCCATGAGCTCTATTTAAAGTTGTACTTTTATTAAGGTTAGTACTTGATAAATTTAGAAAAACTGTTTAAAAGTTTTGATATCTCATTTTATAGTCATGACTTATATTCGAATAATATGATAAGGTACCTTAACTTTGCCTAATGCTGCTTCTTAACGCTTTTATTTTCCCAGTTTGCTTTTGTCCGTCTAATTTTTATTAAATGTGAGCATGCCCCATCCATATGGCTTCCACGCACCTCAATAACTCCTTTAACACTCTTTTCCCCTTTTTTCTCTCTGCGAACTGCTTCCAAATTTATATCTCCAATCTCCGTTTCTTATTTTCGCCCATGGCCTTTACTTTTTTCCTCTCAATTTCTCTGCAAACTCCTTCCAAATTTCTATCTGCTATCTGTTCTTATTATTCTCCCAATTATAATTTTTCTTCCTTGGTTTTCATCCTTTTTGCTTTCCTGCTCTCTTGATTCATTTTTGGAATAAAGTCTATGCCATGTCCTATTTTCTATACTAATGTATATACCATGCATACTTTCTCACTTTACTTATCGAGTTTATTTATGTTTAGCATCTTCACACCTTCACTATGTCTACTATACACTATACCTACAGTTTACGTTCCTACTTCCTATTTAGTATATACTATTATTTTCTCTCCTACATCTGATATATCTTAATACATACATATATAAGTTTGCATTCATAATAATTTCTGATCTCGAACCTCTGATCTCTGACCTCGTGGTGACTGAGTAATGTAATTTACGCCTAATTTATCTTTTTGTGTCTAGTATGTGATCACATCCTGCTAATTTTTGGGAAAAGGATAGCTTTCGGAAATTTTTTGATTGCCATGAACCAAACGACGATCAAGCTTCTGATTGGTTAAAACTACCGGTGTGAAGTTTTCAATAAAATTTGTTACCGGGGCCATTTAGAAAACAACCGCTGATTTTTTATATCAAATATAAGCGGGTTGAGCTTAGTTAATGGAACACCTTAGTTAATGGTAAGTTATGATTATTCCTTGGAGAGGCCGGCGAAGTTAATCATAATTTCTGAATTCAGCGAGACAATCAGCGAAATTTACTGCCCGCTGAGTAGGGGCCCCAACTTTTTTCTCGACGTGCACTGATAATTACGAGCGCCGTCCTTGTCACCGCGACGCGACGGTAATAAGCTGTATCTGGATTCGTAAACTCCTAGGAGGTCGCATCCTCAGCCGGCTTCCCGAAACCAGGATCCGGTTCTCGGGCATTTAGCTTTTATACTTTGAAATTCACAGGAAGATGTTCCTAATATACCGTCGAGACTGTATTATAATAGTAATTTATGCCTCGAAAAGTTGAACGCCCAAACGGCACTGTGTTTTATTACTTCTCATTGTTATTGTATTTATGTCCCATACTGAGATTACACCAGTCTCTTGGCGAACTTCTCATCGCAGTAGCGTTGCAGCACGTCACAGCGCCATGGATAAATCCTTGCAGGAACAAACTCTTTGCGAAGTTAGATTATATTTGAAACTCATTTCATAATTTTGGGAGAACTTACAAGTAACTTCTACTCTTTCATACACGCCGTCCCAGCGCGTCCCGCTGGGCTGTTGGTCTGTTTTGTTGGATAATTGACTGTATTTGGGGCTTTTCGGATGTGCGGCAGTTCTTGCAGTTATTCTACGTATGATGCTAAAGGTGCAAAAAATTACAAAAAAGCATTTGTGAAAGTCATATTTGACTTTCAGAGAGGAAAGGCTAACCTCTAGCTTTCTATAATTCGTATAAACTAGGATACATTTTCCTCAGCTCTGAAATAAATAAAATACATTTTTACATAAAATCATAACGAAAGAAAATAAAATAATGAATGTATTAGCGAGAAATACATTTTTTTAAGACAACGCAAATAAATTGAAAACAACGATATTCTATTATTTATATAATACTAATAATAATAATAATAATAATAATAATAATAATAATAATAATAATAGGGGGGACTTACCAGCACCAAAATAATAATAATAATAATAATAATAATCGTTTTTATTATAACCCAAATTACATAAGTGATTTATTTTATTATAATTATATACAATTGGGATATAAAGGGCAGAGTTCAGAGAATCTTAAAAGTTCTCTGTTCTTCCACTCAACCCAGAAAAAGAGAATGTATTCATGCAACCTAGACATAATTAATTCAGTTATAGGTTAATATATAAGCAATTAGTTAATTTAATCATTTTGGACGCAGCAACAACCCATATGATAAAACTTTAACTAAAATTATATATTACGTATTATGTTTTGTAAAAAGCATTTTTTAAGGCGTATCTTAAAACTTGTGTATGGCAGTATCTTGAGATCATCAGAAATGGAGGTGTAAAGAGAAGCTATGCGATATGAGAATCCAGAACGAAATTCGCTAGTCTTGTGCTTTGGGATGGTAAGCGTTGATTTGTGCCTTATATTAATGTTATGCACATCCATTCTGTAGGTAATTTTATTGTACAAGTAAGGGGGTGACTTAGTTAATAGCAATTTGTGAAAAAAGCAACAGCTGTGGAAAAAGTTTCTAGTTTTGATATTAAGCCAACCAGTTTCCCTCAGACTCGAGGACACCGATTCGTATTTTCTAATTCCACAAATTAGTCTAATACAACTATTTTGTAACCGTTGTAATCGCTGGGCATCGACTTGACGTAGGAAAGGGTAATATACAATTGAGGCATAATTTATATGCGACAACACAAGAGCTTCACATAACAACCTTTTTGTTTTCTTTGTTAACATATCCTTACTTGCATAAATTAATTTTAGATTAGCAAAAGATTTCTTAATAATATGGTTACTATGTTCTGTAAATTTTAATTTTGAGTCTAAATATAGACCTAGATTTTTTGATACATTTGTTACTTCAAGGTTTTTTATATTAATATCAACCCGTTCCACACACCTTTCTCTTGCTTGTTTCCTAACAAATATCATTACTTTGGATCTCGATGAATTTATTGATAAACAAAAATCATTTGATAACTCAATGAGTGATGATAAATCTCGATTAACTCGGTTACAAGCATTTTCAATGTCATCTTCTTTAAATGAATAATACAACTGAGTGTCATCAGCATAAAAATGTGATTTGCAAGTCTTAAGAGCATTTTGAAACTCAGCTGTGTATAAAATAAACATGAGAGGGCCCAATATCGATCCTTGTGGGACACCTTGACTTACTCGTAATATATCGGAGATTTTATTATTAACAGTAACTTTTTGACATCTGCCAGTAATGTATTGTTTCATCAACTCAATTGATTTTGGACAAAATCCAAAGTAATGTAATATTGCCAGTGTAGTGCCATAACGGCCACACATGCTCTCAATATCTTATTTGTTATATTTATTATTTGTTATTGTATATAAAGTAAAACTAGTTCACGCGGTGTAAACATACCCAGTAAAATTGCCAGCTAAGACATTTTTCGGACCAAGGCCGACTTCATACAATTAGTGTAAATACCTAAGTGCCGACCTAGTCAACATTATATAAGGCGGTAACTAGGTCACCCAACATAATTCATTCCAAGACATTCGCACATAGTGCATGTCTACAATCTGCGCTGTGTCATTATTTAATCCAATGTCAATACCGAATAAACGTTATTAATTGTTCCTGGCGAGTTTCATTCGAATGCCATTACGGCATTACATGGCGATCCTGCCACTACGTTGTGGAAATATGGCAATGTAGGGCGAACAGATGGAAACATACCCAGTAAAATTGCCAGCTAAGACATTTTTCGGATCAAGGCCGACTTCATACAATTAGTGTAAATACCTAAGTACCGACCTAGTCAACATTATATAAGGCGGTAACTAGGTCACCCAACAGAATTCATTCCAAGACATAGTGCATGTCTACAGTCTGCGCTGTGTCATTATTTAATCCAATGTCAATACCGAATAAACGTTATTAATTGTTCCTGGCGAGTTTCATTCGACTGCCATTACGGCATTACACCAGCAGTAGCCGTTGATCTATGCAATCAAATGCTTTACTATAATCTAGTAATACTACTACTAATATAAGTAGTTAAAATTTCTAAATTTCAAAAAACCCTCGCTCATCTCATGTCTAGAATATCGCATCATTCCGGCGCTCGGCGCTGAAAAACCGCGGCCTGCATTAGCACAGTATACATTCCCGTCGAGCGTACCCGATAATATCCGATTCCATAAGAGCAATTGGGGCGCAGCTTATGTGCGACGTGCGGCTTCGACCGCTGACTCACCGGTCCCAGTTCATTTCGAGTTTTGAAAGAGTGCGTTTGTGTGGGTTTTATAATTCGTGTAATAGTGATACTTAATAATGAATTCCGTAAATAATATCATTCAAATAAATTTTGATAGGCTGCCATTAGCCGATAAACTTAAAATTAAATAACTGGGGAGGCCGTTGCCTGATATAAAGTTGTCACAAATTTGTCAACTGTCTGAATTGGAGGTAATTTACTCAAGAGAAGATTTAAAAGAAATTGTTGGAGCAATGAATCTTCTTTTATTTATTATAGAGAATAACCTTAGTGGAACATTTATCGAAACATCGTAAATATTAAAAATTATCGTGACAACTCCAATGACAACAGCCGAAGCAGAACGCACTTTTTCGACGCTTAAACACATGAAAACATTTTTGCGAAATACCATGCTTAATGACAGACTAAATGCTTTAGCTATGATGTCCATAAATCCGCAGAGTGGATTTTACTTTTAAAATATGACATACCTACTTATTATTATTATAAATAAAACATTAGTCCATGAAAATGTTACATTAACTCTGCATTTTGGGTAGGTCTACAGCTCTACTACAGATGTTTGTACTTCAATTTTGAATTTTCTTTCTTCACAAAATGCCAAAAATTGTTTCAGTCCAATCTCGTTGATTTTGATTTTTTTCGTATTAGACGGAATTAAGTCATCCATCTCATTTTTTATGACCTCTAGACTCTCTTTTCCAAACCGCGACATGTTCTTTTTGTTTTTAACCTCAAATAAAACCTTACTAGGCCTTTGACACTTGTCAGGCAAAATATCGAAATACCACTCATAGCCATCTCAGTTTAAAATCATCAAACATCAAACCACAACAACAGCCAGCCTACTACTGTCATCAATTTAATTATATTTTAACAGTTTTTGGTATAAAATTTTCTTCCGAATCTCCCGCGAATTTCAATTAATCTCCGTATTTTTTTTTTGGTTCCGAATTCCGAAAAATTTTCTTCTTCCAAAGGATCTTCCAGGATCTTCTCATCGTAAAATTGAAAAAGAAAAACTTATAATTAAAGATAGACTACAACATCCTACATTCTGTACGACTGCGTCAGTTTCGATTAAGCTATGGCAAAAAATTTAATTTTCTTTTATTACTGTGCGGTTGCAAACCACGAATTAGTTATTTAAGATTAATGTTCTGCCTATACTTTATGCAAGTTACCAGAACATGGGATTAAAAATAGCTACAGATTTTTTTCTTGTGTATTTAATTATCCACATGACATAATTGCGTTCTGCTAACTTAAGAGACATCCTACATTCCCCACGACTGCGCCAGTTTGGAGTAAGCTATTGCAAAATATATTTCTTTAACAAACTAAATGTCCAACAATGTTTCCCAATATTAAAAACGTTCTTACTCGCTCTCTATTCTTCACTGTGCAGATTCTGTGGCACATAGATACTTAACTCTGATGGAAATTGTATTACATCGTTTCGATCGGAATATCTAGAAAAACCATAATTTCCGGTACGTAACAACCTACGAAAAAAATGCCCTAACCAGTGATTTTCCAAAGAGGCTAACCCTTGTCCCGGAGGCGGCGCGACTCAATTGTTTGTGCCCGCCTTCGGGGGGCCCTCTATCACGGATCTGCGCACCGCCAGCTACTGCTAGAACAACAAACACACACCTGGGATTGATTTTTATAATTCTCCCAGCTCGAATTAAGTAATTAAATGTTTAGGAGGCAGCGGAATTGCCATGTTGACAGTCCACTAAGAATCCGGTAATCACTAGTAGCTGCAAAATTGCGCTCCGGGCTCTCTGTAACCCGAGACACTGCCAGTCCATGAGCTTACTGTTATTGCCTCTCGTAGCTGCCGGTGTAATACCGTTCAGTCACTTGTAGAACATGCATTTAAACTGGTGTAATCAAAGATGATAAAGTGGGCTATGTGCTGCTGTAATGCTCTGCAAAGAGGCCCTACGGGGCGCCAAAAATATTTTATCCATAGCTTTAGTTTCCCCGCAGTAAATATACACTAAGGCACCAGTAAAAATTAGTCACAATTGAAGTCGATTTTCTCGCGAACCAGCCACAACAGGTACAATCAACCTGTTTCAAACACCACCTTTCCTAAATATTTTTTTCTGTTTAAATTTGTCTATATCAAAATCACCTGAGTATATTGTTACTACATTTTGTTAGAATCCTCATGAGTAAAAAAATAATCTCTATCGAACAGCATGGTTTCGTGTGAAACATACTTAATAAATTACCGCAAACATAAAATAAGTATGTATGATCTTTCCAAATGAAGGTGAGAAATCATGGTTTTGGGAGTAGTTTTGAGTAAGAAAGACGGTTTCTCGTATTTGTGGCATGAAGCCGAAGCCAAAAGAGGGGCAAATGAAATTGCCACTTGAGTTGATATACACATTTAACTAAACATTTCAAGGGAAAATATGTCATTTTTTACGCAGATAATTGCTGCGGACAAAATAAAAATAAATTCATCATTTCAATGTTTTTACATGTAGTTCAATATAGCGATATTAAGTCCATAGAAATCAACTTCTTGATCGTAGGACACACCCAAAACGAGGGAGATTCTATGCAGGCATGTATAGAATCATCGAAAAATGAGTTTTACACAGTAGTCCCATTTATGTCCCTGAACAAATTTCAATGACCATAAAGCTGGCTAAGAAAACCGGAAAGCCGTATGTTGTAAATGATATTGCATAGCGATGTGTTGGACTGGAAATCTATGTCAAGTTCTTATGGAAATCTGAATGTAAATACAAACGGAGACAAAGTATATTGGAATAGTATAAAAATAATACGGGTGGAAAGGAGTGATACTGGCTTGCCAAATGTTTACTATAAAACAAGTTATCAACAAGAAACATTTCAGGTGATAAAGTTGATGACAATAAAAAGCCAGCTGAAATTAAGAAAGCTTATACAGAAAAGTCAAAAATCCCCTATAAGAAATAGGAAGCATTGGTGTCTTTACTAAGACATATACCAGAAGATTATCAGCCATTCTATAGAAATTTAAAAAGCACAACAAGGAAGGGTGAAAACGAGGAAAATTTTGATTAATAATTAATCATCTTTACCTGTTGAATGTTCATTTGCTTCTTGTGTTTAGAATACCACTTTTATTTTACTTGTGTTTAGAATACTAATCTTATTTGTATTGGTTATTTTGTTGTTTAAATAAAATATTCCAATTTGAGTACTAAACTTTTTTCGATATGAATATCAGATATACAAAATAATCAAACATAAATCTAGTCAAGTAGCAGGACATCTTAAAATAAAAAAAGTTATGTAACAGAAAAAAGAGAAGAATATTGGCATAATAGTAAGTTAAATTTATAGAGAAACAGAAACAAGTTCCATTATGCAAAAAATGTCTGGACATATACAAAGATATCTTACAAATGTCACTTTTTTAATAACATTATGAATATAATAATCAAATTTCTATTAATTCTAGTATTATTCTAACTATTATTTATTTTTCATTTATAGGCAAAATTATATTAATACAATATTTGGTTATATTTAAATCGTAAACCAAAGAAACTTAACCCTTGATTTTCTCAAATTGAAGTTTGCAAGATATCCTACTAGGATATCTGATACTAAATCGCTGTACTAGAATGATACTAGGATAATCCTAGTATCATTCTAGTACAGAGATATATACAGCAAAATTTGATTGATGCATGATCAATCAATTACCGCTTAATGTAAACAAGACTGTACAAATAATGTCTTATACACGGAAAAGTACTCTTATTGAATTCAACTATCATGTTAATAATGTACCCAATGTTACAAAGACTTATAGAAACTAAAGACCTTGATGCTACCTTCGACACTAAATTAACTTCCTAGTCTCACATTAATGATATATATATCATAAGGCAGTGAACATTATAGGATTGTAATTCGTAATAGAAAGGAGTTTACTTATCTAAAGACTGTCTGTAGCCTCTATTACAGTTTAGTTAGAAGCCCCACGTTGGGCGCCAATATTTTGTTATAAGTCAACTCGGTTATTCGAGCCTTGCTCCAACTTAATAAAAACCACCACGGTCCAGGCCATTCAAATGTTTTATAGCCCCCTGAATTTGCATCTACCCACCAATATTATCAGTTCGTCCGCACCGATGTTAATGAAGGCGATAAATTTTTCCTCCCGTTTCCGAACGGGGAATAATACCGGCGAAATCGAGTCACCACCGTAACGAAACAAAAGATTAACGGCGTAAAACAAAAGATATCCCTTAATGCAATTCTTTGGAAACAAAAAAATCACAGCGGCGTTACACGGTTTTAAGTAACAATTGAAAGAACGCAACAATGCCTGATTTGCATTTATCCCTTAATTTAAAACAATCGAATGGCGGACCCCTTTATTGCTGTCGCCTGCTACTACGATTGTGCCACTCCATGCTCTGACCGGACGTTGGTTTAATGAAATCCTCGGTATGGGGAATTAATTAAAGATTTTTATTTCTTCATTTCCTGATTTTTAAATCGCGGGTATTGTTCGCGGATAAGTCCTGCCCCCGGCAGTTATATCTGCGTGTACCCTGAACGCGTTTCCAAATTCGATACGACGACCCATATTCAGGTCTCTCTAATCGCCACCGGACACAAAGTTCAGCTACTTATTAACAGTTTTCCGTCCTACAAGTCCTCTTTTTTGAGTCAACTGCAACTTTCCTAAGCGAAATGAGGTAATGCAAATCAAATCCTTTGTGTCGAGTTCAGTTTTTATTGGACGTTTTATGTGTTTCGAAACTAAGCCGAGATACCTGATTAGATCAAACGGTTTTAAAAGGCAGCATTTTATCGTGAAAATTGAGCACAATAAAAATGGAAAAACTACGTATATAAGTCGATTGTTGTTTGGCCCGGTTGTTGACAGTTCCTCGACATTTTCTACCTCATTTCCGAGCAAACATTCAAATTTAAATTTGCAGTAAATCAAACATACGAACAGAACGACGCAGAACACTGCAATCTACCGTAGCACGGGCGCTTGCTCAAATATAATACATAATTAATTTCATAAGATGAGGGGGTTATAATGATTTTCAAATAAGATTTAAATTCTGTTATTAGTTAACACGGCGTGGGAAACTCGAAAGCCACATGTTTCTTTTCTCCGGTAAAGGCTTTTATTTCTTTAATGTCTGTGAACGTAAACATATAAAGACTATAAAGAGTTTCGGGCATAGCCCACCTTCAGGTTCTCTACAAGCGATATAAAATCTGATGTTGAAACAATTTTAAAAATGTTTTCAAGGATAATAACAAATAATTTTAATTTTGCTTATAGATATTTTTTTTAAATTGTATTAACTTGAAATATTTTAATGTTTAATTACTCAAATATAATATTTAGTTTAAATTAAAAAAAAGAAATAAGGTAGGTGATATATATATAGATTAATACTACCAACCTATTTTTTAAATTTAGACAGCAGTCTAAAAGACTACTAGAACAGGACTAAAGGACAAATCTGGCGATCGTGGTGGCTATTTAACTTCTTCGTCTTCAACCAATTCCAACCATCTTGGTGATACCAAATATTATCTGAGATCGTTCTGGATTTTCCTGGTTTGGAAATAAACGAATTACTTAATAACTTAAGTTGGTGAGCTACTTGTGAAATTTTTTGTTATATTATATAGTATTTTTTTAGATAAGCTCCTCGTTTGATTAGTTATTTGTATTAAATATTATTATGCGTGATTTATCTTTAGTTTAATTTTAGTTTAATAGTAATATTGTATAGGTATATAAATACGTCACGTTGATGAAGCCACTTGTAATGATATGTATTAATTTGTATTATATTAATTTTCTTCTTATATGTGGAGATATTTTAGATTATTAATTTTAAATTAAGATGATATTTATTGTTAGAAATTAGCTTAGACTATACTTACTTTGGTGAACTTATTTGTCCTGGAATCTGTTTTTGAGCGCCACTTCATTATTGAAATTAAGAATTTTGATTTATAATTTATTGAAATTTTTTTACTTTCATTTAGGGAGTACTGATAAAATTCAAAATTTAATAGCTTAGTCGATCACTGTATGTATCCTAGAGCAATGAAACATCTGTCTCAAGGAGAGTTAAAAACGGACTTGAGTTAAGTGCTGGACTTGTTAATTAGTTTAAAATCATTGTTTTGTGTGAAAATATTAATTGAAAAATCTTAGAGAAAGATTATATTGAATTTTAAAATGTTAGTAATATTTTTAATATGAAATTATGTGATTAGATGTGTTTCTATAATGACCCTTACAATGAAATTAACATGGGATATAATGCTGCACGAAAAAAGAATTATTGTGCAAAATTTGCAACGAGAAAATATATCAATAAAGTATTTAGGTTATTACCTTTGTCCTAATATGTTAATACTTAAAACCCTTCGAGGGCACTGACACTCACGAACAAACAAACACTACACTAAACTTGTTGACCCTCTGGTAATGGAATGCAGCACCTTGTACTTCTCGTACAAAACTCCTACACCCTCGTTCTGGATGGGACAGCTAACAATTAGTTACAGCAATGGAACAGCAACTAATTCCCCATAGAATTATATAAGAACTTCTCTGGAACACCGTTACTTTATATAACCTTGATTATATTATTATTTTAGCCTTTATATTATAAATCTCCAGGTTACCTACCTAGGATTTACATGATGCTGGTATTTTTCTAACCCATACACTTTTATACCATCAGAAATATTTAAATTTTTACTATAAATAGTCTTTATACATGGCTGGTTAACTTTTACACAAAAATTTGCAAAGAGAAAAGATATCAATAAAGTATTTTGGTTATTACCTTTGTCCTAATATGTTAATCCTTAAAACCCTTTGAGGTCACTGACACTCACGAACAAACAAACACTACACTAAACTTGTTGACCTTCTGGTAATGGAATGCAGCACCTCGTATTTCTCGTACAAATCTCCTACACCCTCGTTCTGGATGGAACAGCTAACAATTAGTTACAGCAATGGAACAGCAACTAATTCTCCTTAGAATTATATAAGAACTTCTCTGGAACACTGTTACTTTATATAACCTTGATTATATTATTATTTTAGCCTTTATATTATGAATCTCCAGGTTACCTACCTAGGATTCACATATGCTGGTATTTTTCTAACCCATACACTTTTATACGATCAGAAATATTTAAATTTTTACTAGGACTAGTCTTTATACATTACTGGTTAACTTTTACACTTAAATTACACACTTGTCTTATTTTAAAACATGATTTCTATGAGATACCAAATTACGTGGCTACCTTTTGTAGTGCCATAGCGTCTTATTGTTGGATCTTGTTTGTAGGCAAGGAAGTCTGTTTTTTAAAAACAATACAATGCTTCCTGGATATTACCCCTACTTTTAAGACAATGCATTTCAATCTACCAATCACATGAGTTTATAATTTATGCTTTTAATAATTTTACAACAGATATGACTCAAACTTTATCACTACACATATTTTCAATCGTTACACATGTTTATTTACTTTATACGTCTGATGCACTTGTACCTCCATTTTGAACCACCTCCTCCCTGACTGTATGAGATACGTTTTTCTTCGTAGGTAACACGCATTTTACTCTCGTGGACTATATTTTGGGTGTGTTTGTATAATAAATAAACGTACTGTAGGCCTATCCATGTTCGTATTTGATAAATAAGTTACATACATAACGCAATTTCACTGAAAAGCAAGAAATAAAATATATTTTTGACAAAAAAACACAACCGACTTCAAAAAATCTATTCTGAAAAACTAAAAAGTAGAAAATAATTACGTTATTCACCCTTACTTAGAATACAATCAATTTATTAGGCCAATAATATACAATTATTGTTATTTTTGGGGTCAGTGCCAGCCAAGGTTAACTAACGTTTGTTACAATTTGTTTGTTACTGTTTACTTACAATTCGATACAACTGCCTAAAGCAGCTCCACAAATACAAACATACAAGTAGATTTATAGAAAGCAGTAAGCCAAAACTGAATTATTTCACTCGATATTTCATAAAATGGATATTTTTAATATATATCACATACGAAATACCTACCTATTATAAATAATAAATCTATATCTTCCGCAGAACACTAAAAAAGCCTCGAAAATAGCATAATAAGTTGTAAGCAATAATTTTACATAACTACTTAATTATTCAAACTGCGCAAAATAACTGTTTTGAGTAGGTATTAGGAGTTTTGTTGATAGTCCTTTGTTTATATTTGACAGCCATGTATTTCTTATGGGAGATTCAAAAGTGTGATTTTCAGACGGGAATTTCTCGGGTTTTGGGCATTTCTTAGTATTTAAACCTATTATACGTCAAACTTTAAACATATTTCTCTACAATTCAAGTCCAAATTATTTTTTTAGGCCTATGAGTTAATTAAATAAATGCTTTTAAGTTAAATTGTCTGTTTCCATGGACGTACGTCGCGTATTAGTTTTAACATTTCTTACGCAAGAGCGCCAGGCCAGCTGTAAAAGTAAGATTAACGGTTATGTTATGATATTGTCGGTGGGTTGTTTATTTGTTTAATAATATTTTGGTCAATGTTTATCGATTTTTTACATTAATGATGTAATAATATATCTACTATGTACACTTTTATGAAATAATAATGGACTCAAATGTGGATTTCTCCATATAAATAATAATCCGGTAAGTACCTACCTACTCGTAGATACCGGATTATTATTTATATGAACATTCTTGTTATTTAAGGTTTTTCATTAACTAACTAAACAGATACCGCACAGCAAACTTGATGATACTAATGGAAAAGCCTTGGAAAAACAATGGTATTGTGCTTTATGCCTTTCGATCGAATAGATGTTCTGCACATATTCATATCATATGCATACTCTACTCTGTTCAGGTCGGGGCAACCAAGAACAATATACATCAGTTCATGGTGATACTGAATAATGTACTTTTAATAAATTTAATTAGTCATCAAATTGAAAAGATTTTAAGTAGAATAAGAATATGTAGTCTAAGTTAAAGACTACATATTCTGGCCTCTAGGAAAAAATCACTTATGATTCCGAGTTTGATTAGGTAGGTACTCTATTTTCACCCATTGTCTAATTAGCCAATGGGTGATTTTGATGGGAAATAATTGATTTTGAGTGTTCACTCAAAATCAATTATTTGCAATCAGAAAAAAACAGATACCTAAGTCTGTGATGAAAACTGAAAATTTGAAATAGGCAAATCAAAATAAAATGAGATTAGAAGTGACCTTGGACACAAATATAATACAAATTCAGCTGTGTTGCCACATATATTGCCGGTTTTTAAATTAACACAATGAAATTATAATTCATTATGTAAGAAACTCTTATTAAATAAGTTTATCCAAAACCTTACAGTACCTACACAGATACTGTGGTACCTACCTCTCAAGGACCATATGTCAAACCCCTTCCTCCCTGAACCATTGGATCAAGCAACAATATACGTTTTCCTACACACATCGCCTTCTAAAATTGGTAATATTTTTATTTTGATATTGTTTGATCAATATTTTAACACATTATCAGTCAAATAAAATATCAAACAATGTATTTATTCAACTTTTTTCACTAAGAGACTTTCTATGTCACGTCTACAACGCCCTGAACTTGAGTCCCCATAAGACATCAATACATTTTTTTTAAACTAGGAACCCGTGCCAATTTGAGATCATAACCTAACTAATATGGTCAATTGTAACTTATAATTAATAAATTTTAGAAATAAAGTGTAAATTTGTTTGTTTAATGTTTTATTATGACTGGTCCTAGAAAAAAATAGTGTATGCAACTCACATTTAATGGCTATTAAGACACTCGAATTCATTATGACATTCGCCTACGGCTCAATTCATAATTCTCATGCCATGCTCGTGTCTTAATAGACATCATTAAATGGTCGTTGCATAATATACTATTTATATCCTTCGTAATTTCACGCAATTTTAAGCGGAAGATTTTCAAAAATAAATAAACCGAATTGACATACCAAACCGAGCTTTTACCGCAGTAAACACCCTTGCTAACGCGAAGGCGCGCTGTTCAGCCAAGCAAAAAGAGAAAGAAGCAAGGAATAACAGAAATATCCCCAATTCCGAACAATATAGCACTCAAACGGTATATTTGTCACCTTTTCACATGCAAAACTCGCGAGGGTCGCATCAGCCTCCCTGATATTCCTCGCATATACTCGTCAGGGGTACACTTTTACGTAATTTATTGCAAAATAATGTCAATTTTTCGGCACCTAAGCGAGGCGTGAATGTATTTCGAATACTCTTTCTTGGCAGCTCGCCCCAGGTTGAATCCACGGAGGCAAACGCCTCATATTTTATAAGAAACTGCGAAATAATATACTGTTATAGTTTTACAAGAGGGACGATACAGCATGATATTAACATAAAAATTGGTCGGTACCTACCTATAACGTAGAAATTAAATTAACAAAAGATATTGCAGCCGCTACAAAACTTAGCTATATAATAAGTATATTTAACACTGACATAATATCAATATTACTCATATAAAATATATTACAGTGATCTACATTTCCCTGGAACACGGATTAGAAAAGTGATTAACAACACAAAAAAATATATTAATTACGAGATTCGCACTACACGCCTAACATGTAAACTATACACGTTATTTAAACCTAACATGATTTTTAAATTTAAATCACTGTCTGAAGCCAACAACCAGCCCCGTGGAGGTTAAAGCACGCTGAGCTAATGTACTGGTAAGTTAATTAATATTTTTACAATTTACACTTAATAATTTCAAATTGGACGTCCCAAATGCACTTGTAAGGCTGTTAATTATCAAAACAGTTGTACATTCGGTCAATTAAAGTGAAACTTCACCCAAGCGAAACAACACGAAACAACACCGCAATACGCGAACGTAAACAAACTCACATGACAGTTTGAGGTTATGCTCGTAAAATCAATACCTCCTTTACCCTGAGTTCCCGGTCAACAATTGCCCTCATAAACAATTATATGAAACAAAACCGTGCCCTTACCTGGTGGATTACATTATCCCCGTCCCGGCTGCGTGCAGCTTTGACATTCAGGCACATAACATAGTTGTTTTGGAAGTCCCATGTGAACAAGACACTGTCGCGAACCGTGAGCAAGTTCTGAGTCTTTGTAACGTTCCTTGGCAAGGATTCGCGCAGCTCCTTGAAGATTTTATGTTCACTTAAACGTAGATAATCCGTCGAAGACATTTTAAACTGAAATTTCAAAGTATCGAGCGGTTGTAACAGCAGAACAGGCACAATAATCAAATACACAATGAACAGCTGATTGGTGTGGCGGCTGGTGACAATCAGTGCGGCCAACTTAGGCTGGTGCGGAACTGTGTAGGAGAGCGCGGAGTTTAAATGCTAATAGTCCAGCGTCTGAGTTAGGTAGGAATAGCGTTTGGTCTGCTGGATGCTGATAGGCAAGCATCTGAAACATCGCCAGGTGTACAGTTAAATACGGGGTGTTTTTCCGTTGTTACATATTATGGTTCTTTCGACTAAGGCTATGTTATCGGATATTCGCATCCTGGTAATCCAAAAAAGATGGGTTGTTTGCAAATAAACGGTCGCGCCCGTCAAAGCGAGGGTAATAACTTTTTGTGGAATTAACTATGTTTAGCAACAATTTTGTTGTAGGTACTGTATCTATACTTTCGCAATTTAGATATTTATTACTTATGACCCCTTGCCGTTACAAAATATTCCATGATATTTAACATGTAAATAATAATTTAAATATTTTCAGCTTATTGGTTATGGCAATGTTAAAGGCGAAATTCACGTCGAAATATATAAAACCTGTTTTTTACTATTTTCCATACAATTGCACAATTTAGGATTTTTTTTTCTGTGATGGTAACTTTGCAGGCGAAACTCACGGAATATAATTAACAAAATGTTAATTCTTTAGTAAAATAATATTTTTTAAAGGGTCTATCATTTGTCTACTGTTTTATCAATCAACAAACAAAATTCTGATCTCCGTTCATCCACGCCTGCAAGAGTAGGTACCTACGTGTTAATTTTGGTTTGTGTATACGCATTTTTTATTTGATATTTTTACAGTAAACTTGTACTTACCTGTAACAGTACGAACACATCTATCCGCCATTTTAGATCTCACAGTAGCGCCAGATTAAAAAACTACCGCGTTAATTATACTTCTCCAATCCTTTCGATTAATTGTAATTATGAGGTACGAAAAATACTAATAAATTACCAATTATTGTTTATTTATTAATTATTTTAGAATATTTTCGTTGAAAAATAATGAAAGTAATAGTATTAAAAATTGATTTTTGTGTTGTTAATATTTTTTCAGACAGAAAACAGCAACACAAGTAGTGTAGTGCATGAAATTGGTCATACATTGTTTTCTTAGAGTGTATGTTGTACTTTAATGGTGTCAAGAGCAATTTTATGAAAGATATTTTCGTGTCTGAAGTCTTATGATTAAAAATATGATAGGGCTCCTTGCACGTGCCGTATTTTTCATTTTCCTTCACATACATATAGATGGCCTTATTTAACAGTATCAATTATGGAATTTGTGGCGAAAAATTCTACTCGAAATGCGATTATATCTTGCATGGAAATGCGGAGGTAATCAGGCGCTGGGGGCGTGTCGGAGAACGAGTTGATATTGGCGTGACGTCATCGGCTAGTAAACTCGCCGCATTCTCGGTACAGCCATAGGATAGAGCTATATTGTGCGGCGTCCGTGATCCTATTATTTAAAAGTTAACACTATTTATTTTATTATTTATTGTGTTTACAAGTTTAGTTGAAATGTTATATTTATATAAAAATATTTTGTGAAAATCACTCGTCAACGTCGAAAAATGCAAAAATATACAGGGTGTTCACCCATCACCATATACGATTAATTACAGTTTTAAAACTTTAGGAAGTACTACCAGGTTCCGGTTAATATCCCAAAAAAATGTTCTTAATTTAAAATCAGGTATATCTTGACATTTACCTGCAAATATCAAATTTGCGATATAAACGTAAATATATCAGAAACGTTGAATTTAGATATAGGGAATACTACATAACACGACACAATAATTCCAGACCAGACGCAAAAAATGTAAAAGTGTACAGGGTGCAAAAATCGAGATTTGCTGTTTTCAATTTGGCCACACTGTCATCTCTGATACAAACACCCTGTATGTTAAACCGTATTTCTGAAAGAGCTGAAAAAAAGTGCAACCATGTCTGGATTAAAGGCATACCAAAAATGTTTGAATAATTAATATAGTTGGCCTTTACTTGTCTAAGTATTATTTCTGTTTTTTTTATTAATTTCTACACATTCTAGTAATGTCAAATTCAACCCTTTATCTTCTGTAAAATCTTTAACTTGTCATTGAATGAATGGTTCGTTTATAGTAAATGATTGGAAAACTTTGAATACCTTTTTTTCAAATATATTTTTTTATGTTCAGAAATACGCTTTCAAAATGATCTACCTGTTTGACCAATATAATCTCTAGGGCAAGTACCGCGTGTTAACTTTTGACGGCTTTTGTTCTTAGATCATCAGATCATTATCTGATGTCTTTTCCATCATATTGCTATGTGTAAGTCATTAATGCAGTAACATCGGGAGCGATTCAGATACTCGTAGTTGTTGGCGGTGCTCGATTCTCGACAAAATTTAAGGTATCTAATTTCTGATTGTGAATAGAAAATATCCCAGTTGTAAACGCTTAAATATTTGCCGAAGATTAAAACACCCTCGAGTTTACATCTTTGAATTCGAGTCGGCCGCGATTCATTCAAGCCCGGCAATAATTCCCAATCCGATTTGTCGAACCGCCGTCGTCTTTCGTTTGTTTTACCAAAGACTACTGAGAATACATTTGATATTTCAAACACAAAAGGCTTTACGCTTCAACACACACTCTAAAAGACCTTGTATCAATATTTTCTCAGATAATTTTCCTCGTATTCATCGATTCTGTTTGCCTGGAACTCATACTTTGTGATCTCCTGCGGTTAGGAGGCTTTGTGTCAACATACTGAGGCGGAATTCGACAACTAATTGATATAAATTGCCGTTTTGCAATTTAACGGCAGTGCCCACGATTTCTTGCCAAGAAGCCTGCTTTTATCCATTATAATATAAAAAATAAAATTTACACACTTTACCTTACCTTTTCGTCTAGTCTTCCACCCAATTAATGCACCTTTCCTCCGTCTCTTCTTACTGTCTTCTGTACTGGTTCCTTACTTTTATTATTATAAATACTGTCTTAAATACTTTAAATTATGTTACTGATTCTGGAGGAGTATCATTAATACTATATAACTATATGACAGAACGTGATTAAAAAAATTATAACAAAAGGGGACTAGAGAAATCGCTGGAAATTATTTTCAAAGTAAGTTTATTGTAATGTTTAAATTAGACAAACGAAATATCTCCTTAATTTGCTATGATGAGGAATACTGAAAATATGTTCTTGGTAATGTTCGTAAAATTTTCATTAACGTTGATTTTAAAATGTTTTTCATAGCTCTGAAAATTAAGTGGTATAAACATTTGTAAAAAAATGCCGATTACCCCGGTTTGGCTTAACAGAATCAAATGAATTTAGTTTCATTGGAAAGAGAAAGAGAGAAGATATGATTTTTTTAACAAAAATGCAATCTATGCTATATCGGAAGTGGATTCTGCCGTGAAAGTAACACGCGACAGACTTGAGCGTTGTATAGAGAATGATGGAAAGCAGTTTAAACATCGGAGTATTCATTAGAAATGGATCATGAACACCTTGAATGAGTTCATCAGGACAACAAATATTAAATGGTTTTTATCAATTTCCTACAATGCAGTACATATAAAGAATTGTTAAATAAATGTTTCTAGCTTTATTCTGACTCATTTTCACCGCTTTTGACCACTACGTGTAATCAGTATGATTTTTTAATTACTTTTTTAATGTAAAAAATATATTTTTATCAGTTTCTCCGGTTAGAAATATCCGCAATTTTGATTCTCTATATGACCATGAGAGAATAACCATGTTTCCATTTGAAATTTCGGAGAAACAGTTTTTATTTCAAAATTCATTTGCTCTTAGAGAAAAGCCGAGATACCCTCACAGCGGCGCAGTATGAGTCGTTGATCGATTTAACTTTCGATTCTGTTTTGAAAACGAGATTCGCCGCTGTACCGGAAAACGAAGTACCACTGTCAGATTTCTGATGCGGTATTGGACGTGAGTACCCAGAACCGGCCTAGAAATAAATTTCAGTGCTACTGCCATATGTGCCATCATACCTATGCTAAGCAGGATTTTCAACATACGTTGCCACAAAAACAAAATATCGCAATCGACTTAATCCGGAGCCGGACATAAGACAGGACATTCAGCTTTCCTCAATCAAGCTCAATATAAAGGAGCTTTGTGGGAATAGGAAGCAGTACCATCCATATCACTAAGGACCGCTGCTGCATTTTTTTTTAATTGTTCAGTTTATCTTTTTTATATTTTTTAAACCAACCTATGTAGAAATTCATATTATAATAAAAAGTTCTTCAAATAAACACAGACAGACATCACAACAGCGTTTAATCATGTTGCCAACCTTTTGATATATGGACACATATACAGAAGAATTACATGCGTATCGCTTGTAGAGATAATCACTTTAATATCCAGATTCAATGGGACCTTTTATTGGGTATTTAAGGACGATCCTCCTCCAGCATTACGGCTGAAATTTTCAATAAAGCCCGAGTTTGTCAAACATGAAAGCTGAGCCATCAAAGACATAATAAATTGACAAAGACATAAATGATGAATAATCAATTTTTCAAATATTTTGCATGCAGCTTTTAGACGGAAAATGGCCTAATAAAAGTATAAGCACGACGCGCTTTACCAGCTGAGCTGTGGGTACGAATTACCCCGCGTCAAAGTGGATTATCATCAGGGTTCTTCTGGGCGATACTGTGTCTATATACAGAGATATCAAAGTCGTTAGATATCGCTAATATTGTATATTCTTGGGGATTGATACCTTTATCGGGGAATACATATTTTTATCTAAATATAAATTTAATGAAACACGAGAAGTATGAGATGCGAAAAGGAAATCTTAGAATATCTAATGTAATAGGCAATAGGTCAATTTTTTAACAAAAAATTTCTGTTCCGAAATATGATTTCTTTGCAATGTCCACTCATGTCTTCCCAGAATCTCCATTGGATTTCCCATGTATACCCCAACACAATGTATACGTATAGGTACTCTGTCCATTTCATAAATGAAAGAAAATGTTTTTCAAAAATTTTAGATTACGACAGAAAATATATTAAATAATTTTTCAATTTGAACTTTCATTAACGAAAAATTAATTTAGTTCATTCCTAGATAAAATTCATATTTTTGTATTTATATCTACACTCCGCATCAAAATTAACACCACATTTCCAAAGCTGATGATGAAAGAACGAAATCAAAAACAAAATCCGCGTGCAGCACGATTTTCTCACGAAGAAAATGAAGTAGTGACAAGGACGCATCCTCCATAAAAAGATCAATATCCATTTGGATCAGATTCAAAAGCCCAATCCAGATATATCCAGCAGGATATTAATAAGTAATATTGTACTCTGGTTAATTCCGATTCTGTCACGATCGTTTATAAATTATAACAAAATTGCTTTCCGACTAAAGAATGGTAACAATTGAAAAGATAGTTTTCTTTGAACTTAAACTTAATGAAAATGACATTCTTGATCTTTCTTAACCACCGTATGTTTGTTTCTCCAAAAGGTTTTGCGCTTTGAGTTCTGCTCAATATCCATCAGAATGTAAATATGTTTCGGTCTTCTGTAACCCCGCAAATTAATTATAGTAATCTACATAATACGTACTAATTGTGGAGTTCTTCATTTTCCAGATAGACGCCCGAGAAAAACCAGCAAACAATTAGAAACAAATCGATAACAATTTGCATATCTCGTCTGAAATAATCAATATAAATATCTAATTGCTAAGCAACGTTTTCCCATACAAATACGTTACACTTCTTGTTTTTTCTACATCGTATCTATCTCCCTCTCCAATTTTTGAACCGCGCGGTAAACGTTAAAGAAAGACGTAAATACGGGCACTGACATCGAGCCTGACGGGAAACAAAGGGAGTATCGTGACTATTACCAATGATATCAGATATTCTACTAATGTTTGAATTAAATTTTGTATAAATTTGATCATAGATAGCAGCTGTTTTCAATTTGACAGGTATACTCGGTAATATATGTAGTCTAGGAGTTTTAATCGCCGCTTTGGCGGGACGTCTGATCGTGGAGATATCGATAACATGTTTTTAATATTACCCCTTACTGCAAATATTGAGTCGCTTACCCGGGGGAGTCTATAATATATGATAGATTGTGTTTTTCATAGATAGAAACTGGTGTAGCGACACGACATGATTTTTCAATTAAGAGGGCCATGCTGAAACTATCACTTTGTTGAACGCGTTAGCAGAACTAAATGATATTTTGTACGGATCTGGATAGTTTGAAGGGAGAAGGTAATTATTGGGGAGGAAAATCAATAAGCGAAAGCATAAATAAAGAATTAGAGCCTCTCTAATCATCCTCAGGAGCATCACAACCGCAGGCTTCTTCCAGAAGAATTTAGAGAATGGGATCTGTGACTCTGAGAACACTGTCGGTACCTGTTCATTATTCGTATGCAGTACTTAAAAATATTTGCCATTGTGAAAATATATTTGGGCCTCCGATATGAACAAACACTACATGTAAATGTAAAATAATGTCCCTAAATATGTAAATTAATACACTTCTTTAATCTTGTATTGTTATCCTTTGAGTACAAACTAGCAACGTTTACGTAAGCAACAAAAGTTTGCTAGTTCAGCTTACATAATTAAAGAAAATAAATAAATTAGTATGTTCGTACGATGGGAATAGAAATTACTAATACACGTGGACGCCACTGACATTTCCGCAACCATGTCAGATGGTTCTTAACTATACTGGATCTAAACTGTACCCTCAGAATCCAATTGTAATTAGTGAAAAAAAGGAACACATTGTACTAATATCTAATTTTATTTTAAAAATTGCATATCGTAAATAAATAAAAGTGCTGAAAGTTATATTAAATATCCCGTGATCACGTGCGGTGTCACACAAAACAATGTGAAGATATTAGGCTTCTGCGGCTTTACATGTAAGCATATGTAAATGTACGAACAACGCAACGGACGTATTCAGGTGCACATTATGGGTGTATAAGATGAAAATTAAAAGTAGCCAAGGGCTCAGAATAATTAAACACTGTGTTGCCACCAACAACACAAAAGACTACCTTAAAAAAAGGTAGGCTCCTAGTACACTTAAACTATGCTTATCTGCAAAATGGAAAAGTAGGTACCAGTTTACGGCTTTCCCATGTCCAAGCCAGGTACTCCGAGCACTTCTACCCCCATTGGGTTGGTTCCAAATCAATGTCTCCAAGTAGGTGGTAAAGAACGTAGGTTGAATGATATTTTAGCCACTTCTTTTTTGAGGCACAGAAATCTCCATTCATCCAAGGAATACTTATATTTCTTTTGAGCTCCATAGAGCCATAAAAATGTTTCCAGGTTATATAAATATATAATAAACGTTTCCAGGAAGTCGGGGTGACAATCTTTGGAAAGAAATTTTCCAACTATTTTCTGTAGATCTGAATTCATCTCCAGTAAATTAATAACGGATAACTACACGACCAACTACAATAATTATAAAATCGTATAATCTGCAAACAAGAAGTGTCGATAGAAGAGCTCCTTCACACGGTTCTATCTTCAAAACTATTGCACCAACCAAAAAAATTACAGCCTTTTTTATGCAGAATTTAGTGGGGAATACACTTCTGTACTTTATTTTTGTCCTATTATTGATATTTTCGGAGATATTTAAAAAACCGCTAAAATTTCCCCTTTAAATTGTTTAACCGATGTGTTCCGGATGGAACTTTTCGCTTACTAAACTATTTGATTTTAAACCCGAATTGACTGTATGAAAACCTACAGGAAAAACTGAATAATTTTGGCTAAGATTGTAGCTCTAGCCCTCGTTGGGCGGGATCAAAGGATGACCTTTCATCCCCTTTAAGTAACACCACTTATCGGGAGTAAAATCTCAATCATACGATATCTTCTTTACCCCTTACATAATCTCAGGAAACTATTCTCGTACGCTAACGACATCTGGTTGCAAAATAAGCTAAACATTTTACAAGACATGGATCAATAATAACAATAGTTTGGGTTTGCATTGTGGGGTAGCCCGTTAAACACAAATGAGGAAAAAAAACCCACAGAAAAACTCTTCTTAGTCTTAGATCCTTGTTATTCTAATATTATCTTCGGGGTAATGCTTGGCTATTTCGCTATTTGATTTGGTTTTGTAGCTAATGAATGTTATACTGAATACTAATTTGCCTATACCGAAAACCATAAATTAACTAACACTTCTAACTGTCAACTGAACCAAGGAATAACAATTTATGATTTTACTGCCGAATCTCTAAGAGGGACTCTTAGAGATTGATTTTATGAGACGTACCGCCGGGGGACCTAATTAACCCTACAGAAGGGACAATAAGATTTTAGATATTTAACTTTTTGGTAGTTCGGCGTCACACATCTGTTTACGTTTGAAGTTTAACTGTGATATAGTACTTAAAGAGAAAACACAATACAAGATAAGTTACCCATTTAATGCGGACCTTAGAATTTTTGGCAATAAAGAAAGGACAAACGAATTTTGGGTCGATATCATACTTCCCGAAAAAATAATTTAAAATTTAAATATATTTAAAAATATTTTGTTAAATTAATACCAGACTGTTTATAATAATTATTCCCACTGCCTCATCACCTGCTCCATCGATATAATCACCTACGATCCTTCCAGCTACGATGCATTATTAAGAACTAATTTAAAATTTTTATTGAATTTCTGCTACGTTTCCTGCCGCATTCAATACGTCCTCTACCTTATTGGTATTTTCCTATTCGCGTATATTTATGAATCGCGGTATATAGGGGGTAAACAAATTGAATACAGCCCCATGCATTATATATACAAGAGAATTTGGAATTTCAGACGATATCTATTCTTCGATAACGCCTATTTAAATATTAAACATCCAAATTGAGGGGTGCTCAATATTTCCGAACGCGTTATCACACTATGCGCCGCAAAAATTGAATTGGTTTCTCTGAACACACTTCAATCGACATAATGTGTATCTCCTTTTCCCTCACTCGGATACATTGGATACTGAAGCTGAATTGAAACACACCCATGAAGGTCATCATTAATTGGTATAAACTTTTGTTTCCTGGTTGTTGCCAAAACTCAGCCTATGATATATTATCTATGCTCTATATGCTTCTTAACTCTATTTAGCATAGCCTGCCTCATTTGACCTATGTTCAATTACTTACGTGGCACGTCCTTCATCTGATCTATGTACTCAATTGATGAATGGATATAGTATTTATATAAAAATACAATTATACATGCCTTTTACCTTAAGTAATTTTCAGTGCTTCATTAAGATATTGTGGAGTACAATATATTTTTTTACTTAAGAGTGTACGTTTTTTTATGTAGAGACGTATATATGGGAGAGCAGGACACAGGATCGTTGTATAAATGGAATCTGAGGCTGGGGTTTATTTTGTCGAAGAGCCTCTATTCATTCGGTAATAGTGTATTAATTATTAAGGGCGCTATTCGAAAAGAGTCGGTTTCATTTAGAAATCGTATACGGAATGATTGATAAAAAGTTTCCTTTATATTTGGACTTCTTTCATGCAGGGGAGTGGGGTAGGGAACGCGGGATATACCTCATATATTCTTTAACAATGCTTTGGTTGGACGGCATACGTAGGTAAATACTATATGACGTCATAACACCGATCAAAATTATGATTATTATTTTCCGATTATTATTATTTTCCGGTTTTTAAAAAACGTTATTGTCCCTTTGGAAATGTGTTCATAATATTTTTTTACTGCGATTTCATTATAAACTTGTCTATATTGTACAGCTTGTCGGTTATAAAGTAATACTTTATAGTATTAATAGCATAAACTACACTTTATTGTATCTACTAGTATTATAAAGTTAAAAAAAAGCAATGCTCAAATCGAATATTTTTATTAAAATTTAGAATAATTAATTAAATTAACTTAATTTTTCAATTACAATAATGGTTTATACTTACTGTACAATTACTTTATTATTTGACATGTTAATGCCTAAAGTTTTATTGCATTTGATCGGGAAAAACAAACCGAGTATATATATATATATATATATATATATATATATATATATATATATATATATATATATATATATATATATATATATATATATATATATATATTAAAAATAGACTTTATATGATTTACAATCATCTTAAATCATAGGTTAGGACAGTACACGTAATAGAATACAACAATTCTTACGTAACATAGGTAGAAAGGAATGAATTGTTGATATTATATTTAAGTATATCTATAAATAATCATATTGTATAATATGTAGATTAACTATAATTGAGTTGAGAATAGATGAATAATACTTGAGAGCAGAGATTTCTCGTTAAAGTATTGTGCAAGACAATTTAGTAGGTATCAAATAATATATTATCGGAAATGATTATGAATACAAAATTATATATATGTGTCAAAATATATCATATATAGAAAAGAAAATCATAGTATGCATTAAATAATAATTAGGTATGCAAACTGTATAGGAGGCATAGTGAATATGTAAAGATGCTAAACATAAATAAACTCTATAACTAAAGTGAGAAAGTGCATGGCATAGACATATAGTATAGAAAATAGTACATGGCATAGTCTTTTTTATAAAAATAAATCAAGAAACCAAGAAAACAAAAGAGGGGAAACCAAGTGAGAAAATAATAATTAAAAAAAAAGGAGATTCCATGGAGAAACAAGAAAATCAGATTGCAAATGGAAATAAGAAAAGCAGATGGCAGATAGAAATAAGGGGAGAATATGATTAAAAGTTTTGTTGAATTACAGAGAAACCAGATAGCCGTGGTATGCTGAAGAATAATATCAAATAGAAGAGCAAAGAAGAGCGTACAAGAGCAAAGTTATGAAACTAAAAGCATAAAGAAGCAACGTTAGACAAAATTAAGGTACCTTCTCTTATCATTCGAATATAAGTCATGAGTATAAATTAGATATAAAAAATTTTAAACAATTTTCTAAATTATCAATTGCCTACCTTCATGAAAGAACAATTTTAAATAGAGCTCATAAATTTAAGATTAAAGAATTTTAGTAAAACCAATTCAGGCCATAATTAAAATTTTACCAAAATTCTACTAAATTCTAATGCCATTAATGTCAATAAATTTATACTAGGTTACGTAGTAGATAGATTTAATTTACTATAATTTTTTTATACCCACCATATTACAATGTTCCATTTTGCCTATCCTATTAATTAATCTCTGGAACCACGTACTTTTCGTTGCATACGTACTTCTATCGTCTGCGAATATTTTTGTGAGTTAATATACAATATTTACCTACATTTTATAACTTTTTTAACAATTCAAAACTCTTGACAAAATTTATATAGTGCTTGCTTCTTAAAAAGTTCGTTGTTAAGTCAATAAATTGTTTTTACCATTGTTTCGTTTGCTGGAAACCAGGATATGCATATTGTTTGTTTGCCTATGGTGTCTATTTACATATTCACTTGGAGAAGTTTTAGTTTCACGCACTTTCACTATCATTTTAAATGTTTATGACATATTATTTCTTATTATATTATTATTATACTATTCATAATATACTTTTAAAACCACTTTTACTTTTCTATTTATTTAAGATGTTAATATTGGTTCATGCGAAGGCGACTTTACTGTTGACAACTGCTGGCATTTCAAATATTATTTTTATAATAATGTTACTTTGATTAAAGATTTAAACTGTATTGCCACTAGCTTTATAATTTCCCGAATGTTATTCTTTGTCTCATTTAATTGTTAATTACCATGTCACGTTTTAGTTTATTATATATGGTTATAGATACATAAGGTTCAAATGAACCTTGGGATACATTTTGATTGAATTGGGGACTTTTGATTGAATTCTCATCGATAAATATTGACAAAATGTTTAGTTAATTGTTAAATTTGTAGATTTTAAGCATTTGATATATATATATATATATATATATATATATATATATATATATATATATATATATATATATATATATATATATATATATATATATATATATATATATATATATATATATATATATATATATATATATATATATATATATATGCGAAAAAACAAAGGGTTATCATCAGGCTATCATTATAACTATCCTGCTTACATAAATACATACTTGATATTACCATATTGTGCATTCAGTATCAGTTTCAAGTCATCCCATATTATATTCTGCTCAAAAATGTCGTATAAGCTTGTTATGTTGGTATTGTTTGCATCGACTGCATATGGTAAGTTAAATTTTCATTTGATACACGCATATTTCTTCCGCCTCATTCTAAACCTCAAACTAAATTCCGCCTCAAACTAAACCTCTTCGATGAAACCTCTGCTTTTCTTTGGATTTCCGGGGGCTGTTTTATTTTTCTGTTGCCCATGAAAATTAAGTGAAATTAGAATCAAATCGAATTAGAAAATATTGTTAAATCCATTGTTATAATTTTGTCCGTTTGGATATGGAATTGAGTACTTTTGTTATTGTTATTAAGGGGATGTTATGATAATGAACAAGCAATCCGGATTAGTCATAGATGGAGCCTCAGGCGCGGATTATGTTAAAGTTGGACCTTGGCAGCGTAGAGACTCTCAATTATGGACTTTTCAACCCTCAAAGACAGCAGGCGCGTATATTTATACAAACGTGGCTACTGGGTGAGTATTCTGCAGAATTCTGAAGAAGAATATGATTGGAACACCTTATAATCTGAGCTGGTTGTTGTGAACAACATGTTAACAGCCCCCCCTCCTAATTTTGAGTATAATTGCTTTTAGGAAAGTTTTGGATGTCTCTCTGCGTAATTACCGAATTATGACGTGGTGGCCGAATAATGGGACTAATCAGCAGTTCTTCATTCAACCCGATGAAAGGATTACATCAGTTAAGTATACAAACCGTCCGATTACCCAGAAGGGCAACGGCTTACTTGCTGACATCGACACACCGACCGATGATTATGATAAGTGGATGGTTGTTAACTCCCTACAACCTCCTGGTATTCCAATATGGGAGATAAATATTCGTAAAAAGTAGTAGTTTCCTGTTGGATTTTTATTATTCATTCCTGTTGGCTAATATCTTTAATATTTTCGTGATAATTAAGATTAAACATAGGTTTGCTTTAAATTACTTCATTTATTTATGTAAAAATCCCATTTCAAGATACATTATCAATTTGTTTGCTATCAAATTCGATCACAGAATTGGTTGGTTCGAATTCCGTTGTCTGCGGAATAATATTTCATTAATTTATCCTTCAGCCACATACGTCTCTGACTTCTTATTGTACTTAGAACGAACTACATGTATCTTCTTAAAACATACAGTTAAAATATAGGCATTTAATTTTTGTTTGTTTTATATTAAATTTATTGTCACAAAAATTGCCATAAATAAAAATTATTGTTAACGGTTAAGGTAGCAGACCTGAAAGGGTCCAATGAATCGAATTGGTCGCAGATTTAATTTCTAATATGTGATAAATGGTCGTTTTCCGCAACAATTTCTTTCAGTTCTGACAGATTCTAAATAGGTAGTTTTTAAATCGACTATAATTTTAATATATATTTATTATAATTTAATTTTAAAGTTTGCCCGTTTAAAATACAAAATCTTATGTTTTGCATTTTTCGGTGAAATGATCAAAGTTACAGCAAAACTGTATTAAGTAACTGAAGGGCAATTTTCTACAATAGGTTCTTTGCATCAGTGATTCATAGTTTAAATGATATACAGCATTTTAAAAATCAATTAACCAAATATTGATAAAATAGGGAGTTTTATTTCTTAAATTACTATAATGGATGTAAAAATTATTTCAAAAATGTAGTGATCAATTTTGAGCTTTTTATATATATCACTCGAATTTCTGTATATTATGTTGAATCCACCTTGTCCATATATATATATATATATATATATATATATATATATATATATATATATATATATATATATATATATATATATATATATATATATATATATATATATATATATATATATATATATATATATATATATATATATATATATATATATATATATATATATATATATATATATATATATATATATATATATATATATATATATATATATATATATATATATATATATATATATATATATATATATATATATATATATATATATATATATATATATATATATATATATATATATATATATATATATATATATATATATATATATATATATATATATATATATATATATATATATATATATATATATATATATATATATATATATATATATATATATATATATATATATATATATATATATATATATATATATATATATATATATATATATATATATATATATATATATATATATATATATATATATATATATATATATATATATATATATATATATATATATATATATATATATATATATATATATATATATATATATATATATATATATATATATATATATATATATATATATATATATATATATATATATATATATATATATATATATATATATATATATATATATATATATATATATATATATATATATATATATATATATATATATATATATATATATATATATATATATATATATATATATATATATATATATATATATATATATATATATATATATATATACACTCCCCGGCACAAAATTAATTCCGTCACCCTAAAATTTTGCCCAATTTTGATGTTTTATAACTTTTTTATTTTTCATCTGATTTTCATAAATTTTTTACCAGTCTGTAGATCAGTTCATTGTGTGTCTTTTTAATTATTGTAATAAGTCATATTTTTCGTCCAGGCAATATTATACAGGGGTAAATCAAAGTGTTGTTTTTTGTCGTAAACTCAAAACACTCTGTGGAAAAATTGAGGCGAATAATTTTGTTTACAAACTGTTTGCTGCCATCTTAGACGTATTGTAAACATTTTGTTTTTTGATTCATCCCATTATCTCATTTCTTCTGCGAGCAGCAAAATTTTAAATGAAACGCTGTTAATTTTATCATTTTTAATTAAAAAACATCGACGTTGGCTAAATACGCGGTTATTGTGACAGAATATTTGACAGTATAGTTAATTTAGTGTGTTGTCATCATGGTAACTACAGCAGACGTAGGTAGAACTGTTGCCTTAATAGAGGATGGCCGCAATAAGAGTTATGTCTCCCGTACTCTGGGAATTGCGCGGTCTACAGTTTGTGATGTTTGGAATAGGTATCTACAGACGGGAAACTTTATTAGGCGGCAAGGCTCTGGCAGAAGGAGAATGACCACTCAAGCTGATGATCACTTTGTCATTATGAGTTCTTTAAGAGATCGAAGAGCTACTGCTGTGTATCTAAAAAATGACTTGCAAATGGTACGTCGAGTAAGTGTAAGTGAAAGAACGATACGTAGAAGATTGTTAGAAGCAGGATTGCATTCACGAAGGCCAGCAGTATGTCCAAAATTGCTTCCTCGGCATCGACAACACCGACTGAGATTTGCAAGAGCGCATGCTGACTGGACTGTAGAACAGTGGGGAAACGTACTATTCACAGATGAATCCAGGGTTTGTTTAAGGTCGCCGGATGGTCGTGAACGGGTATACAGACGTAGAAATGAAAGATATGCAGACTGCACCATATCTGAGCGACTGCAATATTACGGTGGTTCAGTCATGGTTTGGGCGGGTATTTCTACCGATGCACGTACTGACCTTGTATTTGTTGAAAATGGAGCACTAACCGCCCACCGTTACATTGAGGAAATCCTCCAAGAAATTGTTGTTCCATTTGCTCCTTCCATTGGGAACCAATTTACATTAATGCATGATAATGCTAGACCTCACGTTGCACGGGTAGTGAGCGAATATCTGGATGAGGTTGGACTTCCAAGATTGGACTGGCCCGCATGTAGCCCGGATCTCAACCCAATCGAACATCTTTGGGATGTTCTTAAAAGAGCACTCCGTCGCCGTCCTGTGCAACTACTAACCTTGCAAGACTTACGGCTGGCGCTGACAGAAGAATTCAGGCTATTCCTCAAGACAGAATAAGTAATCTTATTAATTCGATGCCACGAAGAATGCAAGCTGTCATTGCTGCGAGAGGAGGACATACACGTTATTAAAATTTGTCTTTGTTAATTAATTTTGTGATATGCCTAGTGGATGTTTTTGTTAATAAAAATAAGCTTGAAATCAGCGTTTCATTTAAAATTTTGCTGCTCGCAGAAGAAATGAGATAATGGGATGAATCAAAAAACAAAATGTTTACAATACGTCTAAGATGGCAGCAAACAGTTTGTAAACAAAATTATTCGCCTCAATTTTTCCACAGGGTGTTTTGAGTTTACGACAAAAAACAACACTTTGATTTACCCCTGTATAATATTGCCTGGACGAAAAATATGACTTATTACAATAATTAAAAAGACACACAATGAACTGATATACAGACTGGTAAAAAATTTATGAAAATCAAATGAAAAATAAAAAAGTTATAAAACATCAAAATTGGGCAAAATTTTAGGGTGACGGAATTTTGTGCCGGGGAGTGTATATATATATATATATATATATATATATATATATATATATATATATATATATATATATATATATATATATATATATATATATATATAAAGGTTATCATCAGGCTATCATTCGCGGTTAATGAGAGTTTTTATAAATAATTTTGTCACTGAATTATTTATAATAATTATAATTCTTGCATACCAGTCAGTACATATTCTGCTCAATAATGTTGTATAAGTCTGTAATATTGGCGTTATTTGCATCGACTGCATATGGTAAGTTACTTTGTGGGAAATTTAGTATCGGCATATTTCTTTCACTTCATCGTAGAAACTAAACCTCTTTGATGATGCTCATTTTTATTTGGATTTCCGAGGGCTGTATTATTTTTCTGATGCCCTAGAGAATGACGTAAATTTAGAATTAGAAACTATATTTATATACATTCTTATTTTCTCTCCGTTTGAAGATGAAATTGAGTACTTTGTTATTGTTGTTGTTAAGGGGATGTTATGATAAAAAATATACAATCCGGACTGGTCATGGATGGAGAGTTAGTTGGAAAAAATGTTGAAATGAGACCTTGGGAGCTCAGGGATTCTCAACTATGGACTTTCAAGCCATGTAAGACAGATGGAGCTTATATTTATACAAATGTTGCTACTGGGTTAGTATTCTGCAAAATTCAGAGCAATAATATGATGGGAACACCTTATAATTTAAGCTAGTTATTGAACAGCATCTTATCAAGTTTTTACAAGTAAGGTATATTTACTTTTAGGAAAGTTTTGGATATGTCTCTGAATAATAACCAAATTATGACATGGTGGCCGAATGATGGAACTAATCAGCAGTTCTTCGTTCGACCTGATGGAAGGATTACATCAGTTAAGTATAGAGACCGTCGGATTACCCAAAAAGATACCTTCTTACTTGCTGATAATAATACAACGACCGATGACTCTGATAAGTGGTTACTTGTTAACCCTCTACTAGTCCGCGATGGGACTTTGTGTTTCGTGTAGATATTCGTAGCAGGTTCACGCAGCAGCTTCCTGTTGGTTTGTCCTTTATTATTCATTTAGTCTTAACTTAAACAAATTAATCTTAACTTAAATAAAACTTAACTTAAATAAATTAAATAATTTTTTTAAATAATAAATATTAAACATCATTATATTTGCTTTAAATGACTTTCGTTATTCCTATAAAAATTAAATTTGAGGATATATGATGAGGGCGTTTGCTATTCAATTCGATTATATAGAATTGGTGGAATCTAACTCTGACTGCATACTTTGTTTTTTTACCCGGATCTGCGAAGATTATATTATACAATCACATTTTATAGTTTTATTATTATGGCATTGTAGATAGTTCAAATATATGCATAATTAAGAGCACGAAAATAAGACATAAAGGAACTTCTATTATACTTGCCGCATTTGGTTAAAAACTACCTGGGTAGGTAGATAGATATTAAATAAGTTAATGGGTAAGTATCGCTTCTCTCCTACAGACGGCGCGGATATTCAATGCCTATAGTGTGTTAGCAAGTTTTTGTTTTAAGATACCTTAACGTTATCAATTTATCCTTGCATATCCATACCTAAAATATACATCTATACAAAGGATGCAGTTTCCTATTGGCATGTGGCGCCACCTATTTGACGGTTGCCAAAACAAAAATTTTACAGTGCGTTTCAAAAATGATTAAACCACATATGGATTTTAATAAAATTGGATTTTAATAAAATGCTACCTCACATGCTATGATATGTCCCATAAAATAAATATTTAGGTTTTACTTTTTTAAGAAAGTATGGGGCCCATAACTGACCCTTGTGGTGTACCAAATTCTATACGAGATATTGAAATTTGAACATGCTACATTAATATAAACAATGATGAAAATATTTGTTGGAAATTAAATTTCCTACAGAAAAGTTGTATGCTTATGGTTTTGGGATCGGTATTTTTTTATTTAGACCCGAAAAGAAATGAGGGTGTATATTAATTATTGCATTATCTCATTTATTATTGATTGTGACGTATAAATGGTCAGGGACAAATAAAATTTTATTTGGAATAAAATCTCTGATGCCGACCTTTTCTTTTGTAGAACTGATATTTTCGTAATAAAGATACAGTTTCTTGAGTTTGTGGAACTATATATTACGATTATAACATATTTATGATGTTAGCCACCAACGGCACTAATCGATTATAACTTTTATTTCTGACCAAAAGTTTCGACATGAAATTGTTGTTTTATTTATTGCCATGTAATCTGTTCGAAAATAACTTGGTCTGTTAGCAGTTTTCTTCTAGCCGCAGCCCCCGATGAAGTAGATTATGATGTATCCGGTAAATCGTTACAACTTCGTGATACTTATCTTTTATGGAGTATTTGTGATATTATGACAAGTTTATTCTTTCAACCCTATAGCTGAAGGGTTTATAACTTTTACTATTCACCAGATAAAATTGTAAATACGTAGTATTTATTTTAGACCAGGAGAAGGCACTTTTTTGGTAGGGGGAAGAAGGGAAAAATTAGTCAATTGAGAACAATAATAATAGTAATTATATAAAAAATAGAGTGAGTAAACTAAATATATGTAAGTATGAAGCGTTTGTATTATAATAGAATAATAAAATTAACAAAAATATAAATAAAACGTATACATATTTCTGTATGGGATTATTAGGTGACATTAGGTATAACTTGAAGCAAAGCTCAACAAGATTGAGATAGTGGTAAATATTTCTCCTTTTACCCTACAGGGCTGGTGTAAACCCCTAAATTTGCTCATGATATCCATTTTTTCATAAAAACCTTTAAGAAATGTTACCCGGAAATACAGGAGGTAAATTGTTTTGACACGACTGAAGCCAGAGATGAACTTAAAGAATTCAAATAGGTGAACGGTTTGTCTATAAGGACGATAACGCCAGACCACATCGATACAACATAGTGAACGATTTTTTCAACAACAAAATATTACGAGATTGGAATGGCCGGCAGTTTCGCGGGGTCTCAATCCCATCGAAAACATGTGGGATGCGTTCCAAAGAAGATCGTTGGATCGCGAAGTGAAACCACATGGAATTGAAGAGCTGGGAAATGCACTTCAAGAAGAATGGGAGGCCATCCCGGGTGATTTAATCAATGACGTCATCAGCAATATGCCAAGAAGATGTCAAGGGAATAGAGGTGGACCCACCCATTATTAATTAATGTTTAAAATTTTAAATCCATTCTTTATTGTTATTGGGTTGAAAATTTATAATAAACTTCCTTTTTGACATTTTGCGTATATTTGTCGTAAAAAATCATATCTTTTGACAAATGAGTTTTGACCAAAATTCAAAAATATGAGGCTATATGATGACTTTACAATGAAATATACAGGGTGACTCGTTCACATCGTATACTACAAAAAAATTGCTAGAAAAATCATAGCTTTACAAATCACCCTGTAAACTCAATATCAATAATCGCAAATGAATGTAATTATGCATACTCGGTGCCGAAGGAACACTCTTTCTGACAAAATAAACCTTTCAAAGATACATCCATCCTTTCAAAAGTTAAAACTCATCAAAGTGCACCAATTTCTTAGGTGAACCACTTCGTGCAGTGTATATGACGCAATTGGAATGACAGCTTTTCATTGGAACACCGTTAGCTTCGTTCATATAATTAAAATACTTAGTTATAGGTAGGAAGTTCTATTTCTTAATTTAACCACCTACTTGAGAAATACGTGTACATGGCATATGTCTGCCAAGGAGTATCAGTTTTGTTACAATTACTATTCTCAAAAACTAACAAAACCGTTTCTTTTGCAACTAACCAAATAGTAAAAATACGTATACATGACATAGGGCCTCGGAGGACCAGTTGGTTTAGAGATAAATATTGACTACTATATTCTCCTACTAGAAACACTAATTATCAGCACACACGACTCACGCTTAGTAAAAATAATCTGCTAGTAACATACACCAAACATAAAAGAATAAGTAGACTGAGATTAAGATGTATATATGTATAAATAAATGTAGCTAGGTGTATAGATATAAGATAGAGTGCTAAAATAACCTTGAAGCTCTAAATAAACAAAAAGCATAGGAGTAAAATATCTCTAGAATATATCCCCCTTTCTCTGTGACCTCTGGACATTCCAATCTACTTGTAGCTATATCTAAAGCCCCCATTGTGTTGCTTTTGGGGTAACGTAGTATCTGTACAGTGTACACGTCAAAAAAACGTCACAGTATTTTTGCGGCCATAGATGAAACTCATGTGTGGTAGAGTGACTTCGAAAGAGTGCTTCTAATTATAATTGTGTAATAATTAAGTGATAAATGTGTAATAAATTAAGATGGTTTGGGGTGCCGTTCGTAAGTGTAGAATATATAAAGCTTATATTTTCTGGATTCCGATTATTTGAATACTGAGTATTTCTAGTACGAATTTGAGACGTTTCTGGGGTACAAAATCCCGCAGACGGTAGTAGAAAACAATAAAAATATTTTGAAATGCATCGATTCATCCGGATGACGGCCGGGCTTTTGTTGTTTACTTGGAAATGTCCCGCTAATTTGTCCTTGTAATTGTATCTGACAAAGGCTAATATTTAACAATGATTTCGCAGATGACTGATCTGTCAAAACCGCTTCACCACCCTGCACATTCACTTGTTATTGATATCCCCCGCCCCCGATATCCGACCGCAGCTCGCCCCCTGACTGATGGCGGCAGCAGACTTTACACTGCCTATAAATCTTTCGCCGCGAAGAGTGTTTCGATAATTCAGCCTACATGAGAGCTAACACCGTCTAATCCAAGAAAATGTCCCAAATTACTCCAGAAAATTATGAGTTTTAGAAACATACTATCGTATATATAGTCTTTGTTACCCTGTATTATACCCCTGTATTATATCTATATTATATTCATTATATAGTTTCATATGAAATATTTAAAGACGACGTTATCAACGCCGACGTCAAGATCGCTCATAATTACATATATAATGAGCCACGGAACAGCCACCCTTCTTCGGAGGCTCCGGAGTAACTTTAGCCATTGCGAAAGAAATCGCCATTTGTCTAAAATATCACACCTGGCATAAATATTCCTAATTAAGAGGAAAAGTAACTTTCCCTGTAGTTCCTAAATCTTTACACGGCCTGCCACGCAATTCCGAGGGAATATTATGAGCAATCCTGCCAAGTACGACATTAATGTTGACGATAGTGCCGCTAATATTAATAAGGGGATACTTAAGGATGTTCTAAACTTGCCACTCAAAGCAGTCTGTGCGTAAGACAAAAGAAGATAGCGCGATAGCGCGACTCCGACGCATTGGCGTGCCCTGGCAAAGAAAAAACGCGAAGGAACAGCAAATCTTCCCGCGAAGAGAACACAAACGATCAGAAATATATTATCTTCCACGTGCATCCATTTAATAAGTAATCAGCATGACACCGCTTATAAATGCTCATTTCTCGAATTATATCTCGAGAATTATATCTTCGAGAAATCTCGAAGGATGTTCAAAAAAACAGTCTATACAACTTTCAATCACAAACGTTGTGGGTATTTTATTATTCCTTAATTTCCTAAGCATGTGTCCGCACTATCTTTGCTATAATGCCACAAATTAACTCAATGAAGTAAACTATCCTGACGGATATCCAAGCCATAAAATATTTAATATGCCTTAAAATCTCTCTCACTTTCTTCGAAAATTTTATTCTAATCTATATAGCCATCTATGTCGATGACTATATGAGTCCGAAGAGGGGAAGAGGAAAATTATAATGGTTTGAAAACCGGAAATTAATACGAAACTTCTGGCGCCCAACGTTGGGCTTCTGATAGTAAAGTTGGGAAGGTAATCTAAGTAATATATTTCAATTTCATAACATATATCAGTTCCATCTGTATCTATTACTAGTTTAAACAGAAAATATAATATTGGAGACTGCTGCTTGTAGAAGCAGCATTTTTGTATGACATATTTTTAGCCTATATCTAGATGTAGATGTTCGGCACTAGTTACTAAGTTGCATTACCTGCACGAAGTAAGATGCTATGTCTCTTTCTTTCTCTCTTCATTGTGCATATTTTTTGATTGACAACATGTTTTTCACTTAGGCGAGTCTGGTTTCTATGTCGTAGTAGTAGTAATAAGTTAATATATCTTAAATCGTTTACCACTTTATGCAATGGGGTATTTTCGCTCGATCGAAACAAAAATGGGCAATTGCATATTCAACAAGTACTTTTTTTCCATAATTTTTGACATAAGAAATAATGGGCAATATTCAGAAATACGTGTTTAATTGCAGCTTGAATTTCTATGACGTCATTAAGCGAAAATAGACAAATCATTAGATATATGTTATATATGTATATATAAATACTAATATCAACAGCAATGGCCGACAGGAAGCAGTGAGGCGTCGCTGCCGTAAATTTATAGACAGAATACACTAAAAATCACTACATTTGCCGCATTATTTATACTTGCGCTTAGTGACGTCACATGATTTTATTTATTTATTTTACAGCTTGTTTTAGTGCTAAACAAAAAATAAAAAATACGGGTATCTTCTTTTTCCATTTAATCCGGGTATCTTTTCAACTTGTCATATTCCAGTGTATTTAAGTATGTATTATGGCCAGGATAAAGTTTAATGTGGAGAAATTTTGCATATCTGGCGCCCAACGTGGGGCTCACAAATTGATGAGGCAACGTGCATGTCTCAATTCTCTGAATAATCGGACAAATCAATAAAATAATGCTATTTAATGATATGTCGAGTTAAGATACAGAAGTACCGCCGCTGTGTCGGCATTCTTACGCACCTCACACACCTTAAATAACACAATCATACTTTGGAGAAGGCCATGATAATTTTAATCATACCCATGCCTGCTACGTCTGCTCTTATTTTATGGCGGAATAAAGTCGACTTTGGCTTTAATAATCAAAACTGTGACTTTCGCCAACTTTCGCGTAACGGCCCTCTTGATATTTGACGGTAGAGACGTTAGTTTAACGCACTTGCAAATTACAAATTAGAAGTTATATTTTCAGCGCCCCCTCGAACGTCTTGGAAGGCCGAGGTTTCGCCTTCGAAACCGCTACATTGTTACTTTGATTAAATTTGATACCAGTAGTGTTGATTTCGGTATGAATTTACAATGTGTTTGGTATTTAGGAATATTTCTGGAACCATTCGCAGTCGGCAGTAAATCTTAGATGCTCCAAGGGAGCGCAAGGGATTTATCTTCAGGCATTCGTTTTACACAAACATTCCAGAGCTACAGGGGCAACACGGGAAGATATCCTAACAAGCCTACCAACACTGCATATTATACACGCTGATCCAACTTAACTGATATCTCTGTTCTTATCAATTTAAAAAGTATCGCTTAAATTGCCAACTATAGTGTTTACGTTTGATATACAAACTAGAGCAAAAAATTGTGCGGCATTTTACAAAGAAAACCCGTACCAATTACTACAGAAGCGGTATATCACATCACTATGTAATAAAAAAAGATATTTAGTGTACAATTGTATTCACAATTTCTTGTGAATAGAACTAGGGTCCCCTGTCCGCGGCTTAGCATATCGGTCGCTATCCATCTTCAACTCATATAAATCCCATTTCCCGTCGCGCTCACCTAGAAGACACCTGAATGAAGAAGCCGGCGATTTACTGGCTTTACTGCTCAGTGGCGTATCATCATGTGCAACCCAGGTGAAGTAACGTCAAAATATGTATTATTATGTCTTAATATTCATATTCATAAAGAGCCAGAAAATATTTATCAATTGAGTAGTACTATCAACTATACAAACTTGCAGAAATGTTTTCACGAAATCTCTTAGGAATCAGTTTATAATGAACCAAACATTGACATTGCAACAAATAAATTTATTAATATAACAATGGAAACATGACAAATATTGACAATATTGACAAATGTACTACAGTCAATAAAAATAAAAGAAGATATATTCTATTAACAAAAATAATGATATGTTTACAACATTAAAGAGAAATCCCAATAATATAGAACTAAGAACACAATACATAAATTATAAAAATAAATTACCCTCCTTAATAAAAAAAAGAAAATATGATTACTATAACAATAAAATAAACGAAAATCAACTAAACACAAAAAAAACTGTGGAATATAGTACAAGAAATTACTAATAACAAAAATAAATCCTGTAATATATCATGCTTGAAAATGGAAGCACATTAAATTGTGCCAAAGAAATTTCAAATGAATTTAACAAATTATTTTCAAGCATGGGCAAAACATTAGCTAATAAAATTTCCAAAAACCCGAATTTTAAAATAAAAAAGGAATATTAGGCCAAATTCTTTTGTGTTATTTCCTACAGATGCTAATGAAATCAAACATGTAATAACATGAGAATTAAAAAATAAGACATCACCTGGAGTGGACAATATTAAGGCTGAACTAATATTGCCAATATTGATCAACTAATAAGCCAACACATCTTGACACCCTTGGTATTCATCTTCAACCGATGTATGGAAATTGGTCACTGGCCAACGACTTTTAAGGAATCCATTATTGTCCCTATCTACAAAAAAGGAGATAAAGAGGAAGGCAGTAACTATTGACCCATATCTCTTATAACAAATTAATGTAACCAAAGTTTTTGAAAAAATTATAAAAAAGAGACTAAATGCTTATATTACAAGATATAACAATTTCCGAAAACCAATTTGGATTTAAAGAGAATGTGTCGACTGAAGATGCAATAGTAGCCTTTACAACAAAAATCCACTCTGCACTAAATCCATTAAAACCCTGTCTATGTACGTTTATTGACTTATCAAAAGCGTTTGATACAGTTAGTCATTCTTTACTTTTACAATCACTTGATGACATTGGTATCAGACGGAATAGTTTAAAACTGTTTCAAAGTTACCTAACCAACAGACATCAGAGCGTGAAAGTAAATAATGTAATAGGTGATACACTACCTGTAGAATATGGAGTGCCACAAGGTACAGTGTTGGGTCCGGTTTTGTTCTCTATCTATATAAATGACATATTCTCTCTATTCTTGTATCAAATAACAATTTAAAATAAAAGCAAGAAATTAAATTGCTATTGCCCAGCAATGACCACGGGGAGGTAAGAACCAGGATAGAACCAGGATATTATAGTAAAATTTATAACAAATTAACTCACCAATTTCAGGGATATGTTATTATTTGCACATATAGTTACACTAACATTGGTATTTTTATTAGTAGTACCTTTCACAAAAACTCACATCAGAAATTCATATCACTCTTCACTATCTGAAAATAAGTCACTTTCACTACTGTCTTCATTTACATTTATTATGACTGGTTTAACGGGAGTATCCTGAGAATCCATTATAATATCGAGATCCCACATTCTTGATTCCACCTTCTTCACATGGTCGATCCATTTTATCCAGTTGGCCGCATTTACTTCTTTGATTGTACCACTGAGATATTTTTTCACATCAGCAACTTAAATTTTGTATTTTCTCTAGCAACTTTCCCTTTCATTTGCGCCCAAATAAGCTCAATTGGGTTCAGTTCGCAGTGACATGGAGGCAGTCAAATTACCTCGATTCCTCTTGCTTTGGCCATTTCATCCACTACATACTTCTTGAAAACTGGAAAATGTTGCCTTGCCAGTGTCAACAATTCAACTTTAAGTAGTGAATCATCGTCTTCAATGTTTCTTTCTTCCAGCCAGTCTTTAATTTGCCCTTTACGCCATGTAGTTGTGGCCAGCTGTTCTGTTCTACAAGAAGCATTATCCATCACTATAAGAGATACAGGTTGTAATTTGTCCAGAATTCCTTTGAACCAATCCTCGAAAACGGTGGAATTCATGTCTTTATGGTAATCGCCTGCTTTCTTAGATTCGAGGGTTAAAAGACCGTCATTTACAAAACCACTTTTTGATATACTATAAAATAAATTATTAACATTATTGTGTTTTATTATATTTCCTATATTAGGATAATTGCGCCCGCCACTGAGCACCGCATTCCATTAGTTTGCATATCAAACGAAAGCACTATAGTAGCATTTTCAAATCTGATTGAGATACCGAAACAAAAAAAACAATTGAGCAACGCTTTTTTTGAGACTGAGCGACTTTTTTTACACTTCTTATAGGACGAGCTTTAGAACATAAAAGGTATCAACGATATTTTTCCTAAAATTAAAGAAAAAAGGATTTTTAGAACATGAAATAGTTATCTTTGGAACATTGTAACAAGTCACTCAAGTTGAACTTTAGCTAAAACTTTAGAACTTTTATACAAAGTTTTTTTTAGAACTTTATACAAAGAAATTTTCTTTATTATGGTTTTTTCGAAATCGAGAATTTAAAAAAAATATTTTTTAATTTTAAGTATTTTTGAAATATTTAATAAATATAATTTATTTGGAATAGTAACAATTATTTTTTAACAATTTGGAATAGTAGGCAATCTAACGGCTAGGAGCGAAAAAAATATTACTTTTGTCAATAGGTGGCGCATCAGGTATTTGTCATCGCAATGTTATTTTAAAATTGTAAAATTACTATATGTAAAAGCATAATTTTTCTCACTCCTAATTATTATTAAATATTGTCGGGGCATTTCAAACTCAACTACTAATGTACAAAGAAACCGGGGATGAAAACACCTGTACGAAAGCTTCACTTGTTAGAGAACATTCAGAAGGTACAAGCCATTATGATTTATTTTCAACTATAGTGTTTTATAACATATTATTCATATTTAGCCGCAATGATATCTGCCTATAATTAAACTAATTCAGAGGACATTATTACCGTTCTTTATATTATTAATACATTAAGTATAAAATATTTATGTACTTATCATATATTTCCCTCCAAATCTAGATCTAATATGATTTATAATATCTCTCGTAGCATTTTTAATTTGACTAAAATCCGACACAGCTCTTCCGTTCGGCCCATTTAATCAAATTAATTTCATACGTTAAAGCCCGCACTATTTATTAAATGAATTATCTGGAGTATACTCTAACTGGCATAATAAAAAATCCGCGGATCACGAATATAATAACGACAATGGGCATAATTAAATCACATTAACTTACATTACTTGTCCTAATTAATAAATCTCGAGCATTAAAAATGCATAAATGGGATGGTCGGGGCTAATACAATACGAAAATTTGTCAGTCATCCCTAGAGTGATGTGTGGTAGCCTATGAAAGTTACCGGACACGACCTAATTGGTCTGATGTTACATAGGGCAATATTGACGATAGTTTCAGGAAAAAATGTACATATTATGGATTTAATTTATTTTATATTGGCAACACTATTTCTGCTAGAATTTCAACGGTACCCCAATTATCGCGATTTGTGTTTCCCATGTGAGCTTTAGTCATGGTAGACATCCAAAAATGTTACCTCATTACTAACACATAAGTCATATTTTCTATATATTTTAGTGTGAACATCACATTTCCTGTTTTGTTTTGGGCTCGTCTTGTGACAACTGATTTGCTACGAACGAATTCTGTACCATACTTTGCGTAGAATTTATTTCAGTTATTAAATACTTATTTACACATGACATATTTAAATGATTTTGTTACAGTTGTGTCGTCAGCAAATAAAAAAAATATGCATTCAAGGCAATACTTGGTAGGTCATTGACATAGATTGAGGAAAGGGTCTAACACAGATCCCTGAGGAACTCCATGTTTTATAGGAAGAAGTTTTAAGTTTATATTTTGCGAAGATACATATTGATAACGATTGGTTACGTAGAAATATGGAAGATGATACAGAAGAAACATCAAAAATCTCGATTCAATCATTATTGCCGACAAAATCCAAAGATAAATGTGAAAAAGCATATCGCTTGTTGATTGGAGTAATCAAAAGGGATTAACTGTTATAACTGAGACACGTCTACTAATCTATTTTGAACAAAAATCCAGAGCATACCACAGGTCCAGGCTATGGATAATAAGAACCATATTGTCAGTGAAAAGTAATATTGACATAATAAAGAAATTTCCAAGTTTAATTGCTTTCCTTAAACGTAAATTGGTAGGACATGCATCCATGAGTTTTAGTGTTTTAAGAAAATCAGAAGTTGAGATATTTTTGTACGAAGCATGCGATAAAACGTACTTAATGATGAAGGTGATCTCAGTCTAATTTGCATGTTCGTTGTTAGGGTTGGTCATCAGAAAAGACAATACAAAAATTTGTTAGAAATCCTCCTGGGACACATATAACAAATGAATCTGATGTGCGACTCTGCCCTACCTATCACTGCGGGTTACCTCACCCTAGGTGAAAAATCATTTATACGTGATTATAGATAAGTTATATGAAAAATATGAACGCGATGGCACTATTAATATAAAAGTTGAGCACTCGACATGAGTAATGCCTCCACGGAACAAAGGAATAAATTATATATATGATCACAAACATTACAAGTATTTTAACTTGCATACCTACTTCATAACATAACATAACTTTATTGGTGTTAACAAACTGAGTTTTACACAAGTCAAGATATGTAACAACACTAAACTATATCATAAAATTTAATTATAAGCAAATAATGTTAAGTTATAAGATCTGTAAAATCATTTTGTAGAATCCTGAATCCCCTTGCATGTGAATGAAATTTGGCACAGTTATTGATGACAATATTATAATCACGCCTTGAAAGCGAATTTGTGGGCCGTCTTATTACAGTTTTGAAGGTTTTGAATTGCAACATTTTCACGGGAGGTGGTAGCAGGTTAAACAACTTGGTCCAAAAAATGATATACCTTACAGATTCAGGACAGATTCCTAATTCCATAAATACTAGTGGAGAATTTGTTATACAGCATATCTATGTGGATGATTCCATGACAGCTTATAGTCATTCTGGCAATCTATAGCATTTAAACTTTCTATTTGCTATAAACCAAGCATTGACCATCATCTGTGTTTCCTCCAAACACAATTTAAGTTCACTCAGATTTTTATTTCCATTTATTACAGTTGTATCATCTGCGAATAGAATAAAAGCAGCCGACAGGTCAGAATGCACCAGGTGATTAATGTAAAAAGAAATAATACTAGCTCCCGTAATGATCCCTGCGGAAATCCATATTTAATTGTTCCCATCTGCGAGCAGCTCTTACCGGTTTCAACAAGCTACTTGCGGTCAGTTAGATACGACTGCGTTAAGTTCAGAGAATTTATAATATTTAAGTTTCTGTTTAAGTACATCATAGGAAACTCAGTCGAAGGCCTTGCTTAGATTACGAAATAGATACTTCAGATTCAGATACTTTATTGAAGCCACATTAATTTTTATTGAACAAGTTATTATTTTCAAAATAAGAAGGTAATGACTTAAAAATAAAAATCAATATGGTTTCCGTAATGCTCACGAACATACTAAAGTTACAAAAAATTCCAGAGGAAGAAATACTTTTTAAGATAATTACAAACAAGCTCTAATATTTTTGTGGCAGATCACGGAGACCAGTGCTGAATTTAGTGTTAATAGACCGATCTAAACGAAAATGTTTTTCATTCCTAGTTAACTTATCAAGTTAGAAAACAATAATCCGACTCTAATATCCTATTTCCCAGTAACTTATGTAAGATAATTTCTTGAAAGGAAAGCGTTATAACTTTTAATGTAAACTTTTTGCTACCAATAGAGGCATCAAACGCGAACAGAACACAGTGTATTTCATAAAATCCATTTGCAAATCCGAATGAATGAATGACACGCGGAGCAAAGTCATTCCCGTACAACACATGTCAAAACTTTTTCTTACATATCATGTTTATTCTGAACTGATATGAATAGCGTTCACGCTTGAGATCGCGGCGGCCATTATATGAGCATTTCCTCACTTTTTACCAACTACATTTTATGCTAATTCCGGCTGCGTATATCGGGGATAGTTCATGCATAACTTTTCTCGCTTTGGAGAGATGGTACACTTTTTAGAGATTTTTTGCAATGTCAAAGTGCCTTTAAATATTTGTGTTTCACACGCGTACATAATTATTAACAATGACTTGCTTATAGTTTATAGGTATGTCCTTGTTTCGACGGATACAAGAAAATATCAGGAAAACACCTTTCAAATATCTTATTGGGTGTTAGGTTATCTACATATTATAGGTAATATTCCAGCCTAATTTCATTAGTAGATTAATTTTAAACGAATTAATTTTAGTAGTCCCACTGTGATATTTTATGAAAGCTTGAGATGATATTTTATTTTATATATAATTAAATATATAAAATTAAATATATATAAATTAAATTAGATACATAATTAAATTTATGATATTTGAAAATGTTCTAATACGTTGTTGATTTTAGACTTATTTAAAATGAAATAACAATAATAATAGTAGAGCGAAGAAACGTCTGATAAGCTTACAGGATACTTACACTATTTCTTCCCTATTGAATCCTTCTTGTTTATGAGCGCCAGTTCTATGAACACTTATTTGTAATATTTTAGAAGGAACACTTAGAACTTAGAGAGTACCCTATCGTCCTAGAGGGGGTCCAATTAGATCTATGTAAAGTATATAAGATATGTATATAGTATAGTATACATTAGGTATGTGTAAATGGTATAGGTCTATGTTTTGCAAAATTAGAATTTTTAAACTCATATTAATCTTTTTTAATTGCGATGCACAAACACTTAGCACTATTTTCCACGGCACTGGTTTGATCTCGAACTAACAGCTGCTGCTGGTCTCTGGTGGTGTCATCTAGCGGATGTCGCCGTACTATCTCTGGAACGCTGCTACTATCGCCGTTGCTATTATCGCCGCTGCTTCGATTTCCGGAAATTTTATTGTAGGATATCTTTGTCCTCAAACTGTGAATTTTCCGATTCTGCACTTTTACTGCTTCTTTATACTTGGAATTTCTTATAAATTGATTTCCCTATCTTATTACTGCTCATCAAAAGTTTTTGCAGCTGGGAACGCTACCAAGCCTCTACTTCTCAATTCTTAATTTTGACGAATACACTCCATATGTAATTTTTTCTGCTTGAAAACCATTACTACTGGTGTTCTACTTATTTCTCAATATTTTAATTATTTTTCTTAAGTTTATCTATTAATTTCAACAAAATTTTATAAAAATTATTAGCGGAGCTGTTCTCTCCTCGAACGCTATAGCTGGACTCCTCTGCATTGTTATATGTAACGACGGATATGCCGTATAAAAAACATTTGCATTTTCTGGTTACCATCTTCTTTCTTATTATTGTGATACAATCTGACCAAGCAGATTAATGCCTATTATTTAATTTATTTAATTTTACTTACAACTCTTACAATTTGAACTTCACTTGATTTAATTTTGAATTCTAATATAATCAGATTCACTTTCTGTCGCAACAATTCTTCACTTCTTATGTCCTTAATCCTTAATCCTCAATCAATCCTGAATCAATCATAAATCTTATATCTAAATTTTTAAATTAAACACATCAAAAGAATCTAGGGAACAACACATTTTATGAGGATAAATAAATTTTAGATGAAACTAGTAGATAGTAACTAATAGAAATAGTTACTGTTATGGTTTCAAACAGTTTTAGTCAAGAAAAATTTACAAACAACTGCAACTTGAGACAAGGAAAAAAAATTAAAAAAAGTTACGAAAAAAAGCAATTTGCTAAAGAATGATGAAATAGTTAATACAAAGTATGACCTCCGCTAATAATCACCGCTCTGCATCTACGTGGCATGCTTAAAATTAAATTATCTATGTCTTCCTGAGGTATGTCGTTCCACTCCTGTATAAGACACTCAGTAAGAATATTCCGGTTCTGAAACACCACATTCTGGCGTAAAAGGCGTCTACCTAGCATGTCCCAAACGTGTTCTATAGCATTCAGGTCGGGTGACTGTGCAGGCCGTGGCAAAATATTAATGTGCTGGTATTCAAGATAATCTTGCACTGTTCTCTCCGTATGTGGACAGGCATTGTCGTGCATGAGAGTAAAATCATTTCCAATTTCTGTCCTATATGGAAGCACAACAGGTGTAGGAATAGTATCCCGATAATTAACCGCATTTAAGAAGCCATCCAGAGAAACGAGCCGCGTTCTTCCACCTAGGCTAATTCCCCCCCATACCATCACTCTTCCCCCTTGGTGGCTGGTTACCTCCTGAGCAGTAGCCAACCGTTCTGCATTACCAGATCGTCTCCAGGCTCTTAATCTTCTGGTATCCTGTGCCAAACCAAAGCGAGATTCGTCATAGAAAAGAACTGGAGTCCACTCTTGACGTTGCCACATGGCGTGTTCTTACGCCCATTGTAACCTTTTTGCGCGATTCCCTCGCAAGTAGCTTTGTCACCCTCAATGGCCGCCGAGCATTAAGTCCGCACTCATGGAGTCATGGACTCATGTTACGCACAGTTTGGTATGAGTGTTATTCAATTGATTACACAGCTCGGAAGCGGTTATATTACGGTATCTCAGAGCCTGCAGTCGTAAAAAGCGATCCTGAATTGCGTTAGTTGCTTTTCTACGCTCCGTATGACGTTCACAAACATCATCAAATTGTTGATATCTTAGCCACAACCGATTAACAACACTTTTAGAGGTGTTAAGAGCTTCAGCTAAAGTTCTTTGTGTAGCACCACCCTGAAGTATACCAATTGCACGCCATGTTTTACAAAGTACGAACCTACTTCTACACCAAGCGTCACCACGACAATTACATAAAAGAAACGAGAAGCAACTTATGGGTTTAGGCATTCTGATAAAAGACGCCATTTTCTCGTGAAATATGAGGTTAACTTTAAAAACAAATAGCGTCAGATGGTGACAAATCGACCGAAAAACAGTATGTCGTAAACGTGCAATAATTATATTTTTTATTCATTCTCGTAACATGAACTTATTGATGTGTCCCCTAGATTCTTTTGATGTGTGTAACTTCATGATGCAAATTTGATGCTTTGTTCAAATGTTTAGACTTACATATCTATACTTTGTTGCAGTACGTACAGGATTATTTGAATATTACCGCACTCTCCTATCGTCTCTGCCAGTGTCTCTCGGAAGCTGCAGTGGAATTCTCGACGCTGCTTGCTTTGCATTGGTGAATATACTATGATGCACTTGCAAAGTGTCATACTATGATGCACTTGCAAGGTGTGTGTATGATACCATCATACACACACTTTGTTTCACTGTTATTCTTAATAATTAATACATTGGACCTACTTAGTTTTATGGGGATAAGGTTCATGTACTTTTCATTCAATGAAATACTTACTTCCCTTTGATGATATTTAAAATTATTTAACACTGGATGAAACTTAAATTTAACGACTAATTTTTATATTTCTGCCATACTTTGCACATTATTTACTATTGTGAATTTGCAATGTGTTATGGGAGTTCAATAAATTTATGGGATAATTTACACATGGACCCGCAAAATACTTGTTCTCTGGCTCGCACTACATTTCTCTACTCTACTGGCTTTGTTACCCATCTCCAAGGAAGTCCTCCTCCATTATAAGTTTTTTATTTTCTTATATTCAAATGTTTATTTTATTATCAACAGTTTTTAACCAATAGCAGCATGCCTACAGTTAGAATTCTCTCGCCATTTTAGTAGTGCAAGCCATCATATCTATACGTCCAACAACAGTACGTCGCGATAAGCTCACTTTCTCAAACTCTCTCTTCTTTTCTGGGTACAAAAGTTCTGCAACATCTACTAGGCACTCTTTAACAAACTGTCCCTCAGAAAATGACTTCGATGTTTTCGCTATTTCGGAACTAATTATAAAACTAGGTTTAACAACACTGTACAGATGTGATTGTGAATGGAACATTTGTTGCTATTTGCGTAAATTAGTAATGATTTTTTTCATTTTATCTTTTCTGATCTGGCCTGTGAGTAAATTATATTGAGCGAAATGCTTGCTGGAGTAATTCCGCTTCATATTATATTCTTTTAAAACAGAAATTATTTCATTGCACAACAATCACATAGGTTTACCGCTGTGCAAGATAGAAAAGTATTCATCAGTTTATTTGTCTTAGAACTGACGACATTCTTTGTCCACTTTCCGCTTTCTTAAACCGGACATGTTGATAGAATTTACTTGAATATTTCCCGCGTCGTACTCTTGACAGTACGCGAATATGCTATGCGAAGTTTATCAGTTGTTGAGAAATAATGAGATGACACGCGCGCTGACCGGTTTATATATTCCCCCAATAAGCAACTAGAATACTCTCGATCGTACGAGACTGCTTCAAGTGCCGAGCGGCTTCCCGAATGTTTATCTGTTTGTCTCTTTCTAACGACTATTTCTGACTCGATCTGTGGCGTTCCACTGCGTACTCTTAATATTATTTATCGACTTGAATTGATATCATTACTTGAATTTTCTGAAACTCTCGGGAGCCGGATTGAAGCTGGTGGAGTGCCGGATCTGGCCCGGGGCCGGGAGTTGCCCATATAAGCTGTAGATTGTTAACAAACCTTAAAAAAAATAAAACTACCCCCAAATTTGAAGAGATCAGCCGGATAATCAACACAACAGCTCTTTTTGTCGAACATATTATCTTGGAGTCAATATCAAGTAGAATTTAAAGAACGATCATGCCGTTCTGCTTATAAATAATGCAGTTGCCTTATAAGCAGTAGCTATAGGTGTGCGTTCTGCAAATGGATATATCCCCAAACGCAGCAATTACCCTAAAACTTCGGAGTACACTCAGGATTCCTCTATTTACCAAGGATAATAATAATTAGCCTGTCCGTCATAAGGGCTAAACCAAGACGGATCCGGGAATATACATCACTGACGCAGCTCCACGGTAAAAGGCCACCAGTTAAAAGGCATGATGTATGCTTATGATATGTTTAGCGGGTATAAGGAGGCATCACAGCCACACCAAACGGCAGAGCACAAAGGCGCAATTGGCCCTTTGAGGCATCTTTAAGCGAATTAAATTTTATTTGCTCAGATTAACTTGCCGAAGTTGTCAAAATCTTAACTGTAGCGGCGATATTAAAATACGCAATAACGGCACCAAAGGCGTACGCGAATAAGACACGATCCCCCCTGCACTTTGAGATTTTAGCTTTTACGGGTACACTTTAAAACTTTTCAATTGCATTTTTATGCGGTACAAATTAAACAGCTCGTAAAAATGTATGTCTATATACATTGAAGTTGTAGAAACATGTTTCCATTTATACATATAATAATAATAATATTTAATTTTTCTTGTGGAAGACAGCATGTATAGGGATCGTCAATTTTGGCCTACAATTGGGTTACAAAAAATGTATCTAGTGTAAAAAAATATTTGTCTAATAGACATAGCGTTAATTTTAATTTAAAACTATTTAAATTTTTTGTCTGTTTTATATCCTCAGGTATACAATTATTGAATAACTTATGAGATAAACAACTGGGCGCATTTATGGAAATATAACTATTTATAATATGCAAGATATACATTTAATAGTTGATCTTTTAATAAAATTTGTTTTCAATCTCATTAAGCAAGGGATCAAATTTAATTTTGATATTAACTGCTCACAGTGTAACCTCCAGCTAAAATCATCTAATACTATTCTCAGGAATTTCACATTTTAATTGTTTAAAGAAGTGTTACATTAATGTTGCAGTAAATCATAAAATTTATCAGATATCATTAGAGAATGGTGATCCGCATATATTAGCAGATACAGGTCAGATGTCAAGGTACCTATGAATGATCATTGATCGTTGATATAAATCGAAAACAGAGTCAGACCCAAAACTGAGCCATGCCGAAGTCCCAAAGTATTATCCTTATAACTCGAATTGACACTACGGACATTTCCATCGTAGGCATATGTCAAGGTAACATATTGCTTCCTATCTTTGAGGAAAGAGGAATTAAGTTCTACTTGAGATGCTACCAATTTCTCTCCCAAAAAGAGCGAGGAGAAAGTAAATCGGAGTCGTGCATTAACGGGGCAGCAGAAAAGAATATCAGGGCGTTGTTAATGCTACTAGAATGAAGGTTGTTGTAGCATGGGGCCTAGATGTAAAAAAGAGAGTATTCCTACTTCAATAAAACAATGGAAGTCATTATAAAGTCATCAATTAAAATTATATTATATTACATAAGTAGCATAGACTTACTGTACTGATTGTGATTATGAAAAATAAAACATACCTGTACACATTTATCTACCTATAAATTTAAAAATATTTACCTAACAGTGGTTAAGTTACCCATAGCCGACGGTGAGTTTTTGATGTAAATAAATACCCCTGACGTAGCTACATCAAAGGTAATACGTAGAAACTATCTTAGTTCATCAAATTCTGTACACAAATAGTCCCTAACCCCAATTGCTAACAATCAACTATAAAATGCAGCAATATATGTATATAGTGCCTCGTACAGAAAGTACAGTGGCAAAAGAAAACACAGTAATATCTAAAGCTCATTTGAGAATCTTAAGTAGCAGCGTAGTCCATCATAGTCCGTAGAGGTAATAAAGACGTAACCGTAGACAAACACCAGGTAGATTCAAGAATTCTCGCAATCAAGCCGAAACGTGAAGAAGTGGGTCTGCGACTTCAGGCTTCAAGGGTACTCATTTAGAGTCTTCCCCAGTAACCCTAGTTACTAAGGGCTTTTCTCTAATATGTTCTGTAGAGTACAGAGATCTGCTAACGTCTTAGAGAAAGAGGGAACTTATCCAGCGTCTTAATATCAGGGCACAAATGTGTGCTACAGTGGCCGGCTAACCTCAAGCTGTCGAAAATCCAAAAAGTGGTTTCCAAACCAAAACCAAAAACAGTGCGTAGGAGACAGTTGAATCGCTACAATACAATTCCCTTAATACGGGATGATCTCGGATTATCATAAAATATTGCAGCGAAGCACGACACATCCAGCAGGGACATGACAAAATTAGAAAAAAAATATCAACGCCCAGGATATGACATTCATGCCAATTTCATGCTCATAAAATTATTAGTGACTCTAACTGATTTGAAAGAGATCCTAGTCGTCCCATATGTGTTTGCATTTTAATTATTTTACTTAGTATTACTTAATTAATAATAATTAATAATAATCATTTGCAAAAAGGTGTTTACAATAAATAACAAAATGCTTATACAATGATTAAAAACTTAAGTATATACTTAAGTATAGGGAATACTACTAAATTTAATGTCACTCTCAAATGACGATTAAAACAAAAAAGTTAGGGTAATATATAGGGATATAGGGTAACTAATGAATGTTAAGCATTGCATCATCACTGGTAGTGACGTGTTTCAAGTTACTACGGTTTCATAAACACAGTGCGAATGCAACACAGACAGTAGGCCATTGCACAGTCTGTGATTAATTCCGTTAGTGATGACGCAACGCCTAATATTTAGTTACCCAATAGCAATTTCCGGTGTCCCAATATCAAGTGTCGCTATCTTGAAAATATTTTCATAATGTAGTAGTAATGTTTCTCTAAAAGTATGTATAAAACAATTTTATAACTTAAATAATATAGAAGTTATGGACATTACAGCATAAATAAGCTAAATAAAGTTCAACTAAAATTTCACTTACATATATGTATGTACAAGTACTCATAAATATATGTTGGTGATTTTTGGAAATATTGTAGAATTTGAGATTTTGCACAAACTCGTTAGCAACATTATCTTGTATCATTTTACCAGACGCCCATCTTTCAAGTGTTCCTTTAGATCAGATATAGAACTATTTACAGACAGATTCATATACCTCTCTGTTGCCGTCCGTCACATCAGAGCTGTCGGACATCAATGTTGAATTGCTTCTAAAGTACGCATTTTAAAGTATTTCGTATCAGACGCTTTAAAAAAAAATCCAGATTGAAAGATATTGATTTAGATTTTGAAACCTACATTTCGCGTTTGAAACTGGATGTATGATTTTAAATAAAAATATAATATTAAAAGCACCACGCATGGCCTGATGTCAGACGAGAGCCTACCGGGGAGAAATTGCTATCAAAAGTTCAGATTTATTGCTTTTAATATCCATATGCGAGTGGTAAATATGTTAGTCTTCGTATTGATGCCTTAATATTGCATTTCTAATATTGCTATTTCATATATCATATGCATAATACCAGTCGTTAAACTTTACGCGATACTTTTGACTATATTAAAGACCGGCGTACGGGAAATAAAACATTCTGTAGCAGCGTATCCGTGAAAATATATTATATAAGGCTGGTATTATATAATACCTAAACCCGCGTAGTTCTCGATTTTTAACGCTGATTAAAAAAACAATGTGACATCGCGGTGTTGAGTTCTTAAGCAAAATAAATTTTGTTTAAATGGAATACCTCGTATATTAATATTGTTATCTAATATAACTTGAGCCCAACTTTAATAATAACTTGCACTTAGTTTTGATCAGCCTGTATATCCGTTATCACTTTCATTATCAGTTAAATCCATTTTTGTTTCCCGATACCGTTCTCCGTCAACGTCGTTATCGTCAACGAGTCCTGAAGAAATACGGTGTATCACAAGGTCCGATACTTGGGACACTCTTATTTAATACGTTTATAAACAGTATTTTTGACGGCCCAATTAATCACTTTCACATCTTCTTGTATGCAGATGATACAAATTAGATGGCTCATATGGCTTTTAAATTAGTGTAGGTCATGTTCATTCTTGTAGCAACTATTTAACGACGAATCCGCTGTTGGAAATGGGGGCGTATGTAAACACGCGACAGGAGGCCTGTTAATAACTTTTACACCTATACGTTTGCGTTGTGTCTGTAATAAATACCCTATTAGCATATTTAGTAATTCATCTGGAGGCCTCCTAAATAGGAACGATAGAGGATCGCGTATTTTTATGAATTTATTTGGCGGGATATTATTTACGGCGCCAGTTCCTCTAACAATGAATTATTAAGCACGCGGGGCTGTCACAGAGTTAACGTTAACGGTGGACATATGGTTGATAATTCGCCCACGCCCTGGTTTTTAATTTTAATATAAAATGATGTCACGTAATCAGTATATTAGAGCAAGCGGGGGCTATCTCTAAGGAATCATCATACTTGTAATTACTACTCGTGATTTACTGCCTAAATATCAAGTAGACCACGTTCCAGGGCACGCTGGACGCTTTTTTAAATCTTCCGCAATCGAATGATAAGGGATTGAAGCTGAATTTGTTAATGTATTTACAAGAAAACGAGTTCAGATGTATGCATATAGTTATTTGAATCCAGTCACTAGTGGAATATATTGTGATGAAAGTTGGACCTGTGAGGATGCCAATAGTGTTTTTAATGTCAACAACAACTTGTCAAAAAGAATTAAAATCGGTAAACTAAAGCTGAGTTGGCCAATATGTAGGATATTGGCCAACAGATCCAAGGAAACTACCAGACCTCCTGGACTTCTTCATTTCAAATGGCATACCGACTCAAAACTGTTTGGTAGAATCTAGCTACGACTTGTCATCTGATAACACACCTGTCATTCTAAGTATGGCCACTATAGCCATAACTAAACAGGTACAACCCAAGCTGACATCTAGATACACCAAGTGGGAAGTATTTCAGGATTACATCAATGACAACATCACCTTAAATATACGCATTAAAGAGACAGAAGACGTAGATGCCGCCACCCAATACTTTACCACCTTAGTAGTACAACAAGCGGCATGGCAGGCTTCACTAAGAGACGAACAAAAAGCAGCGCACACTACCAACACACCTTTGTATATCCGATAACTCATCAGTGAGAAACGACGAGCCAGAGGCAGGTGGCAGAGGCGCCCTATGGAAGTATGCAGAAATAATAATAGTCCATAAACCTGGAAAACCAACTCATCATGTAACATCCTACCGACCAATAAGCCTCCTGCCAACACCTAGCAAAATACTTGAAAGACTGCTACTCAAAAGAATACTGATTTACTGCCTAAATATCAAGTAGACCACGTTCCAGGGCACGCTGGACGCTTTTTTAAATCTTCCGCAATCGAATGATAAGGGATTGAAGCTGAATTTGTTAATGTATTTACAAGAAAACGAGTTCAGATGTATGCATATAGTTATTTGAATCCAGTCACTAGTGGAATATATTGTGATGAAAGTTGGACCTGTGAGGATGCCAATAGTGTTTTTAATGTCAACAACAACTTGTCAAAAAGAATTAAAATCGGTAAACTAAAGCTGAGTTGGCCAATATGTAGGATATTGGCCAACAGATCCAAGGAAACTACCAGACCTCCTGGACTTCTTCATTTCAAATGGCATACCGACTCAAAACTGTTTGGTAGAATCTAGCTACGACTTGTCATCTGATAACACACCTGTCATTCTAAGTATGGCCACTATAGCCATAACTAAACAGGTACAACCCAAGCTGACATCTAGATACACCAAGTGGGAAGTATTTCAGGATTACATCAATGACAACATCACCTTAAATATACGCATTAAAGAGACAGAAGACGTAGATGCCGCCACCCAATACTTTACCACCTTAGTAGTACAACAAGCGGCATGGCAGGCTTCACTAAGAGACGAACAAAAAGCAGCGCACACTACCAACACACCTTTGTATATCCGATAACTCATCAGTGAGAAACGACGAGCCAGAGGCAGGTGGCAGAGGCGCCCTATGGAAGTATGCAGAAATAATAATAGTCCATAAACCTGGAAAACCAACTCATCATGTAACATCCTACCGACCAATAAGCCTCCTGCCAACACCTAGCAAAATACTTGAAAGACTGCTACTCAAAAGAATACAGGAAGAACACGAACTAGTCAATCTACTACCCACTTACCAGTTTGGATTTTGAGAAAACATGTCAACGATACACCAAGCCCACAGGATAGTAAATCAAATAGCTAAAAGTATTGAGGAAAAGAGATTCTGCAACGGAGTATTTCTAGATGTCTCACAAGCATTTGATAAAGTGTGGCACGTAGATACAAGCTGAAAATGATGCTAAATCACAATTATTATCTACTCCTAAAATCATACCTTACTGACAGAAACTTTTCAGTAAAGTTCAATGATTCGATCTCTTATTTCCTATAACTTATTTCCTATAAAATCTGGTGTTCCACAGGGCAGTGTGCTAGGGCCACTCCTATACCTCATATATAACAGCGATTTACCCGAAACGGAAAACACTATGATAGTAGCTTTCGCCGATGACGTTGCAATCTTATCTACACATGATAATCCCGGCACAGCCACAGAAAACATACAAATCCACCTGGATCAACTTAACGAGTGGTACAACAGATGGCGAATAAAAATAAACCAGACTAAATCCGTCCAAGTAACATTCAACACACGCACAAGCATCTGCCCGCCTGTAACGGTCAACGGAATCCCTGTACCTGTACAACAAGACGTTAAATACCTCGGATTTTTATATTTTTATATAGCATTTATTATAATATTTGGTACTGTTATCATTTATTCGTACTATTATTACATTTCGTATGTTTTTGAATATTTCATGGTACCAACTAATTCGCGCAAAGCAAAGCATACCCGAAGTGTAGGCATGTGTGCACAGCATCGCCGCCACTTTGTATCTAAAACTACAATATAATAACAATCTGCCGGGGCCCTAAACATCGCCATACTCATTTATACCTGATGATGGCGGTGGATTTGCGCACCGTCGACGATCCACTAAATTTAATCAACCAAGCAGTGAACTTCTTGCCCGGCCGCCTTCGATATAATAAAAGGACCTTAGCGAGTACGTAAAGGGTTACTTAAGATGAACGGGGGCCGTAAAAACGGGCGGGGGCGGTTATTTACACCCTCATCAGTTTACAATGACCCTCGAGGAGGGGTGGTGGTCCGCGAATTCTACCCGCTGCTGGATTTATATCAATGTGAAACCCAATGCTCAAGATAAGCGTCAGACGTAACAGCCCCTGCTAAGGAGTTGTGGGGTGTAAAGGATTACACGCCGTGGATGTGGAAGGCTTGTTCTGGCCGAGGATATTGGCAATAAACGGATTCATTTACATGTGTTAATTTACAGCCGAGGTGGCTGGCTATATAGAGCGATTCCCTCTCAAGATATAAGTGTCGTATTACATTGTGTCGCCAATGATTTGTCGTCAATAAAATGAACCATATTCACACGTCCTTACTGATGGTTAGGCATTCATTATTGGGCTGATATCTTAGAGAGGAAGGGAACCTTCCGAAAGGTGAAATATCCACTATACAACCGTCGCATCGGTGCTGAAAGGAACAAAAGAAAATTTTCTATAAATTGGCGAAGGTGCTGGTGAGAAAAATATTTATTGTTTAGCAGAAAAAAATCATTATAGGTACACTAATAAAACCAAATTTTAATGAAGCATATTATATATAAATAGGTAATAGGTGCTTACACCTAGAAAAAGTATTGACCTTTTATGTCTACAAATAATAACGCAATCCCTAATTGATTAAAACATATTTCAAAAATTAACATTTTTACAGAAAATTAAAATATACAGAAAGACTTTTTTCCGGAAAAACTATTACTGATGACTTTACTGACGACGACTTTCAAAACACCCTAAGCTCACACAAAATCTAGGATGGATTCTATAGTGCCTCAAGAGAACATCAACGTAAACAGGAAAAATCTTAAAGCCCAGCATCCAGTATATTATCGTGTACTACGTATATTCACTAGTGCTTGAATCATCACTGCATTTTTTCAGAAATCACGGATATTCTGCTAATTACTTAAAATAATGTTCTTAAAATATTCGTGATTGAGGAAACATGCCTTGTAATTAATTCAAGCAATAGTTAGATTCGGTAAGAAAATTTCACACCTGAATTAAATGAAAAAATAAGATTTACTTATTTTTTACTGTTCGTATAACAATGACGTTAGGTTAGATTATGTACTACCTACATTAGCAAAGTTGAGCTGATATTTCAGTGATGGCATAAGCGCATTTGTAATTACATGCTAGGTAGGTACTGGTATAATATTAGTTTAATGGGTTTCTAATTTAATATTCATCAACACCAAGAGGACCGCCTAGCCGCGAGACTTGACCGGTAAGATTTCGATCTTCGAAGTTAAGCAAGACGGCGTTGGTGGCACGATGGGTGACCTATGAGGCTTTGGAATGGGCTGTGGCAGTCCAACTGAGACATGGGAACACTCAATAACTGCCGCGGGCGCGTGGTCCCAGATAAATGGTAACGAGCACAGAGTAATAAATCTCGGTAACTCAGAACCATGCCATCATACATAAAAAAACATGGGTGTGTGCTTATGGCCATTCGATAGAAGTGAAAACTTCTAATTTTCGAATTTTAAAATATATACTGTAACTGTCCGCCCGTATTACCACAACCCGCATTACACCGCACCCGTTAATACTCGTCAATACAGTTTCCACTTCAAAAATGCTAGACCATACCTGAGTACGAAATATTATCGCACGCAGATGCTTCAGGCAACTGACTTTGCCACCAAGCCACCCGTAATAAATAGGATGGTTTGAAGAAAAGTACTGAAGTAAAAAGGAGGAATGCACAAAGGGCCTAATGAGGCCTAAGGGTTGTAGTGGATGTGAAACCATATACACTCCGACCCATATACATACATTCATCAACACTAGTAACTTATTACAAACAATATAGATCCCAAAATGGATCCTTGCGGTACAACAACACCAATGACTTTTCGCTCAGCATCGACTTCAGCTACTCAACCTTCATGTAATTATTAATTATTTCCCATAAATTTACCTATATATTATTTAATATTATACACCAAGGTAGAAAAGGGCATTATTATTATCCAAGCACCTGGATTGCGGCTTCTGCCTTGGGTAATGATAATAAAGTGGAAGGGATATAATGGTCTTCTCAACCATATATATAGACTTTTTTAGTTGTAACACTGAACTGTTACTTTAATATTTGATCTTGTTAGGATCTGATATTAGTTGTTGCTACTTTTTCTTTAAATATTACGGTACGGTTTAAATATTACAATACGATTACAGTTTTTGGAGTAAATTTTATCATTTTGCAGAAAATAGATACTTGGTTACTTTCGCCCCACAGAACATGCCATTCTTTTGGCAAACCATCGTCTGGGTTATTGGAGATAGCAATATCGTTTAATTAGATATTTTCAAAAAATTCTTTTTCCCCTTATTTGACCAGAGAACTCGAAGACCCTTCGTCCTACGAAAAAACCATAAGCCATTTTATCTTCGGTTGTTACCGGTTAACGCGCGTTAAATTCGTGCGTACTAAGTAGCGAATGACAGCTAACATGTATTATATATAAAATGCCATCTAATTGGTTTTGATTTTGATTCTTTTAAATTGAGCAACCAAATAAGTAGTCGGTGATCCGTGTATATTAGAAACTTTCCCAAAAAGGTATGGACGGAACGTATTGCATGCCCACACAACCGACAATAACTCTCTTTCAATTACTGAAGGTCATGTTTGCTAGCTTCATGTTTGTTAAGTGTCATATCGGTTTGTTATTTGATATATTACCTTGCGATAAGACTGCTCCTATGGATATGGTCGATGTGTACACTTGAAATGAACTATTTTGTGAAATTGGATATTCCACTATAAGGGTATTTATCAATACATTTAAAGTATTTAATTAATTCAAGTATGTGGATAACTTTACTTTCTTTTTTAACCATGAAGTTAAAAGTTTGAATATTTTTACGAAATCCTTTGTGAAATATGTCTATAATAGTCTGATGAACGTATTTCCTATGCACCTAATTGTTCAGTTGGAGTCATAAAAATCAGGTCAAGGGGTAGGAAATTTTATTATTAATATCACAGAAAATTTTCTTTAAAATTACAAACAAATGTTTCTACAAAAAGTAATTTTTATTAACATTTATTATTTAAATAAAATTAAAAAAACATAAAAACAAAATGCCATTAACTATTAAATTAAAACAAATATGTACTTTTTAAAACAAATATGTAACAAATTAATTAATTAATTAATTAATAATCGAAAAGGTAATAAAATAATTTAAAAATTCATTTCACCATTTGCACTGTCTGACCATTAAACCCCATTAATTTTTAGTCAGGTTTAAGTCTGGACTTCGAGAAGGTTATCAACAGTTGTGTTCATTTAATTTCCTTCTATAAAATATTAAAGTTTATTATTATTTACCTAGGTGTTTTTTTAATTAATTACTTCTTGTAATTACTTCTCATTAGAGAAATTGATTAGTAGCAAAAAATATATTTATATAAAGTTAGTAGTAAAAAAATATATTTATGTAAACAAAACCTGCAACAGAATATGATTTTAATAAAAAAGAGCAATATAATAAAAATATGCCTCGTGCGGTTCCCGCTTTGGCCGCTAAAAAAGACGGCATTTTCTTTCCGGGAAAAATGTGTAGTATTTTTTATATCGCCTACCTGTATGACGGTAAGCCACCCTCCGCTCCGGCGAAAGAGACCTCAGTCCTTTGTGAATTTAAATTCTTGGAATACAGTACAACCCTTTAGGTCTATCAAAGAACATACGGGCAGATCAACTCTTGAAGAACCCGGCCATTGCGAATACTACAACTGCGCTAGAGAGGAATGTGTCGTTGCCGGCTGGCGTCTCTGTTTCCAGAGGGCTCTTGCGTGTGCCGGCAGAGGATGAAAATAGGGGCGAGGCGCTGGAGTTGGTATAGTTTTATTTGAGAGGGTTATATTTGTACATAAACGATACCTATTCATTGACAATACGGGTTTCTGCCTCTGTCTTTGCTAATTAAAGACGAAGACCGATCGGTTTGAGCAGCGACGCCAAAAAGTTGCTTGACTAGGGACTAGGTACTAGATGTTTATCGATATATTGATTATTTATTAAATGTATGTATTAATATGATATCGAGGTAAATGACGATAACTTTTTTATTGATGTACTAAATAAAAAAGAGATCTATACAGGGATTTACATGAAAGAAAACGGCGAAAGTTTTACTGCAATTAGCACACAGCAGAGCTGCCAAATAGTGCCCAGGCAATTCTCAAGTTAAGGCGGATGCGTTCTGTACGCAAAGTAGTAATTCGTGGGCTATTGAGCATACTTCGCGATGCCTAGCCATGTCTTGTATCACGCCAATGTACCTATCATAGCCGCCTAGCTCTTGCATACAGCTCCTAGAGCTGTGACCTTGAACTCTCCTTCTTACGTAGATGCCTCCTACATGCTAGAGAAGACATACAAGAGAAAGTGGCCTAGGTTTCACTGCAATTAGCATCCAGCAGAGCTGCTAAATAGTACCCAGGCGATTCACACGTTAATGCGAACGCGTTTTGTACGCAAAGCAATCCGTGGGCTGTTAAGGACACTTCGCGATGCCTAGCCATGTCCTGCACCACGCCAATATGCCTATCATATCCTAGTACTCGCATACAGCACCTAGAGCTGTGACCTTGAACTCTCCTTCTTACGTAGATGCCTCCTACATTAAAACGCTTATTTTTTTAAATGTCGACCATCATTTTTTTAATCTCATTGGATTCCAGGAATTCCAATGATTCCAGGATAAAAAATACAAAAAATGTATAATACCGCTCTCACCTTATTTGTCTATGCACAATTGATGTCATGGCACAATTGGAATTAAAATGTAAGTAAAATATATTTAACAAAAAAATAAAACCACCTTCAAAAAAATCTATTCAAAAAAACTGCACTAAAAATTAAATATAATTACGTTATTCATTCTTACATAAAATACAATGATTTTATTAGGCCAATAATATCATATTTTCTGAACATTTTGTTTTTTAAATTTCTCTGATATCTGCAATATTAAAGAAAATACACAGTTTTATACCAGAATAGGTTTTTTTTTATTAAAATAACATTTTGACAGCATTAAACTAAGACTAACACTAACAGTAATTAGCAATACATAGCCAAAAAAAGTACATAGTAGTAGCGCGTGTTTCCACCTCTACTTCTAATAACTGCTTCACATCGCCGAGGCATACTCGATATTAAATTGGATAATTGATTTTGGTCAAGTCCATTCCAAATATCGGTAACCATTATTTGGACATCTTGCAGGTTGGCAAGAGGGGGTTGATGTTATCTCAGTGCCTTACCAATAATATTTCATAAGTGCCCAATAGGATTCATATCGGGACAGTGCGGTGGCCACTTTACAGTTCGAATATTCACTTGTAAATGTAAATATTCATTAATGATGCCCACTACATTTAGTCTTGCGTTAGTCATGCATTAGTAAAAAATTGTTCTCAATTATATAGACAAAACCTAGATTCGTCTGTAAAAACGTGTTCCCAGTCCTCGATTGTCCAGTTTACATGCTTCCTGGCGAATTGCAGTCTAGCTCTGCGGTGATCTGCATTTAATCTAGGGCCTATCGGTGGAACTCTGACATGTAAATTGTGTTCAGAAAGACGTTTCCTCACAGTATCAATGCTTAGTTGATTATTATGAACTGCACTGAGTTCTGTCAAGTTTCTTTGTGGCGGTAAAACGTTCTCTTAAAGCACGCAGTCTAATATAGCGATCTTGAACAACGATAGTTACCCGAGGTCTTCCTTGTCGTGGACGTATGTTATAATCATTAGTTTCCCTCAAGCGTTGGACAACACGAGAAATTGTATGTGTAAATCCTAATCTAAAACCAATGGCGTTGTAGCTTACTCCGTTTGGTAACGTCACAACTTGAACACATTCATCACGAGTCATATTCCTTCTAACACGTTCCCTTTTCACCAAAGAACAAATTAGAAATTATGAACTTAATTATTCAATTTAAGACGATACGTACATGTACCTAAATAAAGGAATTGTCAAAAACTGACATTTGCTGATATTGTTGATTTATCATAGACTACTTTGTTTGTTAAACCAAATAAGTATCCAGTAAAACTGTGATTTATTGAAGAAAAACATGTTCTTGTATAAAACTGTGTATCTTCTTTGATATTGCAGATAACAGAGAAATTTAAAAAACAAAATGTTCTGAAGATATGAGGCTACAGTATGATTTAATTATGCATCCGTTGTTGTTGCTAATTCTCCCTACAGGGTGTCTCAAATTTAACTTAAAAAAAAACTATTCTCATTTTTGCACCCTGAATAATCCTAAAACTGAAATCTGAACAAAACATTGTGATCATCATCAAACATCATGATTTGTGGTTGTGTGTTATTTTTGCGGCTAAGTTTATGCTAATAATCGCCTAAAATTTCGAATACAGGAATGTCCGTTGAACCTTCCAGATTTTGGGAGCCGCTGGGTATATATTAGAGATTAGAGATCAGCGAGAGGACAAAAGAAGTTCTTTGAACCATCAAATGCGCCGGACTGTGTATGAAGTCCATCGTGCGGGTTTCAAATATCGCCAAACCATGCCACTCTTTCCGCTCCTCTTCTCTCCCGAGTTTAGAATAAACTTCCAATTTAGTGGGGATGACCGATCTGGCCTTTCATTAGAAACCTTCATTTGACCCGCCTTAACTAATTAAAATAAAATAAACCGATTTGGAATAATTTTGCTATAACTTAAAAGGGATATCAGGAATTCTGGCTCATTCAAAGATAAAATTCTGATTGTAAAGGGTAATTTTGTTTCTCCAATGTCGTCGTATTGTCGCCCCCGCCTTTTTGCAATTATTTACATTCTTCTGGTTTAAATGCAACAGCACTAACCGTTCCTTTTTCTTGCATTTTCTGCAGTTGCTTTCTTTTATAATCGCGATATACAATGTTTTACAATGGATTGAACTTGATGTTATATTCAATACTTCAGGTACAAAAAATATGAGGTGTAGTCTACATAGCTAAGTAGCTATATTCACGTAACCTCATATTTTTTGTACCTGTAAGTACGGAATATAACATCAAATTCAATTGATTGTAAATTGCGATATATATCAGTATATATAAATTTTAAATCTCAGTCATATATAAGTATATATAACTCACTCAAGATGTTAAGCGGCTTCTCAAAAATGTGGCCTAGGCAAGACGCTTCTCAATCGATACTAGAGACTAATGCATGGCAAGTTCTAGACAACACAGAAAAAGGCAAAAATAGAATATGGCCATAAGGGACAAAACAACACTTACCTTAATTTAAGGAATTATATAACCCTAACCCAGCTACATTTGTATGCGTCGATTATCAAAATCACGAATACATCAAAAAATGCCGACAATATGGAATGTAACACAATACGTTATTTAGTAACGAAGCACATAAACTATAAAAAATTAATCGGCAGTAAGATAGTCCCTTTCCGGAGAGGGCGGAAACAATCAGCCCCAAAATGACATTTGTCTCCTCGTGCCAGTCATAGCCAACTATCGACATCGCCTTTGTTGTTATAAAATCATAAAATAAATTATAAAATCAAGCATCTGTCATAAAATGTCACAATTATTTATTTTCATACATAAAAATAATTAAAAATTGAGCACAATAATAAAATTCATACTTACAATTAATTAGATTTTTGGATTAGCCACGAGAACATCTTCTACATTCCTCATGGATAGAGCCACTGTTTGCTTTACAATACATAATAATAAATAAATTTTTCAAGTGTTATAAAATGTGTCATACAATTTTGAAAAAAGTATCAAAAGATCATAAAAAAAAGTAAAATATGTGCTGGGATCCCTGTTAAGTGGATTCTATATTAATAAAATCCTAATTAATGAAATAAATGATTAAGATTTTTTTAGTTTATTACACAAAATACTGGACAAGGCCTAGGGTACTTTACCAGTACCTAAGTAAGTAATAAGTAAGAAATATTTACCAGTATCAGTTTTATCGTATACAGTTATAATAAAGAAATATAAAAATATGTATGAACGCACATGTTCAACTTTGAAGGTTTCGTAAATATGTAGTTATTATTTCAATTAAACGGAAAATTATATATTTTTTTCCCTTGGACTTTACTTGCAGTAGAACAAATTTTGGCCTCTCATAGCACTCTAGATGAATGTATTAATATGCATACAAAACAGAACTTCGACTTGCAAATTCCCAAAAGTCTCATGGTATACTTGAATCCAAATATATAAATATAAACAGGAATTTAAAATTCCATTTAAAAATCCCATTTAAAAATCGAAAGTTAGTCTCATACCTCTTTTTGGTAAATGATCTCATACCTTTTTTTAAAGCCAAAAACCAATTTTTGTGGTAGTTTATGCATCCGAATTTAAAATGGATACGTGAAAAATAAAGGAAATATAGAGGAGAGCCGCTAGCCTGTGTCACCCGGTATATGCTGTAAAGTAGACGTCGTAATGAAGCTTACGTGACGCGAGTAATCCATCCAAGTATTTAACGCAGATAAATAATAAGGAGGAGGGTCGAAATTTGCATTCGGGTGAGCCCCAGTACATTTATTTACATCGAAATTCCAAATTTAAGTAAAACGAAATGTAGAAATTTGGCCTTATACATTTTATTACGGCTGAAGCCCTATCTGTACTGACACCTCCTCCTGCACACGACCGAACCTTTCACCACGGAAAATGCTCTCTCCTTATGTACCTCTTCCGGTCGCGTCCCACGCAAAAAGACGGAGCCGCTGAGGATTCTAAGTCAAATACAGTTGAGATACAATAAAATAATTACACCAAATCATTACGATGCAAATTTTCTTTAACTTCTAGATCCAGTGTTTGCAAAACAGGGTTTCTTAGAATAATATTCGGGATTAATTCGGGATATCTACGAGTAGATCAGTTAGTAATGTTTCTTATCCCTTTCGTTTCGCGCTCTCCAGGGAACCCTTTACTTTCGACACACGAAATATTACGTTTGTATTGCCGGTCTGGTTTTGTATTAGCGCTGATAGCACGCCCAGGTTTTGGGGACGCACAGTTTTTAGGCATCTTAATTGCTGATAATGAGACCTTATTTTATAGGTAGTGATCAGCCAATAAAAACGTAAAATTATTTTACATATATATATATATATATATATATATATATATATATATATATATATATATATATATATATATATATATATATTAGCTTTGAATTTCTTTGCTATTCATATTTATTTTGTGAAAAGTAATCTTGGGTTGGTAGCATTTCATTACATAGAAATAAGCAAATAGACGAATAAGAAGGAAAACACACTTACCAGTGCTATATCTGGATACACATACGGAAATGAGCCACTATACACACGAAAACGAACCACTTAGAAGTTGTACAAGTTCTTTCACCTTTCTTGAGGATCTTCAGAGCAGTATACGATTGATTTCATTGATCATCCATACTTGAATTTAAAATATTAATACTCCAACATTTGCAGTGACGCTTTATTGGATTTTTTTCGAGAATTTTCGAAGAAACAATTAATACATACAACCAACAAATGATTTTAGTTTTGACTAAGCAAGCAATTTCTGTATCACTCCCTCTTTGAATGCTTCAGAACTCTATTGTATATATAATTCAATATTTTCCCGCATATAGTTGGAAAAAGTAGTTGTTTTTCAATAGGTTCAACAAGATTTTATGCATTTTACAGTTTAACACCTTCTGGATAACTGTATGTCTAATACTTTTATATATAATATGTTCAAATAGAACAAATATAAATAGTAAACTAGGTTTGTGTATTCTAAGAATGAGTTCCGTCAAAAACTAGTGTCATAAAACGTCACTGCAAATGTTGGAGTATTAATATTTTAAATTCAAGTATGGATGATCAATGAAATAAATCGTATACTGCTCTGAAGATCCTCAAGAAAGGTGAAAGTACTTGTACAACTTCTAAGTGGTTCGTTTTCGTGTGTATAGTGGCTCATTTCCGTATGTGTATCCAGATATAGCACTGGTAAGTGTGTTTTCCTTCTTATTCGTCTATTTGCTTATTTCTATGTAATGAAATGCTACCAACCCCAGATTACTTTTCACAAAATATATATATATATATATATATATATATATATATATATATATATATATATATATATATATATATATATATATATATATATATATATATATATATATATATATATATATATATATATATATATATATATATAGTGTAATATAATTCAATATTCTCTAGCACGTACTTGTAGCTACGTAGCTAAGAAAATAGTTGTTTTCAATAAGTTCTACAAGATTTTATGCATTTAAAAGGTTAACATCTTCTGGATAATTGTATTCCTAATGCTTTTATATATAATATGTTCAAATAGAACAAATATAAATAGTAGACTAGGTTTGTGTATTCTAAGAATTTGAGTTCTTTGAGAAAACTGATGTCATAAAACGTCACTGCAAGTGTTGGAGTATTAATATTTTAAATTTAAGTATAAATGATCAATGAAACAAGTCGTACACTACTCTGAAGATCCCCAATGAAGGTGAAAGAACTTGTACAACTTCTAAGTGGTTCGTTTCCGTGTGTATGTCCAGATATAGGACTGGTAAGTGTATATTCCTTATTATTCGTCTATTTGCTTATTTCTCTATGTAATGAAATGCTACAAACCCAAGATTACTTGACATACATATTTGACATAATACGCAAAAATGACGGTTTTAATTAATTTTTAGGGTTACTAGACTGTTCGATTAGTATCATAGGGAAGAACAGTCAAGAAACCCTACGAACTTAGGCTATTTTATATATTTATTGTTATTCTAATTTTAGTTATGTTAATATTAAGTAGATGTATATTTATAGTAAGTAGGTATGTATGTACGTATATAAGTTTATATATAGAGTGATCATGTTTTTTGTTAATTTATATGATATTTTTATATTAACAAAGTATAGATTGTAGAAAGATGATCTGTATCTTTTTTGTTATTACATGCATTAGAATTTTTTTGAATATAAATTGATTCCATAATTAGCCGTGTTTTATAATTTTGTTCTTTATTAATAACATTAGTATTTTCGTAAAATTAAATCGATGACGTGTTTCATTAGTTTTTTTAGAGCTGTAATATTAGGTGAATATTTGTTGTGAACTTTTAAACGTTCTAAAGAAGTTGCATTGTTTGACCAATGTAGACTTCATCACATTGTTTACATGGAATTTCGTATATACAGTGTGCAGTTTTTTCAAATGGATTTTTGTCTTTTAATGTTGTGTTAAAGAATTTTAAGTTGTATTTTTGTGTGCTGCGTGAATATCATATGGTTTTAAAATGTTTCAAATACTTTCTGATAGTTGTGGTATAATATGGTAAGGCAATATATGTTTTATGAGTATTAGTTGCGTTGATTAGTGGTGGTGGAGAATTGTAGTATTTGTGAATTCTGTTTTTGAAAATTTCGTTTATTAGAGAAAAAGGACAGTTATTATTTATTAACATTGTTTGCTTTTTCTATGCATTCTTTTCTAAAAATAGCAGATGTTAGTTTTATTGATCTGTCTGCAATACCAATTAATATAATTTAGAAATAATACAATAAGACCGTAGTTGCTAACTAAATTTTTTTCGTATTTTTTATGAATAGGTGCTAGTTTTGTTTTTTTAAATTTATCGGGAAATAAGCCATCACTCAGTGATTTTTAATCTTTGCAAGCTTCAATAACGTAGCAGGGTATATTGACCGGTCTGGCTGACCGCTTTGGCTTAAGTATTTTAAACGTAAGTTATAAATCGGCAATAGATATTTCAGTAAAGTGAAAATGGCCGGTATTTAATGCTTGCTTATTGAGTAATAGATCTTCGTCAGCTACTCTTTTAATATTATCAGAAGCTATGTAGAGCCTTCACTGCATACTTCAGAAAAGTAATTGGAAAATACTTAATTAAAGTACTGTCATTGGTAGTCGCACCATTAGTTGGAAAATGGTTCCCCGAATAATTCCTCTGTTTTTTAGATTTAACCAAAATTTCAAGAATTATTAGTATCATTGCATATATTTGCCTCTACATTCTGAAAATTGCTTGTTTAGCTTTAAAGTTGTTTAAATAAATATGTGATACATTTTTCAATCCAATATATCTTATATATTTTCAATATATTTTTGCAATGTCCAGTCTGTCCAGTCATACCGTCTCAACAGATCATACAGCAACGTAAAGTCTACAGTTATAGCTAGATTATTAGTATATGTATTGTGATTGCGATCTCTTTTCTTTATGTCAACCTCAGTAATTAAAGCTAAGGTAAACTACGTAAATTTAGAATTTTGTGAAAATAAAGACACATGAGACAAACAAATTTTATAAAACTCTGAAATACAAGCTGTTTGATTAATGCTGTGCACAAGATAAAATGTGGCCTGAACATTTATTTTTTATTTGTCATTTCTGTCTTTAAAACCTATGATAATTTTCAAAAAAATCACGTACATACTCGCAAATTTTCCATTATTTCCGGAAAATTTTGGGAGATGGGAGATTACAAGTGATAAGATTTACAGTAATTTTGTAGCGGGTAGAGTTGGAGAAGCTGGAATTCGAGCGGGATTATTATAATAATTATAATTATTTGTTGCCATAGCCTACTAGACCATCCTTAATATCGTCCCCTGGAGAGAATCCATCTTAGCGCAGTATCAATTGTACCAAAGTTTATAAGACACCCTTAATAAAACCAGAGCATAATAAAGACGGCGAGGGGGTAGGTGCGCGGGACGGGGGCGGCGAAATAAAGCCAAAGTCCGGTATATCTCGGTGATTAAACCAACAATATCAAAGATATGGGTTTCTTGTTAGCTCGTCGAGAGATATATAGGGATATTTATGTATGTAAAGTTGGCCGAAGATTACACGCTGTTAATCTTCAGTCACTAAAGTTGGTAAGACTGTGCACGCCTTCATAGCTGTTCTTAACAATAGATTATAAATTATGGCCCGGTCGCCATTGTTTACCGCCAAGACGTTCACGGTTTACTGCGATTGTTGTGTTTTACACGGCCGTAAAAAACTATGAGATCTACTTTGTTTTCGAGGCGTTCTTATTGTGCAAAATTATCGCAGATTAGCCGTCACCATCGGGTAGTAGAAGAATTTAATAGTAATTAAGACGTTTCTTATACGATATATATTTTTTACATACGTTTTTAGCGAACATAATACGATGCAAAATGAATAGTGTACTAAAGGAAATTGTGCAAATGCGTTAGAAATAATTTTAGATATTCTAAAGTTATGTATGGTCATTTCAACGCTCATCTCATCTCATCTCATCTCAACGCTCATTTGTATAATCGAATCAATATAAAAACAATATAATTTTCCAAAATCACATTTGTCCCACCAAATTGGATAAGGTGGCCAAATACGTGTAGGTACTTTCATAATATAAGAAAACATTATAAAATTAATTTTCAAATATATCATATAAACGTCAATATACGTATATAAAAGTATTATATCATATAAACGATAATACGCGTTCAAAAACGTATAAATAATGATGTACCAAAATGGAATTATTACGTTTAAATTATATTTTATATACTAACATGTTTCATTAATTGAAAGCATCTAAAACAGACATTTCAACGTGCATTTATATCAACGTATATCTACTGTAACAATATAATGTTTTAAAATCTACAGATTTCATACAGTTCAAGTATGTATATTAAAATAAGTATATTTAAACGTAATAAGGTTAAATATTCTATAACGGTAGGTACGTATCAACGCTCATTTGTGTAATCAAATCAATATAGAAATATCGAATATTATATATATATATATATATATATATATATATATATATATATATATATATATATATATATATATATATATATATATATATATATATATATATATATATATATATATATATATATATATATATATATAGGTATAATATAATAGAATCAATATAGAAATTAGATATGGTAATCAAAATATGGTCTTGGTACTTAGATAATATAAGAAAAACCTCAATATACATACGTATATAATCGTATAATATAAACATCAATACACGCAAGTTACGAACCCACATTGTAAGCTACTCTTATAATAATATAATGCATAGTGCAGACTGCAAAGTCAGGGATAGACATGTAACTGTTAGTTAGGATAAACTTGTAACTGTTAGTTTGTCTCCGGAAATAAAATTTTTCTTTTTAAAAATTTGTTTCGCTCGACCTGAATCGAAACTGGCGCAGGCGTCCGGATGGTATAAATTAATCAATCGCTGATTATTGTGAATTTCAATTCTTAAATTATCGAAGATCCTACACCAGAAGAAAGTGTCCAGTTCAGAGAACACAGAGTAGCTGAATGAGAAGACCGACAGTGACAGTGAGGGAAAAGGCACACCCTAATTACCAATTACAATCGTTGTAATTACTGGGCGATCAGGCCGGGTAATTAAGAAAAGCCGATCATCGAGATCAGGTCACGAGGAGGGGAATCAACCCAGGATATCTAGTATCGCCTAGTCTCTTCACCGACACCCTAGATGTAAGATAGATTTAAGAAGCAAGAAGCCCAGTTCAAGAAAGAACAAAGAAAGAAAACGACTCTCAAGAAAGAAAACCCAGAAAACACCAGTGTTAGGCTGTGGAGAAATTGTAGTTTCGTAGACATTTCTATTAACCGGAAATTGCGGACTATACACTTGTAACTCGTTTACATAAGCCCTTGAAGAACCAAGATCGTGCACTCACTATTCTTAGACCACGAGTAGCCCTAATTCTTGTGTAGAAAAGTTTGGCCCAAGCTAGAAAACATCTGTAAAATGAAAAAATCTTTACTCAAGTTAATACTATGCAGGTTCATCCAACTAGGAATAAGTGAACTAGCTATAAGTGAATATAATTTCCTTCTTTCTAATGATAAATGTAAGGAAATATCAACAGAAGCGTTTATGTGAAAATATGTGATTCCTATAAAAATTAATGATAATTCACCTTGTGAAATTAACCTATTAACATTTTAAAAAAATATTAGGAATTGCTACCCATTACCATTAAACTTAGACGAATATCAAATTCAAAAAATTATAAACGAAAAATTATTTGTAATTGCACCTCAACCCTTAGTTGTTATACAACAATGCAAAAATATTATAGATAATATTCCACTCCTTGGAAGCTATGTAGTCGATTTAGATACAATTTGCACTGTTAAGATGGAAAACCATATCTTCCATAAATATAAATCCAAAGGTAAATTTTGAATTTATAGATCTACCTAAACTTACTATTAATTTAAATTCAAGTAATAAATTACCTACTTATAATTTAGGAACTTTTAATTTTAACTTAATTAATACACATCAACTACTCAAAACTCAAAATGACTTGGAATATCAAAGAAATGAAAAAAGTAAACTTAATATTCCTGTTTTGTTTTCAAAACATCCATATGGACTGTAATGTTGTACTTAATCTTAGTGCTTATTATTCTATACCTGATTTATAAATCAGTTATAGAATAGAATCAGGTATAGGTATATAAATATATTTGCTATAGCACATATATTTCAAAACTCTTAAAAACTAAGTCAAAAAAAATATCGAATACATTTACTTACAGAAATATATTATTAAACCGGGCTATGTTCATTATGACCCAATTCGTAGACATCCGCAAGTACCACATTTCAATGGCAGAAGAGGTCAGCACATATCTATGTCCCTCTACAAATTAATAAATAATATGTTGGACAGTCCTTACCTGTTATAAAAATAAAACTTCTTTTTTCGGACCACAGGTTACGTCCAAAACTTACAGTATTTAAAATAGCTACAACTTATTCATTGTTGAATAGTACCTATGTGTATAACATATTAGAACTTCAAGAGAAAATAACGTTAGGGATCTACGATACTAGCCAGCACATATTTAAAAAGGAAATAAGAACATTTTTCAGTAACACATATCCCCTTTGGTTTTGCAGATATAATAATGTATTACTTATGTGGTTATTTTATGTTTCTTATATGTATGCTATCATGCTGTGTGTGTATGTTAATATTTAACACTTGTGTATTTATATATCAATTATATCAAATCAAATTGTATCAACCCTATTGTATCAAATTAAATAATTTGTTGGTATTGGTTTCACTGAAACAAATCTTTCATCTCCAATTTTACAATACTAATCGTACAATATCAAAGACGAATGACGGAATAACTGACGCTCATCTGTTTTCCTAATACTAATTTTCCTAGTACATTTTGCAATCGGCGCCAACCACAACCAATATTACTTAGTCAGCACATACTAAAGTTATTTTAACACAACCATTACTTGAATATTTATACCATTTATTAAAATTTACAAAGCCGAATCATTCTCACTATTTCAATTGGCCATAATACATGCTTCATTTTCAGCATATGATCATCCTAAACTGCTACTAGCCGTCACCACAAACCGATAAAAAATTGATATTTTGACACATAAGAACTGTGTAAGTAATCAAGTATTATACTACAAAACAAAAAGTTGCGTTTGGTATTTTCAATACACCTAAGACACTTGCGTAGGATGCAAGGTCTGTGATTTTTTTATGCTGATACAATTCATGATTCAGTTAAAGAAGCATTAGCGGTAATGTGAGTATGAGTAGGTATGTCCATTATTGTTTATAAAGACCAACTGTTAATATAAACAACACCACAGAATATTATTACGTCAAAATCCATTTAGAATTCTTTTACATGTTTTAATCTACAATGGAATATCCTTCTGTCATTCCGCTCACGATCCGCATATGCGATGGTGTTATACGCTTTGACAAATTATAGGAAACAAAGCAATATCGGTATGTTTACGGAAACGTCACATATCGGGGTGGATAGGTATACATATAACGTGTCGAAAATTTTTATTACGCCAGATATCATTAATAACGCTGACATTGCTTTCCATCATTGGATCTAAGTGGCATCTATCAGCGGCGTGGGGATGTCCAGACGGAAATGATGGTTTTTATCGAGTATGTGGTGATGCACGAGATGAACTCTAGCCTGTTCGATTGCACAATGTACGTATGCGTGCGACCAAATATCGATGATCATTAGAATAATAGCAGTAAAATTAATTTAGGAAAAGGAAGAAATTAATATGGGACATGAAACATGAACCAAAACAAAAACAATTGGGGGTTTAACTTTATTAGACTGGACAGAGCAGGTAGAGGGGGAGGTCATTAGCAGCTTCTTCGATTTCCGGAGAGAGAAAATCATTTTCTTGATCACTTTCCATGTCACACGATTTGAAGTTACTTGTCAATAGACTATTGACTTTTCATTATCTTAGCAACAATAAACTTCATGGTCGATGGTATTTGAAAATGATATTTTATAAATATAATAACGTAAGAAATACGTTGATTTTTACTTCTAATACTGCTTGCAGAAAAAGTATGATATGTGTGCCAAAAGTGATTTTAGTTTGTTCGAAGGGATCACATGCGTGTACCTTCAACTATACAAAAATAATCGCCTTGTTAGTCGTGACATTTGCATGACGTTGTACTAACATATTTCTGTTAATAAAACCTACGATCCCTATTCCCACTACGGTCATTTTAATTAGTGAACCACCAAAAATGATATTCACTTATTAATTTTAGATTAATGGTATTTCCAGGGATGACGCGAATATATTTCCATTTACTCACAGCTAAATAAAAAGCCATTAGGCGCATAGAGGTGTGGTACAATATTAATTGTCTGCGACACATTACGCCTAACGGCAGGTAAGGCCAATCGCCACCGATTGTTTCGTGACTTGTTTCCTTTTCCAAAATGCACGTCACATATCACCTTCCGCCTTATAGAATATTTATTATAATTATTCCTCGTGCAGCCTCCCGGAAAGTTTCATTACATGACAAATCATCCTCAATATAAATCATGCTCGGATCCGAATTGAAGCGCAGGAACAATAATATTTCAAGAAGGCCATTAGATCCACGACTAAATTTGACAAGACTTACGATGCGTGGCTCCCGATATTGATATCCCAGTCAGGTATCCCGTCTATGGGGAATGGTATCAATATATCTAGCAGCCGAGGCATCTGTCACTTGTTTCATATATATCGAATGTCATCGGCCTACTATGATATACAAACTGTTTAGTAAATCAAACGCGTCCGACTTGTCCCGAGCAATCACAAGATTGGATTAAGAGGGACGTTTTTGCCTCTGGGCCATCGGGGCCTCGCCATAGTTCGCCCAAAATAAGGACCGACACATTTAAATGTCACGAATTAATCGCAATGTATACCCTCAGATAAGAGGGTACATTCGTAAAAAAACATGTTTCCCATTTAGTATGTATTTTAATAAGCGCATCAAATGTACACCAGTCTGGATTCGATTCGACACTGCTCGACAGAGAAATTGGGACACGGATGTGTGTCAGAAATTATTCTAAAACTTATTTTAAGACTTCCCCACATCCTCAATCCAATTCAAGTATATGCGGGCACAGGAAAAAACGAGCAATACCCAATACTAGCATGTGCTTACTTTTCATCTTATTAAGTCTCTCACTCTCCGCGTTTTCTGAGAACACGCTATCTCAGAGGTCGTTGCTCTCTGGGTAGATGTTTTCTGCAAATCAAGCAGTTGTAGTTTGGTCTACTAGCGCTAGGGGTCGCCCTTGGTGACTGCATTGCAGGACGCTACCTGTCTAAGACATCTCTGATGTCAGGAACGTAGTGGCAAATGTCCACTAGAGAGAGATATATATTTATATATATATATATCTCGCTACTATTACACTGCTTAGTCGACTCAAGACTGGCTTTGTGGCTTTTATCATTGGAATTCTATCGCCTATAGCATGCCGATGAGAAGTTTGAAACCGGCCCATGCTTGGTAAATAACTGACTATTATTTTGGCTACTAATTTGTGGTTTATGAATATAATTCATTGCAAGTTGTCTCTGCTCTATAAGTAGATGTTTCCTGCAAACCAAACAGTGCAACAACCGATAAATATTACGATACTACAACCGTAAGGTGAGTAGTAATTAATATTATTATTATTCCCATTTTTTTGTCCAGCAGTATATATACATATAATACATAATCACTTACCAATTTCCTGAAAAATGCGCCGCCTATAATTACCCCACCCGATTACTAAACGCATACAATTTTTCAGGTTAATTTTCAGGGTGTGTCGCCATATTAAAGGGTAGTTAGTTGGGATATTAATAATAAGGCACACTGCGCGCGATAGGGTAAACTCGCTAATGATACTTAATCGATTCAGCTGGACCTTAGATTAACTTTCATATAGGTGGGTATTTAAATGATACACCGTCCACCCTCGCTGTTTATTTTTTGCTTAATGTGTTTGTATAAAAATTAATCCTTTTCGATGTTCAAATATTGCGAACGGGATCATCTTCCAGGAAATTTATAGGGTATAGACAGGAAGTATCTGTTGAGGATGATTCTTATTAAGAAGGTCTTTCAATAAGTTTCTGCAAGAAAGCTTGTAACTGAATATTTAGTTAGACTTTACTAGTATTTAATGACTTTATTTGGATATCGCGCTTGCAAAAGAAACTGCAAGAAATTGATGTCTATTAAAATTTAATATACTTATATATACAAAATATATAACATATTAAACACGTAACACCAAAAATAAGATATTGATTTGGGTAATTACAAACAGCACTGGCAATTTATGGTGGCGTCTGGTTGCACAGGTAAAAGTATGGCTCCGATTAATGCTCTTGGTAAAACAAATAGTGATGATATCATAGCGGCTGGTATGACTCGTTTGTGGAGGATGATTAATATAATAAACAAACCAAGTGTTTTACCTTTTTATATTATTTTTACCTCCTGTTTTAAAAGAGCAACTACTAATATGTATTTTATACTCTTTTATACTATAATTGTGTATGTCTCAAAAAAGTAATGAAACTAATATTATTTTGTAATGTATATAACTAAATATATTCTAAGAAATGTTATATAAAAATAAGTAAACAGTATCTAATGCATATATTTCACACATTATATTATAACAGCACATAATTCGGCCTCCTCTGAAGCAATATAAATAGTAATAACAATACATTGTTGTAATATAATAATGAACATAGTTGTCATTGTTCGAGTAAAAATCAATGTTGCCGATCACTAGACTCCTTCAAGTTTATAATTAATGAGTTCACTTCACTTTCTATGTCTACATTTAATTTGTTTTGCAAATAATCATCTTCTATTTTGATCACATGTGGACATCGTTTCCACTGCCACCCATCCACTGTTATTTTATTAAATTGTTCCTCCGCTAAATGTTTGACATTGTCTAATTTAACCCTGTAGTAATTGGTACGGGTTTTCTTTGTAAAGTTCCCCACAATTTTTTGCTGTAGTTTGTATATCAAACGAAAACACTATAGTAGAAAAGAAATATTACCAATCTCAGCTCCGCCTAGATTAATGTGATCGGTTTCATTGGAAATAGCACTACTGAAAGCGATTAGTACACAAATTCTGTCATTTATATCTGTTAACCGAGACACCAAACACTTCCAGGGCAATCCGGCCCTGCATAAATCCAGTTTGTATCACGGCCCGAACTCTAAAGAAGGTCTGATATTAATCCCTCGAGTCTTAGATCAACGTAAGTAACATTCTTCATTAAAGCATACGTTTGTGCGTACATCCCGGGAAAGGGTGAGAACAACAAGGGTAAGATTTAAAGCGGCCCCCTTAAGGATCTGTGTGTGTCTTTAATTATGGAACAGACATGGGCAGAAAATTTATTGGTCAACAATAAGATTATATTATGTTTGGTATTTGGCCGTATGCGGTGACACTGCTGGTAAACCTGCCAGGGAATGGGGTCCTTTTAACAAAGGGGTTGTTGCGGAAAGGCTTGGAATTTTATTACTTATCCTAAGCGTATATATATATTAATATGCTTTGTCCATAATTCTATCTAGAAATTGTGTAATTTCTTTGGTTATATAACTAAGTACATATATGACTTCAAATTGTTGTTCCATAATTTTCCAGTAGTCTTACTTGTGTACTGAATAAAATGTAGAGTAAAGTTCAACGTTGATGTACTAGATGGCGCTAGTGGTATATATGAGAAGCAGAGTACAGTATTTGTACTAAATAAAGTAGGATACGTGTTGATATTATTATCACCAGCACCTCCGGCAATTAATGGAAAAATTGATAATTTTATATTTATCGAGATCTTATAAATTATAATAGTATATATATATTATGTACCTACACACGAACGTGCATGTGCTTGCGTATTTCTCATAATCCCCCTTCCGGCGGTCGACGAACAATATGTCAGGAGTTTATCGTTGCGGCTAGTAGACCATTTAAATTTTCACAGACTTAATCGATTACGTTCTAAAGTAGAGGAAAAAACAAATGGCATGTAAAACAAAGGAATAAAATAAAATTTACTGTTTCCAAATCGCCGGCTTTGAGAATCATTCGGCTCGAAGGAATTTGTTGCGGAAAATAACAGTTGGTTGCTCGTAAGCAAGAGCGAGCGGTTATTTCTTTGGCATCGATTAGGATATATATATATATATATATATATATATATATATATATATATATATATATATATATATATATATATATATATATATATATATATATATATATATATTGTTTTGTAAGATAAGATAAAATACAAAGAAATTAAAATAAAATAAATCTCATGAATTTTAACGTTACTGTTAAAGATTTTGCCACTGGGCGGTCATGATCGTACCTACCCAGTAGTATAATATTTAAAAATTTAAAATTTCATGCACCATGCATCTTTATATCATATAATGTATTATTAAGATTCCTAATTAAATAAAGTGAACTGAGGCAACAACTTTTAGTCATCCTGTACTCGTGACTTCTGCAATAACATGGTTGAGAACATGGGTAGCAATGATTATTAAAATGAAACAGTGACCTGATCAGTACAAAATTTTCATTATAAAGTCCTCGTTATTATTGTAACTTCGCGAAATCCGCGCGGATTTGCGGCCAGCCCCCAACAAGGACAAATCCTCCATTACTTTTTATTGATAATGTCGTTCATTGAATCCAAAACAGCCGAATTCCCGTGATCTTTTTAACGATGCCCATTTGCATTTTGATTGTATTTTAATACTTTTGGAATTGATTTTCTTTCCGTAACTTAATTACCTCGGCCGCGACAAGTCTAATTGATTTCCCCACGAAAAGGACGAAACTGTCGAAATTTAATCGACGTTTTATGCGAACAGGACCCTCATTTCAATAATCGTTGTTCGCTTAATATTATAATCCCATTAAGGCCGATAATGAGGACGCAAAAAGTTTCTGATTGCCATCCAAATATTCCCATTAATTGAGTTATCTTTCGCCAATTTATCCCGGAAATAATGGTAATAAAATTGATAATCTGGACTCTTTGGACTAAAATTTAATTAACCATCACCAGCACCTTCGCCGATTTATATAAAATTATAAAATTTTTACATTCGTGATCTCTGAAAAAAAAAACGGTAATAATTCAAGCAATAAAAATATTACTAGTGAAAATACATGGTATATGATAACAAAGAGGATGCTGGGTACAGAGATTTTTTCTTTTTATTTTAAGACACCTTGGGACACAAAAGAATACCTTTCCCTCCTGAAAATCATCGCGTGCAAAATTGTCCGTTATATCGTTGATTGGAAGAAGCTTTTCAATCAACGCCTGTGGGGGCGGGCGAGCTTAATTTTCGCTAAAATGTTAATTTCTGTAATATGTTTTAGTCGATTTGGGATTGCGTTATTATTTGTAAGCGTTAAATGTGCAATACTTTTTCTATGTGTAAGTGAGTATCTATTTGTTTATGTGCTTTATTAAAATTTGGTTTTATTTATGCACCTGCCAGAGGTTGTGTAATTTCGCACATTTAATTAAGTTACCCAATATGTAACAGCAATTTTGTATTTCATGATCATGATTTCATTTTAAAATTGCGACGTATTCATTGGTAATTCCGATATTACCTCACCTACTAGGTAATTCCTTATTTGTTTGTAATTTGTTGTACTTTCGGAGACTTGAAAATATAACACATGAGCAATGTCAACGTATTTATAAATAATATTAATAACAATGCTAGATTAACGGTAGTCTATGCCAAGAATTTAAGTTTTATGGAGATTTCAGGTCAAAAAATATTTCTTGGTAATTTGAATACTTTTTCGTAATTACAATATTTTTTTGTAGTTCTAGTATATTTTTGAGTATAGTCCTGTGCACTTTTAGATTTCCGAGTGTCATAATTCAGGCGGCTGGCGGTAAAGAGTAAAGGATGCCAACTTAGTTTTTATAAGAATCAGGACAGGTCCGCACTCAGGTCAACAATAGTTGTTTAACAATGTTTCTCAGTAAAGTATTTCTTACATAATAATTCTGAATTTATAACAATATAAATTATTATTTGATGTAAACACCATTTATTAGGGGATTTTAAATTAAACTCCAGTGCTCTTAATAGCAGATTATATCGAGTGTCATAAAAGAAATTTACATTTTACATTTAAAACTATATGTATGTTAGTACTTACAATAGACATTTGTTGCGAGAAAATTTCAAACTTGTAATTTTCTATTTAATAGAGCAGCTATGTGTCCTCTGATTCGGGGTCACTTTGTGAAGAACTGTTACTAAACGTTATAATTAACTGTCTTGTTATTATTTTGTCCCTATATTCTTGTTCAATTTTTTGCACAATTATTGAGTATGTTCGACACAATTATTCCACTTTTCACGTGAATAGTTGGTAGTTATTTGCCTTATCAGGTCTACCACACTTTCCGATAGTTCCGGACTTGCATTCTTGTTTGTTACTTCTCTCTTTAAATCTGCCCATATAAGTTCAATCGGATTGAAAATACAATAATATGGCGGAAGACGAAGTACTTCGTGTCCCTGGTCTTTGGCCATATTATCAGTCACATATTGGGGTTTTAAGTATAACCCTTTAAGAAGCCCCATCGCGTCTTTTTGAAACAGGGAGTTGGAACACAAACACTATTATCTTTTAGAAATTTTATTACCGTTTCCTTTTTTGACTTTATATTTGGAATTTTTTCCGATTTCCTGGAATGGTATGACGCGTTATCCATAACAATGACTGATTGCAACCATTTCTGCAAACCATTTTTTAAAAAGATCAGCGTTCATGTCGCAATCATAATCTGCACTAGATTTCACAGTATTTTTGGCTGATAATGATAGTGCGTTATTAATAAATCCGTTTTCACTTCCGGAATGAAGAATAATAATCCTTTTTCCTCTGTTTGGCGGTGTCTTTAAAGTAGTTTTGATAGTATTATCTGTACACTCATCCCAAGTCTCATCAAGATATACTATATACAAATTTGTTTCTAGATAGTCCAATCTTAGTCTGACAATTCTTTCAGATTCCATTATTGCCAGCCTTCTATGAATTTTTTTAAAACGAAAACCCAGGTCGTGTAGGAATTTTCGCAGCGTTCGTTGGTTTTCATATACAAAATAAGGGATGTGTTCCTTAATATTTACCTGAATCATTTTTATTGTGGGAACTGATCTATGTTCATACATGGCATACATTCTTCTTAAATTGTCCTTAGTTGCGTAGTCCAATTTTGTCAAACTCTTCCTATTCCTTTTTGGATGTTTTGCGGGTTTACCTTTAGAAATTACACTGCTTATTGTCTTTTCACCAATGAAACGTGAATCATTAAAACATGAATCATCTTAATAACGCCGTAAGAGGAACCTTTCTCTTTCTTTAATTGAGCATACATTCTCACAATTATATTCTGTGCATCAGGCGACAGGTGTTGGGAAATGGTGCTCTTTCCTCGTCGGATGTATCGTCTAAAACGTCAACATCAGAAGATTCGTATTCTATAATTTAAAAACACATATTATTTAATTTTTTTTTATATATTTTGAGATTGGCTTACTCTATTGATTATCAAATACAACTTCTAAGTTTTTTTGCACATTATTGTCCGGGTTTCCCACAATGTGATTTTCAACTATCCAAGGCCTCCAAAATAAACTGAGAGAAGTCTTTTTTTTGCATTTCCCATAAAAAATCAATACAAATCCTTGCATTTCTTAGAGTTCGTCCCTGTAAACAAACAACTATAAATAGCATCTTAGCCGACTGTATCCCTAACATACTGAAAACAAATTGTGACACTCGGATATCTAAAAGTGCACAGAACTATACGTTCAGTATTTTACGGTAATTTCAAAGTAATACAATATTTTTTCGTGGTGTAATTTTATATGAATATGGTTGTGGATATGCTTTTTGTAATTAATACTTATCATTAGTATGAATAAGATTAATTAACATGCCACTATATTTATATATATTTATGCTTTCAGCGAAAAAGAAATAAACGATAGGGATAAAATATGATTTCTGAAATACGACAACCGCATACGTGACCGCTCGGGCAAGTTTTTGTTTGTTCCTTTCAGCTAGACTATATTTTAAAACAACATCTTCTTAAAGGCCTAATTCTTAAAGCCCTTCTTCTAATACTTAGGCGAATGTTGTGTAGTGGATATATCACCCTTCGAAAGGTGCCCATTTTCTCAAAGATTTTAGCCGCGTAATCGATCATTAACCAATAGAGAGGACGAGGTGGGGGAAACATTTCAAGGTGGGGGTTATCTCGGTAACTCGATTGATCTCAATTAAACCGTACCAATAAAAACTGAAATAATATTTGAAAATATTATTATACAATGATAAATCTATCTATGGAGGGTAGATAGACCATTTATTTAATTGCAATTTAAAAATATTAAAAATTTATCTGCTAATAATTATCAGGCCCAAAACGGGCCCCTGGATGCAAAGTAGAACCTTCAAAAAAATTTATTATGGTTGCCAAACGATTAAGTAGAACGGGAGAAAGAAAATTAAACATAATTATCTTTTTCATTTGATTTTCTTATGGGGCCCGTTTTGTCCCTCTCTCCCCCTCCCCCTATATATTACTAATAATAACTTTTTTTTTATCGATGCCCAATGAATTGATATATAGTATAGCCACCATCGAGGTACGTAGGTAGGTAGGTTTCAAACACTGATAAAGTTTCTTTTAATTTTTGTTATACTTAGTGTTAAAATCTCGTTAAGCAAACTGGCAATTCCAAATACAAAAAAATTTTTGTTCTGGGAAAAGCTATATACGAGCCCCTTCCCATATCAGTTGGCCCACCCATTGAAATCTTAGTTTTTTGGACAGCATCAAAACATAACAAATACTACAAGCTGTGTTTAGGTCTCAAAGTAATTAATAGGGCATATTTAATCTTATGCAGTAGAAAACACCCAACTTTATTTGTCTTCACTCAAATGTGTAACAAAGAAGCAAAATGTTGCAAGTACGGCGGTTTTTATATTTATTACAAAGTAAAGTATTTACCGGTTTTTATATTTATTACAAAGTAAGCCTACAATTCGAAGGTGGCCGTGGAAAACAAACGCCACTACAATTAAACAATTATTGCTAATACTCATAGCTGTCAGAATTCATTTGATACAACTTCAAAGTAGTTGTGTTCTTTAAAAATGGGCAATGGTTCTTTAAAAATGGTTATGGATGACAAAACTCGTTCACTTATTATTAAATTTTTCAATTGTGGGAAGTCAAACTCGGAAATTGCAAATTTATTAGAATTATCGCGGTATAGTGTAAGAAATATAGTTAGAAGATATAAAATAACGAGTTCAGTCGCTGCAAAGCCCCGATATGTAATAAAAAGCAAGATTACAGATTGTGATAGAGGAGCGTTAAGAAGAATTATCCAGAAAAACAGACGTGCCAATTACCTCGAGTTAAGTGTTCTGTGGAGTGATGCCGTTGGAAGACGTATTTCAAGATCAACAACTCACAGAGAGGCTCACAAATTAGGATTTGGGACTTACAAGGTTTTTAATAAAAAAAAATGAACTAGAAAAATAAAAAGTGACAATTTTGCATTAGGCCAAAGAAAAGTCACTTTTAACACCACGGCAGAAAAAAAATAGGGTAAGATGGGCAAAAGAACACAAGGATTGGACATCTCAGCAATGGCGTGCAATACAATGGAGCGATGAGGCCCGATTCGAAGTTTGTGTTGAAGATAGTCGAAGTAGAGTTATTCGCAAAAAAAATGAAGCATTCCATGCTGACTGTCTTAAAAGAAAAGTAAAATTTCCTGCATCCGTCATGGTGTGGGGAAGCATGCCATCAAAAGGAGTAGGAAAACTCCATTTTATTGTCGGAAACGTGGATACAAACAAATATTTGGCCATTTTAGAAAAATCACTTTTACCGGTCATGGAAGAGTGTTTGACATCAGGCCAAGAATTTATGTTTCAGCAGGACGGCGCAGCATGCCACACCTCAAAACGAAGTTTAAAATGGATGGAGGACTATGGTATACCACTTTTGGAATGGGTTTCTAGTAGTCCGGATCTATCACCCATTGAAACTTTGTGGCACGAGATGAAAAAGGTGCAACGGAAATACCCTGCTCGAACAATCCCTGAACTGAAGCAAAGGCTTCAGGAAATATGGGATTCTTTTACACCAGAATTATCACCACCAAGGCTTGGTTAATACTATGCCCCAACGAATTTCGGCTGTAATAAAAAATAAAGGTGATGTTACCCAGTGGTAAATTATAAAATTGTTGTTTTGTTAATTTAGCGTATTTGTTCACATTTATTTCTTTTTATTCTCATTTTGTGTTAGTTATCAGTCTCAGTCATCTAAGATGTATTTTTGTGGTTAAAAGAAGTTGTCAAAAGAATAAATAAATTTGGAAGTTCGTGTCGTATATTTCTTCTTCTACTTTTGCTCCATAAGATGAAATTTCTGACTAATCCCTAGGTGGGCCAACTGCAGATTCGATGCAGTTGGGGGTATGTAACAACCCCTATGATTCGTCTGGCGATATTCGTGTCCAAGCGGTAATTATAGGAAAAAAACTATTTTTTTTCAAAAATTTACAAAATTCAATTCGCTGCATTTTAGCAATTGAATTTTTGAAATTGTATTTCGGATAGCTGAATAATTAACATTTACATCCGCGCGCTTTACGTTGTTTAAGCGTGATTGCGCTAAGCAAAATCGCCTGTCGCTCGCTTGAAACGCGACTTTCGAATTTTAACGTTTGCCGTAATTTGTTTACATCCCGATAACTCGGAGACGAGCGAAAATTTCGAAAAAATGATAAGAACAATAGTTGTTGTATGGAATCTCAGAATTCTTACTCAGAACTTTTATTTTTTTGATAACGCTATAAATAACCGATTAATTGGGAAAAAGGTGCTGGGTCTACTTACCTGACTTTGATTTTCGTTCTCTATCTCGCCCATTCAATTCGCATCGAGCTTTGTTCTACTTCACAATGCATCATTGCGACATTGCGGGTAATAACTTATGAAAAAATAATTAGGTACCTAACCTACCAAGTTACAATTCATCTTCACTATTTGTATCTTCGTTTTCTTGACTTTGACCGAATGACTTGAAACACTCTTCAGCGCCACAGCCACAGTTAATTACGCAAGCCATTTTATTTTTTTTACAAGTGCATCGCACTGTTCGACATCCTACAAATACCAGTGTTTTACAATGCTGAAGAAAAATCTTAGTAGTGTACTACTAACCAGTTTTACAGGAACAAAACACATTGCTGTTATATTTCCTGGCAATGGAGGAATTGTGGAAAAAATTGTACTACTGATTGGGATTCATCAAGTTTCCACCCAAAGTCCTTGTAATCAGGCATATTTAAGATCGCATTTAATGCATTTTTTCAAACAAGAAACTGATATAATGCACGTAAACAGTGTTGTTTCAAGGAATCCACTGTAGGGGGAAGCCTGCCAATATCAACTTTACAGGACAGTTTTTTTCTCAAATCATTTATAGACTTGCAGTTACTGATGGTATTTGAATATAGAAGAATACAAAATTTTTGCACTTTGCAAATACTATTTCAGTTAAAGTTGGCCCCTCCACATCTAGTAACTCATAATGTTTCTGATATATTTTCCAGGCTGTTGGTTTTCCTATTCCATTAAACTGACTTGTAACATCACAGCCCGTCAAACTATGGAAAAATTAAGGATTTTTCTTCATGGATCCTTCAAAATCAATGGAATTAATGTGTATGTACTGGAATTGTTGTATTTGCATATACAAGTCTACGTTGAGTTAGTCGGAAATGCACTAACAAAACCAGTACATCCATGTCTTTGCAACAGTGCACTGAGTATATCCATCAATTTTCGCCGACAAAATGTTCAATAAGATTCGGGTATCAGTTTCATGAAGAAACTGATACCCGAATCTTATTGCATCAGTCAAGTGTCAAATCATGAAGATTTGACACTAAAAATTTGGCTGATTGAGTAGATATGGTAACGCCTGAACCGTACCGCAAGATCTGATGGTAACCTCCTGATGTAACCAAGTTTACTTTATCATATTTGGCTTTCGCTATTATGGAAACTGATAAGAAGTCAGTCAAGTCAGACTTATTTTCCCAAGTGTGTATGAATCTGTCCCATTTTGTCGGTAAAGGCACGTTGTCACTATCAATAATACTGCGTACACGATGTATTTGTCCTGCTCTTTTTTCTCTTGTACTGTTCTTCAGAGAATGTTCTTGGTAATGATCGAATGCTATATCGATGCGATCATATTTCACAAAATTTTTGCAGACTATATTGTAAAACATTGTCGCATATTCTCCAAATGAGCGAAGACCCTTCCGTTTGTCAATCGATTGACAAGAGACATACCATCGATAACGAGGCTTTGTTTTTGATCAGGCTTCTTTGGCAACTCGGGGCGTACGTTTCCAAAGGTTTTCAATATTCTTTCCAGCGAGCTTTTATTTCTAGGACATGATAAAATTCCATTTACAGTTAGAGAAGCTGGAAAATCTGCTAATCATGGCAGTAAATATCCTCCAGTGCAATATCTCTATCTTTGGAAACTGACACCAACCTTTGCAGCAACTGTTGTCCTTTTTTGACTTGTAAGTAGGTAAATTCTCAGCCTTTTCATGCTCCTATGCGGGTTTCTTTAAAATAGCGATATTTTTAGAGCTTGTAAATGACGAATAACAAGTCTGATGCCAAGTTGCGGATTGTATGGAACTTAATTTCTCAAAATTAAACAAAGGTTTTCCTAAAAAGACCCAGTACAAAAAATAGTTTTACATACCTATATGAAATTCTGTGTTACCAGGACCCTGTTTACGACCCTCTAGGGCTTGTTTGAAAGTTAAAATTTTCCTATCAGTACTATTCACCAATTTACCACTTTTATTGCAAAATATGCATTCTGTACGTTTCCTCCTTTTACATTTCCTTAAAACTTTCCATATCTACTTTAAAAAAACTATCTATTAATCGAGGAAAAATTGAAATACAAAATTAAATAAATTTCTTTGCAGCACCCCGTTTACAAGCAAGTCCGTTCAAGTCCCACATCACTCATCTGCGACAACGCTCGATGCGAATTGAATGGGCTAGATAGAGAACGAAAATCAGATGTGGTGGGGAAGGAAAGCGAGGGCCGTGCTCTCGCGTCATGTAGGCCCAGCACTTTTTTCCCAATTAATCGGTTATTTATAGCGTTATCAAAAAAATAAAAGTTCCGTCAGAATCCTGAGATTCCGTTCAACAACTTTTGTTCTTATAATTTTTTCGAAATTTTCGCTCGTCTCCGAGTTATCGCGATGTAAACAAATAACGGCAAATGTTAAAATTGGAAAGTCGCGTTTCAAGCGAACGACAGGCGATTTTGTTTAGCGCAATCGCGCTTAAACAATGTAAAGCGCGCGGATATAAATGTTGCTGTTATAAATATTTTAACTCATATATTCACCGGAGGTTATAATTTTAAGTTTAGTCTTGCGTATTTGGTCTTGGCCTTGCATAGTCGGTCTTGGATTTGGTCATGTTCATTTTATCTTGGTCTTGTCTTGCTAGTGTAATGATAGTCTTGTTCTTGATCTTGCTTTTTCGCAAGACAGCAAGACCGCAGAGTGCAAGACTGCAAGACTGCAAGACCGAGATGAATTTTGCTCATCATTAACTAAATCGTCTTTCATTAATTTTTACTACCACTCTAATAATATTTAGATTGACCACAACGTACGTAAATGGCTTAAATTGAAAATTAATTAACTATTAGTATTCAGAAACGTCAAAAAATAAGTTATAGCATTTGTATGCAGATGAAAATATAAAGTTTGTATTCATTTAAAAAAATTTCTAGTTAAAAATTATAACATATTTTCCTTACCAAAATCATCAGAAGTTTGTTATGTACCATACTGGCCGTAGTTCACTTCCGCTTCCACGACACGTGTTATATTATTTAATGGCAGCCACTTATCCGAAAAAGCGGCTCACATCCCTATTCCATTCCAGTGTATTAAAATTCTAATTAGAAGTTTTCCATTATTAAGGACCGAATCAATAAATAGGATGCTATAGATTACGCCATACCTAGAGGCATGAAAATTTAATCAGTGTTTGCATAGAAAAGCAGAAATCCACGTGCGGGGTTGAGAACTCACCCTCCTCTGTTTCGAGCCACCCTTGATCCTCTCGTTACTATCTGCACGCGAACGCCGCGCTGCTGTCAATACATTTTATTATAACTATACAGTCACCGGGATGCCGATCTCTTAGTTAAATTACTCGTTTTAATTGAAACTATAAACAGGGAGCCGATAATGTGGGAAATCCGGCTCGAAGGACCAAAATGTTTAACAGCGAGATATTTGTCAAATAGTACTTTCACTCATTATATTTTATGATGATTATCTAAAGCAATATACTGGTACAGTTTTGGGCCATTATTGTGAGCATCTTGATCCCGAGAAGTACTGCTAGATTATAAGTTGTTATGGATAAGTCTGAAGCATTTAATTTTAATTTTCCCGACTTGATTACGATTTCAGTGAAATCGAACATCAAAGCCAAACTTTCCTCGATCAGTTTCAAAATAAGTGGTTGTTTCCCTTCTTTATAATCTTTTTATCTTGTTTTACTCCAAACTTGAGCTTTTAAAAGCGGGTCTGCGCTACCCTCGCATTCGGCGCTGGCAAACTGGTTTAGTCTTTCAAGTCTACTAAAGCGTTCGTTAAATTTTGAACTGCGGGCCATTTATTTTCAGAACGTAATTGACTACAATCTGACAATATTGATGACAATAAACGCGATGTTGCCACGGTCCTCATAAATACAGTAAATTAGAAGTACTTAAATTTTTATTACAATAATTGTTCAAGACCATTTTTAACCGACTTCAAAAAAAGGTTCTCAATTCGGTCGTATGTAATTCGGTTGTATGTAATACTTTTAATTCGTAATAATCAAGGATAACACAGATTAGACAAATATTAAGTACTTACCAGATAAAATTTCGTTCCATATTGAGCTCAACAAATAAATAATTATAACAAAATTAATCAGATAAACCATATACGTATTTGCAGCCAGCATCTTAGTTAATAGAACTGACAGTTGTTGTAAATAATTAGTTGAACACCCACAAAACAGCGGTGCGTATTGAGTGTTGCAGATACCACAATTTTAAAGTCCAATATGGTGATGAATTAAATAAAACAAGGTGTCTACAACTGTTTTATAGGAGTGTTCATACTTTTATAATTATTTTATGATATCTTTTTAAGTTAAGAGGGTTTAAATTACTCATTTCCAAAAGTTGATATGTTGACTTTGCTTTTGCTTGTCTTTCATATGTAATAAATTTATATATGGTAAGGTTTTCTTTGAATATGTATGTACAGTGTGTTGTACAAGCAGTGTTCCTGAACCGACTACTGAGGTAAGATCTTCATGTTCGATTTGTAAGAAGGTAAGGAGCTTAGCGAGGGTAAAATTTAGATATAAAAGATGGTAATCTTATAGCTCAACGGTAAATAGCCCAAAATTACTTGGACTATATATAGGAGGTGGGATATCAAAAATACCTAACTTTGTATACAATAAACTTGACTCATTCTTCTTGGGAAATCCTATGAGAGGAGCATGCTAAAATATACGGGTTTTGTTGTTAGGGACGGCTGTTATCAATTTATGGTACTGGTATTTATGGCCTTTCGGCCTAAAAACTGTTTTATATACAGTGTACGAATATTATATTAGGTATGGTCTCGATATTCATTATATGTTTTATAAGAGAAATTTGAAACCTTTCGAGGAAGATTTTTGATTAAAGGATAAATAAAATGGAATAGGATCTCCTCTTGACATGCCATTGGTTTCGCCCTTAGAATTATACATTTAGTTTCTTGGCACATCAAAGAGCAATTTCATATCTAAACGCGGCGCTATGAGCAGTTTATGACCGTCCGCATATATCGAACACCCAGATCGTTCCCAATTCCCGTATTCTCAATCAAGACGCCGAACACGTTTCCTTTGAGCGGATTTTTATTTAACATCTACAAGGTGTCAAGCGCTGTAAATTAGGTTAAAAACGGTAATAAGCAGATTGAGTTTGAAATAACTTGTCGAACTTTATTCCCCCATCTTTTAGAGTTTTCCAGCTGCTTTCGCACCGATTTGCGTATAGAAAGAACAAAATACCTTCGCTTTATTTACTTATTATAAAACTAGATCTCGTCAAATAGCTTGATTCGACTTTGACGTATCGTAATTTCAGACGCCTGAGTACTCTGGGGGTGGGAGGTTTTAAGTTTGCCTCAAATTATTTATGCCGCCCTCATGTAGATTTATTACCCATCGTTAAGAAAACAACCTTAATGAAAGTTATTCCGGGCCTTCTTTATCCTCCCCAAATCAATCAATCCATCTCTATCCAGGTGTTGGCATGGCAACACTGAGATACATTAAAAGTATTCCATTTACAAAATTATACCTATGCCGGCATTTGCGAGTTAAGGGGAGGTAGGGATTTATTAATGCCGCAAACAACTGATGATAAGGGCATTAAGAAGTGATTTTTGCTGGATGGTTTTACTCAAGAAAATATTATACCTCTTTTTATTAAAATTTAAATTATTCGAAGTCACTTATACACTTGGAAATATTAAATTCATATTAACAGCTTCATATAAACTAACCGAAATCTAATTTAAATACCTATATAAATGACTTACAAACTTATTTTTCAAATCATAAGAATTGTTATTCAAATTTTTATAGGTGATATTAGCATTGATCTCTTAAATATATCTGTCTCCTATGTTAATGTTTGTAACATCGAAATATGAGACATAAAAACGCATTATATCGATAAAAGGAGCCGCCGATCCCTAGAAACTGTATTTAGTTTCCATGTAACATCTTATATATATTATATCACACTTGGCCTGTGATTGATTAGGTATGTGCTCAATTTAGCCAATAATAATGTTGTATACGAATAATTATTGCCCAGCAAGGACCACGTGGAGGTATGAGCATATTCCTAGCCAGGAAGGGAAGGGAAAGGTGTGGATTTAGTGTTAAGTTTATATGTATACACGCAAGTGCTAAAATTAAATTGTAAACGTTAAATTAAAATGTATTATTCAATTAAGTAAAACAAATAACATTAATTTATATACTGTGTTTATATGTGGGTTGAAAGGATCCATGGGATTATAGAAATATAAAAATAAATAGTGAATGTGATGCAGAATAAGAATGTTTCCCATTCAAATATTACGGATTCATTTTACACGTTCCTCGGCCGTGTCACATCATTGGCATTTATTGGATGCCTAAATTGCCTAATACCATCGAACGTTTTGTGGTAAAGTGGGATCAACAATAATTCTTGCAAGAGAAGTAATACAGTGTTATTCGTTAATTTAGCATATTATTTTGATGGGTTTTGTGTTAAAATCGATTAGTTATTAGTATTCTATCAAAACATGACAAATTGTTGAATGAAAGCGCCTTTATAGTGACGATTATAGCTGTCAGAAAAGTTCTACTGCCCCGATCTCCCCTTGCGGCAATTGTGGGTACCCTTTGAAAATTTTTTATGTCTCATGTAACGATGTTACAAACAGTACGTCTGTGCTATATTTTATTTATTTCCATATATAATTAATAAATCCTACCAGTTACAACCACTTTATCCACATCAATGGATCGTATATTTGTTGGAGTAACAAAAAAAAGCTTTGGCAAAGGTACAATTACAGTCATACATATTTAAAATCAATATGATGGATCATTACACAGTTTTATTATCTGTAGATATGAGAGTTGACTTAACAAACAATGCAAAAACTGTTTCAGATAAAGAAATTAATTTTATAAACTACTTAAAAACTTTCTTAAAAGTTAAAATAGGAAAGAAGTTTTAAACAAAATGACTCTGATATTGCCTACGATATATTTATTAGAAAAGTACTAGACTATATTAACATAAGTACTTAATTAACTAAGTAAAAATTTTTAAATTAAAACCATAGGAGGACTTCTCAACTCTATTTGTCATCCCAATATTATCACAATAATATTGTAGAAGCACAAAACGATTATAAAAAAAAAATTATGACACGTGGAAAATTTATGATGTCACTAATTCTGCTTCTGTTTCAGCAATAAATAGAATCTGTTTCAGAATAACTCTTCCGTTTGTATTGCTAATAACGACGATCAAACAATTGCAAGTGATGAAAGTAAGCTTATTATTTCGACATTTCTTTTTGCAAATACTGGTACGAAAATGGCGAGTAAGATTGATAAGAACCCTTGTAATGTCCCAATCAGAATTAGTATTTGAAAGTGAAAGTATTTGAGATAGCTCTGAAAAACAGATTGCAATTTTTTTGCTAGAGAAAAATCTAAAGATTTTATCGAGTGGTCAGTTTGGCTTTAGGGAGCAAATGTCTACCGTAGATGCTGTGCATCAACATGCACAGTACATGCATTTGTAACATTACAAATAAATTAGATTAAGAAAAAAAATGTTCAACCGTTTTTCTCGATTTCGCTAAAGCATTTGGCTGATAGACATCAGATATAGTAACAAAACATTTTTAACAAAAAAACTAAACCGACTTCAAAAAAATTATTCTAAAAAAATGCACTAATATATACGTAAAATTTTTTAAAATCTATTAAAACAACTACTTCTCCTAGCTATATGGTAGAAAATATTGAATTACATATACAATAGAATCCTGAAACATTTAAAGAGGGAGTGAGCAGAAATTGCTTGCTTAGTGAAAACTAAAAGCATGAACTTAGTTGAAGACACTCCACAAATTGAAATTATTAAGAAAGAAATCGAATAATTAATGAAAGGGAAGAACGAGAGCAGGAGAAGAGAGTTGTCGAAATAAAATGTTTTTCAGAAAATATTTTTTTTACACAAAGACCAACTTTAAAACGTACAATGCTTATGAATGTTCGTTTACCCAATACCTTATTTGCAAATTTATAAAAATGTCTTCTTCAAGAGAGTATTTAAGTAAATATAAAGTAATTGGATGAAGATAAGTAGATGGATATGGCATTCAATTCCTTTGGACAGTCAAAAATGTTTCTACGTGGTACAAAAGAACAAAGAAAGAGGATCACAGTGCAAAAAGTGCACTGAATTAAAAACAGAGTTACAAATGTCAACCAGTTGGCATAACAACTTTTAAATTGTAGACCTGCAGACCAAAGTATCGTTTGTCACAATTCTCATTTTCATTGACAACGGAGAATTGTTTCTGAAAATAAACGATAAATATTATACACAAATTCAGGTATTCATATATATTATAGGAATGGAACTGTACCACTTTTTTGTTTACACGCCGCAGGAACTGGTATACCTGAAACTAGCAAGAAATGAGTTTTATAGTCAAGATTAATTCCAAAAATGGAAATGTTCTGTTTTAATTATTTTATTTTATTCAACAGTATTAATAAATTACAATAAAATTCTCTTCGATTGACATTCTGATCAAAAACAGATTGTGATGTTAATTATAGCGCAGATTGATGTATATGATGTAAAAAAATTGCATTTTTTTCACTTTTTACGAATGAGAGGTTTATTTTTATAAAACAATTCTTTCTTTTCTTTTTCAATTTTTTACAGCAAAATTTTTACCTAAAGACCTACACATTTTGAGGCTTGAAAATGCTTTCCTCAACTTTCAGCATGGCAGAAAAACTCTGACAGCGCTTTCAAATAACAACTTATGATAAGTGTATTGGATTGTACAGAACAATAGTTATTTAGATTTCTCGAGGTACAATCCATTTCTTTTTCCTTTCCTCTTCATACGGAAAGCAGTAAAATATCGATCCCGGGTTCATAGTCTCACGCCTTTTTTATCCCCACAAGTACCTACAAGTACAAGTACAAGTACAAGTATAAGTACCTACGTACGAAGTTTCCTTCTTTACATTTACTCATGTTTTCCCGTATATTTCCCAACAATTTTTTACTTTTTTTTACTGAGCAGTTTATAGAAACAATCAACTCGGGATCGTTTGTTTACCAACTGACTAGTATCGCGTCACTGTCACTACGGGGCGCCACTGGACAATTATGAAACTGACAGTGACAAGCTGTCCCACCGTTATAACCAACTGGATTGTTGGTTATATGTTGGATTTAAACGTATAAAATTCAGTTTTCTGCTGAAAAAATATAAAGTTGGTCAGAATTAGAAAAAAATCTTGTATATATACAGGGTGTCCCGTAATAAGGTGTACAACAGAAGACTACAGATTCCTGGACTCAAAATAGATAGAATAAGACTAATTCACCGGTATTCTAAATCGCTTCTTTTGGCCGCTAGATGGCCTTAAAGTTTAGAAAATAAAATCGAATTTTGTAAATAACTGGAATAGGTATAAATCGATTTTGATTATTTTTGGGGAGTGGACTTTTGCTCTTCATTGACACATTTTGGCGATATACTGAGTGTTTTTTTAAACTGATAACTCCTAGAAAATTGATGTACATAACTTTTTTTCCTTTGGTGCAATAATGGCATAGTTGCCATTTTTTATTTGATAGGTGACACCATTTGAAAGTTTTTAGGTCTCTTATAGAATTTTTATTAAATTAGCGGTTTAGGTACAAAAAAATATTTTTTAAATGTCCAACATTATATTGCCACCCATCAGACGTCTCTAAATGTTCGAGAATGTTTGGTGGTTGGGCACCTGCCTATTCGGAAAACGCTCACCTTACACCCTCACACTTTGTCAGCAGTTTCCATGGCAGAAACAACACCATTATCATGTCAGTTAGTTCTGAATTTGTATACGCCATGATTAAACAACGACAATTAATAAAGAATATGCCCTCGGCGACATAAAATTCAAATTTTAACTTGACAGTAGTGACATTTTTATGCATCGCCAACCTACAAAATCAGTGCCTACTAGTACATCGTTAAATATTGTAGTATGGGTGGCAAGATGATGTTGGACATGTAAAACACATTTTTTTGTACGTAAACCGATAATTTATTAAAAATTTTATAAGAGACCTAAAAGCTTTCAAATGGTATCACCTATCAAATAAAAAATAGTTGTCATTATTGCACCAAAGGAAAAAAAGTTATGAACGGTATTTTGTGTAACTTCCATCTTTTTGCGGTTAAAATTGGACGTTTCCCAACTGGTCACATAAATAATATCTATTATTGATACATTTTTATGAAATTTTGGTATTTTATTTTCACGTGCACAATAAGTACAATAGTCGTGAATGATGCGTTATTATTCTAATATAAGTATGTTATTATTGTTCTCATTTGCAGGGAAATATAATTTTGTGATCAGGAGTTTTTCCTGCTAAAAGGTCCGCGAAACGAGATGATCTCAATATCGCCCGTTCCCGAGCCTGGCGAGATATAGCTTCGGTTTTTGGCATTCTAATACGGGATCTGCATATTCATACCGACGAGTAAAATCCGAACAAAGACCCTTCGATGTCTACGCGAACGCCAGAGAAGGACGGGGAAAAAGTATGGATCATTTTGATGCTACTGTTCCTAATCCACTGTCCTGCAGCAACGAAATCCCACTGCTGAGGACTGTTCGAAATATAGAAGCTTAACTCCTTGCCATTTCATACACTGGATGTTATTTATCAGGCGAAAGGCCCGTGGATTTGCGTGGGATACTCCAAAAAAAGACATGTCAAGTGTGTGTAGCGCTTGATATCTGTGATTTTGCAGGCAATTTTGAATTCCTGGGCATTTTTATATGACGCGTATCAACCCCACGTAAGCGGTTAATCTTTCGCGAAATTGGCCGGCTGATATTTCGCTTAACGTGCGCTACATTTTCGGTAATCTTACTTTAATAACGGCATCGAAGAGGGCCTTATGAGGCACCGAGAAGCAAAATTAAAGTACACTTTTATTTACCTAGTGTACAAATCAAGAGCCTATTGATATATTTTATCATTTTGTTTCGCAATCACCACTATAATGGTTGTAATCACGAACATGGTTGCTGATTATGTTCTACGTATAAAATGAGAAGTTTACTTCAGCGTAAATCGACATGTTGCATATTTATTAGCCTGGAAATCAACTGATACGTTACAATTAACAAAAATTAGTCACACCTAGTCTAGAAAGAATTAACATATATATTTATAATGCCAGTTTAAATTTCTCAATAAACCTATTCTTAATAAATAAATAGCAGGGCATCAGTATTTAACAATAAATTTCAGTAGAGTCAAAAAATTAGTCAATTGAAATGTAAGCTATAGTGTTTTCGTTTGATATACAAACTAGAGCAAAAAATTGTGCCGCATTTTACAAAGAAAACCTGTACCAATTACTACAGAAGCGGTAAATCATATCACTATGCAATATAAAAGAATATTAAGTGTAAAATTGTAAATCGCCACAATTTCTTATGAATAGAACTAGGGTCTCCAGTCCGCGGCTTACCATATCGATCGCTATCCCCCTTCAACTCATATAAATCCCACTTCTCTTCTCGCTCACTTAGAAGACACCTGCACCTTAGAATACCGTGGCATATCATCAACTTCAAAAGGTGTCTTATTATATCATATTCATATATGTGCAAAACCTTAAGCCAAAAAATTATTTAGTTTTTAAATTTATTTACAATATATTGAAAACATTTTGCATGCTGAGTGTACAACTTAGTGCTCAATTTACCACCTCCACCCTATATGCGTGTACCACTGAGCACCGCATTAGTTTGTATATCAAACGAAAGCACTATAGCTAAAGATTAAATTTCCCTATATCTAACAATGATGGCAGCATCTCGATAAATTTAATGACGCTGTAGCGCCAGTTTTAAGTAATATAGTAAATAAGGTACACCAAAATTTAATTTTATAAACAATAGTTATTACCTAAATCCCAAAATCATGGTTTTATAATCTGTCAAGGCTTGACGTTGTTACATTGTTATTCAAGTATGTAATTGTTTTAATAATCCATGTAAGTTTGTTTTTCCTACGAACATTAAGGTGGATTGTGTAAACACATACATAAGTTAAGCAGGATTAAGATAATATGTACATATTTAAGGGTATATGAAGAAAACAAATAATATTCGATTTCATTTTCTCTGTAACAATAAAATAAAGACAATCAGTTTATTATTGGTAATATGTAATCAGATGCGATGTAACATTCTGCCAAAAACAGTTGGATCTTTTTCGGGTCACTGGATTTGGAGTAGAGGTTCCTAGAATGATTACCTATAATGATTAGAACGATTACATTACATTACATTGTACTTTCTTCTGTCGGTGTCGCTTTAAAGCAGCACTTATTCTATTCCACATACTTCAACGAATCAATCGATTGTCAATATTAAAATAATTTTAGAATATCATAGAAAAACAGACCATGTGTCAAAATGCAAGTCACCAAATTTTCAAAATCAAATTCAAAACGATGTACGATTAATGGATAATGGGTTTTATATGTGCCTTTTTCTAGCTTTTATGATCCGGCTATGTTCAGTTAATCAGTATACTTATTTAATTATCTCAGGAGTAGGATTTAGAAGTAAGCTGTGATAAACCATACAATACCCAACACAAGGAAAGATATATGTGGTGGGTATTAGAAATTTATAATAAATGAACTATTGTACAAATCTATCCGCTACATAACCTAATATAAAATTATTAACATTTATGACATTAGTAGAATTTTGGGAAATTTTTATTAAGTCCGAATTGGTTTCACTATAATTCTTTATCTATGAGCTTTATTTAAAAATTTATTTTTATGAAGGTAAGCAATTGATAATTTAGATAATTTTCAAAATTTTTGATATCTCCTTTTATAGTCAAGACTTATATTCGAATGATATGATAAGGTACCTTAAATTGGTCTAACGTTGCTTCTTACGCTTTTATTTTCACAACTTTGCTCTTGTCCGGCTAATTGTTATTTCTATCCCTTATTTCCATCTGCAATCCCCTTCGAAATTTCTCTCTCTTCCCTGGCATCCGATTTCTTTTTGAATTATTATTTTCTTGCTTGGTTTCCCCCCTTTTTTCCTGATCTCTTGATTTCCTTTTTTTAAATAAAGTCTATGCCATATACCATTTTCTATACTGCCCTGCAGCTTCCCACTTTAGTTATCGAGTTTATTTATGCTTAGCATCTTTACATTCACTATGTCTACTATACCTACATTTTATATTCCTAGTTTTTATTTAATATATAGGTACTATCACTTCCTTTTCTATATATGATATATTTTGATACATATATATTATTTTTCATTCGTAAGCATTTCCGATAATATATTATTTGATACCTACTAAATTGTCTTGCACAATACTTTTCTAACATCATTATAACCCAATAATTATAGTTCATCCATTATACAATATGATTATTTATAGATATACTTAGTTATGATAGCAACAATTCACAATTTTCTACATATGATACCTAAGACACTTTGTATTCTATTACGTGTACTGTCTTAACCTCTGATTTAAGATGATGATACATCGTACCTTTCATATGAAATCATTGGATGGGACGGTGCAACAAATTGCTATTTAAAACATCTGCAAATTTTGCAAAATGGATATTAAAAATAATATATGGCAGAGCCGAACTTGCGCATCCGAGGATCTTATATGGAAAGCAAAGTATTTGACTGCAGGCAGCTTTATTGACAAAATATTATGTTAAATATCTCCATACGTTTTGTATTTTTATTTTAATGTTATTAACAATAATTACTGTAATATTATTTATTTTATATACTATTTTATACTTCTCTATATATTGTTTTATATTATTTTATACCGTTTTATACCGTACGATATTCGTTTGTTTGCTTGGTATTGGAGTAGTATGTTTTTTTTAATGCAATATGACAGTTCAGTTAATATCCTCGTAAAACCTAAACTGATTAGGGGTACTGATTGGCAATACGAATGGGTTATGTAAGTACGCGGCTTCGGAATGGCCCAAATGGAATCGTGCATAGATATTGACCATCAATATCAAATACGTGCCCTCCTGGACAGGGATTAGTCCAGACGGGTAGCTAAAGTAATGTATTCGAGATTGCTATGGACCAGTGAAATCTAGGCCAGAAACTAAATATATACGTTTGATTCACTTAGTGCAGTTTTAAACGTTAATGTTCCTAAAGCTTTGGCGGACTTGTATTGAGTTTTTGTCAAATTTATCAACTTTTAATTTGATATATTGAGTTGCAGTTTACTTTCAAGTCTTAAATTGGTTCTATTTTACTCAACTGCGTAATTTACACATCCATACCGATTGATATTTGCATTCATTTCATGTGTGGCTATAATGGAAAGGGACTAATTACCGATATCGATAGCTTTTTCATCGCTTACATTTGGAAAATGTCATTCGAATTCATTATCAGGCATCCTAACGCGCATATCGATGTAAAATTTAAATTTCCTTCGTGTAACCGGTAAATTATGAGCCTTAAAATGCAAAGTCAATCGATGTGTGCTCCAGGGTTCCAATTGGGAATGCTGGGCAGTGGGTTACTCAGAATGACCGATAGAAAATTAAATTTTGATATATTATGTCATGGGTGTTAAGATTTCAAACCATTACAGACAACGAGATAAATACAACACCTCTGGTGAAGACCTTCGTGGACGCAATTCATTACGCGATGGATTATAGGCTATTGCCGTATTGAGATATTGTTTCCCTGTTTCAGTCGACATGCTGGAAGAGGTTATAAATAAATGTTTTATATTATTACCTACGACTCGATCGAGAGTTTTTTATTTAAACAAATGTAATCAAACGCTTTTTAAAATATTCACAATTTCAAGTTTCTACCCTGTCATAACAGTAATTATAAACTAACTTATTAATTAGTAAGACCCGATTTTAGATTTGTCTTCATTTTTTAATAATTACAATATATTTATAACAGCGGAATCCTCTGCCTAGTTTGTACAAAAGAACTAATGCAATCACCAATCGCTGAATTATTAATAAACTTTTATCGATTCAACAAAGATACGGGCTTTCTGATGAAAAAAATGGAGGCTACCCGCTACGCAATATGTCTAATGTTACGCGTATTCCCATAGCTAATATTTCTTGTCATTTCTGTCAGTAAATTTACCAAATTGATTTGCCCTATCTGCAGAGTGACAGGCGACAATGTATTATATTGTTTTCTTGTTCTTTTGTTCGACAAAATTGAGCTTCTTTCAGTTTGGAGGACGCTTGATCATTAAATAAGTTGTCTGCAATTATTTTCCTCTTTTGTGTCCTTCCGTATTGAAAAGATAAATGGAATATTATAAGAAAAATACTATAGGCCTCGCGATGGTGTCCCATAAATACATTAGAAACTCACAGTGGTTATTTTTCTTTTCTATAATTAACTGCTACATATATTGACGATATAGAACTTTCCAATATGTCGCCCGATCGCGAGAATAAAATAAGATGTGGAAATAAAAATAATTAATTATGTGAGAAATATAGATTTTACATGAATATGAAAAATATTTATAATAAATTTTCTTGCACCTCTGCTACACCCTAGGAAAGTACAAACTTAATCTATCTGCGATGTTACGACGACAAATTCTATTATTGGTGATTTTAATTAATTCAATAAATAAATAACTACACATTTTGAAATAAATAAAAAGTATGGAATATCGTTGTCATCAATATTAAACACCATGTCAAGCATAATGTATGTAATATAAAATATTTAAAAAAATATATACAAACGTCTAAAGATAATGTACAAAAAACCATTTAAACAATAACGAGTAACAACGAATCAAACTATTTTATTATTCTGCAATGTCATTGCAATTTAAATAAAACCAACAGAATAAAACAGCAGCATATTATTTGCAGCAGTATAGATTTGGGCAGCATTTTCTTTGTCCTTATTTAAAAAAATTTAATTTCTTGAGGGTTGTTGGTAGTTAGTTACATCATTTTTATAGACATTACTGTGGGACCTTAAGGAGTGACAATTTAAATTTGCTCTATTGTCAATAAATGCATCTGCATTGTATTTAATGTAATACATGCAATTAAAAATATATATAGGTAGGAACCCAAGCTCTAAAAATAAGCTGCTACAGGAGTATGTAAATGTCAGAGTTCTAATAATTTTGTTTTGCAGAATAAACAGATTAATAATTTTATTGCCTGTGAACATTTCCAAAATATTACATCTTTAGAATTTCTCAACTTACATCATAATTTCCTAATGGCCATAAGGCAAAACATTTTTTCACAACAAATTTACAGAAATCACCACCAAGTAATTTTCTTATATATTGGATATGAATGATAACTGCCATGGATAAAATAAAACACCTCCTCACTGGTATATATAGGTATAAACATATTTATTCATGTATTTATACAAATACAGCCAAGACAATATAACCTAACTGAAAACAAATAGAAGGAAAACGATTCTCATAAGACTGGATACTGAAGGCTATGCATGTGCCCCTGTTATTTCTATCTGCATTCCTATTTATTATTACATAAACCCTAAATCCGTCATCTCAGCAATAATCGTGATGGATAAGTGGTGGAGGGCCTGGGTGACAGATCTTGAATGCCGAGTGTAGCGTTAACAGATTACAATTGAAAATTCAGTAGTCAATGTGGGTTTAGAAAATCCGGATGCCACAAATATTTTTTAAATATATTAAATCAATTGTTACCTTGTAATGCTGACACATTGACACAAATAGGAATAGCATATATAACTGAAATGAAATAACCCCAACCTCTGATAAACCTGTGGCTTTAAGACCAAGACAGTTTTAGATAATAAGCGTCAACAAATTAGATATAATTGACTGCACTGTTCCATTGGTACAAAAGATAATACGAAAAATGGTTGTGCGTTGACTATAGGGCGTTGAATAAAATTATAAAAAAAGTGCCATAACTAGAAGTGGCTTACATATTGTACGCGGTGTCCGAATAAATTGTATTAAACTTTGAACCGATTTTATTTTACATCTTATGAATAAATAACATTGAATTTATTTAACACAATATACAAATATAATAATTTTGCCGGCTTTATTCCTAGAAGAATTTACAATAAACAAAAAATTATTTACTAAAATACAGAGAAATCTCTTTGAAATCGGCTTATCTATATCACAAATATAAAAGGAGTAACTATTTACTGCAAGGAGCTATTATTACCACGCTACTCTATGCAAAAAAAAATAAAAATATACTACCTAGTTATATATTTTTTTCACACTTTTGTGAAATATTAAAATGAAAATGCGAGAGGTATGGTAGTGTAGGGTAACAAGGCCAGCTTAGTATAAAAACAACATTTTTATTTAAACGAAAAATATTTTTTTGTAGCATATAATAAATGGTTAATAAACATTTATTCTTACACATAAGAGGGATGTAGAAACGTAAAAAATAATACGTGTATAATTAGACAAAAATTTGCATTTCGGCATCATTACCAAACCAGACTGGTAATAAGGACGTGAATGGCCGTCTCTTAGTAGTCGTAAGTAGTCGTAAGTAGTTGTAGCGCTTTCGTCATACTTTCTCCTGTCCACTTTGCTCTTGGGCTACGAATTTTCTTACCCATAACTGCAAAATAAAAGAAGCTGGCAATAAGATTTATTTTATGGCCGAATTTATTACTTAATAGTAATTTCTATGCTACACTACCACTAAGGCAAATTATAAGGCCGTGGCTTTATTGCATGTCTAATACATTCTAACTTTTTAAGGATCTGAATCTAACACTTGAATTTGAATCCCAAAATATTTCGGTTACAAAGTTATAGCTTACAGACAGCTTAATACATATAATCAGGTGCCAACAAAAATCTGACTATCTAAACAAACATATAACTTATTTTATGACGACGTTTCTTATGTCGTTTCACTGAATTGAGAAACCGCGGTTCGTAACAGATCGACAACGCTCTATGTTTTAGTGCTCTACATTATTCACCCTAGTGTTAGGCGTCTAATACACATTAGGCACTAAGGAGGCAAATTCCAGAATTTCTTCGTTACAAAAACTGCTTCCGGCCTTATTACCTAACTGGCTTTATTACCTGACTGGCTTTATTAGCTGACTAGCCTTATTACCCTACACTACCTTATAAAATCAAATAAACGTTTTTAATAGAAATGCTGGTGACAAAGGTATTTTACTACATTTTTATGACAATCTATTTAAGGCATTTTTTAGGTTATTTTAATGCTTCAAAAATTCTAAATCTGAGTTCGTCAAAGTGTTTTGATGTTACCGAAGCTAATGTATCACCTGTAAATATCAACATGAATGACTTATAATTAAGTTTGTTATTGACAATGTCGTTTATAAATATCAAGAATAATAGCGACCCCAAGACACTCCCTTGGGAAACACCAGTACTGAAGTAGCAGACAATCCTTTGTAAATTGCACGCTGAAGTGTCGGAATTGCAGTAACGCTGAAATTGCAATAAAGCAGTGATAATAAACAAATAAACAATTTTAGTAACGTTTTCTACAAACTTTTATGAGTGAGTACTACAACTTCTGTATAAAATTTTCAATTCATATTTTTTTATCCAATCTAAAGATAAATTTGCATGCATTGTTATCAGAGTAGATTATTTTTCATGATGTCCCCCAAAACTATTAATAATCATCATTGTTCTCTAGATTAAACGCCAGTTAGATCATAATGATGCCTCTGGTGTCTGAAGCGGAAACTTCCCTTTTCCATTCGATCAAACTAGAAACGACAGCCTCTCTGCTACTCTAAGAACCCTACCTAATAACATCGACAATAGAAATATGCAAATAACGTGAAATATTCAAAACAAATACATCGTATCTCGTCGCGGAAGAGGGGTGGCCGGATCGTTTTGATTTGGATAAAAGACACGAGAAATAAAGAAAGCCATTTCGCGTATTGGATACAACCATTAAAAACAGTCTGATATGCTCAATAAAATATAAAGCCACTTGGTTTATGGCCTCCTTGATATGCATGCGAAAATATTGGGATATATTTCAAACTTCTACGTATCCGTGGCTCGGCGGGGGGCCAAAGGGGCGGCCGAACGGTTCGGAAACCGCTCCGGAACCCAGTTTTACACTTATTTGTGGGGCAGTAGTAAACTTGCCCGGCTTTTAACTTTCAAGTGTTTCTGCCATAATGTAAATGTGTAAAAGTAGATATTTTTGGTCTAGATTAATAGTAGTTTTGGTAAGGAATAATAAGTTATCAACAGAGGTTGTAGAGGAAGTTTAGATGTAAGGCAAGTCTTCAAGAATGTAAGAAGTATAGAAGTCAGAATAAGTAAAGGAGAAAAAAATAGATGTTTTGGTTCTATATTTGCAAGAGATTTGGTAAGGAGTAGTGATTACATATTATCAACAGAGATTGTACAGAAAGTTTAGATGTAAGAAAAGGCTTGAAAAGTAGGAAATATTTAAGTAGAAATAAATAAAGCGGTAAAAACAGATATTTGGGTTCTAGATTTATAATAGATTTGGTAAGGGATAGTAGTTATAAGTTATCAATAGAGGTTGTACAGAAAGTTTAGATGTAAGAAAAATCTTGAAGAGTGTAAAAAGTAATCAAGTCGGAATAAGTAAAGGTGTAAAAACAGATATTTTTGTTTTGGATTTACAATATATTTGGTAAGGGATAGTCGTTACACGCTATCGACAGAGGTTGTACAGATAATTTAGATGTAAGGAATGTCTTGAAGAGTAAGAAGTATTCAAGTTAGAATACGTAAAGGTGTAAAAATTGATATTTTGGTTTTAAATTTATTATATATTTGGTAAGGGATAGTGGTTACAAGCTATCAACAGAGGTCGTACAGATAGTTTAGATGTAAGGAAAATCTTGAAGAGTGTAAGAAGTATTCAAGTCGGAATACTTAAAGGTCTAAAAAAATATATTTTGGTTTTAGATTTATTATATATTTGGTAAGGGATAGTCGTTACAAGCTATCAACAGAGGTTGTACACATAATTTAGATGTAAGGAATGTCTTGAAGAGTGTAAGAAGTATTAAAGTTAGAATAAGTAAATGTGTAAAAATTGATATTTTGGTTCTATATTTATAATATATTTGGTAAGGGATAGTGGTTACAAATTATCAACTGATATTGAATAGAAAGATGTGAGGAAAGCCCTGAGGAGTGCAAGAAGTATACAAGTTAGAATAGTGAAGGTGTAAAAATAGATATATTCGTTCTATATTTATAAGAGATTCGGTAAGAATTAGTGGTTACAAGTTATCAACAGAGAAATCTTCAGTAGCCTTTATTTACTCGTACTTAAATAGTATATCACAATTTTTTTTGTAAAAATCATATAATGTGGATGATTTTGATATGCCATTTAATATTTACATCATAGATATTTTAGTTTCCATGTAACAAACTGAAAGTTACACGCTTATGCGGACGATACAGGTGCTGTAGTAGCTGTTATATTCATCATGTCATCATATAACCTACATATTCCTATAGGAGTTTACTAACGTCCACATTTTGGTGTATGGATGTCGGCTGTGGTTTGATTTTACGATTTTTTACGGTTTCATCGCAACGTAGATTTTTATCGCCGGTTTATTTTATGTTTATTATCGGGATTGGATACTGTTCGCGTCTTTAGAGTTCTTTAAGGATGCAAAATATAGGCACAATGTCGATATAAAATATTATTTTACTATTATGATCTGAAAATAATGTGAGGGGGTTGTAATTTTGATCGTAATTTCAGCGCCATTGGTGTTAAGCTATTGGGAGCTAATAAATTTTTATTGCAAGGGATGCTCGTGACACAATGTTTCTAATTACTTTGTGGTCGAGGTATTTTCTGTAAAATATTCAATAACCAGAAATTTTTTCGCAGGCAGACATACGTCAAACGTTTTATGCAACGTAAATTTTGCAAATACAAGGTGAATCTACATTGATCGCTTTTTAAAATTTAACGGAAAGCTCACTTGAAGCAATTGCAAGGATGATCACATGAGCTGATATCTCATCTATGTATATTCGATTAAATAGCACTAACATTGTCCAGTAACACAGATATCATACAATTCTTCCACTATTTCCTTAAACCTCTTCTTGATCTCCTCGTTTTCCATAATTGCATCAATACCATTCTTCTGGTCGACCATCATAAACTCAATCATGCGATCTTTCCCATAGTTAAGCATAATGTCACGAGTCAAAGTACTTTGATAATATAGTAAAGTTTGACAAACACTCTGGGATTTCATATAGTCACAACATTCCATATAATCATCGTAAGCCATGATACCGTTTATATCACAGTCGTGTCGCGATAGAATACTCGATAATTCAATGTAATACTCGTCAATCAACTTGGACATATACCTCTGTCTGGTTTCTCTGTCAGAATTTACGTACAGAAGGACTAGTAGATCCTGAGTGGGGGGGCAGTATCTTGTCATTTGAAAGTCTATAAAGACGCAGTCGGTCGGTACTCCGTCGGTATATTTTATCAGTATATTTCCAGACCAAAAGTCACCATGGCAGAGCACGTTTCTGTACTTGTCAGATCTTTCGATTTTCCTGAACATCAGCTCGAACAAATGCTTGGCTTTCTCTTTAAATTCTCCCATGGTCATTTCATTTGGAATCTCTGGAAAGTAATCGAGGACATAATTAATAGTTCCATGTATGCAACAGTCATGAATCTGTTTATAAGGCTTCAGATCTTGGCGATAGCAAGCTTCCTGTACGTAGTGGCTGAATTTGTCACCGATCCTTGTAATCTCCCCGGTTTCCTCTGTCACTTTTTCCTCGTAAACCAAGGAGCAAGCATGCATCTTGGCAAGCTGCTTGACAACTACACTTAGAATCTCATAGGTAAACGGTTCCCTGTAGCCTAATCTTGTGTAGTTCAACTCAGTCATGTCTTCGCAAATCAGTACGTCCGCAATTCTTGAAAAGTAGCACTTTGGTAAGAAATGCGAAATGTCCCCAATATCAATATTTCTCAATTCCGGCACAAAAATATTGTAAACAAAATGTTCCTTTTCGGATATACTACTTATCATGTCAGCATCTGGTGCATAACTTGGCACGAATTTCGCAAATAAATTAAAACTGTTTCCTTCAATGCATACTTTCACTTTGTAGTATTCACCAAGGAAACCACCCAGTGCCCCCAACGGGGTTAGTTGATACGTTACGTCTTCATATTCGTTAGTTCCGGTAAGGTTTTTTATTATTTCGAAGCAGTCTTCTTTGTTTAATCTCGGATACAGGACCCACTCATACAAGTCACGAATTAGCGATGCAATAGTGTCTTTATACTTTTTATTTGAGTTAAGAATGTCTACAAGTTTCTCTTTCGAATCGGTACCTGGTTGCCGACTCAGAATATGTCTCGCGTATCGAAGAGCTAGTTCTAATTTAACGTACGGGATAAATATTTTTACTTCCCTTTCGTATTTTATCCTAGATAGTATTGCGTTTAGATCCACGTCTAGTTTGGCCAAAGCTTCCTTCAGAAAGTGGTAGTAGTAGTCCCGCAGCTCGTGAAAGTGCTGCCGCCTCTTCTTCTGATCGGTGAGGCAGAAAATCGTAAGCAGCATGTCGTATATTAGAGGTGTGGGTTGGCCTTTTAGAGTATATAATAATCTGCAATCAATTGATCGACTGTCAAAGTTTCTAAAGTAAAGCTTTTTCTGGAAAATATTCCCTTTAACGTATTCACTTATCTCACTTTGTTTAAACACTTTTTCCGTATCACTTAGCAATATTTCTATTCCATCTTTGAACACTATAGGGTCTAGATCATTGACCATGTCTTTCGATAATAGAAAAAGGATATCTAAGGTACGTTTGTTCGCCTTGGTGTCTAAAGTGTATGCGGGATACTCCAATTTTTCTGCTGAGTTACGCTGGATGAAAATTTGTGCGTGCTCATCCGCTAGCGTCTTCAAGATTGTTATCAGCTGGACTAAATCTACCCCTTTAAATGTTACAGAAGAGTAGTGCTCTATGTTAATATCCATAATTTCTATGGTAACGCCGTCTTCTTCAATGTAAAATGGTTCCTTGTCCCGATTTCTTTCACAATTTTTGTACGTTACATTTAAAGTGAATATAAAAGTTACTTCTCCATTTGTAACTGTTAACTTAACAACTTTTTCTTCACTTTTGTAAGCTTTAACATAATAATGATCACCAATTTTGTCTACAGGTTGTATGGTAGTTTTTATATAATTTTTACACAACAGAAGAGACAAATCTCTTATCGTATTCATATTTAGACTTTTACTAACTTATTTGCCAGGGTAAACTACTTTGGTTCTATTTATAAGATGCTAAACATATCTGTAGATAAACGTGGAGGGGATATTTACAGTTAAATAAATGACGTACATATATTACGTATAGAAATACAATATAAATACAATGTTGTAAATGTAAATAAAATAATACCTACTATAATACTGTTACTAAATTTGTAGAAAAACAATAGCCTGCGCATTTGACTGCAGTAAATAAAGTCGGGGTATATTATTTGTTTTAACGCAAGTATCACGTAAAATAATGACTATCTAATTACTGAGTGGAAATATTTTGTCGTACTTACTTCGGCAACTATTAGAGCTTGTAGTTTCTCACAAAATAATAACTTTAGTTGTGAAATGACCCTAAATGAATAACTTCATAACAAAAAAACTTACAGACAGATATCAAATTAACAATTTAAAAACAATTATTGTATATAACGTTAATATATTTAAAGAGAATCTAAAGAGAAAGTATTATTTCAACGCGTTAAAACTCAACGCATTAAAATAATTGCAATAAAATAAGATAAATGTAGGTAGGAGTAGTATGATGTCTTGAATTTGGGTCACTTTGCAAAGGTCATCATATTTAGCTTGTGCCAAGATTCTAAGGGCTTTCTTTTGCAGCTTAAAAATGTATGCTTTATATATTTTATATATGCTTAATTTGAAGGACTTTTGAATGCCCCCATAAAAAATTTTCCATACGTCATGCCAGTTCATAGATTAATCCAAATATTTACTTCAATATTAGATATAAAGGTTTGATTTATGTTTCTAGTTATATTCACAACTCTTTTACCTCTTGCGAAATCTAATGAATATGGTTTTTTCGGTATTAAAATATAAACTTTTATGTATGTAAAACACATATAAACTTTCAAAGTCGCATCTAAGTACACAGCGAGTAATTTTACAGGCTGTTACGTTCACTTTTCGTTACTTGATATAAGTTAATTTTTGCGAAAGTATATTGTAATTATGAACGTTTTCTAATATGATTTTATGAAAAGCGACTAAGCGCTTCCTCTAACATTAGTGATTAGGACTCAGGTGTGAATGACTACAGGTTTCTTTGTGGCAATTGCGTTATCGACATGTCACAGATTGTTAATGATTTCTTATCTTCTGATCTGATCTTTCTTTTCTATTGTTCGGTGACTAGGCGATTGTGATAGTATGGTAGTGACTAGTATGAAATACGAGGAGACATATATCATTTTGAGTTTCTGCGTCTGTCTTCTTGGAAGCGGCCACCTTACTTTCTTTCATGGCTTGGCGTGACTAGCTGCCTGTTGATTTTTTTGAAGTTTGCTTCCTTATGAAATAACGTACTGTGTTACGTTTGGGATTTTTAGGGCACTGTTCATGATTTTGATCCACACACACAGCTAACTGTTGCTGGATTAAATAACTTCTAAATTAAGGTAAGCCATATTTTTTTTTGTCCTCGTGGGAATGTACTATTTTTGCCACATGTTCAAGAAGCCACTTTATATAATTGAGTGAGTTATATAAGTAGATATGTTTACTTAACCTCATTTTTTTTTACATATAAGTACAAAAACTAATTAGCCAGGGCTCCTTTTCACTTCACTTCTTTCCTTTTTCGTTCGGGACCTCAAGTCTTCAGCAGTTTTTCACCTTTTAATCATTTCTGCAGTATGCATTGCACCTTGGACTTTGTTTATCTGATTGAGCATAACTCGCGTTTCACACAGATTACCTGGCTGGGAAAGCGTGACTATATACAACTCACATCCTAGGACTTATAGGAAAGCCGTAAACTGGGTATATCATCGAGTCGTTGGAGCGGGGGACTTCAGCTGCTGTGAACCCAGCGGTTAACTAAACGTAGATTTGGATGCTGGAGAGATAACCTTCCCGGGATACCTACTTCGCTAAACTTCCAGATAAGCGTAGTTTAAATATATTAGGAGCCACACCTTTTTTTAAAGGTAATTTATTTTGTGCTGGTGTGAACAATATGTTCAATGATTCTGAGCTCTAGACTACATTTAATTTTTTCCTTACATAACTTTAATATATACCTGAATGCTTCCGTTGGCTTAGTAATATGTTTATATGTATTTACATTTAAGTATTTACATTGCTATTCATATTTGTTTTGTGAAAAGAAATCTTCTGAAAATTTCTGAAAAACTATTTGACATTTCTTCTTGCAAATGCAGTAGTTTCGAATCTTGTTAGTGTGAAAAGCTCTACAAAGTGCCTTTGTTAGAACAAGATTTTTTGGAGGATCAAAGGAATGACAGAAAAATGCGAATAGCTGGGATAGATAAGGTAACTACCGAATAAAATAAAAAAGGGCAAAAAAGGCTCCTTAAACTCTGATAGCCTTCGACAAGTAGTCAAAAGTCCGAGTTCAGCTCATCTACCGAAACTGTAATCCAAAGTTCGTTCAGCGAAGAAGACTTGACTAAAGATCAAGACTTTAAGTACCTATTCATATTGTCTACAAAAGAGATATCACAAAGATACAGTGACAAAAACATCCAACTAACTCAGAGTTCCATTGCCAAATCTCGCCCAAATTGCTGATATCACTGGTGCATCGAACCGCACAGTAGCCAAAACTATAATAACTCAACAGTTGCCCTGGAAGATTTTGGACTTGTTTCATCTGATAACAACAAGATGGACAAACAAACCAGCTACTAAATGGACAAACGAAGCGACCAAACTCGTTTTCGGGGTCACTTGGTTTATAGCTGGCATCATGCCAAACATATACAAAAGTTTCAGTCAATTGATATTACCTGAAGTTGACGATAAATATTTAAGTACAGATCAGCGATATCTATATAAGATCTGTTGTGCTATTAAAGATGGTTTCTGTTTCGAAGCTTTATCTGAAATATATCCTGGAAAAATTAACCATGTGCGATGGTTGACCACAACCAACTCGACATGCAGCCCCCTCCCCGTGGTGAGTTATGGGTTGACTAAATCATGATAAGAAATACAATTTTGTTGCGGCATTTAAATAATTTTTTTAACCTCAGAGCTGTATATTTGGATTTTTTTGCCCATGGATGCGGTTAAACATTGAAAAGTGGTAAATCAGTTTTCAGGAAGCGCCAGGGGTGCGGACAACCATTGAAATATTTTTTCTATTATAAGTGAACTAGTATCTTTAAGTTTGAAGCTATGCCAGATCTAAAATGTAATATTAAAAAAAAATTTAGTTGTTTACCCATCTTATAACTCTTTTTTACTATGCCAACATAGATTTCCAAAAACATATTTCTCTGCCTTTTTCGGCCCGCCCTATTAATTATTTCCCATATAGCTTTTTGTTTATTATTAGGCATAAGAATTTTTTAACTAGCTCAACGGCATTCTACGAAACATTGTAATTGAAATTATTGTAGACCATGAAATTTCCTTTAGGAATATGTATGACATTTTCGTACTTGATTTTAGTAACCTCAAAAGTTGGAGCAATTTTAAGTTTATGTGCATATAATTTCCGAGATTTTGCAGAAAAAAAGTTTCGAATTTTGCAATTGTTATAGCGAAACAACTGTCATGGACAAAATAAAAATATTGTGAAAATCTTATGAAACTGAAGTGGTCTTTGTTATGAAAAGAAATGCTATTTTGATTTCGGTGATACTTATCTTGCAGCTTACTCTTTTTGCGCCGGGTGTACTGCGTGGTGAACATATTTACGTAGAAAATGTCTCCATTGTTCCCGTTCTTTTTACACTTATTCAGGTATACTTATTACATTATATGCAGCGGCATGGTTAAAAAAAGATAAAACCGACCACAATTGAGAGACACACACGGATTTCTGGGTATGGCATGTTGGTTTGGCGAGCGCATAAACGAATAATCTTGTATTTTTCACCCCCTGACAAAGGGCATATTTATAATAATATATTTAATTAGCGATGTCGGAATGTCAAGAGCAGCAGCTAGCTGGCTTTACAGTAGAGTTACTTTGTCTCTGCACGTATTAAGGACTTAACATGTGATGTGCCTGTGCGCGAAGCCACCCTGAAACACCCCGCGATTCACCCCTTTGGCGGCCCACGCCCCGAAGAGTGCCGCCGTGAGATTTTATTATTATAATTTATTAGGAGCACTTCGCACCTTACATTTGTTTCTACGAATCGAGGACTGCGATATATCTGCTATATAAATGCCATATAATACTAGAACTACTCGTACACAAGTAGGTACTGCTAAAATATTCTAAAAATATTTTCATTGCGATCTATAAGTACTCGCGTGACAATAACACACCTGTATTTTAATCTTGCTTAAACAAATCCTTGATATTATAGTGGATTTCTATATCTATTATAATATGTATATATAAACATTTAAATCATATCACACAAGTTTTGTCTTTGTTGATAGATTTTTGCTAATCTTAGACCACGTCATGTGAAAACAGATAAGGGACGGCACCTAATCATTGATATTTAAAGCCGTGATCAAGATATGACCTCGAATTGGATAAGTAACCCGTTCCTATTTATCATTTATCATATTGCCCATAGAGACAAATAAATAAACTAATATTTCAACGCGGCAATACCTAAAGAACCATCATGTGAAGGATTGCTACCTCGACATATATATTGTGAAAAGAAATCTTGGGTTTGTAGCAATTCATTACATAAATAAAGCAAACAAATAGATGAATAATAAGGTAGACATACTTACCAGTTGTATATCTGGACATATATACGGAAATGAACCATTGAAATGAAACCAAATTAAGTTGTACAAGTTCTTTCACCTTCATTGAGGATCTTCAGAGTGAAGTTTATTGATCACTTATACTTGAATTTAAAATATTAATACTTCATCACTTTCAGTGACATTTGGTGATGTTAGTTTTGACGGAACTGAAATTCACAGAAAACACAAACCTAATTCTACTATTTATATTTGTTCTATTTGAACATATTATATATAAAAGCATTAGGCATACAGTTATCCAGAAGACGTTAAACTTTAAAATGCATAAAATCTTGTAGAATCTCTTAAACCAATTACTTTTCCTAGCTATATGATAGCAAATATTGAATTACATATACAATAGAATTCTGAAGCATTTAAAGAGGCAGTGATACAGAAATTGTTTGCTTAACATATTATATATAAAAGCATTAGGCATTCAGTTATACAGAACATCTTAAAATGCATAAAACCTTGTACAATCTACTAAAACAACTACTTTTCCTAGTTTTCTGGTAATTTCAATTCCAACAATATACGAACATAACACATTTTAACATAACACATTACGGATAACCGGTTTCGAAGTGCCTAGCACTTCATCATCAGATCCACAGGCTACAATTATTAATATACATACGCAAACACATCGCAAACTAATACTAACAAATTATTAAAATTTTGGGGTTAATAAATATAATATAACATTTTTTAACTGTAGGTACTTACATATGATCTGACGATGAAGTGCTAAGCACTTCGAAACCGGTTATCCGTATGTATGTATGTGTATGGGTTGGAGTGTAGTAGTTTTTTACTTCCACTACAGCACTTAGGCCTCATTAGACCCTTTGTGCATTCGTCTTTTTTTACTTGAGTACTTTTCTTCAAACCATCTTATTTATTACGGGTGGCTGGGTGGCAAAGTCTCTACAATTTTTATGTATGATAGTTCTGCGTTACACCGGTTATCCGTAATAAAGGATTTTGAGAAACGTATAAAGAAAAGTAATAGACTTATATATTGCAAAATTAGTTGAGCGTCTCATGTATAAAGGGAAGGGTGAACAGTGAAAACTGGTCTTAATATCCAACCCTGAGGAACTCTTATTTTACAATTTGCTCATTTGCGTGCACTTTTTTTACTGCTAATATACAACTAATATGCAGACGACATGCGACATTTTTAATAAAACGAAGTTTCTATAAAAATATATATGATTCGTTATTAGCAGGCGTGCCGTGTGATATAGTTAGACAATAACGGCATCTGATATCTATTAAATTCCAGAGATAATTGCTTAGTCGCAGAAGTCGACAAAGGAACTGTAATGAAATGGTCGTAAAATGAGCATATGATGCAAACTCTTCAGTGTATTATTTCCGGGATGCATCAAAGTCGTTTAGGTAAATTAATAAAGTTAAATACGAGAAAACGAAACGGAAACACGTTAGAATTAATCTTGGATGTCTAGCGATGGGTGAAATAATACAGCGAATTCGTCAGATCAGCTGTCACGCCCTGGAATCTAAACCAGTCTAAATGGGGGTTAGAGAAATTTAATTACCAGACAATACAGCCACTTCACACCTCAGCCAGTACATACTTTACGATATCTTATCGCATTACAGCCGAATTGGTAGTCAATGCATTAACAAGTCGAACCAGGGGCGCCACACCCAGAGCGCATAAAGATTGTATAAATATTATGCCATTCAAATTCTTTTATAATTGTTTAATTTATCCGCAAACAACTAGAATATTGAATTTCACTAGTAATATTGCTGATCAGGAAGAAAAAGAGTATTGGCCTAAGATTTGAGCCTTGCGGAACACCAAAGCGAGGCGCTTTTGTTTCAACTCTGGAAATTGATGAGAAACATATTTTCTATCCACATTAGCAAAATTATCTATACAAAAATCGTAAACAATATGACAATAGACAAATTGAGATAATACCAATGAGTGACAAAGAATAACTACACTCAGGGACAAAATGCAACAAGTTAATATTTGGTAAAATTTAAAACCTTATAACTTTTTTATATTAAGTTCAATTTTCATTATTTCTTTAGCAAAGTGTAGATAAAAATGAGCAATTTCAACTTGCATATCCAGTATTTCGTTATATGCTTGCGTTGCAGTTATTATACAGGATTAATTAAAATGTGTTATCGAACCCTAATTTTAAAACACCCTGTGGAATAATTTTATTACCAATTTCTTGTAATATGCCATTTGTTTTAAGAACCGTATCATTACATTTTGTTTTTTCGTTCATGTCTTTAGGTGTATTGCTATATTTTTTTAGAGCAAAATGACCTTGTCACCAACAGTTTCCTTTAAGAAATTATTTTTTGAAGAGGAGGCTTTGCCCGTTATTGTGCTAAGTCAGTTTGACACTGATTTTGTTTGCGCAAACCTGTTGTATTCCTACCATGGTTTTAAGTCCGGAAAATTGCGCAAAAGCTGTTGCTCTTGTTGAAGATGGTCGTAATTATGAATATGTTGCAAGAATCCTTCATGTTCATCGCTCTGCCGTCAAAAGAGTAGTCGAACATTTTAGGCAAACTGGCATAAATAAGCGTAGAGCAGATAATGACAGAAAACGAAAAAACTACTGCTATTGATGACAGATTTCTTCACGTACAAACTTTGCGGGACCGTCACTTAACGTCAGTAAAGTCAAGAAATCAACTGCAAGAGGTCGTGGTATAAATGTTGTTGTGCGGACAGTTCGCATGACTCAAAAACTTTGGGTTGAAAGGTTGCAGACCAGCAACTGTACCCAAATTACGGTATACTGCATATATTATAATATATATTTGCCAATGAACATTTGCATTGGAACTTACGGCAATGGCACAATGTTTTTTTAGCGACGAATCCAGATTCTGCTTACATTCTCCAGATGGACGGAAAAGAGTATGGAGAAGGAACGGAGAAAGATTTGCAAAGTGTACGTTCAGTCCCCGTTTGAGCTATGGAGGTAGTTCAGTAATGGTGTGGGCAGGAATAACCCGAGAGACCTGCACTAAGTTAGTGGCCATCGATGGATCTTTGACGGCGCACTGATATATTGAGGAGATATTTACCAATTACGTTGTACCTCGCGGAAGTTGGTATTAATAAAATGAACTGGCCAGCATGTTCGCATGATCTCACCCCCTAGAGCATGCGTGGGATATGCTTGGCAAGCAAGTCAGATCACGCAAAGTAACTCAGAGGAATGGAAAAATATCTCTCAAGGTGATATTCGTAACCTTATTGACAGTATGAACGGACGTATGCAGGCAGTTATAAGAGCTAGAGGTGACAAAACAAAATATTAACCTAAATTTATTGTTAAAAGTACGTTTCTTCAGGTTAGTTAAGTTAAGGAAATTTTAATTTTTTATGTTGTAATAATTGCTTATTAAAACCAAACAATATATTGTATTTTTATTTCATTTTCATGAAGGAAATGCATGGTTCTCCACAAAAATATATTTGTGTGGTATTTTGCAAGCATTTGGTCATGAAATTATTTACTTAAAAACTGTTGCTGACAAATTGATTTTGCTCTGAAAAAATAATTAATACACATAAAGACAGAAACTAAAGAGAAAAGGCATGGGTTTTCACGAAAATTGGTGTTTTGCAAGGAATTGGTAATGAAATTATTTAACAGGGAGTTTTAAAATTAGGGTTCTAGAATAACATTTTAATTAACCCTCCATAATGACTAAAACGCAAGCATATAACAAAATACTGGATATGCAAGTTGAAACTGATCATTTTATCTACAGTTTGCTTAAAAAAATAAGAAAATTGAACTTAAAATAAAAAAGTTAAATGTTACCTTAAATGTTACCAAATATTAACTTGTTGCGTTTCTTTTGCCCCTGAGTGTTTTAAATTTTGTGTTAAAAAGTGCCTTACATTTTATAATAGTTCCAAATTATAGAAGTATATTTTTGTCATTAAAATTACTTGACTTTTAAGTCGGAAATGAAGAATTATGATCAGCAATTAATCCAAGAATCTTTGCTTCATCGACTAAGAAATTAATAAATTTTCTACAAGAGTTTGTATCCGCATGTACGGTTCAAAAGAATCAACAATATTAATCTCGCATATAAAGCTCTAAATCTCTAAAAGCATATAAAGTTATTGCGAAAGAAGGAGTGTTGAGTATAGGCCATAGACTGATTGCCTAAATTGCGTGACTGCCTAATATTGCCTATACTGTTCCAGCCCAGACTGAAAACTGAATACCTATGACTGCTGAAATTTTGTACACGTATTGGCGACAGTGGTTATATCCTTTAGGGTAGTCCATAGAAAATTATATGACGTTCACCAAAACCGTCGATTTTGTTTTGTCGGTTTCCTTTACCATCACCTCTAAACTACCAATATGAAATGTATCGGAGAAAATTTAAAATACAAAACTTGTGGTGTGACTCATGGTTAATTTTGGTGTCTATTTCCCAACGCCGCCTATGGCGATTCGGCGTCTACTCGCAGCCCTGCATTGCTAAATATCCAAGACGGCTGTTAATTTGTGTCTAATAACTTAGACATGTTGGCTTGTACCTCCTCGAATCCCTGATATGCAGTGATTAAATCCAAACGTCTTTTATCACGCCCTGCCATTCCCCAAATAAGATGCGTCCTACAAAACAGCGTCACTATTCCATATTTCAGGCATAGTTATTGCCCCCATCTTTCAGATAATTAGCGTATTTATCCCGGCGGGTTCGCCCTTTGAGGTGCATCGGGGTATGCGGCGCAAACAGCCGGTATTATAACAGGTGGCTATGGATTAAGTTAAACAATTGAAGTGAACATCAATCAGGGCCTTCTGTACACTTAGTCCAACATAAATACGAGAACAATCAACTGACAAGTTCTCACCTTGCACATCAAATACAGATATCTGGCGAGAGAACCGGGACGCAGGATCTGCAGGATGCTCTCTATCCTTGATTGCACAAGGTCCTTGTTCTCCTTGTCTTACGAGTAGTTTGCCTGTTAGTCTACTTATTCCCGTAGATAGATGAAACATTGACAGTTCGTCTAACTTACTTCAAGGTATATTGATAGTATATCTGGTACTGATTACAGAAAAAAAGTTAATTTCTCCGTTTCGGAGATACGGTTAAAGTAAGATACGGTTATATTTTTTTTGTCAATTTCGATTTTTATCTCCGAAGCGTGAAGAGATTCGCTTCAAATTAAATATCAAACCCTTGAAACTTATTATAATTATCGTATCATAATTTAAAAAAAATCAAAATTCATTAATTTTGTTTAAGTACTACAAATTGTAGTGGAGAAAAAAAGAACAATAAATAGTATTACATGTAATAAATAAATAACAGTACACGTAATAAAACTGAACCTTGCGGTACACCCACTTCGACAGAGCAAGGGTTAGAATTTATCTCACTACCTTTACTTTACTAGTCAAGATACTTTATTCACAGTATCTTGACTAGTATATTGTAATGGAAACATATTGCTTACGCAATTTAAGGAAGGAACGTAGCCAGTTCAATGGAGGGCCCCGTATGCCGTAAGATTTTCAAGTAAAATATTATGATTTACGCAGTAAAATGCCCCCACTAAGGTCACGAAAAGCCCCAGCAGGGCATTCGCCTGCATCAATACATCTAATGACTTCACTAAAAAAAAGAAGTTGTAGCAGTAATCCTAGACTTTTCAGAACGAAAATCATGCTGTCATACAAGGGACCTATACCGTATAGCCCGCTTTACGCGTTGCTTAGCAACCGATCATTGAAGCGTGATTAGTCACGCGTAAATTTCACGGTGATATCATTAGTGATATAATATTCACCATGAAAATAGTATAAATATGGTAGATTTTGTAGTTTAAGATTAGTTTTAATCGTCTCCGGATGATGCCAACTTGGTTGGCGAAACGCGCGTCAAGCGAAGTGAAAGTGTTTTGGTGTTTGTGGAAACTACTCCGAGTGTTATCATCATGAAAATCATATTTCATAAAATGTTAAATTTATTTAAGAATAATGTCAATCGATCTAAAAAAGCATACTCGAAAACTTTTGAAAAGCCAAACGGGACAGTAACTAGTCTATAATTTTCCAAAGACATCGAGTTTTTTTAAATTAGTACCACTTTCCCTTCCTTTGACAAGTTGGGAAAAGTATCATTTAAAATAGATAAATTCACTAGATATCTTATTGGTACTATTCTTGATTTTAACACACGTGTGATTAAAAACATTGGAACCTCATCTGCCCTGAAGACTTTGTATTTTTTAATAGATTTAAAAATTCATTTTGAGGGATAGGTTTGAGAAACACTACGATTTATTTTTATGTTTGGCATTACATTGCCAGAAGTAGGGATTTTCTCAACGCTCTTTGGAGCATCAATAAAAAAAGAATTAAAAGTTTAAGCCTTGGAATTTTCTATTATTCTTTCATTATTTTTTTTGGGTTATATTATTTATATTTTCTGTTTATTAGAAAAAGCTTTCTTGGTAAAAAGCTCTATTTCAAAGTTGTAATAAAGTTAAAATAATAATTGAATGTGTAAGACTTCTCAAATGTATTTAGTTCTTGGTGACAATAAGTAAAACCAGTAAATTATACTTCCCGCCTTTTTACTACATGATCAAATTGGTAGTACCTCTATTATCTACTTGAGTGCAGCACAATTGAAAGCGATAAAAGCGATTTTCGTTTCCTCTGGTGTGTATGGTAACCCTGTACTGGTCGTCATAGTTTCATTACTTATTTTGTGCTTGAGTGTAAACAACGTTATTTTAGAGTGACAACTAAAAAGTCTGTAAAAAATCGACAGAGGAATTAGAAAGATGAGCTCACGGACTCTTTCGAAGAAGCTGAAAAAATTAGAAAGGAAGCTGGAACGTTATAAATAATGTGGAATTTGCATTATATTATCTAACCCAGCAGGCGTTAGTTTATACCGGGTCTCATCCCTACTATGTGATGGATCATAGAGAGCACTCTTTTTAGGTTTGGATACTGGCTAATATTATTTGTGTCAACCGATAGGGGGCAGTAGCTGCCTAAGTCATCATAGCTTTTTAGATTCTGAAAGAATGCGTGTATGGGCTGCATAAATGCCAGAAACAGCTTGGCGGTTAATATCATATTCAGTGTACATGTTTAATGGTTTGCCAATCTAACAGAAAAGAACTAAACAAGACTATTTCTTCCTTCGTTCTAGATTTAATATTACCGGAGGAAAATAGTGGTCCCAGTGTTAGAGCCGGAAATACTGACGATACTAGGGAACCCTAGTCAAACCCCAGTAACTTTAGGTCCAGAACTCCACCCAACGCTGGCAGATATATGGAAGGGCATCCTGCAAGGGGGCATGGAAAAAAAAGGGGAGGTGATAGCTAAGTGCCTAATACCCCTAAACCTACAAACGCTAACCACGCCGAGGTTAAACCCCGACATAAAGGTTTTATTATCAGAAGCTGCACTATAGAGGGATTTAAGATTAATGGAAGTGCAGACGTCCGTTGGTGCTAGTCTGGCATCTTTAGGGAAGGTAATAACACGACTGCTGTCTGGAGAAATGAACCCGGAGAAAAGATGGTCGATATCGAGGACCTAACAATACTCACGTCAAGGCAGATAACAACAATCTCGGAACACCAATACAAGGCACCAGAGCCAGAGCGCGAAACCAACCAGATACAAGGGCAAGACCAACAACAACAACAGGACCTACAATCAGCACTAGTAAGCATACATCATACATGCGGGAAGATTAAGGTATTTTCAAGACAAGTGGCAACAAATCACGAATGACCCAGTCATAATTAAAGCTAAACCTCAATGACTGTTAGGGTATAAGCTCCCCTTTGCTAGAACAGTAGTTCAAATAACCCCACAAGGAGAAAAAGATTGGTCCAAGACAGAGTTTGTGGAAGTTCACAAATGTATTAATAAATTTGTTAACCTTGGCGCTGTATCCGAGTGTTAAGGGCCAGTTTATTTCACCCATTTTTCTTGTGGACAAGCCAGACGGTTCAAAACGGCTAATATTAAAGTTAAAATCCTTAAACAAGTTTATTGACACTGAGCATTTTAAAATGGAGAACTTTAAAAATGTAACCAGGGTTGTGTCCTCTAACTGTTATATGTCAACCGTGGATTTAAAGGATGCATATCTGCTTATTCCCGACATAAAGATTTCAGAAAATATTTAAGGTTTAGCTTTAATTCTACCTTATATCAATGTCATGCATTACCATTTGGCCTATCGACAGCTCCTTTTGTCTTTACTAAGGCGTTGAAGCCAGTGGTAGCCTATACGAGATCATTGGGCCTAGTATCGGTTGTTTATTTAGACGACTTTCTCTTATTTGGCAACTCTTATGAGGAGTGTAAGAGAAACGTAACATTTACAGTTGATTTACTTAAAGAACTGGGTTTAATTATTAATGTTGAGAAAAGTAGGTTAATACCCTAACAAGAATGAAAATTCCTAGGTTTTATAATAGATTCCAAACATATGAGAGTACAATTGCCACAAGAAAAACGAGATGTTATATCTAAGTTCGTTCAAGAAATAAATAAAAAATCAAAATGTAAAATTCGAAAATTTGCCAAGTTGTTAGACTCTTTAGTCGCTATTTGTCCCTGCAATTGAATATGGTTGGGTCTAACCAAACTTTTGAAGAGAGAAAAATTCCTAGCATTAAAAAGCAATCATAATGCAACTAATGCAACTATGATGTTGAAATCTTACTTAAAACCACATTTTCAGTGGTGGACCAAAAATATTCAAACAGCGAGTTGTTTAATAAGATATTCTAGGTTTTTTTTAGAGATTTTTTTGACTCATCCGGTAGAGGATGGGGGATCTTCTGTAATGGCGAAAGTTCTCAGGGTATTTGGTCCTTGGTAGAAGCGTCCGATCATATAAACTACTTAGAACTATTTGCTACATTTCTTGGATTGAAGTGTTTTGCAAAGGACCTAACAGATTGCCAAATATTGCTTCGTATAGATAATACGACGGCTATTTCCTATATAAATAGAGCTGGAGGTGTACAGTTTCCAAAATTAGCAACACTTGCTATAGATATTTGGCAATGGTGTGAGGTTCGCAGAATATGGATTTTTGCGTCATATATCCCTTCTAAGGACAATGCTGAGACAGATCTTGCCTCACGGTCATTAAAACCAGAAACCGAATATGAATTATGTCAACTTGCATTCAACAGAATAGTCGATTCGTTTGAAATCCCAGAAATCGATTTATTTGCGTCCAGGATAAACAAAAAATGCATGAAATACTGCGCGTGGAAAAAAGACCCTGACGCGGTCACAATCGATGCATTTACCATTTCGTGGAAAAACTTATATTTTTACGCCTTTCCCCCATTCATATTTTAAAAATATTACAAAAGATTAAAGAGGACGGGGCTGAGGGTATTTTAGTGGTACCCGTCTGGCCAGCACAAACCTGGTACCCAGTATTTCTAGAATTATGCAAGCATAAAATTGTTTTTAAGCCAAGCCTTAATTTGCTTACTTCTGTTGACAGGAAGCGTCACCCTCAATGGAGGAAGCTTTCCCTGCAGGCGGGAATTTTATCGGCAAAGCATTTAGACATCAGGGAATGCCAGATGATGTCGTAGGAGTTGCATTAAAATCCCTCACGCCCTCGTCAATTGAACAGTATGACTCGTGTCTTAAAGTGTGGTGGAATTACTGCATTCTAAACCATAAAAATCCGTATGAGAAATCCGTGGAAAATGCACTTAGGTGGTTATCTTATTACCTAATTATAGGGCCTCTTACCAATCTCTTAACTCTTTACGTTCCGCGTTATCTTTAGTCATGGGCCGGAGATCGGATCTAACCCAATGATTAAAAGGTTCCTTAATGGAGCATTCACAACAAACCCTTCAAAACCAAAGTATAGATTTACGTGGGATCCTGCTGTAGTGTTGTAGTACATTGAACTCATGGGCCCAAACGAAAAAATGAACGTAGAATTAGTAGGAAAGAAGTTACTTACATTATTGGCCCTTACAACTGCACATCGCGTTCAAACCTTTTCACTTATCAAAATAGAAAATATTATCCACGGTACCACCGAAACACAGATTTTAATACCGGATATTATAAAAACTTCTAACCCCAACAATTTCCAACCTAGCCTAAGACTTCCATTCTATAATGAGAATACTAACATATGTGTCGGTAAAACTCTGCTTCATTATTTAAAAAGAACAGAGGAAAAAAAAAGAAAAACTACGGGTTGGACGGAAAAGTCTATAGTATTCGCAAAGTTTTACAATCGTACATTAGTTAATAAAGATTGCTTTGCTGAAACAGTGTTAAACTTAAATAAATAGGGATATAATTTCTTAGTATAAAGTTAATAAAGATATCTCTAAATTGAAATATGCTTTGAACATCTACCAATTTGATCATGTAGTAAAAAGGCGGGAAGTATAATTAATGATTAAACGAACTTACCTAGTGAAGCTCGATCATATTTATATGACCGCCTTTTTACTACATGATCAGTCCCTTCCCTATAATTACTCTCCCACCCTAGACAATTTAGAGAACCTAGGCTTTAAAGATAATGAAACTATGACGACCAGTACAGGGTTACCATACACACCAGAGGAAACGAAAAATTTTATCGCTTTCAATTGTGCTGCACTCAAGTAGATAATAGAGGTACTACCAATTTGATCATGTAGTAAAAAGGCGTCATATAATTATGATCGAACTTCACTTTAAATGTTCTGTGTAATTTACAATAAAATGCAATAATGTTATTGGCTATTTTCTAGAAAAAAGTGCAAACAAAATAATGCCCAGGTGGTATAAAAAGTAAAATCTTATTATTTTCCATTATGGTAGGATAGTACCAATAGTTATGTCCGTGTTTTCCCAACGATGAGGAAATTAAACAAATATGGAACAAAGCCATTCATAGAGTCGTCCTACAAAATATTCCGTAGTCTGTATTGGGCATTTTCAGAGTCGTGTATTATAAAAATAAATTGATTGGCTAGGGACCATGGTTCTATCTTTGAGGTTAATAGTGAGAAACCAAAACTTACAAAAAACGCTATTCGTTCAATATTTCCGAAACCACCGTCATATATGACAAAAAAATCACCTGTGAAGCGAAAACACCCAGACGAAAGGCGACATGAGTTAGCAAATCGGGATGAGACTATTCCGAGGAAAATAATCAAATTGTTAAAATGGCTCCTGCTCTCTCAAAAAAAGATTTAAATCCATACTTACTCGAACGACAAAATGTACAGCTTGCTGTTAGGTTACTTGAAGAAAAAAAATATTGCGGTGCTAAATCAATGTAATGAAATTAATAAAATGGGTACAGCTTAATTTTTACATTCTTACATTAACATTCTACGTTGGTGGAAAATAGTAAATGTGCGTTCACCCAAGTCAGGTTATCACCAACGTGGTCCTTTTAGGGACCCAATAATGGAATCCAATGATCAAAATATTCAGCTTTTATTAAAACTTTATGATTTTCTTTGCTCATGGGGAGAGTTACAATTTAATGTTTAAGAAACGGCCACACAGGTAAATTAATGGCTGATATATATTTTTTAAAGTATACTACAAAAACATGAATTAATCTTGTTCAGGATTTTTTTGGACCATATGAAATTGAATCATTTGAGGTGAAATTTCTGTTATTAAGAATGTTGACAAATTGGACAAATCCAAACAGACAAATTGGAGGAACGTTTCGGAAAATATAGGCAACTAAGCGGATCATATTCCTATATTTCCGTGACACAAGTCCTTGTATCAGGAAAAAAGTTTGCAGTCTTCTCAGAGTAAAGTCGGCCAAGTTTGGTACATTTTCCTTAAAAGAGTTTTCATTTAATGACAAAGACGAAAAAGATGGTTCCTCGTTTGAGGTCTGAAAATATCGATTTCTTTTCAGAAATAATATATAATTCGTATGACATTAAACTAAATTCTTCAGTATTATCATCACTATTTTATATTTCCGGATATTGTGTACATTCTGTTATTAAATATGTTAATGGTTGTCAAAATTGTTAGCGAAAAGGTTAGCGAATATCTTAAAAATTTACCAAGAGGTGCTTGAAAACAACCATCGCAATTATTTGTGGTTTCTATTTTTCTGTTCAAGCATACAAATATTTAATGAGCTCATTTCAGATAAATACGAAAACGAGTTTTTAAAGAGACGTAAACATAGGATAATTTTGTGTGTTTTTGTGGGATAATTTTCTTCTTAAGGGAGGCTTCCTTAAGAGCCAACGCACCTATTAGGGTACCTCTATGATGATGTGGAAACTTCCTTTCAAGTTATTTTATCATAAGTAACAGTTTGTTTTGAAATATATTGTTTTACTCATAATAACCTCTCTATATTGTTTATTACGTTATATCGTGACCGGACCAGTATCGTGACGTCACAGATTCTTGTCTCCGGCCTGTGTTGTGACCTCCGCCTCGAAAAAAATACGTCAATGGATTTGTTATACATTTTTAAAATCAACGATTCTGTCAGTTGTTATTACCTACAATTACCTACTGGTAACTTGAAAGGAACCCCTTCCGGAATGTACCTCCAGATAATGAAGCCTAATGGTGTTAGCTCCGGCGAGTAAGAGGGCCATAAAATCGGTTCTCTCCGTCCAGTGCAGCTTGAGGAAAATGTTGATAATTATAAATAAATAAAACAATTAATAAATAAATTGAGTACAATGGGTTGGTCCACCATCAAGTTGAAACTAATACTTATTTCTCAAATGTCAACGATATCCGCCGATATCGTCCGTCGAAGTAAGACCTGAGAATAAATACAAGGGTGGTAGTAAAAAATACAGCCCACATATTTTTTCGAAAAATAGTAATAAAAACAATAAAAAAATATTAAAAATAAAGCACAGTTTTGTTTTGCACAGTTATCTCTTAAGAAGAAAGATCATAATTAATAAGTAATATCTTTTATATTTCGAGAATTTGTTTACCTGTTTACCATCGTATTTTGACTCAAAACATTTTTCTATTCCACCGAAATGCTACATATTTAACGCTTGTTCCGACTCTAGTATTTGTCTAGCACTCGTGTGCATTAGGGGGGGGCGCTTTATATTTCACAGTGCATTGCAGAGGAGCTCTTGTAGAGCTTAATTAATCGAATGAATAGTGATTTAAGTTAGACATGTTCTTACAAACAATTGGCTGGGAACCAAATTCAAACAATATCCGCAAGTTTGGGAAACAGTTTAGACATTATTTCGATTCTATTAAATTCTATTAAGACTAGATTTATATATATATATGTGTTCAACACATACACTTTACAACTTGCCGTACTTCTCGAATGATGTAAATTGCTGTGTTTACTACCCAGAAACCGCGATGCCACCCCCGCGGTCCCCACCCCTTCACATTTGATTATTTCGCATAGATTCCATGTATCTTCGTACATGCATCAGTACGGAGTAGTGTCTCCCAAACTCAAATTCATCACTCCATGCATTGATGTGGGTAATGGTGGACAATTTTGCCGTTTGTATATTTTTTTTACAATACTCAAAGCAACTAAGTTAGTAGTCTAGGTAATACGAAGTAATAAATTAACGAAGGCAACGCTACACTTATCTGATCTTCCGTATTTGAGATGGGTGATGTGCTCTTTGAATCGAGTTTGAATGACTCGCTTAGTTTGTCCAACATATTTTGAATTACAGTATTTATAGTGGACTGGATCTGGGTTTCGAAAACAGACAACTCAAATTATAAAAACATTTTTGCCCAATCTATCAAGTCATGTCCCCTGGCGCGCAAAAAAAACGGTTTTCCTGTGTTTTCAAACGATGTTTCCGGTACGAGGGAAGGGGGTGGGGAAACATTTTTTTTACCACTCGCCAGATTATTTTTCGAACATTCTGCAAGCAACATCATGCACTGACAAGACGAAGTTCGTATGAAACTTATATACCGGGTGCCTACGATATTACTAGCCAGCCCATAACTTCCTTGTAAAAAAATATATCAATTTACTTTGGGAAGTTGTATGGTTGACACCGGTGCACAGTTTGATTACTTCAAGATCTGATTGCCATTTCCGGTTTAGCCAGAAACAGTATAAACTTTGTTATTTTTAATGGAATACCCTATATATTATTAGAAATTTAGATTGCCCAGAAAATTCTAGAACCAAAACATGTAGCATACCCTATACCTATCTTTGACAGTTTTCGAGAAAATGGCGGTTGAAAATGTTATATCAATGATAAATTATTTCATTTTTACATAAAACAAATGAATGTAGGAACAAATCTGCTACGGTTATTTAAGTTTTTTGGGGAGTAAAATTTGATAAAGTCATAAAAATTTCATTTCCGTACTACGAAAAGTGATTTTCAGGCTCAAATTACTTCGATATTTTTAATGGAACACCCTATATTGAACATTAAATTTACGTTTCTTAATGTTTATGTTACGATTAATGTTTCTTCTGTCCCCTACCTGAAATGAAATTTTCAAGACTTTATCAAATGTAACTCCCCAAAAAACTTAAATAATCGTAACAGATTTGTTCCTACATTCATTTGTTTTATGTGTGAAAAATGTGTAAATGAAGTAATAATCATTGATATAACATTTTCAACCGCCATTTTCTCGAAAACTGTCAAAGATAGGTATAGGGTATGCTACATGTTTTGGACCTAGAATTTTGTGGGCAATCTAAATGTCTAATAATATATAGGGTAATCCATTAAAAATAACAAAGATTATACTGTTTCCGGTTAAACCGGAAATGGAAATCAGATCTTGACGCAATCAAACTATGCACCGTTGTCAACCATACAACTTCCCAAAATTTTAAATCGATATATTTTTTTTCAAGGAAGTTATAGACTGGCTAGTAATATCGTAGGCACCCGGTATATCCAGGTAATAAACGTTTTGATGTTTCTTCTGAGAAGAATTTATTAAATATATTACCTTTCAGAAATATATAGGTACCATAGGAGTAATGCCTTTAAAATATATACACCTAATACACACATATATCACAATTTTCTCTCTAACGTTTTATTTGTATATAATAATACTTACATTTATTTATAATATATCTTACAACGTATACATTTAGTATACATTTAATATAAACCAAATATACTATTTTTATACATATTTACATAGTCATTTAATAAATCACGTATTAATTCGTGTGAAATAAATGAAGGAACATGTTGGTATTTTCGGTATCATCCATTTGCTATTATAACAAAATTATACGTCGACATAGTGCGATTAACAATTTAAAGCAGGCCTTAAAATAACCCTTGAATTATCTAATAGGTACATTAGATAATCAGGTATATCATTATTAATAAAAATAACATTGAAACTTGTATTATTTGCAAGGATTAACCAGGTAACAACAATGGATCGAGATTATGTATGAATTTTAATAAAATCATGAGACATGGAGTGAATTTAGTACAATGTAAACTTACTTGTATACACGTGCAAATAAAAAGCACGCTGCATTTCATGCCATGTTGCGTTCATATTGACCTGCGTTCAAAATATAGGTACATTATCCGCTTTTTCAAAAACCTAAGAGACTGAAATTACCAAAACTCAAATACCGATTAAAGCGAATTATGTCTGAGATCACTACTTATCGCTACGAGTGTTACGTATAATCTGCAGTTCAGTCAAAATTATTGATTAGTTTATTACAAACCAAAATCTTTTGTTTTATGTATCAGCTTGATTATCAGTTATGAATACTTAGAAGACCGTATAAATGCTCTCAATAATGCACATGTTCATCGTAGTGTAGATCGGGATGAGAAAAATGAAGTTCTGTGTAACTTTTGCGGCTCTATTTGCCACCGTAATATCTGGATCAGGTAATATACGTCTAAATAACAGTTTTTTTAATGGTGGTTTAGCTTTCCTTTACTAATAATCTCTTTAATCCAGCTGTGCCAGTCACGCAAGAATTGACAGATGGTGCTAATATGGAATACTTCCTTGTGGAAACCAGTCCAGGTATATACGAACTGGAAGATCTTACTCAAGTAGATGCTGAGATAGGCGCCAGAGCTTCAGAAACTGACATAACCTACCACTTCTACAGCCGAAGCAACCCATCTCGAGGCACTAAAGTACGAAGCGACAACGTAGCTGTCTTAAGAAACACCGAATTTAGAGCAACGAAGGAAACATTGATCATAATCCATGGATGGAGAAATACTAATGAGTCTGCTCTGAATAGTCAAGTCAGGGGAGCAATTTTATCCAGGCATGACGTTAACGTTTTCGCAGTGGACTGGGGCCTAATAGCTGGCCAAAGCTACATCACAGCCAAAGGGTCTGTAGTAGCAGTAGGTAGATTTGTAGCAAACTTCGTACAATCCTTAGTATCCACTTATGGCGTATCGCTGTCCAACGTAGCCTTTGTGGGGCACTCCCTCGGAGCTCACGTTGCTGGTAATGCTGGGGCAGCTCTAAATGGTCAGGTCGATCACATTGTAGGCCTCGATCCCGCATGGCCTTTGTTTTCCATCAACAACATCAACGAACGCCTTGACCCAACCGATGCAAGATTCGTCCAAGTGATCCACACTAATGGTGGGATGCTCGGATTCGCGGCTTCCATTGGGCACTCGGATTATTTTCCCAATGGTGGACGCACCCAAGCGGGGTGCGGGACGGACCTTGCTGGGTCTTGTTCCCACTCCAGAGCTTATGCCTACTACGCGGAAGCTATACAATCAAGCACGAACTTGTTCACTTCACGTAGGTGTACCAATTACACGGATTTCACCGGGGGACAATGTAGCAGTAATGCGGCCTCCTTTATGGGAGGTTATGGGATCGACACCAGGTCAGTAACACATGGGCTTGTTGTTTTGGGGGAAATGTGTGTGTGATGAAGCTCTAAGAAATTTGGGTTTTGTACATAGTTAATCTGTCTGTTTTGGAGAAGGTTGGAAAGGTTCCAACCTCACCTAATCCTTGTAATAAGTTTCAGTTATACCTTAAATCTGCCTAATGGGGTTAAATATACAATGGTAAGGAAACTCATCAAGGGGGAAGAATAATCTGGATTTATAATTTTAGCTCTGTTATATTTTACTGTTCTTGAATCATTTGTTTTTCTTTCAACAGGGCCAATGGAGATTACTATCTGCAGACCAATACCCGCTCACCGTTTGCCCAAGGTTAAGTAAACGCATTGTGTTTACTGTGAATTTGTATCTGTTTAAATAAAAATATTTTAGAAAAGTGTATGGCTTTCTTTGCGTCAGTTATATAGACTGTATTTCGGTAGATACAATAAATCGCTGAATATTGATGAGTTAGACTGTCTACAGAAATTATTTGACATCTGTGAAGATGCAAAAGGCCGTCATACTTGGCTCGTTGTGTCTCAGTGACCACTGCTCCCACGGACGAGGGGAGCAATCATTGAGTAACGAGGCTGGCAGAACTCTGTTCGGATCCCCTACTGCACATGGTCAGAGACCATGAAGCAGCTGGAGTAGGAACCTTCATATATTGGGCAGCGCACAGAGCAGCTGATAATCCTGGTTACAACTTCAATACAGAACGGGAGAATCCAGACTCAATCACCGAGTTGGAGGCCTGGCGGAATCACGGAAGCCTGGCATAGTCTTCTTCGACCGCCAGCTGAAGATTATGTTCATAGTTTTCGGCTTCGGCCGAAAAGAACGTTGTCTTGAAATAGAGGGACAGTATCGAGATTTACTCTCTCAACTCTCAGTTTTTCTCTCAGGTTTTTCAGCCAAGATCGTGGTTCTCATTATCGACTCTCTCGAAGGTATGTGATAGTCGCTGAATTAGATATCATAGCGACCTGCCGACAGAAGTCATCGCCGGGAAGGTGAAGGAGGCTGTCATACTCGGTTCGCATCGTCTGCTCAGGACACATAAGGTGCGGCATCAATGATCACTCATTCCATGGACGTGAGCAGTAGTCATTCAGTATCGGGCTGGCAGGACACTCGGGATCAATCGCAGACCAAGGAGTACAAGGAGGACAAAAAATGAGGTTCCTTATCATATAAAGGTATAAAGATCGAAGTTAGTCTAACGACTATTATTCCACTTAATATTGTCGCGACACAGGCATCTGCGCGTGACGATTCAATTGAGTAGCTCAGATAAACTGTTTGAAATTAGTGGGTCTCCTATGTGTGCAATATCTAGTTCTTGGATGGTGGTGCGATACCTATTATATTATCTATAGAATATACTAACAGAACTAGATTTATAATAACGTTTGAATCTCAGATGGAAAATAGAAAGATAGGTGACGATACTCTACAACCGCCCACATGTTATTTTATTCTCATCTCCACTGTCAGTGTTTCCTACTAAAATTGATATTTGGTGCGGATATTACTAGAAGAAAAATTACGGCCTTCCAAAGTTTCTTAAAAAGGTGAATAACCATAAGCCCAAAAACGAATTATTGTACCTACTTATTTTTGCTCATTACCTTGTTGTTGTTAGCTGCCTTCATCATCACTACTGTAGCATGCTCTTTTTTTCAGGAGTCGGTTCTTTAGGTTACACAGCAGAAGAAAATATCCATTCACAACAAAGATAATATGTACGCAACTTACCCAAATCTAACATATTTATTGCTAACCTTTTGTATATTTTATTATTTACCTTGACTAGAGAAGTATATAGATTACCAATTAAACACATTTGTTCCTTGATTGACAATTTTGGTTGTATATTATTATTTATCTTATATATTACCTACTTAATCTATGCATATTAAATTCTATGATGCACTAGCTCCATCTACCAGTTTTCTTATCAGCTATTTTGTTTATGCAGCTAGGTTTCAAACCTTTTAATTTTAGGCGTACATGAATCGTAGATTCCTATACACTTGAAGAGAATAAATATTTACATGCGTTAAAGCAATTGATATTATCAAATTATTCATATATTATAACCTAAAATTTTTTAGAACTATAGACATTAGTAACATGTGCATTTGTTTAAGACGATTGAACGAATTTAACTATATTTTGAGCTTTAATATGGTTGATATCGATATTGGTAAGTATGTTTGTCTTTAGTATTCTTTATAGAAAAGTTTATATATTGATATATGTGAATTTTGAATAGATAGCCTTAATTTAATCTGATTAGATAATTTATGTAGGTATACCTTTATTATTATGGGTGTTGTAGGCCTTTATTTGCATTGCGAAAAATTATGGGGTCTGCATATGACGATCACGAAATCTCTGCAACTCAGGCAATTTCTTGTCGTTGACAATCTCTGGGTCATTCACCTTTGTTGGAGACGTATCGTACCTTCTTCGACGTTCTCGTATATCTTCTCCATAACTATATATATTATTAACTTTTTAACAATTATTACTGTAGAATCCAAATTCATGATGCTTCTTCTACCATATCTCGTAACTTATCAATAATATTGTCTTTTCATTTGTTTCACTTCCTTGGTGACCAGGAAATGCCTACTTGTATCCTGTTTTGTCTGTACTTCTCTCCTATTTTAGTACTGTCACTTTCATTTTTAAAATGTCGATCACATATCCACGATTATTAAAAATTAATATTAATTTAACATTATAATGCTTTGTTAATTTATACATTTCTCTATTTGTTTAAGGTATAATAATTAAGTTGGCCTTATTATTGGAAATCACTATTTGGATATATTCTTACTTTAGATAAATTTACACTACTTTTATTTCTACTCGCTTTATAATATGAAATATGTCACAATTTGCTTCATTTAATTTTTAGTTACCTTGTCAAATTTGAGTACGTTGCATGTAGTAGTAAATATTCACTGTTTGATTGAATCTTGTACCACCAAACATGTTGACATATTTTTATCCATGAATATAAAATTATTTTAATTAATGATTAAATTTAGGTATATATTTAAGTTTAAAATGTTTTTGACTATATTTATTAATTATATATGTTAATTACATGGAGTCTTTGCTAATATCAGGCAATAAATGTGTAATTATAATATGTTATAATATGCTTGTCGAACTTATATACTTATATGTTATGTTATACTTATATAACTTATATGTTCGCTCTTTCGCTAATATTTCATTTTGTTTCAATATATTCTTGAAGGGAATAAGGAATTTTATTTCTCAGTTTAGATGATATATATGAAGGAATGTTTGATGAAAAATTTGAGATAAATATATTTTATATATGTTGAGATAAATTATTTTCGAAAATTTTCACTTTTCCGGTGCGTGTGGCTCGAAAACAGTTGCCAATTCCAAAACCAATTCAAAAAAGTATTTAGAACGAAGGTTGTAGAGACTTTAAATCGTATTTCAAAATTTTCCCTACGACGACGCACCGTTTTCGACATATAAGCGACCCTCCTCCAATACGTTTCACCCTCAATAAGATTTCACCTTCAATAAGTTCACCCTCCTTTAATAAGTTTCAGCCTTAATAAGTTTCTGAGGAATTCCCTTAGGTTCCTTCACTTAGCGTGGTTCTGGTTACCGAGATTTATTACTCTGTCCTCATTACCATTTATCTGGGACCACGCTTGAGTGTTGAGTGTTCCTAGGTCTCAGTTGGACTGCCACAGCTCATCCCCAAGCCTGCCTAGGTCACCCATCCAAGTACCGCTAACTCCCGCCTTGCTTAACCTCGAAAATCGAAATCTTAACGATCAAGTCTCGCGGCTAGGCGGTCCCCTATTTGTTATGTATTGTTCTACATTCTCCAAAATCCGGATATAGCTGCGGGACACCTGGTGACTGGAGATACTGGTTTTTGCATGGGTGATCTTAACTTTTATGTCTATGGAGAAAGAGACCTACATCCACTTAGGTAGCAAAACGCGCGACCAAAAACAAAAGGCCAGTGCTGACCAGAAAACGGACAACGAAAAAAAATCAATTTTATTAATTTTCATAGTACTATATTAAAATACCATTTGCGCTATTTATATCATTTTCGCGATATGCCATCTTAACATCGATAATAATTATATCTAACATATTTTTATCGATCGTGTTGATGATAAATATATTTTATTAGGCTTGTCATCTTATCAAAGATTTATATTTAATTTATTGTATATCTGTATAAGTGTTTTTGAAAGATGTGAAGGAATCCACATTAAAAATATTACACAAAAGAAGCATTGATTTCCTTATATTACTTTACGGTAAACACAACAGCAGTAAGAATGAAGATAATGACTCGTCTTTAGTATTACTTGCGAAACATCATGTTGCTTTTGATAAACAACACTGCCTTGTTTATGGCAGCATATTGAATTATTTTGTTTTTCGCACATAGTTCACCCATGGATTAAGTCACCTTAATTGTAAACTACATACCCGTTTGGATCTATCAAACGTGAAATTATTAATCCCCATTGTAAAATATAATCCATAATCTAAATGTATACCCGAATCTGTATTAATGGAGCAGGTAAAGCCTGGCGCTTTATGCCTATCTGTTTCTATCTGTATCTATCAAAGCAAATCTGTTTATAAGTTTTGTATTGGTTATGTCGCCATTTTTGGTTGAGAGTGTACATTTTTCATTAATCCCTAGATCGGTCAACAATAAACTGTTGTTTTAACTTATCAGGGATTATGTTGCGCAATAATTTATCAGTATATAAATGTAGTGATGGAGACAATGGGTCAACACATCATCTCAAAATGAAGGCTTGTATAGTTCTTGCTGCTATTCTCACTATTGTGGTATCGGGACCAGGTAAGCACAATAATTATTATCGCATGTGTTTCTCATAAAGTTCCTGTCTTTACCTATACTCTTCTAGTACACGATGAAGTAACTGCTCCGGAAGATGGAACCAAGATGGAATACTTCTTAGTAGAGACCAGTAAAGGCGTATATGAAGTCGAGGACCTCGTTAACGCTGAACTAGACACTAGAGCTTCAGAAACCGACTTGACCTACCACTTCTTCAGCAACCACGACCAAGTACGGGGCACAAAAATCCGAAGTAACAACCTGGCGGCACTGAGAGACACCGAATTCAAGGCAAGTAAAGACACCCTCTTCGTAATACACGGTTGGAAAGCGAGCAACCTTTCAGACATCAACCATCAAGTACGCGGGACGATTTTATCCAAGCATGACATAAACCTTTTCGTTGTCGACTGGAGCCCCTTGGCACAAAGGAACTACATATCGGCCAGAAACGCTGTAGTAAGAGTTGGAAATTACATAGCAGAGTTCATAAAATCCTTGGGGTCAATCTACGGCGTGAAGCTATCCCAAGTGTCTTTCGTAGGCCACTCCTTAGGGGCTCATATTTCCGGCAATGCAGGAGCTGCGTTGAACGGCGAAGTTGATCATATAGTAGGCCTAGACCCCGCGCTGCCTTTGTTCTCCTACAACAACATCAACGATCGCGTCGATCCGACTGACGCCAAGTACGTGCAAATCATACACACCAATGGTGGCCTTCTCGGGTTTTCAGCGTCGATTGGTCATTCTGACTACTTTCCCAACGGCGGCTCGTCGCAACCTGGGTGCGGATTGGACTTGGCAGGTGGCTGCTCGCATTCCAGAGCTTACGACTACTACTCGGAATCTATATTAGCCTCAAACGGTGTGTTTACATCCAGCTTGTGTCCTACATACAGGGAATTCACTAGAGGGAGCTGTAGCAGCAACCAGAAGTCGTTTATGGGTCGCTATGGAGTTGATACAGAGTAAGTACTTTCAATATTTTTTCTCCTATTAATAGTCTAGTCATTGAAGGTACAAATAAGCTATTGCCTCCGATTCTTTGAATCTCCATCGATTTTCATGAAAGTTTGGAATTAAGCTCCTCTTATCCTTAACTTTAAAAGTGACATATATGCTCGACTTGTGCTTTTTGCCTTTAAGGGGTAAAGACTACTCCTTCGGAAAAAATGTAGGTTTAAGCATTTTATGGAACCACATCTTATTTAATTACGTAGAATAAAGCTTCTTTCATGTTCTCGAATATGGTTTACGATGTATTCTACATTTGCAATCCTTAAATGAATAAATTACTAGGAAAATAAATAAACGAAAATATTGCAAACATTTGACTTTTATATATGTAAGAATATAAAAGATATACGTACATATGATCAACTATAAAACTCCATAATTATATGGAGTTTTATAGACCATTTTACAGATAATTTCAAGGGCTGTAGAAGATCATATACATTTCAATATGCCAAACCAAAATCATATTCTAAGGTAAACGGCTAAAGGACTCGGGAGGGGTGGTCCGCGTGCATATTCGTATGTAGGCATTGCCGTCGGGTCAAGCCGAACGAATTTGTTCAAATCGCATCTAAGAGATGTATTAGAACTAAAACACAGCTTTCCTACATACGCAACGATTAGATGCATGCCATTAGGTCAGCGATCTTAACAAAATCGTTTTCGGATCGAGGAATAAACTAAAAACATTGATTTTTATAAAGCTTTTGCAGACTGTGGTGCACTTTGGTCCAGATTGTCTGCTTATGCACCCTTTCTAGCAGCTACAGAATGTATCTATATATTTTCCTAACAGTATAAACTCGTTACTTCTTTCAAGTTCGAACCGATTGATGGTGGAATTCTATTTAAGATGTTAGCACATTTCACGCATTTCATTCCTTTAATTATGTTCCATATGATGATGACTTCTTCCATTCACATGGTTTGTCAGTTTATTCTACAACGAGCCCTAGCTCCCCTTATTTTGGACCTAGCGCATTCATAAAAAACAATCTCTTTGTTTTCTTATAAGCTTCATTTTTGGTTATGACATCTTTTTTTCTTAGACCTCGAAGTTTTCGAGTTATTCGCGAAAAACCTACTTCCTACGTGAATTTTTAACATGAAAAAGCACACATCGACGCTAAAGAAACAACTATTTTATCATATATATATTTTATTTTATCTTATATAGATATGTATATTTTATTTTGTAGCAACTAAAATTAGCTAAAACCGATTTGTTTATTATTTACTACATGCTTATCGTGTGTTTTTGTTATTTTAGAGCTAAGGGGGATTATTATTTGGATACCAATCGGCAGTCTCCGTTCGCACAAGGATAAGGGATCGATGTCGTATCATCAGTATCACTAGGTATATCCTTGATACAATTTTGTTGAATCTTACATACTTAATAAGATAAATGGTATAAAAAAATGCTGGCACATCTAAGGACATAATGTGTTATCTGATCTGGTTGTATGATACATGGAGGTGTATATTTTCTATATTTAGAAGCAGCAGTCTTTATGTCTTGTTATAGATAATAAATAAAAACAAGTTTTAAATATATTATTTTACTAGTGACGCTCTCATACTGATAATGTTTACAGAAATTTTAATGTATAAATACCAACTAACTAAAATACTGTCTATACATAATAACTGGAAAAAATACTAATGGAATTTCCGTTATGGAATTCAATAAAACAATTGATATTTCCGTACTAATTTTACCAATTGTTTCGTTTGCGCTGTCAGGGAAGCCTACTTTAAGCTTTTATTTGATATGGTAAGGATTTTCAGACAGTTTTACCGTAAATATTAATACAAATGTAATACAAATTAATGCTCTATACAGCAGTTATTAACAGTTTTTTAAGGTTTCGATATTTTCACATCGAATTTGTTTTTTCTATGTTATCGGTTATCATCGACGTTTTTCGATTTCATCAGTAATTAACTTTATTCTATAAAAAAACTGGATAGGGCTGGAACCTTTGAAGTAATGATAACACTCGAGGTAGTTTCCACAAACACCAAAACACTTTTAATTCGCTCGACGCGCGTTTCACCAACCAAGTTGGCTTCATCCGGAGACGATTAAAACTAATCTTAAACTAAAAAATCTACCCTATTTATACTATTTTCATGGTGACGTCACTAATTATATCACCATGAAATTTACGCGTAACTAATCACGCTTTAATGATCAGTTGCTAAGCAACGCGTAAAGCGGGATATACGGTATAGGTCCCATGTCGCTATTCATACTATTTTTACATTTCATAATTTCTATGCTCTCAAATGCATCCAACTGTCTATTATTGGTCACATTTCTAACTAATCTTAAATTACTAATATCTATTCTATGATCGTTGTCAACAGCATGTTGTGCAACACTAGACTTATCTCTTCTTCCATATTTTAGATGAGCCATATGCTCTTTAAACCTGGTGTTAATTGATCGTCTCGTTTGTCCAACATATTTTCGATCACAATCGATTGGCAATCAATTTATTCTATCGACGACACGATCAACACCAGGTACTTCAACCAAGTACAATAACAATATTTTTATTGCGGCCTCCTATATGTTTAGATTTTCGACATCGATTTTCGACATCGGTATTTTAGAAAATTTGCGCATCCCTCTCTTAGGAAAGCGGCACCAGAATAAAGCGGGCGCAATTTGACGGTATTGAAATGTTTCACTGAATATAGATAGCAGTCAATTTAAAAGATCAATATTATGATGAACTTTCGATAATATTATGCCTTTACATGTAAGCCATTCTTTTAGTCATGATCCATTCTAGGAAGCCGCAGGAATTGGCTCTTCCAAAAAACTATGGTAGGACGCATATAACATCACCACTATCGAGGGTTCAGTAAGATTTGGAATCAAGGTACATAAATTGTCGGATTTGATGCTTCGGCAAAATACACAAAGTGCGTCTTGATTTAAAAATTGTTATCGCAAGACACGCCGCTGCCATGCCAGAGGTCTAGATCGAAATTGCCGAAGATTATTTTTGACAATACACGAGTTACTCCACAGGCACATGCTACGAATATAAAAGGTTACAAATACATGCAAAACAACATAATAGTTCCCTAAATTAAATTCCACTTACGTGACTATTATCGTTATCGCAAGTGTGCGATAACGATAACTCGTACTTTAATTGTGTAGATAAATATTTTGTTAAGCAAAAATTCTTATAATTGTTATAGCAAAATAGTTAAGTAGGAGAATTCCGTACTGGGTCTACCATATCTCCGACGGTATTCGATAAAGCTACTTAAGAACGCCGACAATTAATTTCAAGTATTTCCATTCACATAAACATGACAAGTGCTAATAATGGATTAGTATAGTATATATCATACAGTGATCAAAATGAGGTTACTTGTAGTTTTTGTTTTATTGATTACCTACGCTTCAACAGTACCAGGTAATACAAACAATTTTTCGCAACCTGTTTTGTATTTACTCATGTTTCCACAGTGTCTGATGGTGACGAACCGCCCTTTGCAACACATGTTGAATCCTTGAGTGACACTGAACCATCGTCAATCACAAGTGTTGATTCTATTACTTATTGGTATTTTAGTAAAGAAGACCCCTATAATGGTGTCCCACTTAACAAATATACGGTTAAAACGTTAGAAAATACTTCCTTTACACTATCAAGAGCCACGATCTTCATGGTACATGGATGGCAGAACACAAATACGTCTTCTTTTGCTACTACAGTAAGAAGTGCCATCTTAGCATCCTCGGACAGCAATTTATTCTACGTAGACTGGAGTATTATAGCAGATCAAAGTTACGTTACGGCCAAAGCTTCGGTTAAAGCTGTTGGGGGAGCTCTCGCAGAGTTCATCAACACTTTGGAGGTGAAACTTCAATTGTCGCTGTCCAATCTTACTTTAGTAGGGCACTCGCTTGGGGCACATGTGGTTGGAGCAACAGGAGCTGCCTTGGGTGGAGAGGTGGCTGCTATAGTTGGTCTAGATCCCGCTTTACCTCTATTCTTAGCTTCTGACATACATGACCGCTTAGACGCGACAGATGCTAAATTCGTGCAAGGCATCCACACCAACGGCGGACTTAAAGGTATCCTGATACCCATTGGTCACGCAGATTACTATCCCAACGGTGGTAGGAAGCAACCGGGATGTGGGACTGACCGCTTAGGGTCTTGTTCTCATAACAGAGCGCATGAGTTTTACGCAGAGTCATTGATTACGGGTAATTTTATTGGCGTGTCGTGCTCAAGCGAAGCTATGTTTGCTGCTGGTTATTGTCAATTGAATGATACTTCTGTGATGGGAACGTATCATCTTGATCCTAGGTGAGTAAGAATTTATTAATATCCATCATAAATACCGAAATCACAGAAGAACTATTAGCATAGTTTATGCTCTTAAGATTTTTCTCTATTTTGCTCCCTAGATTTTCCTCAATATTTTTGTTTCCCATCTTCCAGTCTACTTTGTTCAGTTTCATTTAACATACATGTTTCGTTAGCATAATGTAACCTTGTCTTTGCCTAGATTATTAGTTTTTACTTTTGAAATTATTTCCTTAATATCTTCGTTGCTCAGGAGTGGTAAGGTGAGTTGGGGTAAGAGCGAACGTGGGGCAAGGTCGAACAAGGGCTGCAGAAACAGCATCTGAGTAGCGCCACTGTTGCCGTGATGTTGGTTGCAAGCAAACTTATACGAGCGCGCGCCAGTCTGGTCAGAGAGCCGTTAAAACGTGTGAATGCTGTTTAATTAGTTCCTTCGTATTTTATCGGCTTCTAAATTGCATTCGGACTTGCCCCGATTACATAATTTTATACTGAAAGGCAAGTAAACAATATATGTTGTATCTATATGTACATATCTGAATAAAAGTTTGTTATTAGTTTTCGGAATGGGTCCTAACCTCAAATCTTAGATCAGTTTACTGTATGTTCGATCTTGCCCCTTTAATTCTGATATGGGGCAAGATCGATCAAAGTATTTCCGATTTCTCCCCAACATATTTTTATAGGATAAATCTAAAATGCATGTATAATTTTGTTTCATTTCTTTTAAAAAAATGGTCCGCAATTACCAAAGAAACTCCGATAGAGCTATGAACTACAGCAAGATATCGCCTAAGCCGTGAATAAATATGAAAGCGGTTTATTAACTCTTCATGGAACATCAAAAAAATATAATATACCTAAAACCACACTACATGATCATGTAAAAGGAACACATGGACTGAAAAGTCAAACCTTCGGCAGAGTTTTGGTTATTCCGTTCGAGCATGAAAAAACGCTAGCAAATAGCCTGAAAACGCTAGAAAGATGGGGATTTGGTCTTTCTCGTAAAGAAGTGTTGTATTATTGTATCTGACTATGTAATAAGGAATGCTATCAAAACACGGTTCAAGAGTAACATTCCTGGACCTGGCTGGTTTCTCAACTCTAAGAAGAGACATAACCTATCAATTAAGAAGTCCCAGTCCGTGGAGTAATCACGGAAACAAATGACCAATCCCTTTGTTATTAGCACCTATTTCGAACTATTGGAGAAACTCTTAAGTGAATTACAGTTAAATAATCAACCTAGACAAATCTGGAATTTGGATGAAACCAGCTTATGCATCAATCCTTCGAAAACCAAAGTAGTTGGAGCAAAATGTGTTACATGCTCTCGCACTACTAGTGGTCCTGGAAAGGAAAATATCACCATATTGTCTGCTGTCAGCGCTGCGGGAGATAAAGCTCGCCCTCTTAGAGTGTTCAAAGGCAAAAACGTTTGGGACCAGTGGATGGCTGACAAAGATTCTAACGAAATAAATTTAGCATACGCCGCTAGCAGCAATGGTTGGATGGAGTCAGATATATTTGTCAACTATATGAAGAAAACATTTATTCCAGTATTCACGTAGACCACAGAGCAGTAAATATTGCTCAGGATAATAATCTGACGATACTAAAGCTTCCACTTCATACGTCCCACCTCTTGCAGCCCTTAGATTTGGCGGTATTCATGTCATTTAAAGTTACATGGGATGAGGAATTAGTGACATGGCGAAGAAAAAATCAAGGAATAAAACTACCAAAAAAAATTCCGAGAAAAGTTTTCCGAGAAAGTTTGTAAAGTGTGGAATAATCTAAATCCCACTGTCATACAGAATGGATGGAATGAAGAATGGAAAAAACAGGAATATTTCCGTTTAATTCATCAGTCATCCCTAAAGAAAAATACCATCTAGAAGCTTTAAAAAGGTTTGAGAGCATTCACAAAACTAAACCACAAGCTAATGGAAGAATGAAGAGAATAATGGCGAAGCAGTCGACGAAGACAACCACAGCGAACATGTGGGTCAAGACAACACACAATCTGAGCCAAGAAACAAAAACGTATGGGCAGAAATCGATATAGCACTAGCAGCGAGAGTAGCATCGAACTACTATACGAGGAATCGGATAATGATTTAATTTTTTTAAATGAGGACGATAATGCAGATGGCACAACGGAGTCTCTTGAAAATTTTAAACTACACGCTTGGGTTTTAGTCAAATACTGTACTAAGAAAACCATAAAGTATTATGCAGGGCAAATCACAGAACTGTACAAAAATAAATGTGAATGTGTTGCAAAATTTTTTCACTACAATAAGTTCAGCAATAAATTCTTTTGGCCTGCGAATGAAGATCGTGACACAATTGTTTACGAAAATATTGAAATGTTTTTATCTAACCCGATAGAAGATCGCCGAGGCAATTTATTCAAGTTTGGTGTAGAATTTTCAGGGTTCAATATTTGTTAAATTTTTATTTAATTTCAACACTTTAAGAATAAAAACTACTATGTACTTAAATATTATGCTTTCAAGAGGGTAAATTTGCAGTCATATCAGTACCGTAAATATTTAGTATAAATGTTAAAGATCTTATATCTGAACTGCAGTCAAATTCAGCTATTATTCGGTTATGTTGTGCTCTGATAGTGTTCAACTAATCTAAAATACGTTCGATCTTACCCCAACGCACCTTACTACATTTACTTCTTCTTCTCTATTGGTTATGTGTTCTTAATGTTACTATTTTTTTTCAGTGCCTCTGGTAGATACTATTTGTCCACAGATGATAGATCTCCATTTGCCCTTGGATGAAAACTCAACAAAAAAACTAAGTAGAAAAATACTGTCATATATGACCATGTCGTGTTCAATATCAATGATTGTTAAGTAGTATCGTAATCCTTGAAATAGTATACAATTATATACGATCAACTAATATACCTCTATACTATAACTCTTTTAAGCCTTCACGCATTGAATAATTTAGTTAACTTCATTATACAGTAAGAGACGTACTTCGTTGATCACAGCTTCTCCACGCAGCTATAAATGAGAATCATACTGTACATAATCATGTAATATATATGTATATAATGTACATACGCATGAAATACACTCCGCCATATACTTTCTTCTCTGATGGCACATAATACCCAGCTAACAAAACAATGATACGTTTTCGCCCTATAACTTTCTGCATTTACATTAATGAGCCAAGGATGAATTAGGTAGAGGAATTCGCGTCATAAACGAAGCGGGGTAAATTTGAGAGGCATACTGATAGCCATTTGTATTAATATATATTTATATGGGTATATCAATTACTCCCAAGCTCACAATTTTCGAAACAGGCTGCTCGTATACAATGTTACATCAGCCGCTGTCCTTGTTCATCCGCAGAACAAAACGGATTATAACGTCTTTTATTATTCAAAAGTAGTTTGCACCCGCAAAAAAGCCTTCCGTACTTACGGATAAGTCACTAGGGCCGTGGGCGACGACTTTTGAATCGTTGCGTTGGGGGCGCAAACCTTGGGATGGGAGGAAGAGGGGCTTGTAGATGAAAGTATTGTCAAAAATTGAATGATGAATATAATTATTTGGTATACAGGTACTAAAATAAATTAAATTTATACAAATAAGAATAAATGAAATTAGAAATCACACTTTTTTATGTACTACATAAAAAATATTACTTTTGTTTTTTTGATTGTGGTGATATTTTGAGGTTATGATATGATAGATGCAACACTGAGAAGACGTTGTAAGAAGAAATAATGGTCAATTTTTTTAAAGGGATCGTATTAAGGGTGGTAAAATTTCTCGCTAAAGAAGGGAATTACTTCTTGATAAATGGAGATGTAAAAAGGTCCCTTGAAGAGTTCGTCATCCAAAACCTCCTCTGTGGTTTCGTTGTTTCAATACCGTTTCGATCTGACGTAATCGAATATATAACGTATGAAATTAAAAAGAATGAAACAATTAAAACAAAGAGACAGAAAATATGAGATGCTTATGTTGACAGAATCCGTCACATCCTGGATAAAAAAGTTTATTTGGAATGTAATTAGGTAGGTAATTATAAAATGTTATAGTTGATAATGTAACTCATGGACGACGGCGCGGCGTAAGAAGAAACAATAATTGAAAAAGTCTTGGAAAAAGGTTAAGAAATATATTTAGTCAATTTTTATTCATTTAGTCATTTAGAAATAGCAAAAACTACCGGAATGCTGAAATTTCGTGGAGAGCTTGGGTTTACCATGAGAAAGGAAGTTTAAAAAGTCCCCATTAATCCCATGTGCGCTACAAAAGTTATTCGGGGTCAAAGGTCAAAATTTGAGGTTTTTTGGATTTTTTTCGAAAACGGTAAGTTTTATCGAAAAATTACTTCAGAGCAAAGTTGTAGATCTTAAAATTATCTAGAAAAAATGGTCCTTATGATTTTGTCACCATGAGTCACCATTTCTGAGCTATCGCGATTGTAAGTCACGTTATACATGATATGCATACATTTCCACGCCACCTGTGAGGTAGTAGTCTACGGGTTTTTTTTAACGTGGTTTCACCAGGCCTATTATACGAACTACTATAATGTAATTTTCAGAGACAATACTTTTTTAAATGCATAATGAATATTGATATTGATATTGATATTGGATATTGATTTTAATTGTAGTTTTGATTTTATCTATATTTCAATCTTATTCATTCTCTTCAACGTCTACTTCAACAATCATGTCTTGTTCGATTTCTTCTTTTCTTCAACAGCTATGTCTTGTTTCATTTCTTCATCAATTCTGCAAATGGAATCAGTTGTCTCTTCATCACAATCACATGAATCTTCCACTGTCGTATTTAATTGGACATTTGAGCAGTTGGTACTTGCTGGAGAACACAATAATCCTACTTTTTTGCAGCCATATTTGTCACTGTAATAGAATTAAGGAGTTTTTCTGGAGCGTGTGGCAGTAAACTTTGAATCGGTTTCAAAGTATTATCTATGAATTTCCAACCAAGGTCTTCTGGGTTAAGTTGATTGCCTAGCCATGTCGGAACTTGATAGAATACTCGATACAAGTGTTGAATAGCAGATGCCGATGTTGGGGGAGACGTGATAATCGTACTTGCTTCTTGTGTCGGGTATTTTTGACAAAGGTTAAATATCGGTATTTATCTAGACAACCAATTTTTTTTGGAACTCCATAAACAGCAAGGGGAAAGCGAATTCCTGCTGTGATTATTGTTTGCGTAGAAGAATCAAATCAAAGAAGAAGAATCAAAATAAAAGAATTTCTTTAAATACTTTTGCGCAGGCAATCAAATCTTTTTTTTCGAATAATTTTACTACTGAGGTTTTGCCCCTTCTAAACATTCCTGATGTAGCATCGCAGCTGGTTATTGCATGTAAAAATAAAATATGCTTTTGGCATTTTGGATAAACAAATAAACTTTGTGAAGAATATATTTCTATTTGAGCTTTTCCAGGTTTCAGAAAGTATATAACTTGATCAATAGGAGTCTTTGCAGTGAGTAGTATCAACAAATCAACCTCTTACCAACTATAATTGTTGTGTTTGTACATGTACAATTGTACATACGTGGCATATATGTGCATATCATGTATAACGTGTCTCTTACAATCGCGTTATCTCAGTAATGGTAACTCTTAGAAAAAAATCATAACGGCCATTTGTGTAGAAAATTTTAAGATCTACAACTTTGGTATGAGGTACGTTTTTCGATAAAACTTTCCGTTTTCGAAAAAATTCAAAAAACCTCAAATTTTGACTTTTTACCCCGAATAACTTTTGTAGCGCACATGGGATTAAAGGGGACTTTTAAAACTTTCTTTCTCATGGTGAACCCGAGCTCTCCACGAAGTTTAAGCTTTCCGGGAGTTTTGTTATTTGACCACTATTTTTATGTCTCTATTGACCGGATTAATTTTATAAACTAAATTTTTCAAGACAAAAAAAACGTACAATGGTCATAGACAAATTACAGTATTCAACATACAATTAATGACCATTATTAACTCAGGTGATTTGCGTCACTCGCCTTCGGCTTTTGACGTAAACGTCACCCTGCGTTAATAATGTCTGTCAATAATCTCTCATTCTATTAGTGCTCTTCAAATATTGTTGTGATACTTGCGTTGTGATATTCAGCCACAGCACAAAACGTCAAATTTACCAATGTATTTATTCCCGGCCCACCCCGCATGATAAAAGGATGTCATATATATATATATCTGGATTTGCATATTTGTAAAAATTTCCTGAAGAGGACCCATAACAATACAATGTAATCTTTCAATTTCAAGAATCCGCATATATAAAATCCTCTAATAATATTCAACGTCAGTGCCCCGAACGATATTTCACTAGTTTTTATGCTTACGACTGAGACATCCGCGTCATTTGCCTAATGCAAAGTGGCCCGTTGCCTTCCTATAGATATTCGAAACTATATTTAATGTTCCGTTTAATACTTGGATATTTCCGGCCTGAAATATGCCTCGACCGTGAACATTCGTAAGCCTTTTGCAGTGGGACTTTCAATAATGCATGTAATGCGTGTAAAGCAGTTTATATGCTTTATGACGTAATGACTGATGATAAACAGTAGTTTCGTGTATTGAAAATTGGTCCTTTTCTAACCACAAAACGAACTATTGCTCGGTCTTGCATTGCATTGTATTTTCTTCCCCCGTCTCTACATTGCTAACGTCTCTCAAATTTTAACATCAGACTACCCTCCATCTTGTTGTAGGGCTGTGGTAGTTGATTATTAAGGTAAGGAAGCGGTATAATATACCTTGATATATGTAGCCTCAATCCGCGTTATTGCTTGATCCAAAACCATTAGTTTTTATGACGAAAAGATTAAATATGACCTTCAGTCAATCTTAAAGCATAAAATACCAGAAAATGTCGATAAAGATCGATATTAAATCCATTACGGAAGTAGTAATTGAGAGTTGTACGGCAGTAGCTTAGGTAAGTATAAAATATTGCTAAAGATAAATAAATCACAATACCTCTATAATCCTCTCTTGTCACTACACTCAAAACTGATTTTTTCCACACGGGAGCACTGTTAAGTTAAAGTTGGCTGCCCAACTTTAACTTAACAGTTTGTTTGTTTTTACAATTCAGAACGTAGAAGAGAAGGTAGCTCGGAAGCGTATTTAGCTTTTATACTAGCATCCCACCTACATCAGCTGGGCGGTCATCACGTGATAATTCGCGGGTGATTTGTTTAAAATATGTTTGATTTATTAAAACGGTGTATATTGCCGTTACAATCGAAAATAACGATAATTGAGGAGCTTGCATTCAAAAGCGGCTATATCCCTTTTTTGCAGATATGCTTTTTTTGAGATATTCGGCAAGTTTAACAAGATCTATCGACCGACACGATCATTTGCGTTCAAAACGGGCTATTTGTATTTTAAAATCACATATAAAGTTGGCCTTTTGCATCAAAACCGGCTATATCCTCTTTTTGCTATCAAAGGTGGTTATATCCAATAATTCGTTATATTTAGAAATACGGCAACATAATGGTGCATCTTGCAATACTGTAGGATCTGTAACACCGATACACTTGGCGTTCCTGCGACCCACGTTGACTACCAGTACCAGTTAAGTATCATTTAAATGCTGTGGAGAGTGGCGCTTGTTTGATCCCGGAAATTGACGACGATCCACGTCCCGTTTTGTCTGCAAGTCTGTCAGTTGCCAAGTTATCGAGACTGTTTAATAAGGAATACCCACAAATTCGGGTATCATATTTTATGTTCCGAAAAATTTTTATACATGATTTTAACATTGGGTTTTCATCGCCCGCCTCGGATGTGTGTAGTAAATGTACGCGACTGAAACGACAGTACAACTTTGAGACAAAAGCTGAAATTAGAAATCAGCTACTAGTGGAATACCACGTACATAGAAAACGTGCTGCTGCCTTTTATGAGTTAGCCAAAGAAACCTCCGAAAATAGTTTCAGCTTTTGCTTTGACCTTCAGCAGGTACAGCCCCTACCTCGAACGGCTATTGGCGATGCCTTTTACTTACATCAGATAAGTTTCTACCCTTTTTGTTGCGTCGAGCTGTCTTCGCGTAATCTAACTTTCTATGTGTGGACTGAAGACTATGGTGGGCGTGGCTCAACAGAAATTGCCTCAGCACTTCTTCACCATCTAGATTCTCTTAACTATGATGGAATTGAGAAAGTAAGACTTTTCTGTGATGGCTGTTCAGGCCAAAACAAAAATTCCTACATAGTTCACGCACTTATGTTTTGGCTTAAAAATAAGTCTCCAAAAGGTCTGTCCGAAATCTCAATCACTTTTCAAGTCCGCGGGCATAGCTCCATGGCTGCTGATCGTTGTTTTGGGAGAGTGGAGAAGTTGCTTAGGAGAAATACTGATATACTTTCTAAAGAAGAATGCATACATTTTTTTACTCAGAAGTCGGACAAGTGGAAATTTTAGGAAACAACTGGAAAATTTATAATGTAAAAGAACTAGAGAAAGTGTACAATAAGCTTAAGAGCATTGCTGAAACAAAAAGAATTGTTATCACAAAAATTAACAAAAATCAACGAAATCCTATAATTGAAATGAATACACATCTGTATTACGGTTTGCATCTGGAAATAATTCGCGTCAGATGATGCTGAAGAAAGGAGAAAAATGACAACCTGGTTCTTAACATAATAGAGCCCAGAAACGTTTAACCAGATAAGAAGAAACCTAGTCTTAGGAAGCTTTTGAAAGAGCTGTCCGCTGAAAATTGGATGTAACGAGCGGATCTAAAATGGTATAAAGATTTACTTATTTCCGGTAATGCAGATACAGAAACTAGCGACGAGGAAGGAGATGAGGGTGAACAGGATGTGCCATGTGACTGTTTAGATGAAGAATCTGCTCTTCATATATAAATATTTAGTTTTTCTTATTTTTTTTTGGTTTTTGTTATCTATGACGAATTTTCATAATAAAAATATGTTTCGTGTTCCAGTTTTATAATAAAAATCTTTTTTCTGGCGTTTTAATTTTATTTTTCTAGAGAATTTTTAAAGCTTTGCTATCAAAACTGGCTATATCCAGATTAATTTTCAATTTTCTTGAGATATTTGAGAAAAAATTCAAATTGCATTAAACTACTTCCCTAAAACACTACAAATAAACTTTTTTTGCTATCTCTATGTATTAAGGCGAACCGATGAGAAGTTTTCATCGATTCCTGAATACATTTTTTAAATGGATATAGCCGCTTTTGAACGCAAGCTCCTCAATTAAATTCTCTATCAAAAAGGTCCAGCCACATTTTTAACCCTCCAGTGGTGACGTAACATATTAGTACACGAGTGATGATGTCGGTCTGTGGGACCGATAAGAGTATATTTATATTTGGAGGGGGTATTTTAAACTATTTTTATCTATATATATATATATATATATATATATATATATATATATATATATATATATATATATATATATATATATATATATATATATATATATATATATATATATATATATATATTTTGTGAAAAGTAATCTTGGGTTTGTAGCATTTCATTACATAGAAATAAGCAAATAGACGAATAAGAAAGAAAACACACTTACCAGTGCTATATCTGGACACACATACGGAAATGAATCACTATGCATATGAAAACGAACCACTTAGAAGTTGTACAAGTTCTTTCACCTTTCTTGAGGATCTTCAGAGCAGTATACGATTTATTTCATTGATCATTCATACTTGAATTTAAATTACCAATACACCAACACTTGCAGTGACGTTTTATGACATTAGTTTTTGACGGAACTCATTCTTAGAATACACAAACCTAGTCTACTATTTATATTTGTTCTATTTGAACATATTATATATAAAAGCATTAGGCATACAGTTATCCAGAAGATGTTAAACTTTAAAATGCATAAAATCTTGTTGAACCTATTGAAAAACAACTATATGCGGGAAAATATTGAATTATATATACAATAGAGTTCTGAAGCATTCAAAGAGGGAGTGATACAGAAATTGCTTGCTTAGTCAAAACTAAAATCATTTGTTGGTTGTATGTATTAATTGTTTCTTCGAAAATTCTCGAAATATATATATATATATATATATATATATATATATATATATATATATATATATATATATATATATATATATATATATATAAAAGAAAAAGAATACATCAAAATAATATATATAGCTACATAGAATAGATATTAAGTATTTGGTAAATAACACAATAATTATGTTAATCGTCATGTGTCATGTTTCTTTGGAAGCAATCGTCACAAACTATTGTACTATGTTCTAGGCATACAAACTTCTTACAACATTTACAGAAATAGTGACTTTTTCTATTCTTCTTGGAACTGCAGAAAAAACATCGACCTGATTCTTTTGTTTCTGTGGCAGTACTCGGCTCAGTATCAATGCGGCAAATTTCACAAATGCGGCTGCGCATTGTGCGAGGAATATATTCTGAATAAGCGCGTACTTTCAGGTGGTTGTTCAATGTTCATACGTGCAAAAGATAAATTTTCAAGGAAGTGGCGACGCAAAGTATTGTCCTTCGGATTGTTTCCGTTAAATATTATTTCCGAATTTATTGCCGAAATATTGAGAAGACTATAAAAAATAACCATGGGCCATCGTCATGCATTGCGGGCACAATTGTAATTTGCACATAGTTGATCGACAGTATCAACTCCCCCTTTTGTAGAATTGTAATCCATTACAATTTCTGGTTTCCCGGTAACTTCACTTATAGAATCGTCATCATGCATACTGGAAATAAGAAGCACATTTTTGCCTTTTTTCGATATGTACGATACAAGTGTGCAGTTGTCTCTGTAGGCAAACATGCTTGTACCAACAGGCCGGTTTTCCCGTTTACAAATTCTGGTGGCAATGCTCGTTTGTTTTTTCTAATTGTACCCACTGTTGTGATTTTCTGTGATAGTAATAACTCAGCCAGTTCCAGGCTTGTAAAAAAATTGTCAGTAGTCAGATTTCGACCTGTTCCTCTAATTGGCTGACATAACCTATCTACAAGTGCAAGCGCCCTGTTGCTAACAGAAAATGGCCCTTCTGGTTGTTTTCCGACATATACTTCTAAATTGTATGTATAGTACATCTTGGCATCACATAGGGCATAGATCTTGATCCCATATTTGTTCGGTTTACTTGGTATGTATTGCCGAAATCCACATCGACCTCTAAAGCCTTCGAGCTTCTCATCAACAGTGACATCATGCGGCATACTGTAATTTTTCCTAAAGTTTCCTACAATGGTCTCAAATAAAATTCTGCAAGGTGCAAGTTTGTCAATAGACTCCTTTTCAGCACGTGTAGCAATGTCGTCGAACCTAAGATATCTCAACCAAATTCTGAACCTTTGACAAGACATTACAAGCCTAAATATTTCAGGACCCGTGCCATTTGCCTTGAATAAATCCTCGGCATTCAAGTGATTACTTTTTGTGACACCACTGAGTAATAAAATACCCAATAAAGCCTGGATCTCAATTTTATTTGTAGGACGTGTATAAGTCTCTCGGCCATAATTATCAGATGCACTAGATAAATACGTATTTGTGTTTTCTATTATTAGATCTAATACCCCATCATCAAAAAATAAATTAAAAATTTCAAGTGGATCTTGGATGCCACGCGCGAGTCCTTTGACACCAGGCACTTGAGTCACTATATTTTTTGCGCCTCGTCTTACCATCTTTGAGGACTATCTATCTATAATCTATCTTCTCTTTGAGGACCTAGTTGAATAGTCTTCAAATTCTTGCTCCGTATCTGTACTTTCTTCACGTTCTTCGATATTATCTACCTCACCTTCCTCTTCGTTGTCGTCATAATTATTAGTTTTGTCATCACTCTCATCGGACAGACATTCTTCCAACAGACGCTGGAGTTTTTGCTGCTCTGCTTCATAAGTCATAATTTGTAAATTTCTCCTAAAAGTATTATTTATTTGAATCTCTACTGATACTATTAAATTCTTATAAAAAGAAATGATTTTGCTGCCACTTATGTGTTGTAAACACTAAACTTCTTAGAATAATGTTTTGTCCTAAAGTAGAACACAGATGGTGACGTCGGTCTAAGGCACCGAAATGGGTAGTAACTAGAAAACGTGTTACCTCTTCCCTTCTTTGACTCACACTGCCGCATCCTAAAGCACAGAAGAGAGAGCTTATACAGAAGCGAAGGTAACGGCGGTCCCTTTCATGTTGAAGGGGCCGTTTTCAGGGACCTTGAACAAATTGTTACACTGAGAGAAATATGATATTAACATATTATTCTGTGATACATGACACTAAAACCTATCTACAGGAAAAAAAGTATTTCTAAAAATGACAAAATGTAACTGAAAAGGTAGTTGAATCCATGTTTTTGTAAACCAGCGAATAACGTAAGCATATTGATTGTTAGAATGAAAGTTAAGTTACTTTGGATTGTGTAAATATGTTACAATGTTTAATAGAATTTATGAATGACTGACATGAATGACATGAATAACTCGCTGCATATAGTAATATTTAAATTAATTAGTCAAAATTAGAAGCAGCATGACTCTTGGATTGGTATAGTGAACGTTATTATTAACCATTTTCTGGTGGATTTCCTAAATTTTGCTTGCGACGTCGTTACATTTTAAAAATTAAATAAAATGTCATGTAAGTGATGTCATCTGTTTTTCCATATTTTGTAATAGTATTTAACTATTTTAAAAATTGAAAATATACATATTTCCACTTCCATTTTGAATGAGTGGAAATACCCCATTATGGTTTTCAGTACCTTTTACAAACAAGCAAATAAAAACGTTTCAATTTCATATTTATAAGGGTTAATGGAAAGGAGAGGAAAATACTTAAACAAATTACAAATAGTCATAAATTTCTTTTTAAAAATATACTGGAGACATGTCAATTAACATATATACCTACATAACATATGTATTAGGAATTCATTATATTTTAAGTAAAAGAAAAATCCTTAAAGTGTACTCGTACATGAAAGTTTCAAAATTTCCAGACATGATCTTATTACAAATTTAAACTATTAGAATCAACAAACAGAACGAGTGCATTCGTAAATGTAGTGATGAGCATTACACCAAAAAAGTATAGAATGTTCCACATCACAAAAATACTACGTAAATTTTTATTATAAAAAACATGAGATCGGTCTATACAAATATTTGTATTGAATAGACCGCAAACACCGCGAAACACCGCGTTTCTATTGATATAACCAACTTGTATCTTAATGGAAAATTAAGATACAATAAACACTAAACGAATTATGGGAGTAGAAAATCCTATATAGTTCTGCGACTAAGGATATTCGTTGGGTAGGTATTTCCGAAAAAATTGCGTGAGCGACGGAGTCGCAGATAAATCAATTGTAAAAGTGCCGGATGGCTATCTGCACAACCGGTAGAGCGAAAGCGATCATAAATTAAAACTGTTGTAATATTTCCACGCAAAACCCACCTAAAATTATCAGGAGGCCATTAAAATACATCAAAAATTAACTTCTTGGAGCACTCTAGATTAAAAATTAAAAACTTTCCGTTCTAAAAATTAATGGCTAAGAAAACAAAAGATAATTTCGCAAATTCAATAAAACGCTTACTGATAAGTGAGATGTACGCGTTCTTTAAATTCAGCGCGAGGCCGTTTTTTAATTAGAAAATCATTATAAATTTTCACACCTTGGCACCGCGGGCGACCGGGGACATTTTTCATAATTAATTACCCCCCCACCACCGCCCGGCCATAATTCATAGAGATCGCGACCGGCAAAAAAATTGCAAGACCCCGTAGAAACATCGCAAGAGAAATATGTATAAACACGTTCACAACAAATACACTTTTATTTAAATATCACCTCATCTGATATGGAAAAATCATTAAAAATATGGCAACACTGCATGTAATTTCCGCGAAAACTAAAGCGAATTCCCCCTGCACAAATTACGCGTTTTAATTTAATAGAGCAATTATTAAAACTATCAGGGAGCAATCAGAGGCAAATTAAATATAGCTAATCAGCGAATTATATCTCTCGGAATGAAATTGGAATTACAATTTGGAACAGCTCAAGTACACGTGTAGGTGCATGGCCCGAAGTTTTGGGAGCAACAGTTCTGGAAACGGCAGCCAAGACAGGGCCGTCTTAGCTCACCTGACCACTGAAGTTTAATGCTCTCAAAATTGGGAACAAAATTTGTCATGTGACCGGTAGTAAACAAATTATTAAGCCAAAGGGTTAATCATCATTTTTTTCGCTATAATGTAGAGGTCATGAGGTTACCAATGTAGGTAACAATGAGGTCATTATGACCTTAAAATACTGTTGAACTATCATTTAATTTAGGTACTTAGAAAAAATGCGCGAGTAGTAATAGCATATCGCAACGCCATCCAGCTGTATAAAAAGAAACTAAGGGCGCCCTGTACAGAGGTTTTGCGACTAAAATGCTTTGCGGGTAATTGTGGCACTCGTAATGTCGGCTTCTATTTGGAGAACTAAAATTGTAAACCTTTAAAGGCCCATTTTAACACTAGAATCACTGAAAGTTAATACCGCTATATCTAATAAACACGGGTCACAAACCTTCTTAACCGATACGTAACCCTTCTTAGCAGAGACGCAAACCTTCTTAGCCGAGACACAAACGTTTTATTAGCTCAGACGCAAACCTTAGTTCCCTTGAGACCCGTATAACTAGTGGAGCCATTAGTTCCCTTTTATACCGCTAGATGGCGCTGCGAAGTGCTATCATAAGATATATATATATATATATATATATATATATATATATATATATATATATATATATATATATATATATATATATATATATATATATATATATATATATATATATATATATATATATATATACTACTTGCGCGAATGCGCTTTTATAATTAACGTATATACAAATTTTCAAACATCACCAAAATTTTAGTGAAATAAAATGATTTAAGAATAAATGTTTAAGCAGGCTGTGACCGATTTTAGTGTAAATCAAGAGACAGTGGCTCAACAATACAATAATATTACCAAACAATTGAAGTTAGTAGAAATGTAAAATTACTTTAGGATAAGTAACTGTCACAAACATTTTAATGTCAATATACATATATAAATCCTTCTTAAATATAACATTGCTTCAAAAAGGGTAAGACCTGATTAAAAGTTTAAATTACATAAACACCTGCGCCGACCCTGTATTACAAGTAGTATCAAGTGCACTGTTAATACAATTATCTCCCGTATCAATTTTCATGGCTGGTATTCGGTTATTCGGATCGAGAGGCCCGTGCATATAATACACATACATAGTTCTGGTGTTAATAGTTCGCAAACTATATTCAAAATTCGTTATTAACACGCCATTGACCTAATAGGTTTTGGCTGAGCGCTGCTAGTTTAGTAGTATGGAGCTGGAATGTAAATTCGATTGCCTCCACTTGTAAATTCCTGGGAAAACGATTTTTTAATACATTGCATGATTATGATTATATATATATATATATATATATATATATATATATATATATATATATATATATATATATATATATATATATATATATATATATAAATCGTGTGGTATGAAACATGGAGGGTAGGTTTGCTGGAATTAATATTTATCCCGTTCAGATGATGATGCCTTTATTATCTTTGACGCAGATGAATACAGTAACATCAAAATGCAAAATTAATATCACCCCATCTTTATTTTGTATTAAATCCGAAGATCTTAATAATAAAAAATAACCTATCATTATAAAACCCGAGCTAATACGTTCTATTCTGTCTCATTTTACGGGGGAATCGGAGAGGGATGCAGGATGGGGTGCGTATATATAAGAATGCGGCGACCGAACAATTTGAAACTATATCTAATCTATTACGCTCACAGCTTATTATTTGGATAATATAAATGAGCTGCTATTTATATTCTATTTTAATAATGCTACGAGCTATTTAATATTACTTTGTGCGCAAAGATTGGCGAAAGGGCTTTCACAAACATTTACATGGGAAGCGTGGGCGACACCATGTAAACCTAAAATTGTAAACCTTTAAAGGCCCATTTTAACACTAGAATCACTGAAAGTTAATACCGCTATATCTAATAAACACGGGTCACAAACCTTCTTAACCGATACGTAACCCTTCTTAGCAGAGACGCAAACCTTCTTAGCCGAGACACAAACGTTTTATTAGCTCAGACGCAAACCTTAGTTCCCTTGATACCCGTATAACTAGTGGAGCCATTAGTTCCCTTTTATACCGCTAGATGGCGCTGCGAAGTGCTATCATAAGATATATATATATATATATATATATATATATATATATATATATATATATATATATATATATATATATATATATATATATATATATATATATATATATATATATATATATATATATATATATATATATATATATTTCAAACAACTGCCTTAAAACATGAATTATATGAATTGATAAGAAATAATAAAGAACATTATGTAAGAGACAAATTTGGCGAAATGTTTGCTAGATTTTAACAAATTAAAAAAAGTATATTCCCAAAAAAAAACAGTTCGATAGCACAATTATTTTTAGAGATAAATATAATATAAGTTAAAAAACATGTTTGACGAAAAAAATAAGTTTTTTTTCGAAGTAAAAAGTAAAATTCCTTTTTTCGAAATAAACAAGTTTCTAACCACCAGAAAATGTCGTAAAAATTGTTTCATGTGTACCACTGATACCACTGAAGGATCGTACCAAGCCTGATTTAGTGATATGTCAGTTTTTTTTTGTCGAAAACTAAGCAACTTGGCCTCCCAATTTTAATCGACTGAAACAGCTTTTGCTAATCTTATTATTTCCATCAAGAAACTTTCATTAGAACAATATATTTTTCCTTTACGTGCCATATAAAAGATGGCATAAATATCTTTTGGTTCTATGATCAGTGACCAATAATATAAGCATATCAGATTATTTTGAATATAAAATGTTATGAACAACTGTGTTGTCTCCCATCGTATTCGCGAGAAGCACCTACCACCCAAGCTCAGTAATTTATAAATAACCATTGGAATTCTGAATTGACCAAACTACCTCCCTATACCGTAAATTATCGTAAATATTCAAATAATTACTACAGACACATATTAAGCGGACTAGCAGTGCACCGACCTACAAAATGATCTATAGGTACCTGTGCATTAAAATTAACTTTGTATCTGCTAATAATTCAATCTCTAATTAAACTAAAATTACAAAAGCTATGCGAAATCAAACTGAGATTAAGAGACCGGTGAGCTGTTAATTATTTGAGCCCCATGCAATGCGGAATGGAATCGGAACTTTTAATTCAATGCATTCCTGGATCAGTGGAACAATGCCATTTTTTACCGCGATTTGTTAATAGTTGGAAATTACGAGCTTGCATATTTTGCCACTTCAATTTTCTAGTCGTTACAAATACTTAGCGTTAAAGTGTTTGCAATACCTACCAAACTAAACCAGTGGCGGCCCGTAGGGTGAAGCAAGTGGGCCCTTATTTTAATAATTTAAAACGGCTATTTTTCAAGCCAATGCATTAATACAATATATCAAAATCGGAAAATCGATGAGTGAATTGCTCTGACAGTAGTTCCAGTTTATCAGCATAGCGACCGTGTTTTTCGTGACTGTTAATGATAATGTGATAATGTGATGATAATGTTAAAAAATGAAAACAGTTTTTATTTCTCATTTGTGTTTCCCACAATGGAATTTTGTTTTGAAAAGCTTTAAGATGACTGAACAGTCAAGTCACAAAGTCAAGTTGTATCACAAAAATTGTAACTATTGCTACTTTTTTTTTAAATATTTTATTAAACATAAAATAATATCCCTAAATTTCTGGTCATTAACGTGGACAACATAAAACCACGTGATCTATAATAACCCAGTAAAGTATTAGACATATGGTAACACTGTAAAACCACGCCTGGGAGAAGTACTGAAGTACAGATTATAACCATTATAGAAACTTCTGTCATGTGAGAAACTCTGCATCGTATATTAGTGTGGATTTTTTGAAAGTTATATTTTCTGTTTGTCATTAACGTCTCCTGTAAGTATTTACTTTAACAACTTATTTTAAAACAAATATGTGTTTAGTAGCTATAAGATGTGTGTTGCAAAATATTTGTACTTTTTTTTTGTTTTTTTGTTGTGGACGACATTTTGTCATTAACATGGACAATAATTAATGTCACTAACATGGACAAAATAAGTCCATGTTAATGACTTATGTCAAATGAAAGGTCTGAATAAATCTTATTTTCTTAATTTTAGTTATCTAAGATGGGCGGAAAGCCAAAGAAAACTACAATTGAGGAGCAAAGAAAACAACAACGAGACTGTGATAAACGAAGAAGAGAAAAAATAAGAAATGATGAAGTAAAACGGGAGGAGCAAAAGAAGGATCATGATCATGAGAGAAAGCAAAGAAATAAAGTAAAATTAGTGAAAGATCTTTCTCGTCGAGAAAAAAAGGCAAAAAGGAAGAAATGGACAGAAAACCAAAAAAGGCACAAATAAAATTCGTATGCTTCAAAACACCATCGACGAAACACCACCTGAATCGGACGATGAAAATTATTTATCCCAAGAACAACCTAATGAACGACAAAACCTGCAAGTAAATTCACAACCTATTACTTTCTCGTAGTCTTTTAATTGTAACTTCTCCGAAGCAGGAAGTAGTAATAGTCGTCTGAAAAATCGTGGTAGGACACTGGTTCGAAGGGGCCGAGCAAAATGTTATAAAAAACTACAAAAAGTAGAACAGGGACTTGAACAGCTAAAAAGAAAATTAGAAGTTTGGAAGAAGAAATTGTATCGCCTAGAAAAGAAGAGAAATCCAATAACTAATCAAATAAATATTAACGACCCTTCGCCTAACCTAAAAGTTCAAAAGATGGAGAAAGAGTACAACGTGCCTTCAGAAGTAAAAAAAACATATTCGGCGAGGTAATCCGAAACGAAAAGAACTTTCAACGAACTTTAAGAAGTTAACTGAGCTTTGTTTGAGGTAAGTGAACTTTAACAGAGTCATCAAAGCAAATTTTTAGTAAAACTCCTCAAGTTGAAGAAACAACAACAAGTATAATTATAGCTCACCAAGATGAAAAAATATCCAAAGGAGTATTAATAAATGATTGGATAGCTGCAATCTTTGATGACCAGTGGTACCTAGGTATTTTTTTTCCTCTATACAAATACTTTTTATTTAAAAATCATAATTGTACGAATTATTGAAAATATCTCGGGCGAAAAACTCATGAGGAAATGACTTGGCCCATTATGCCCGATAAACAGACACTAGAACCATTGTGTAAATTAGGTAAAAGTTCCTCCAGTACCCGTTTCTTCCCAATTATTTGAAGTGCCAGAGTCAAAGTACATCGATGAGATATTTGTTATCTGTTTGCTGATTGTAACAGAAATTATTCATATTAAACAAGAAAGAAAAAGGATTTCCTAAATATAAAAGAAGTTACATTTTACATTTATTTCTATGGTAATGGTTTTCTAAAACCCTTGTATCTTTAACAAAAAAAAGTTATTGTAACAAATAAAAAAAGACAATATAAGTAATAGATGTAGTTTGATAACAAAATAAGGAATTATAAGGTGTAATAAGAAATTATGAGGTTGGCCACTCCATATATTGTTTTAATGTTAGAGTTTCGCCTAGTTTTTTTTATCCACTGTGAGACTCTTTACAAATTTAGCTACTAGATGAAAAAAAAATGAATCAAATCGGACTTAAATTAACAAAGTTATTGATAAAGAAACTTCATCAATATTTTGAGTGGATCGATTATTTTGCCGGTGAGTGTATATATCTACATTGTCTGACTCTAATATTTGTAGTAAGTAATGTCCTTGTAATATTCATCTGTCTCAAAATATTTAAAAATTGACTACTGACTGCATGTGACCCATTTCACCACAATCACAATAAGAATTATCACTAAAACTGGAAATACGTTTTTATTTGCATGGGTCCGGAATTAACACTTGGGAAGTGTCGCCACGGTGGTGATGATGAAAATAATAACCGATCATTTGATATTTCTATAGCATTATAGAGCAGTGTTATTTATACATTGTAAAGCGGCAAGAGTAAGACAGCGACACGCGCGGCATATCCGCACCTCCTCGGCATACATTATTCTCATTACGTTGCGAAGCTCTTACAGACAATTGCGAATCGTAATAAACGTCTTTATTCTTAATTAAAGTAACACTAGCATTCCAAAGCACACTACCTAGTAAAATCATCAGATCTGCTAATGTGCTACCCTCTACATGTATATATACAAGTTCCACGTTAGGCATTACACCTCTTGCGCTAATGGTGACTTAGGAATTCTTAAAGGGAATTAGTAAACTTTAGGCCTTTTGTGCCTTCTAATGGATATGAAGAAGCGGAGGAGGTGTTTTTGGATATGGGCTTGATGTATAATGCTCAATAAGAATTTATTTCCTAGTTTTCCTAGCACATATTAAATAATTATGACCCAGAAGGTTCCCTTTATAATCCCTTTATATCAGATATAGGTATGCTAACTGTCTGACATAACCTTCCATAGCAATTTAATTTCTTCATAAATGGCTCATAATTATTTTTTTAAAAATAGAACGGCCACAGTAATTAACAAAAAAATGAGCGAGTCTGATGATGTGTAAATATCTCGTATGCGGTTTTTTCATATAAATAATTTTTTTTTAAAATTATTTTATATTATATATGTAGATAATTATATTTAGTTAAGTAATTGGTAAGACAATATTCCACCTACACCATGCTAACCGCCGCGCTGCCTTAAGAAAGCACCAATTATACGAGATTTGCAAAGCAAATAGCATTCACATGATAGTGCAGCGGTTCAAGCCCCGCCTTCCAAACCACCAAACGCTACCAATATTTAGACAACAAAATAAAAAAATCCCGTTTAATAAAAACTTTTTAACAACCCCAAAATAAGTAATATTCGAATTACTCAGGCTAAAAGGGGTTTTTTACCACCCAGGATTTTCCCCCTATCAATCATTAAATGTTTTTCATTATACAACACCTGAGAGAAATTCAACATTCCCCTAGATCCTTTAAATTCATTTTTGTAAACTTGTTCCTCTCTCTTTTTCTTGTTGTTCCCTATTCCCCTTTTTTTACATTTATTTATTTAACATCTTGTAAGCCACCTGAGGCACAAAACCAATAAACAAATTGTAAAACGTAGGTTAGGAAAATTTGCCTCATTAAGTTATATTCCTAAATACTCCGGCACTCACTATCGGCTGTCCCTCAACTGCCACGGCGCCTTTGGGCACGTGGATGCTTGACAGACCGTTGTGAGCAGTCTGGAATATTATATGTAGCACCAATGTCTAAATAAATTGTTTTGATTTTGATTTTGATTGCCTTCCAAACCAGGGATCGCGGCAACACAACTTACACACCATGGAGGTTGGTGCTGTAAACGCCATCTATCCGGTAGTAGCTGAATTAATTTAGTAGGTACTGTGCATGATAATTGATGGGTTATGATGTGAATCCGCTTTCACATTTCCGTCCGATTTCGTGAAATATACCCTCAAATCGCCGTAATAGATCTTAAAAGACTTCTAAATGCTGGCTTTTATCTCAAAAATCCGATTTGTAAGTCAGAAGTTCTGACTTTTATGATGGAATTCTGACTTTTATATAGGAATTCTGTAATGTAAGTCGGAATTCTGAGATAAAAGTAAAAATTTTTAAATGTTATAATTCCCAGACAAGAAAAGTCATAATTCTATCTTCAAAGTCAGAATTCTGACTTACAATTCAGAATTCTGGCATACTACTCAGAATTCTGGGTATTCTGACGTGTAGTCCATTGTTAAATAGACTGATGATATGTTGAATGTTCAAAATATCGAAACGAAATACCAACAAAATTTAATATAATATCAAGAGCAATGTAGTATAATTTAAGTGACCCCAATAGTCGGGATTAGAACACCTTAAAAGGACTACCTCAGGACTAAATTCCCACCTTATGTCCGACAGCGCTAATGTTTACTGCCATAAGGCTTTTATAGTATTATTTGCTTTGTTTAAAGAGTATTGGAAACTAAATTTCAATGCGAACATAAGTGATAGAAACCTACTTTTCTAAAAAAGATGAGTTAAAAAAATAATTTCATATTGATGGAAAATATGTTTTATCAAAGCTTAATATACATTCAATTTGCCCATATTTCTCGAATAATGGAAACATATTTTTGCCAATTATATTACATTAATGTATCGTCATGGTCCATAGTGCTGTAATTATATTTATCAGTTTTAAAAAGATAGATACGTAAGGCAGAGAAATATTTGTGTCGTATAATGAGAAATCATAAATAAAATATGAGCTACATAACAGAAAGTAGTCGTATTGATACTATTACTTAGATTCTTTCATCCAAACGCTTGAGTTGTGTAAATAAATAAATAAATAAATAATTTGTAATAACATTTGTTTCGTTACCTCGTGTTTATAAGTGAGATGTGTGCCAAAGAAACCAATTATATTCGCACTTAGTGATTAAAACGGAAGTATATTTTAATTTGCAGGTCGACAGCGGCGGCAAATTTATTTATATCAAAAACTAACTTTTAAATTAGATAAAAGTAGAACTTTCATCATAGACATAATTCACGGACATGCAGGCATGGCTGTAAAGACAGTGTCTGTTGCGAAATTAATTTATTTTTCTGCGACCGCTCTTTTATTTGCCCAAAAGGGCGCCCGGCCCGGTTATACGTTTGCTGTTAATTGAGAATTATTACAATTATTTTCAGGGGAGGAAGGATTTTCGTCAACGCGCGATACACCGTTTTTTTTTTAAATTGAGTGTTGCCAACGAATCTAGTGGATTTTTCTGCTGGGACAGATTGAATTAATATTCATTTAGTTCGTTGATTTTTTGCCTCAAATGACACCTGTACGTGTATCGGGATGAAGTATGGCGCTCTGGCTACGTGTCTCCTTAATTACCTCACCAACTGCAAAACCAAAATGATTAAAAGAATATTCGGTCAGCATCAAATACAATTTATGGCCAGCACCGATTCTGTTTCACCTACATACATTATTAGGAAGGTAAATTAAAAATGATATAACGTTGTTTGTGAATTAGCTAGAGGTTACAGAGATCATACGACATCTTCCCCCATTTGCCCCACATCCCCATCGCTACAGTTTTCAAAAATGCTACAAATATTATTTCAACCGTTAGTAACATCGCTGTTTTTTTACCTCGTTCTTCTCAACAATTCAACAATTTAATTAAGGATAATAAATAATTGTTGATTTATTCTTTACAGTAAAGTCAGTGAATTAGTACAGTAGATAGAGGTATGCAAAAAATAGGTGATAAGTCGAACTAATTCCCACAAAGACAGGGATTGAATTTTTGAAGTGAATACTTTTTTCGCCACATGAGAGTGATTTTTCAAGGTCGCATCACTACACATTTCATAACATTTTCGTCTCGCAAGTGAGATAAAGCATATGATAAATATGAGGGAGAGTGTTCTAAAGCAATTTTGATATACTTTATAAACGATCATGACAGAATCTGAATTAACCAGAATACAGTATTACTTATGCATATACTGCTGGATATATCTGGATTGGGCTTTTGAATCTGATCCAAATGGATGATGATCTTTTTGCGAAGGATGCGTCATTGCCACTACTTCAGTTTCTTCATGAGAAATTCGGTTTAGATATGAATAACGACCGGAACATTGCAAAAGTCTAGAAAACTGTGAGTGTAGAAAATACGTTCTTTGGCCGCCATCCTAGAAAAATGTAAAGTAATCATAAAAAAATTGTGTATGGTTAGGTAAATTCAGATTACTGAAAGTATTAGGGCAAAAAAGATTATATTGGATTTAAAAATTTGAAAAAAGAATAGTGGCCGAAAAACTGAAAGATTATGTACTGCTGAAAATTATTAACCAAAATACGTATTTTTACACACAACAAATAACAGTTTTTACCGATATCTAAAAAAATCAGACATCAAATTTCCATAATACTCTTCGTTGATGGCCATAAAACACACATTGATAGGAAACTAAGTGACCTCTGTACAAATCTAGAAATAATTCTTGTGGCCCTTTATCCTAATGCAAGTCGAATGGATGGAATATATAGATATGGAATTTAAAACGAATGAAGACAAAATTATATACTAGTTGTGGAAAGAATTACAACACACAAACAATGAAGAAACACACAAAGAGGAGATAACTATACCAACACATTTAGAAGAAAATTTACAAACAGAAACAGAAATACTAAGACAAGAGTAGAACGGTAATAGAATAGACTAGGTAATAGACTAGAATAGATGTAGGTAACTACATGGTTGTTACACCTACAGATCAAAATAACGATAACGTTTTTTTGAACGAAGATTTTGAGTGTTATATTAAAAACGTAAATGCTCTGAATGCTTCAGATGTTACACTTGCAAGTATGTCTAGATGGATGTATTGAGTGCACCTATTATCATAGAAAAGGACGGGATTTGACTTGAAACTACCATAGATAATTCTAAGAACGTCACTATAGATAATCCCGATAAAATTGTCATAGATAATCCGAATCAAATTACCGTAGATAATACTAATATTATTCAAGAAATTCCAGTTAAAGCCTTACATAAATATTTGCATTATCCGAACACGTCTCAAAGAAAAAATAAAAAAACATGCCAAAAAACTTTGTTCATCTTATCTTCGTCATCGTGCAAACAATTTCACGATGATAAAGAACTCAAGAAACAAATTGAACTCGAACACTCGAACAAAAGGAAAATAGAAAGAGGGAAAGAGAACAGAAGAAGGTTATCAGGGAAAGGGCTGCTCTCGAAAAAAAAAGAAATAGGAAACCGAAGGAGAAATATGGTTCAAAAAAGATTAAGCTCCATTCGAATAATAATACACCATTGAAGGTAATATTGCCAAGAAAGAAAAGTAAATCGTAGTTGCGAAAATAAGTTTCCATCGGGGGGGGGGGAGCTTGCTTCATAATAGCTTTTCCAAAAAAAAACTGAGCCTCCAACTCCACTCCCCCCTACCCCGATGAAAAATCAATTTGTTTTTTTCTATTTTTGCAACTACGATTCCCGATATCTCGTAAACTAATTATTCGATTTCGCTCAGCTTTAAATTAGCGTGTGCGTTTTGTCGTATTCTTCATTTTTTTTATATCAACTATTTCTTGTAAAGGCAAAAGCCTCCGGGATATGCATTAAAAACGATTTTCTCATGCTTTTAATTGATTGATTTTTACAGCAATCTGCCTTACTAATACTAAAATAGGTATATTATTATAGTATTGATCATTTCATTCTTTATAGCTTCTCACAGAAGGCGAAAAATATAATGCGACGAAAAGTTTATGAAATAAGTAATTATAATAATTTGTTGTTGCATCTTATATACTTGAAACCGCTGATAATCCAGCGTGGATATTATAGAATTTCCCGAGGATGAGCCCAAGCATAACCGCAGCAACGTATTGACGTGTTTGCCCCTACGTTATTGCCATTACTACCACCCCTTAATAAAAGGGAAGATTTTGCATATCGCTGATTTATTGACTCTCATCAATGCGCTATTGTAGTAGAGATGGACCCATTTGCATTAAGCCCTATCTCCTGAGATCACAGCACTCGATATTGGTTCTTAGAATGTGACTAAGCACTGCTCACGAGTGCTCGTTATCAGGCTATTTATTATACCTTACTAAATTATAGCAATATTTCATCAATAATGACGAAAACAGTAAGCCTTTATAGACTTGGATTTCGAATAAATCTCATCTGTTCCCGCTCCCGATCCGGAGAGGCCTGTAGAGTTTTATACGATTGCTTTGAGATGTTTCAATGTCTGATATTACAATGACATTTTATTATTATAAGTACACTTTAGTCAACACATGTATTTTTATTATTAAAAATACTAATTGTGCGTGTATATGGGACCCGTCTCACCAAAAATGTAGTCCACCTAGCAGCAAAACTGGACTTATTTCCATCAATATTTGCCGAGTTGTAATTTTTTTTATTGTCTCTTGGAGATGTACTTCTGAAATGCATATTTTAATATGCAAAAATGCATTTATCAAAAGTAATTGATCATTTTAGTTGACAAAGTTTATAGACGCTCTCACTAATGGAATAGACAAAACCGCGTTAAGATCCATCTCTGCTAAAAAAATCGGAATGGCATTGCTTTATTTCCTCGACTACTCTAGTGTAGGAACTCCGTTTCATTAATCAGCAACTTTAAATACCGTGTTCCATTTAATGAGTATCTATACAATATGGGGCCTATAATTCGATTATTATAAACGCTACACCACACGGAAAACGTCCTTGAAATTGTATATCTTTAATGTGGTTTGGATTCTCACTCTTCCAGAAGTGGCATTTTTTCCTATAAAAATACCAGCTATCGGAAAAACTTGCCTCATCGGTCCATATAACCTTATTTAAAAAAATGGATCATTATCTAACCTGTTCAACATAAACTGACAGAATTCTATTCTTGAAACATTATGGACTTCTATTAACCTTGTAACTGGTAAACATTTATAAGGCCTTATTTTATGTTTATGTAAAATTTTCCATATTTTTCCATTCGAGAAATTTAAATCCCTCAATGCACCAGCAATTGAGTTCAATGGATTTTCTTGGAAATATTTTCTCTTCAGTGACTTAGTTTGTGATAATTTTTTACTGTTTTGTATTGTTTATGTTTAAAATTGTTTAGTAGAAATACAATACGTAAATGTATTTCTACTAGGAATTACACGATGGTCGTAACGCATTGTATCGGATCCCAGTTAAGGTCACGTGTCGCATGATTCGAGGGAGCTATTTAGTTGTTTGTTTTCATATATGTGGACGTCATGGCAGCTGCTAATAAAAATAAAAGAAATGAACGTAAGTACCTAATATTAATATCGTTTTTTTGGAGAATAAGTAATTAATAGTAAAAGAAAGTTGCAGAATATTTGTTATGATAAGTTTAGTAGGACAGATAATAATTTTCTATCCCTTAAAAGCAAGGTATCTGTGATTATACTATGGGACCCAAACGATACCCTATTTTAAAATATTGTTTTAGGAGCGCTTACTGATGCAGACTTCAGGAAATCGCAGATAATTTGAACTTGGATGATTCTGACTAGGATGAAAATCTTCTTGATGACAACGATGAGAGGGATGGGTGGGATGACCCTACGGATATCGAAGTTTTGGGCACCAGCCAAGATGAAATGATTGCTAAAGATAATAGCAGTTCAGATAATGATTTGCCCTTACTAAATTTGATTCCGAAAAAAGAGAAGAAAATGGAAGAGGACAAATTTTGCGCCAAAACATGAAAAATATGCACCATGGTACCAATAGTTTCCGACAACTTGTCAAGAAATCGTTTTTCACCATTCGATCATGGCTCAAACTTGTTTACGATGATTCTGTATCCAAGAAGCAAATGATAGATTCTGGAAAATCAGACCGATGTTGGATCAAATCCAAAAAGCATATCAATAAAACGAAAGATCTCAAAACGTATCTATCGTTGAGCAAATGATTCCCTTTTATGGAAAAGTATTGACGAGACAATTTGTGCGAGGAAAACCTAACCCTGTAAGCTTAAAGGATTTTGTTGTGACGACTCCTAAGGGGATTCCACTTGATGTTCATGTGTATGAAGGAAAAGGCAGATCTACGGAATCCTTCCTAGTACATACACCAGGAAAAAGGGATGTTGATGGAAGGGTAGTTTTGAAACTTACAAATAGTTTGCCAATAGGAGTATCTGTTTTTATCGGAAGATACTTCATATCAGAGAGCCTGATTGACATACTACATTCTCGAAAGATTTATGTAACTGGTACGCTCATGAAAATCAGGATACCAAAAACTAATCTGTAGTTTTTAGCAGACAAAGATTTAAAAAAATCCAGAAGAGGCTCTTATGACATATTGGTTGCCGAAGATAACAAAATGGCTGTTGTAAAATGGTTCGATTCTAGACTCATCCATGTGGCTTCAGCAGAATTTGGAATTTATCCGCTAGGATTGTGCAAACGCTGGTTAGTACAGGATAAAAAATACATAGAAATCAATCGTCCATTAGCGATTCAGCACTACAACGAAAAAAATGGGCGGTGTGGACTTGCTGGACAGGGTTATGTCAAAATACCCCATGAGCAGTAGAACGAATAAATGGACAATCCGATGTATTTACGCTTTTATGGATTTTAACGTTGCAGCTAGCTGGCTACAATATAAAGAAGATTGCTTAGCTGCAGGAATTCCCAAAAAACACATTGAGGATTACTTGTCATTTAAGTTTTTGCTTGCCAAATCTCTTTTGTACTCGAAAGAAGAAAAAATATCTACTTCAGAGGAGAGTGATATTGAAAACGAGCCGAGTAGAAAAAGAAGAAAAAACGCGCCAATTCCTGATAAACGATTACGATCAAGGGAAGCTAAACATCTCCCCGAATACGTTAGTGAGGACCAAAAATCAAGATAAAAATGCAGATATCCCGGATGTAAAAACCTAACATTTTGCAAATGTGTTGCGCGCAACGTTTTTGATGTTGCAGTATTCAAAGAAATTGTTTTTCTAAATGTCACCAATAAATGTTAAATTATCATTTCCTTGTTTTAATGTCATAGTCCAGACCCAAGATATCATTAGTGATACCACAATTATTGGAAAAAGTACAAACTCAAAATTTGTTTTTTCGTTTGTTAGTGTTTTGGAACCCCATAAAATGATTTATTGTACTTGGCATAAAAAAATTCACAGCAGTTTCCTCTTGGGCGCGAGGAGGCTATATTTCCGTTGAGCAGTCCGCATTTCTATTATTTTTGTAAATATAAACTGATAAAATTTTGTATTTTTCCATTTCACTAAAACCGATTTTGTAACAAATAACAATCTCATAATATTAATAAAACAGATAATGGCAATTTTTATTCAATTGTTTCTAATTTCGAGCACGGCCAACTACATCTTAAATTTTACAACGCTATTTGTAGAGAATAAATTTTACAATAAATATCTCAAGAACCGTAAACCTAACCTAAATATTTTTTATTTCACACGAAACATGTCTATCCAAATATGTAAAAATATACAGAATGTTCAACTTAAAAATACATAGCAATGAGTGAATATCTCTTTTGTGAGACTCAATTGTTTATCTGTTTCCATATTTAAAATCTGCAGAAAAAAATACTAAATTTTCATATATGGCAATTTGTCCTAAAATTAAAAATAAGGGAGTTAAAGGGAGAGGGTGATGATGCTGTACATATTCAGATTCAAAATTCAAAATCTAGTTGTCTCTTGAATGTTGAAATTTGAAGCCAACATCGCATTGCATGTGACGTCCTTTCAATCGAATAAAGTAGTAGAAAGACATCTTGGATCTTGAGAGGATGGTATCCAAAAGGAAACTCGTGTTTACAAACTTCTTACACCTTTTTTAAAATATTATTTAAAAATTTATACTCATTTGTATTGGTAGCTTCATACTGTTTTACTGTCTTCAAACTATTCGAATTTTATGGTCAAATTAATACTCGGTTATCGCAAGGTATTAAAAAATGGCTATCTTCCCGCGTGGCATTGCCAAGGTCCTGGCGTTTCTAATATCTAATATCTGAGTGGGACACGAACTTATAGATTTCCTCCGATATTCAAATGAAGCTCACCCTTGTTGAAGGGTTGCGAATATTCACAATCATATTTTCTCCAAGGGTGAACACCCCGCCGAAATGGCTTTCGAGCCTTTGTGTGTACACAGACACAGATTTTTTAACAGGTTTTTTGTTTGTTTTAGCTAAAGGGTTCGAATTTTGCATAAATTAGTTTCCCGATTGCGATAGAATTTGTTTGCTTTTTAAGAGATCACTATCTACTAAATGCGCCAAATGGGCCCCAAGGGAAACTGAAAATTAATTATCCTTATCATGAAACGACATTAAAATTTGCTGGTAAGAATTTGTTCTATAGCTAACAATTTAGAAACACCTAAAAACTATGTAGGAAAAATTTCTTTACAAATTACCTATTAGCAGACCTGATTAACTGATTTTTTTGTTAGGTTTAAACTTTGGTTTTTGTCTCTGTATATAGCGTAAAGTTATTGTATAATACTTTAACGGTTTCATAATATCAAAATTATACTATTTCACAATATGGATACACAAGTAGCCCTCGCTTTATACTGAGCCGTTGCAGTAAATTTCTGTACGTCCCACACAGATATAGTACATTAAGCATTGACATATACATTCGATTGAAAGGGAAACTGCTAACCCTCGAGAGGGGCTGAGGATTTGCATATCCCCAGCCGATAGTAGCCAATATACAACACTTGACAAAGGAACGGTCGTGTTAAGCCACTGTAAAATGTTCTTGTAAACATTCCACTTTGTTTTGATAGCACTGAGTGCATCGAAAGTCACCCAAAGTGTGATATTTTCAATACGAGATCTGAGAGACGTCAGTGTGTTAGCAGGTACGGTGTTGCAACTCTTTTCTTTCCTCGTCGCTATATGAAGAGCAAATCTTCAGTCAACCAGGTACAGAAAAACGGGATAAATTTGATTACTCGTGGAATATTCTCACATTGAAAATTTCACATTATTATAACCATCTATATGCAAGAGAATGTCTTAATTTTTACTAATAATTCTCGGATAATTATCTTGTGAATTATAATTAGAAGAAGAAGTAGACGAAAAAGAAGCAGAATATGTCCAATACTAATTTTTTGACAATTTTCTCTAATAGCGCACCTGTTTTTTTTTTTGGTGGTACAAATTTTGTTGGTACATTTAGATAACTTATTAATGCTAATGTGTGTCTTTTGCAATACTTCTACTTTTCTAATGTATTCGCGAATCCAGATAAGCGATACGTCACCTGATGCTGACGAGAAATTGTAATAGTAGCATGAGGGAGAAATATTTAATCCGTTTATAGGATACTTACTCTATTTACTTCTCTATTGAATCCTTCTCATTTATTATGGGCTCCAGTTTTTTGAACACTGAGTTTTATTTATTTAATTGAAGGATCACTTTAGTCATTAGCACTCTATCATCTTAGAGGTGGTCCAATTAGGCTTATTAATTTTTATATATTTTATATAAAATTTCTTTAAAAGATTATTTGATAAATGAAGTTAATAACTCATCATACTTGAATTTAATTGTATACAAAACTTTTGTTAAAAATGTTAAATTTTTGATAGGCTCAGAGTTGTATTAGTTTTTAAAATTATACCCTGAAATTGCAAAACAAGAAATAAGAAGTTGTGACTGCATATGACTGTTTATTTTATTTGATTTGGTTATTTTGAAAACAAAATTTTAGAACCTTATTCCTACCCTGCGATAAAAATCTACATAAATTAAATCTAATTACATGGGACCAAGTCCTCTGGACACAATATTTCTTAATATTAGCAAATTTAGAATTGTTTATTACCTTGTTATAAAATATGTTAATCCTTTTATGAACTTTCACAAAACTTGTTACTTTCGATTTCACTTATACGCGAACTACACACTGCTTCTAGGCTCTGGTGGTGGTGTCATCTAGCGGGATATCGCTGCACTGCCTCTGGAATGCTGACTGCCTTTCTGGTATCTCGCCTTGGGATTTATTTACCCTCAAATTTATATTACTTGCTGCTGGGCTGTAGTTTTTACCCTGTTATCACTTTAATCACTGTGAAAGTTTGTTTCCTTTTCTTATTTGATATATTGACTGCAAATTTTCTTCCACTGGGCTGGGATGCTACCAAGCTTTTCCCTTTTTTACTCGTAAAAAACACTCGACGAAAACACTTATTCATGCAGTTTTCCTGCTTCTAGACCATATACACTGGTATTATTGCTTACTTAGCACAAATTAACACTTAGTATTTAAATTTCCAATTACTTTTTTGTAATAAAAATTATAAAATTCATGAGGGTGGCTGTTGCTTTTTTGAACGCCGTAACGAGATTCTCTATAATTTGTTGGTAGTTGCTACGGATATACCGTATTAAAAACAGATCCTGGTTACCTACTTTCTTGTTCTGTTATTTCACCAATAAGATTAATTCGCAATATTTGATTTATTTAATTTCACTCTAAACTATTAAACGTTGATTATCATATAATATACTTTTGAATTCTGAATAATTTCATAGAGATAATTTCAATTTCTGTCGTGTAACTTCACTCTCTGTGTTCCCTCCACATTTTTCATTTTGCTTTCTAGCTAAACGCTGGAAACCCTTGTTTACACTTATGCTTTTCCATTTATCCCTTAATTTAGACAGTCTATTAGTGATTGATATGTGATAATTATTAGTATGACTTGTCTATTGTAATTTCACTCGAAATAGATTTTTGTGCCCATTAATTATGTAGTTATAACGATATCATGTTTTGAACAATCATGCGCGTAGCTAGTTGGCGTTCAGCCATACTCTGTTCTCTTGGTTATAGCAAGTGTTTGTTTGCGCTTATACTATAGTCTGTTCATTAGCTGTAGGCTACTGAATGTAATGTAATTTAAATTTGTTGCATTTACTGTATTTGATTGCCGATTTAGGTTCTATATTCTCGTTTATCTCAATATATATTGATGTTATATTATTAATATATTACATAACCTATGTTCTTATGTAGCTTCCAAAGCTTTTAAAACGGCCGCGAGTGGCACAATAACTTGAGGATTATGTGGCTCAAGAAAATAACATACTAATGTTATAAATTTCATCTATCAAACGACGAAAATATTTCAACATTTTTCCAGATTAATCGAATGGAAAATATAGTATATATTCATAGTTGTGAATGAGTAATAAATGCATGAGTGGATGTATTGTTTTCGTTTTTTTTCCATTCACACCAAAGAATAAGTTTCCAATGTATTTATATTCAAGAATATTTGACTTATTTTCAACATTCTATGGAATGCTGTTCTATTTACATTCAATAGATATTTCCTATTCGTTTGACCATTAATTGCCTTGTATTTATTTATGTATATAGGTCGGAGTGTAATGGTACAACCTCACTACAGCACTTAGGCCTCATTAGCCACCTTGTAATTTCCTCCCTTTTTTTAAGTAGAGTTCTTTTCCTCAAACCATCATATTTATTGCGGGTGGCTTGGTGGCAAAGTCTCTTACAATTACATAAATTGTAAGCAAAATTGATGGCATGTTTCTGAGTTACCGAGATTTATCAGTCTGTCCTCATTACTCTCTCTCTCTAATTTTGATTTGAGATGATGATTGGTATCATAATTTCACAGTATTAGTATTATTGGAATCGTGTGAACAAAGCAATATATAACCCAATGTTTTGAAACATTCATTCATCATGTGGTAATGATAATCTATCAAAAGTTACGCTTAGGTCACGAAGTGTGTGATATCTAGTAAGAACAACGTTGCTGGTTGAAAAATTATAGTGTATAGATTGGACTTTAAAAGAGTATGATAAAACATTACAATTCTTTATCTTTAGTTGCAAATTATTATTAATACACCGATGGTTCATGCTATCTAATGTATCGTCAGCATGTTAGCGACAGCTTACATCTAATTTATTTACGAAATCATTTATAAATATATTAAGAAATAGAGGGCCAAGTACGGAGCTCTGGAGTATACCAGATCCAGATACAAATAGTTTTGATTGTTTCCCGTAGTCAACATGTCCACTCCTGTTTATTAAGTAGGACATGAAAAATAGCAATAAACATTTGTAAAATTATATATTACTTAATTTTATAAGGAGAATGGCATGATCAAGCCTATCAAAAGCCTTTGTGAAATCCGTGTAAATCAAGTAAACTTGGGAGTTGATTGATTGAGTTGATCTACTTTTAAAGAACCCATGGTGATACTCACTAATATGATTTTTAACAAATGAAAAAGTTGGTAAATGCAACAGAATTTTGTAAGCTGTCGAAAAATTATTTATAAGAGTTATTGGCCATAAGTGAAAGATAATTAGCCAAACACATTTCTCTGGGAAAATAGTAATATAATCGAATTTACTTCGATATGAGTGGTAAAATCATTTTCTTTGCATATTACTATTCTATACTAAATGTACTAACGTGGCCTGTGCGTTAATTAGCCAACCGAAGAGTGCAAAATCCGGTAGAAGTCGCACATAAATCCATGAAATATGCAGAGAACGATGCGCGGTTCGTCATTTGTGCAAACAACAATCACGGAACGTATCTGTCTCAATTAGCAGCAACCGCAACTTCTGCAAGTTATATGTCTTTGGTTGGGAAGGAGACGCGATTTAAGATACGGGATCACGGTGTGTGTGCGATAAATCCGGCCACAGCCTTTATTTACAACACCTTAGGCATTACGGGATAGTATTAATTACTCAGAATTAACCCACATGGGCTGATTCTATGTAACTCGCCCCAAAACAATGGATTTATTTACACATCATTTTCACATCAACGAACCACGAACACAAAGTCTAGATATTTCTTTATATTAATTATATACATATATTTTTCAAACCTATGAGTACTCTAGTCCGACGTTCTTCTTGCTATGTATTGCTTAATGAAAAACGCACATATTTACCCACGACAGCTAATAAAATACCGCGAAATCGCGGTTTGGATGTCGACGTGCGCAATTTTAAAAAATGAACCTGTATCTAGCTTGTTGAACACAGATGTGTCAGCTAGCGTTTTGTAAAAGGCATACAGTTAAGTTAAATGTGGTGAAAACATTTAGCAGAGCGGTGACAATGTCTATTGCACTCGCTTCTCAAAACGAGAATATTAGGGTGGATTATTTCTGAAATAAGGGTGGAATTTACAATTTATATCAAATGTTTAATACGTCAGTGACGATTTGTAACATAATATTCGCTCGGCATACTTTTAGTCTACGTCACGTATGCCTACGAGGTGACACTCAATATCTAAATGATGCTAATTTCTAACCTATAAAGTTACTGAAATACTCGTATAATCTATATATATATATATATATATATATATATATATATATATATATATATATATATATATATATATATATATATATATATATATATATATATATATATATATATATATATATATATATATATATATATATATATATATATATATATATATATATATATTGTAATAAAATATGATTTTTATTATAATGTAATTTAAATTCAGATATTGGTCACCAGCCTCTCGTTGTGCTAGATATTTGAAATAAAATATTGAATGGTGATACTTTTGATGTTATTGTTTAATTTTAAATATCATGTTAACGTTGAGAGAATCTATAATTCTTTTATTAATATTTTAAGTTAATTTAGAGAAATGTTGTGTATCTTTGAACGCCTAAATATTTTAATATATTATATAAATGTTTATTATACCTAATGCTGAAATACTACCCTGGCAATACTCAGTGCCTTAGTCCAAATGTAGTATTATGGTCTTACCACAGTAGTCGGTTCTGGGAAGATGCTGATACATCTCAGTACACACATTCAAATAATATGTTAATATACAAATTTATTATAAATTTAAGATATGCAGAAATAGGTAGTTTCATATAAGATTATTAAAAGCAAAGTATTTTTAAAGAGAAATAGGAACTATAATAAAAAAATAATTATCAAAAAACAGTAGTTAATAATGAGAAATAAAAAAACAGATAAACATACCAACTTTGGAAATATGTAATATATATTTATACAAAGAGATATTATTATATAGATTAATAGACTTATTAATAAACTAGAAATGTTTAATTGAAAACAGCTACGTGTCTTATTTTATTTTAATATACAATATATAATGTATTATATAATTAATGCATATAAGCAACACTTACTACACACTGCTATGTCTAATGAATAATTGGAAACTTTTATTAAACATTGCTGTTTTACGTGATTTCTATACAAATTTTTAAAGAATTTATTAGATATTAATCAAATGTGGCCGCTCTAAAACGTTATATGATCGATAAAATAGCTTATATGATTGTTGTTGATATTGTTGAGCTCAAATTTGCATGAAATTTTGTATGGTAAGTACTTATTATCATTTGTTGAAAGTTTTTTATACTTTATATATTACTAATTCGTTATAATTTTAATAAGCTAGCTTCATAAAAGTGAAAAGATACCTTTGGTTGCGTAGATACCAGGAAAATATACCAATCCTTTGAGGATGTTCATAGGTGCTGGAACCTGGGTAAATGCTACTGAATAACTACAGGATATACCAGGAACAATTCTGGCACTACTTGAACGAAACTTTCTTCAAGGTTTTACTTAACCTCACCTATTCTTTACCTCACGTAAGGCTTTGACTTTAAATTAAACCGATTTTAATTACTATTTTTAATAAAAGAGTTCGCAACAAATTTCGCCATAGTCTCCGCTTTGTATTTTCGTCGTTGCTATTCAATACAGTGTTTTTCAACAAGATTCTTTGTTTGTACAAACCGCCACTAAACCTTCAAGATCCACAAAATCGTATAAAAGCTACGTGTAGGGATATCAGGCAAGATACTTTTGAAAATGTGCGCTACGAATTTCAGCAACGTCTTTATTATTGAATGGAAAGAAATCGTTCACATTTTCAACACTTAATAAAGTAACATAAATTTATTAGCTAGTTATTTCTATTCATTTTTAATTTTTTTAAATGTTTTTAAATACCTAATTATGCAAAATCACAACCAATTTCCAAAAATGATGCACTGCTACATTGGCCATGAAAAGGGATTTAAGTTAGCATTACATTAATAAAATACTCTTCTAAAGTAACACGTCAAGCTGGAAACTCTCTGTGATTGGTCTGTGATTCGAGATGTTCTAGAAACTATTATAAGTAACGTAGAGTTTATAGAAGTTGGGCTTGATTCTTTCGCAGAAATGGAAGTGGATATACCTGAATTCTCAGACGACTCTATTAATTACCCCAATTATGAAGCTGATTCAACCACAACGACAGATAGTGAAGAAGAAGTGCCAATGCAACAAGATGAAGAGGAACCAAGTACTACAAAGAAGAAAATTAGAAAAATGAAGAAGGGCCCTAAGGAGTGGAAAAGAAACAAAACAAAATCCATCAGGAATAGCGGACAGGCCTATGTTACATTTAATAAACGTACACATGTACCACCTAGACAAATGAAACCTCCTTGTGGGGAAAATTGTAATTTTAAATGTTCAGTTAAATTCTCCGAAGTGACATTTTTCGAGAATATTGAGATCTGGCTGATATTGTCAAACAGCGATCATTTATTGTGACACTGATCCACGAATTAGTTCGAGATGGTAATGATACCATGTCGTTTAAAGGCAGGCATGAACGAACCAATAATAATGTTTTCTATTTAGTAAAGGACGATAAGAAAATAAGGGTTTATAAATAAGGTGTTCTTTATTTCAACTTTGGGTTCGCCGTATTCGAAGCGTGATAGCTGAGAGAAAAGAAGAAATTTTTTAAAATAAAAGGGGAAACCAAAAGAAAATACCGGATGCAAAGAATGATATACGTGCTCATATTTCATCCATTCAGTCCAAATCAGTGCCAAAAATGTGTTGTGTACGAAAATGCGGATGTTGAGGAGAGAAAGAGAATGGACTATGACTACTTAAAGCAGCAAAAAGAAAAGCATCTAAGATGAAAAGAAAAGGAAGATAAAGAAAAACGTAGTGAAGATTATCGGGTTAGTTGTTTTGACTTGCAGGCTACATTGCCGACATCCAAGGGCGACGTTTCATCATTTTACTACTGCAAATCCAAACTCTCGACTTATAAATTTTACTGAGTGTGGTCTTAGGGACCTATACTATTCATCACGTCAGCCAAATACAAAGAGGGTATCACATACCCCTCTCCCGGATCCCCCGCAAAAGTTACGTGGCAACCAATTTAATTTAACCGATCTTGGGCAAGACCGACAATAATAATGCACCTAAAAAATTACCACGTATATGTATATCCCTATATTTCTTGTAATAATTAATACGCAATTAGTGTGTATATCGTGTCTGTTCATATTCTTCCAAATGCAGATGGCATTACATTGCTCGTAAGCTGAACGTACCCTCCTGGCGATATTTTCATCGATCAGCCCCGTCCCTTAGCCGGGGACGTCAGTATAGTATGTATTCAGACATATCCAAATAGCGGCCCCCGCAAAAAATGCTTAATGTCACAATAGTCTAAGCGTAGGTCCGTATAAACGCTACCGGGAGACCCCGCGTAAGCGGCATTTCGAGCCACAAATCATATGTCAACTCGGGAAATGACAAAAGAGATATCAAATATCCCCGCCGAAAGAATTCATTCGGTGAGGTTCGAACGTATTTAAATTTAAATATAAATTTTTTGTTTCGCTATTTACGACTTTGATAGATTAGAGTTGTGCAGTTAGACGGGCCTCATAAAACTTGATGAAAACGCTGGTTTTTAGTTCCAGATAATGGATAGTAGTTGTAGGATTACTTTGGGGAGTTATTCACGAAATTCGCACACAATATTTGACCGCAATAAAGTGTATGCGAAAAATGAGAACAATATTAACATTTGAAAAAATACTGATTATCTTTTTTTGCGTAATATTTGTGAAATGTGTCAACTTTTGATATTCATTGATTTTCATACGTTCTGGATTCTTCTAAAAAGCTATTATTCAACCTCTTCTTTTACTATGGACTTCTTGCTACCATGGGCGAAATGTTTACTATGGACTTTTTCACTATGGATTTTTTTTACTATGGACTTTTTACTATAAACTTTCTTTACTATGGACTTTTACTACGAACTTTTTACTATGGAATTTTTTTACTTTATAGCTTTCTCACTTTGGACTCTTTTTTGACTATGGACTTTTTCTGCTACGGACTTTTTTACTACGTACTTCTTTACTATGGACTTCTTTTAATATGGATTTTTTTACTATGGACTTTTTACTATAGGCTTTTTACTAAGCACTTTTTGACTATGGACTTTTTTCCTATGGGCTGTTTAAACTATGAACTTTTTTACCATAGACTTTTTATTACTATGGACTTTTTTACTATGGACTTATTTTATTATGGACATGAACTTTACCTCCTGACCTCGCAACTACTTAAGAGCGTTCTATACTAGGGGCCATATTGAAATTAGTAAATTCAGTGAATTTTTAATATTGAGCCCAGTACCTGTCGTAATAAGTCTATGCTTGGCAAGTAGTTTTAGAATTAAAGTAAACAACAATTAGAACGTTTCTGAAAATGATATACCAGATCAAAGGGACCAACTTTCTATCCTGTCTGTTATAAAAATAAACAAAAATGGCAAAAATAATTTGCCATTTTTCGTCAATTCGTAATTCCTGATATTTGTTCAACACAGCTCTTGTAGCCGAATGTTGAATTGGTATTTAGTGCATTTCTTTATATTTTCAACACTACCAAAAAGGAATATTACCGACATATTTCATATGGAAAGGATGTATCAAAGATTAGTTTGCAGATATCAGTCATTGCGCTGAAATCTTAAATTGAATTTTCTATATTGCAATATAGCGACAAAAGAGCTCCAGTCGAGGCTATCTGGACAGACAGACAGATAGATGGAGGCGGTCATTTAAAGCGTTATTTAAACTTTCATGACAAACACAATGGTAGAAAATTTCAATTTCGCATCCAAAGTTGCTATCAATTAAATGATAGTACCTAAATTAGGCAAATAGTACCCAAATATTGAAAATATCACCAGACCATATCAACACGTCCCAACGCCGGCATAGGCAAAAATTTCCGTCTTGTCATAAAACTGCCGCAGTCTTGAATATGTATTTTGACAAAAAAAACCATTCGTGATCTGCCTCAAAAGCCCCGAGTTACAGGTTTTGAGTCGATTCACACTTTAAACGGCAAAATTTATTCGCCATATTGAGCCGTAATTTTGAATATTGATTGATGTTGGTATTTTGTTGACTTCTCACTGATATAAATGTTTATCGAGTTTTGTGCTAATTACTAAAAAAAAACACTACATAAATAAACTATGATCCTGAACCATTATATGTTACACTCGGAGTAGTGATAACGATTAAAACTGTTTTAATAGTTAAAGTTAAGTGTTAAAGTTTTAATCGTCTCCGGATGATGCCAACTTGGTTGGCGAAACGCGCGTCGAGCGAAGTGAAAGTGTTTTGGTGTTTGTGGAAACTACTCCGAGTGTTACAGTTACATCAAAGGTTCCAGCCCTATCCAGTAGCATTAGATGTTAAAAAAATAGTTAAAGGTCTTAATAATTACTCATAAACGTATTTTTAAAACATTTTTTTGTTTTGTTGCTTTTTAAAATATTTTTTTTAAATAATTGAACGAATTGTTTTTCAGTTCATATTGGCTTTTAGTTCTCAACAGTCACAACATCAAGTATTTGTACTGACAACAAAATTACTGAAAAATATGAGAACGAAATTTTTTGTGACATTTTTCCTAAAGACACATTAAGAACTGAAAAACTAGTTCAAGATAAAAAATGTATAATCGTCAAATCATAGTAGTACACGGAAATTAGTCAAATTTATGAGGAATAGAAGAAAAAAATTATAATAAACAGAAATTTCTAGGATAGTTAGCTCATGTGTGTAAGAATACATATCAAAAAAGTTCCCACCCCTAAGTGGTAAGCTTCATCTCTAACTCACCCCCTTTAAGGACACCACACTGACTTTTTACAATATCTTTTAAACGCTTTATCTTAGGGACAAAACATAAGTATAGAAAAAGGCTTGTAACAAATTCTCTACACAAAAGTTTCTATGGTATGTGTATCGATTTTTGTATTATTTTTTATGTTAATAAATCGTAAACTGTAGGTTTAAACAAACATAAAAGCCTCACTATATTGAATACGGTGCTTAACCGAATACAACGCTGATACAGTTATAGTTCAAAGTGTTATACAAACAAGTTTTACATCAGAAACGGTCGTATTTGTAGAACAAGATGTCGATCTCCGAACTTAATTATTGCCCTGATGCCAACTGAAAAGGGTATTCGACTACTAAGACTACCAAGGTAATATAAAAGCAAGAATTTATAGTTCTAAAAATTTACAGTTGTCAAATGTCCTTAAGAACTCAAGAGAAATAGTTCTCTTTTTTCATGCATTTAGTGGTAGTGACACAACGTCTGCCTATTTTGGAAAGTGCAAACTCCAAACTATTAATTCATTAAAATCAGAAAGAAATTTACAAGAAGTTGTTAAAACCTTTAACAAACTAAATGCTACAAAACAGGATATTACTGAGGCTGAGGAAATATTTACTCTTGCACTATATAAAGCACAAAAAAATGAAAACATCAATACATATCAGAGGTATGTTCTGTTTAACACCTCGGTTGGAAATTCTAGTCAAACGGTTACTTTGGCAAAGCTACCCCCGATGTTTGCAGCTTTGCAACAACATTCGTTCGTCCAATTTAGGCTTGGTATGGAAATGTTTTAGAGCCAGAAGAATGGGGATGGAAGAAATTGGGTGATATTTTAATAGCGGTTTTAACTACTGAAGCACCAGCTCCCTTATCAATTTTAGAGTTAATTTCGTGTGCTTGCAAAAAGGGCTGCGGAAATCGATGCGGATATTTCAAGGTAGATTTAAAATGTTCGATTATGTGTATGAACTGTCACGGACAAGGATGCTTTAATACGGAACGGACCGATGCAATTGAATTTGAGCAAGAATACCTTTATAGACCTCAAGGGAAAATCACAAAAAAAACGAACCGACAAACTCTACCTCCTGGGTGGTGTGGAAACGAGTTTGGTTTAGAAATCGCTAATGACTATTTTTGGTTCTTGTTAAATTCTATATATTTTATAAAAAGTTGTTGAAACCGAATCTTACAAAAAATTAGTGGCAAAATATTAGTGAGGTTGGATAAATACTGTGTTGCCATCCAAAAGCGTTTTTGTTACCTACCCCTAACTTTGCCGACGCGACGATTGACATGAAAACGCTTGATAATCTGCAAACGACTTATAGGAGATGTTTTATAGAGAATTTAATTCTGAATATTTTTTAATTCTTCTATTTTTGTCGTAGAATATAATATTTTCAAGATATTATTAACATACCAGCGCAGTGTCATTATAAGGGTGAAAAAGGGATGAAGCTTACCAGTTAGGGATGGGAACTTTTCGATCCTGTATTGCTACCCCTATGAACTGTCGTTTCAGCAAATATCAGCTTATTATAAATTGTTTCTTCTATTTTTGCCAATTGCCGTGTACCATAGTATTTAACTTGAAATTAGTTACCATTAACAGCTCAGACCAAGAAAAAAAGACCACTAAGAAAGCGGAATAGATGAAATCACCTAATCACCTAGTAAAACGATATTAGTTCACTAAACCTTATTAAATTAAATATTTGAACTTATGGCGGAGGTGCTGGGGGTTTGCTGCAGCTACTATAATATCTATTATTATCAACGGATTATCAACTATTATTATCACCGCTGCAATTTTCATCTTATGTGGATATACTGACGCCTCAAATTTGGACTTTAGAAAACCACATTCTGTGCAATATTTCCTTTCTTTTATCTTATAAGTAAAAAAATATCGCTATTTTATTCTAGTGCTATGCCGTGGAATATAATATCGCGAAATTTTTTTATATTTTTTTAAAAGAAAATGACGCGTAGTTAATACACCAAAAACTGCTTTCTCAATTCTTGAAGTGTAACGTTTCCAGGTTTCTTAAGAGTCTCTAGTATAATGTCTTTTACGTCCACAAGTTAATGAGATATCCTGCTAGAGCCGAAAGACATTTTGCACACTTATTTAACTTTTTATTGTTTTCATATCTGTGGCATAGGAGCGCTTATTTATTACCGCCTTAAACCAGCCATTTCGGCGCTATCAAAACAACTTCTGCGGTAGCTCAGAGGTAATCAAAGTATTTGGGAATAATACGGGCCGATAACGTATTTTATTTGGATAACGGCCCCTCGGGGACCGCGACAGATATGCTGTCGTCCTGAAAAGGACTCGCCAGGACTCAGGAGAGACTCTAAGGACTGCACACACATCAGGGTAGCCATAGATGTGTAAAATAACCTGTTACGCACTGCCACGTTTCTTTTATAGCGGTCGGCTGTGGAAGTTCGCACAGGGGCGCCAGCCAGAGGGACAGAATGTTACGTACTATATACACTAAATAAGTACAATAATTTTTTTGTTAAATCTAAATTCCAGACGCCTAAATAAATATAAAATTATCGTTAATGCATCTAACCGCTTTTATTTCGAAATGTGTATTAGAAAATCTCCGGAGGACTTGATAATAGATATTTTCCTAATTTTAATCGAACTGCTGGATATTACCAATGTTAGACCAATGTGTCTTTTTGCCAGTTATGTACAAGTTACCTTATAGCCTTATTATTTCATGTCCAGTGTTTTAAATTACTACACAAGATAGTTTGGAAAAACCTTTCTATTCTGTTTTATTAAAAGCAGCTCATAAGGACTTATTATCAAACAAGGGTACGCCAATGTTCCGCGGTGTCTTTCTGACATTCAAAGGGATATAGAGGATCGCATAAGCGGGAAAATATTTCGATTACTTTATTATGTAGAGTTTGTCAGTGCAAAAAACCCAGGGGAAATAATAAGTTTGGATCGAATAACGTAATGAGAAGGGAGATACATTTTATACTAGCTAAATTGTACATTGTCTCATGGACATTTGATAATAGTAGAATGTTTCATATGTTATATATGTTTATTTATTTTTTTAGGCATCGAAGGCACAGGGGAACACTAATTTCAAATGACTTGGGCACAATTTAAAAAAACAGTGTACATAAATACGTATTGGAATTAAAAGAATGTATTTTACTAGATACCGCCTTTTCGTGTTTTATACTTGCCCGTCTTTTTTTCGGAGCTGCGTCCGATTTTAAAATTAGTAGCACGCCCTTTAGCCATCAACTCAAACCGCAGAGATAAGCACCGAGAAAATTTTAATTACGCCGCCCCTTGCCCTTAAAAAATGTCCCATCTTTCGATCCCATCAGTTGATTTCAATTATTTATAGTTATTTTAAGTCGAGCGAAAAATGAAAAATAAACCGGGCACTTTTAATTTTTCCTTCCCCCCTGCCTGTTTTCCGTCTCATTTCAGCCCTTATTGATTTAAGGGTTGTTTTTTAATCAAGGCGCCGACAGATAACTAGAACTTGGGAAAATTATCATTTTAAAATATTACCGAGACCGTCCAACCCCTATTCCGATGCGGTTTGGGTGGTTTTTATTAATTAAGGGCAACAATATTTCATGATTGTTGATTATCTGATATTTTTTGGTATTCATAACCGCAGTTGAGGATTTTTCATCGGTGGACATGGAGGAAGAAATTGGAAAGTGTTCAGTGATGTTTTATAAAATTGCTGTGTTTTAAATTAGAAATTGACACACCAGATTATGACTTACTGAACAAATTTTCAGTTTTGGTGTGGCATATATAAAATTAAAAGTAAATTCCCAAGTTCCTACTACTTGCTGATAAAATTCTACGTCACTGAACGGTACTTTCAAACCAATTACGTACAAGTACTGTGTACGTACAAGTACCTCGAACAATATTTGGACGTCGTTATGCAGAAACCTACCAACCAACAAAATCGGTATTAGGAGAAAATCGATGATAAAGATTGTGAAATAAAACTGTTATCAGATCGTTACCAAAGCAATACTTTGGTATCAATTATATTTGTCATGTAAATAGGTATTTACATACTTACAGACCAGGAAAATTTGTTTTTCCTTTTTGAAAAATTAATTAAAATTTGTGGGTTGGTAGCTTTATGCAAATTTAAGGATCATTTAAAATCAATATAAACAAGGCTTAAGAAATAGAAATTTTATTTATAAAAAAATCCAAATTATAAAATATTAAGCAACTTCGTTGTCAACTTCAGAATCAAGACCATTTACGTTAAACCCATCAACATCTTCTTCAATATCAGCATCTCTCTTTAAATTGGAGTAAAAATCAAGGAAGTCTGACGGGATGAGATGCATAATTTCTTGTAGGTTTTTAAGTTTCTTTTCGGCTATACTCTTGCCATTTGGCCAGAGAGCAATAAGATCTCGAAAAATACTTTCATCGATTTCTGGACCCTTTCTGTTTACCATCTTTTTAATGTTAATTTCTTCACTTGGCGCATCTAAATCGTTTTGCTGAATTATTATAAAAAACGGTTTATTTTTTTCTATCCGTATAGAGCGAATTTTAAACCAATTAAGTTTCATGCCTTCCACCGTTGTTTTTCTGTTAACAATCTTTTTTTCAATGTTTTTTATGGAAAAGAAATCACTGCACTTCATTTCATTGACAATAAGAGGCTTCTTTTTTCTACATGTACGCATGACATTCATATATTCAGACGGTGTATACAATCTGTTTGATGTTTTAAATCCGATTCGATGTCGGAAAAATCAGAATCGTTTGGCAAAAAACTGTGACCAGCATATAAGAATTTAAGGGTTATATCGTTCAAATTTGGAAACGTATGCAAAATGGATTTTAATAAAAGTGTAAGCTTAATATTTCTATTTTGGCCCCCGCCTGAGTCGCTCCATAGTATAAGATGTCGAACATAAGGAGATAAATATGTTTTAACATGTTTCAGTAGACATGAACCAACTTCCTGAGCCCCTCTTACGGCAACGCCTTCTGCCCAAACATAACAATATCCTCTATTTTCCGTTCCGCTATGTATACCAGCATTATAAACCCACAGTTGGCGTTTGTAAAAAATCATGTTTGATTGAATTCGTGGCAAAGGTAACGTCTCCTCCAAATCGAAGGTAAGGCACTCAAACTCGTCATTAGTTTTAGCCAACTGAAAATCATTTCGCCTTAATATTTGAGCACCCTCGGCTTCTAGGTGTCTGTTATGCTTTTGTTGAATTTCTTTCTTTTTTTCAGGATCATTTTCCTTATCTCTTTGAATTTTAAAGCTATCACAAGAATTGCACGTGTCCTTTTTTAACTTCTTAAACTTTAGATTAAAATGTGTATAAAATATTTTTTTGTACGATGCGAAACTTACAGCATATGGAGTTTCCTGACTGTATATTTCATACATTTTTTGTAAAGTCACCTCTGGCGGTAAAAATTCGGCACTTGTTTGTTCTCGGCGATAATGTGATTTATACTTGGGTATCTTTTTAATTTGTACAATAACCTCGTCAATTCTATTTTCGCTGAGTTTGTTGTTGTGCCCTGCTTGCTGCAAACCTCTTTGATCAGTTATTGGGGCAGCACCACGAAACTTCTTAAGAGCTGTATTTACCCTGAATGATGTTATTCCTAAAGTTTTTACGTACATTTCTCTACACACCATTTTTTCTTTGATGTGATACCTCCTGGAAAATTGTCTCTTGTCAGAATTTCTCCCATAAAGTCGCTTCTTATGAAATTGCTGAACTCCAGCGGCAATAAAATTAATTTGACAATCATACGATTTCAGGGACCAAAATCGTTCAAACTCCGCTTGGCGTATATCCAGAGGTTCAGCACATTTTAATGTACATTTAGAATCAAAGTCAACAAATGCCTTTGGCTCAGGAACAAACTTGGAAAAATTACATTAATACCAAACGACAACAGTTAAACTTAAAAGTACTGCAGTTATGACGGATTCTACGTCGAAAATCTAAACTTTCTATAGAAGTGTTACTATACAAATGCAGTATACTAACTTTTGCACCACAGGTGAAATACTTGGGGGTAACTTTCGATGCTAAATTAAACTGGAATCTTCACCTCGAAAGAAAAATAAATAAGGCCTACATATCATACGAGCAGTGTCGCAGGACCGTAGGGAAAACCTGGGGATGAAACCCAGGGTGGTCCTGTGGATTTACACTGCTATCATAAGACCAATGTTGGCCTATGGAGCTGTTGTCTGGTGGCCCAAGAGTCAACAAATGCGAACAACACCAACGAGAGCAATGGAGATAATGTTGTGTCTTCCACCGCTAGACCTACATCTAGAAGATGTGGCTCTGACTACCATGACTCGCCTCAAATCCGTTTGCATACTACCAAACGCAAGCCGTGGCCAAACCAGAAGCCGCCTGTGGACTGAGGCTGTCAGAAAGATACCCCTTCTACAGGCATGTGCAGATGGTACTCCGCCTCGGCTTGTCTTTGATAAACCTTACACCATACATACTACTGGTGAAGACGAGGCCGGCATTGAAGGTGTAAACTAAGTCTTCACGGACGGATCAAAGAAAAAGGGTGGAGCAGGCTGTGGTATATATTCCAGGAATCTGCGACTCCGATGCAACTGGACTATGGATAAAAATTCCAGTGTAGTACAAACAGAACTCGCTGGTATAACCATAGCCGCACAAGAGATTGCTCGCAGAGAAATAACGGGCAAGACAATAAGAATCTGCACAGATAGTAGACAATCACTACTGACCCTGAAAATTATAAAATAACTAAAGGATCAACATGGGAATGTCACCAAGCACTTGTGAGAGCATGTCAGATGAATAACATCTGCCTGTGCTGGGTCAAAGGACACTCACAATGCAACGGCAATGTAGAAGCTGACAAACTGGCCAAGAAGGCAGCCAGCCTGAGTATCCTTGGGCCTGGTCCTTCAAGTACACTACCAGTAGCAGCGAAACTCCAATTAATAAAGGAAAACACCCACAAAAAATTTAAGACGTTATGGGATGAAACAAGTAGCTGTCAGCTGGCCAGAAATCTTTTGAGATATCCCAGCGAAGATAAACTGCGGGGTAAACTGGATAAACTGCGATTTGTTACAGGAATCCTAACAGGACACTTCCGGGTAAGGAAACACCTCTATAACATGAGACAAAGTGACATCCATCTGCAGAGGATGTGAACAAGAAGATGAAACGATTGAGCATGTACTTTGCGAATGTCCCGCCGTGTCAACGACCAGAGAATCCATATTGGGGGAACGTTGGCCTTCTATGGCCAATTTGAGGGAAATGCCCCTGGGCAACATTATCACCTTTTGTACAACATTGAGACAATTCCCTCACGGAGGAAGCACAAGGGGCCCAATGGGGCCTAAGTGCTGCGGATCTCTGATCAGCACTCCGGACAATTCCAGATACAAATGCAGTGGCGTGCCCACGGGGGGTTTCAGGGGTTCAACCCCCCCAAGGCTCAGAATTTTCAAACAAAAAAGCGAAAAAAAGAAAAATCGAAAAAAGATAAATCTACTATACTATACAAAAATGTTATATAAATTTATTAGAATCTTTAGAGATTAATAAGACACAGAAATCTGGAACTATATTAAATGATCAAATAGGAACAAACTCATGTCCTTTGTTAAATTTATTTGAGTACGTATACATGCTATCCAAAATCTGTTAAATATTTACCGATACCATTTGTTGAATTTTATAACTTAATTACAATAATTTAAGACTAGGAATCACCACAGTAATAAACCTAGAATTACCCTTACTATTTTATTACAATTCCTGCGACGACAGCTTCTAATGAAAGGACATTTTCAACTTTTAAAGGGTTAAAACTTATCTAAGAAACACAACAGAGCAAGATAGGTTAAATGGTTTAGCACATCTTAACATTCACAGAAAAGTTCCTGTTAGTATTGACGAAGTAATTTATGACTTGGCCATATCCAAAAAACGAAGAATTGATTTTGGATTGTAGGTTTTTTAAAATCAGTTTTATTTCTTTTTAAGAATAGATTTTTCTTTGAATTCTTATTATATTTTTTAATTACCGATCTTAATTTTTTTTCCCTCCTCCCTCCCCTCCCATACACTTAACCCCCCCTCAGACGAAATTTCTGGGCACGCCACTGTACAAATGCATAACTAAACCGATACGAACCTGCGGAATATAAGTGGGGGATGTGCCGTGCCAACAAACACTAAAATATTCCAAAGATTACGATCCAAAATACTCAAACATCACACTTCACACCGATTTTCAAATATGATTTGAAACGCTACAGGGTTTATAGGAGGATGGTCAATGGATGATTTCTCTACACATGTTAACCCATCTTTGTTTTAACATTATTTCTACAAACAATTTAATTATTATTTTACTACAAATCAAATTATTCTATTGCAGCAATCGGGATTCAAAGCTATCCATAGCAAAGCTTCAGCTCTTTCATGTCACAGATAATATACTCCTATCAAACCATAAACATCTTAGTATTTGCTTGATTCTTCTAGATTTAACCAAGGCCTTCGATACATTGGATCATTATATTCTACTTAAAAAACTCAAATAATTTGGTCATGGAAATGTTCATGAATTATTCTTTAAAAAATACTTATGCAATCGTCAAAATGTGTTGTCGTAAATCCACAGATGTTAGAATCACAAATAAATGTGTCCCTCGGGGTAGTGTATTAGGCCTTCTATTATTTCACAATACACTGCAGATTTTTCTACATACCTATCTAGTTGCAAATCCACCAGATGCGGATGATACGCAGGTATATTATTAATTTCCATATAGTGATATTAATATATAGCCATAATACAGTGCGTTAGAAAAGTAACGGATATTTCTTAAGACTGACGTTTCTATATAAAATACTCGGACACGTCGATTTTCATTCTTAATTCCGCTTATATTTGATATTTTGAACAATATATGTCTGCGACAGATTCTTGTAGGCGAGCTCTTTAGAAGCTCGCCAATATAGCATACTATATTTATTTTAAGAAACAGAGGTTCAAAGGAATTAATAAAAATTTAATCATGACAACTCTACACAAAAATACCATACTGTTGCACGGAAAATAACAATTGAAATACAAACAAAATAAGACCTAATAGTGTTCGTAAACACATTTAATTTAATACGAGCAAAATATTAATACGGATATATGCAAAATAAGAATACAGTACACACTGAACAACTTAACTCAGGAAAACTAAGAGTGAAACGTAGTAAGAAACAAAGAACAAAACAAAGAATAAATAAATATTAATCTAAATTAAATGTTCGATATTGGGACCGTTCTCTCTTAAGCGCAACTCTAAACGACTAAATGTTTCCTTCCACACATTATTTAAAACACCCGGAGACACTGCTCTTATATGGTACCCTATTCGCTTCTTCAGTTCTTCCAGATTTCTCGGTTTTGGGGAGTAAACTTTGCTTTTCAAGTAACCCCAAAGGAAGAAATCCAATGAGGTTAAATCAAGCGATCGAGCAGGCCATTCCATAGGCCCCCTTCGACCAATCTACCGACTGGATGTAAATCTCGTGTAAATATTGACGGAAATTTACTGCATAATGAAGGGGCGCTCCATCTTGCTAATACCACTTTTCATTGGCTGGAACGTCTGAAGCAAGTGAAGTCTGAAGCATGCTTTCTATACTTCTCTTCAATCCTGGTTACTGTTGACTGATTTACGTTCTTATCTTCATATTTCGAATTGACCATACAAAATTCTTTATGTGTTCGGATTAAATCACCATAGCCTATCATAATTAATATTTCTATTCTTTCTTTTTCGGATAACATCTTTGCTTCTAATGAATAACAAAACTTTTGCAATGACAACATTATTTACTGTAACCTTAGTGTTTTGTTTGAAGCGAGCCATAGCACACTTCTTCAAATTGTTATTTTTAATGCAGCAGTCTGTTATTTTTGTGAACCCGTAGAGTTCTCATGATTACGGATCTTGTCTGATAGACGATATAAAGATAGATATAAAGATAGACGAACTCATAAAGAGTTCGTCTACAACTTAAGAAATATTGAATTTATCCATTACTTTAATAACGCACTGTATATAGCCATATACAAGGACGGTGGCCGAGCGGTTAGCGCGCTAGCTCTTGGCTCGATCACCTAGCAGCAGTGTGTTGGCTCGACTGGTGCGATATGATGCTTTAAAGTATTAAGGCTGATGTGAAATCTTAGTTTCCATCAATCGATATGTATTTTGTTATTAAATATTACTTTTATTGCATACTTTTGTTAGAAAATATGCATTGAACTACTCACATGTATTATATATTTTATGCATCTTTATTTTATGTACTTAATTCTGATGATTTTTTTTCCAACCCTGTAACTGATTTAGTACGGTTGGGTGGCATAATAAATAAATAAATAAATTTCGTGCTGAAGTTTCTATAAACTAGGTAAGTTGGAAAATTAATTTTCCAAAGCCTATTGCCTGATATATAAAATAAATATACTATTAATCCCCCCATTTATATTGCGATCTGACAGACGATCGTTTTTTATTCCATGCTAATATAACATTTCATTCTATTTATACATAATTTATTTCGTGAAAGCACACTAATGGTATATGTATAATTGATCGGCTCGGATATAAATACGTTTTTTTAATGGCACCGATAATAGTTGATATCAGACGACAATTGAATTGGATATATACCCTTATCTTCATCAGCATCTAAAATTACATTACCTCGTATTGGTATTAATGCTTTTTATTAGCTAGGTATCGTATTGCTTTGTATTATAAATATGTATCTATCACGATAGCGACGCGGTTAACAAGGTAGAGAGAAAACTGTATCGTGTTTTTAATAAAATAAGTATAATGTATATCGTTTTATATCAGTAAATTTTAATAGAATAAAAATTGTCTTCAGATTATATTACAGAAACTATAATTTATATAATTAAGTCTCCATATCGAGACGAGTATCAATTAATACAATAGGAACACTACGATTTAGATACGGGTGATCCTCAAACTATATAGAAATAAGAGATGCTACACGAAAGTTGTCAACCAATTAGTGATTCTTGATGTAAACCATTGCAATTATAGTACCCGTCAGGAAAAAGTCGTATAAAAAAGTTCGTATAATAAGCATCGGATTATTGCCTAGTCCTAAGTGAAAACCGAGGCACAGTCGGGCTTGGTTTTTCTGAGGAGTGTAAGTATAGTAGTAACCATACGCTAAATTAACTATTTCGTATGCTTCGTATTGCCCGAAGAGTTTCATCGTTAACCAGATTCCGAGTTATAATTTTTTTAAATGTTTCGGGCTTCCGGAATTAAATTCATATCAAATCGTGTCCGCTGCTTTTTTGAACGAGGTAAATCGGCAGAGGACGTGAGATAATGGCGTTGTAAATTCTTAGAGACACCCTGTATATTTAAAAAGAGTATTTAGACATAGACATACTTGACATACTTACCCTGTATATTTATGGAGGGTAAGATATACCTACCCTAGCCCTTGCCATGCCTGGCCATCCACAGGTTTTCCGTTATCGGAAAATCCATAGAAATCAGAAAATGTTTTACTTTTCGGCGTCCTCGGGTGAATCCAAAGATTCACGAAGCCGTGGCGGTCTGCGGGAAATGTGTATGTAATGCTAAGGAATGCGGGCAAGAGTTGTGAGGGTCAGCCTTTGCCACGGCGGTCAACCCTCGGTGCAATTTACTGGCCAAACTTCTAAGATACGGCCTCGTTCCGTACTCGAACAACCTAAACTAATTGCGCGTGTTTAATGATCTGGCGAACGTAACTATAAATAATTTAAGTTTTAATCTACATTTAATTAGACTTGGCTTGTGCGTACAGTAACGGCAGTGCTAAGAATTTTTACTCGGCCAGATTATCAGATTTTGACTCTGACGGAGAGAAAACTTACTAATTTCATAGACCACATCAATAGTTTAAATGAAAATATAAAATTCGCAGTTGAAAAGAAAATTAATAAACTTTATTTTTGAAGCGAAAACTTCTCTAGGCGCGTTCGGCATTGTTATTTTTGTGGGTGTTGAATAAGACTGGGCCGTCACGCGTCAGGCTCGGCTATGTAACGCCTCTTCGGGTAAAGTCGGCTCGAGGCGACTAAGTGAGAGAGGACCAGTCGCCAAAGCGAGACAGTAGAGAGAGTTTGTGGGTATTGAATGAGACTGAGCTGTCACGTTCGTCGATGTAACCCTCAGTCCACTCGTTGACTAAGCGAGAGAGATAAACTTGAATCTCTAAAGTATTTACAGCATATTTTAGCTTCCATAGCAATAGATATCTATAACAATAATATATCAGGAGGTTACGTCTGGTCGGGTTACCGTTCAATTGTTTTCCGCTCTGTATCGAATTGAATTGAATTGGATTGAATCGAATCGACTGCCGTCGCAGTACTTGCTAAATATTAGTAGGTATTTTGGACCGACATACAGTGGGGCGGCATCTAGCGCCGGTTGCCTGAAGTATCTGTGTCACGGGCGGACGGTTACAGTTTATATTTTAAAATTTTACTTTGTTTTAAAACACTGAGAATAAATCATTATTTTTAATTGAACGTAATTTAATATCATACATGTGTGTACATATGTAAATGTGACAGAATTTGCTGTGTATGTATAAGACTTTAGTCATCAACAAAAGAAATAGTATGTGTTTAAGATCACAAGATTGAGGCTTGCTGCGTCTTACCAATAAAGATAATATTTCGTACTCAGGTATGTACTAGCATTTTTGAAGTGAAAACTGTATTAACGGTGTATTGCGGGTTGTGGTAGTACGGGCGAACGGTTACAGTATACCGTGTGGTTTTCGAAAACCGCACCAGGCCGTAACGTTTTTCCTATTGCATCTCTAGTTTTGAAATTTTTATGAGTCATTTAAAACTACTTTTTGCATCTTTTCACCAATCGGAGACCTGATTGCACTTCCGGAGGTAACGTCAACTTTTGACTTTTAAATGGGACACACTGTATATTTTCTCTAAAAGCTTTCTACGACGAAAATTAACGATTTTATAGCAGTTCGAACCATAAAACAACTCGACCAATAAAATTAAATTGATCAAGGTGGCCGTGATCAAATGAAATATTTGACGTTTGAGGCTTGTATTGTTCGCAATGGAAAATGTGCATTTGTCGGTGGTTGAGCTTTATTACGCTTGCAATAAAAGCTCGTCGCAGGTACGCCCAAAATATGCTGGCAGGGAAACCCCATCAAGATGGAAATTTTAGAGGCTCGAAAGGAGATTTCGAAAAACTGGTTCAATTATACGACATAAACAACCGAAACGTCAATTTAATCAGGAAGCTGAATTAAGTGTCCTGTTGAGCGCAATGGAAGACCCCAATCAGTCGCTGCGTGAAAGAGCAGAAAACTTGAATTTGTCAGCTACTACAGTTTTCAAAATTATGAAAAAACATCATGTAAAAGCGTATAAAACCTACTTGGTGCAGGGCTTGAATGGAAACGATCCAGAGCGTCGATTACGCTTTTGCCATTACTTTTTAAAAAGGAACGCACAAAATCCAGACTTCAAGAACAGGGTACTGTACTCGGATGAATGCACATTTAGAAACAATGGCCTCTTTAATCGGAATCTGCATTATCATTGGTCGAATAATAATCCGCACATTATAAGAGAAACAAATTTTCAAGTAAGATTTAAAACAAACGTATGGTGAGGAATTTTAAGGGATCGAATTATTGGACCAGTTTTTTTGGGCGAAAACTTGAACGCTCTGTCATATAAACGACTGTTGCTAGAAGATCTTGAATTTTTTTTTGGAGGATCTTCTTGTTAATGAGTACGCAAATGTTATTATTCACCAAGACGGTGCGCCACCACACATGACGCGAATCAATATCGTTTTCTTAAACGACCGATTTGAAGAATGGATGTAAGATATCCTGTAAGATCGCCAGATCTAAGTCCGTGCGATTATTTTTTCTGGCTGTATCTGAAAGATAAAGTTTTCGTTACACCTCCAGAAAACTTAGAAGATTTAGAAACGCGAATTAGAAACGAGATAGCTAATATTCCACGAGATACTATATTCTCAGAGTAACTAATACCGAGATCAAAAGATGTGCAGCCTGCATTGAGCATCAGGGTACCTAATTTGAACCTCATTTGTAAAGAATATCAACAATATTTTAGTTTATAACTAAATTATTTATCCTTAATTAATTAATTAAAATGAATTAAACCTTATTTGAAAAGACTATGTTTTAGTTTATAAATAAATTATTCTTCAATTTATTCTCGTCGCTCTTATGAAATATTGTGTTTGCTTCTACTTTTTTCTTTCGGTACCAAAAACTAAACTGATAATAGGTATGTTTTTGACATAAGGCAACTTGATACGACAGACATTTCATTTGATCACGGCCACCTTGAGCAAATCATTTTAATTTTATTGTTCGAGTTGTTTTATTGTTCGATTTTATTTCAAACTGCTATAAAATCGTTAATTTTCGTCGTAGAAAGCTTTTAAAAACATAGTTGTATTTGTATAAAAAATCTGTATCCGAATAACAAAACATATAGGGTGTCCCGTTTAAAAATCAATAGTTGACGTTACTTATACTTATAGTTGACGTTATTTCCGGAAGTGTAATCAGGTCTCCGATTGGTGAAAAGATGCAAAAAGTAGTTTTAAATGTCTCATATGTCTTTAGATTTAACTACAATTAAAGTAAATGAAAAACATGATCTTTCTATTTAATTTAGTCAAATTAAACATTAAAAGGGAGTGAACGCTTCATCAAATCAGGCATGTTTGCTTTTTTGGGATTTATGATGAAGATTTATGATGAGAGATATTAGATCCAAGTTTTCGACATCGGCGACAAAAACTGAAAATAGGACAAAAATTTCGAGATATTCTTGATTTTGACAAGGACGCGGTCATCTGCCAAGATCGAATACTTGGATTTAACATGGCTTTTCCATCATAAACAACATTAAAAAAAGCAAAAATACCTGATTTGATGCGTCGCTCAATGTAAAAATAAAATAAATCATGCTAATTCAATTGCTTACCATTTGGGTTCAATATTTAAAAAAAAGCAAATTTTAAAACGACAATATTGGTGTCAAAACTCTTCTTTTAGAACAACATCGTCCACATAAATAAATTCATAATTCAAAGAGAACAAAAATCAGTCTAAAGCTAAGTCTAAGTCCAAAAAAGATAAATACCAGCATGGATTGTTTATAAAAATGCAGACTACCGCAATCAGAAGTTTTTTATATAAGATTAAAATTGCGACCTATAATTTTACAGTTTATGACATGGAAAATAATGAACGGTATTTATCTCTTGTATGGCCCAAATGACAAGCAGTGGCTTGCTAGATTTTTTAAAGAAACAAAATAAAAAAGGTATCAACAAATTATCTGATTGTACTAATTTTTCACAAACCATCTCAAACAGGCATAACTACATAAGAGATCTACATATAGCAGCTGCATAAAGTAGACGTGGTTTAATGATGTTTTGTTTTTTTTTGTTTTGCTATAAACAAAACAATTGTCAGGGACAAAATAAAAATATCGTGAAAATCTTGAAGTGCTGGAGCCTTTTGGAAGCGAATATGAACAAAGAGTGTCAGGATTACCCCATGCGCGTTATTGATAAATGCAAATAACAGCCGAATGTTGGGGTAATTTCCAAAGATATTAAAGTTAAGAGTGGGCTGAAAGCAAAAGGTTGGGTATTAAAGATGCGACTGAAACCCTTCGTGCCATCATCGGCACATGAATATTCAACGTCTAAATGTCATTTTAGGGTAGCAGTCAGTATTTAAAATATCCATAATCTCTAATCGTATTCTGTGAGATTTCTGGATTTATCTCCTTATTCGCTGCCTAGGACATCGCCTTTAAAATAATTACCATAAATGGAAAACGCTTTTCTTATTTCGCTTATTATATTCTAGATTGAGCATACTGCACAAAATACAAAAGCAAGCTTTCAGATAATAAAATTAATAAATATTATTGGGTTGCAGTCAAAAACTTTACCAGCGTTATTATATTAAAATTGTATATATATTTATTTGTTTATTTATGGTTACAAGTTACAATTATCCATAACGAAAGATCTAACTCAGAGGCTCCCAAAAATATTGTGGAATATTTCAGCAATAATGGTATTATAATAAAGCCTATATCATTACCACGATTTTTATGTACTTCAATTCATTTGAAAGTTATATAGGTACGTAATTTATATGGGTATTATTATTGCAATTAGAAAAATAGGATATAATAGTGTAATTATTATGCAACTGTTGTAATTTTTATACATAATACAAAGGTATTATACAATTGATGTAAGTCATTACACGCTGATATATGTGTTAGGATTAATGATATAGGCAACCCTCATTCCAGATGGCTTGTTTTACTGGTGTTCTATTCAACTAATCAACAGTAATTGCTATAGATTTTTACAAACAGCCGATGAAAAAGGTGTTGTGGTGGATAAAAATCAATATTATGGATTTAGTTATATATGGAGCTCATATTTGCATGAATTTTTATATGGTAAGTAACTAATCATATATTAAATGTTTCTTATGCTTTAAATTAAATAAATACTTTACTGTACTTTACATATATATGTGGAGAGACTAAAGCGACTGACACTTTACCAATATTAAGAACATGTCTGTAATTTGTTGATAAGATTATAAAAAGTTTACGTTTTAAAGTTTTGAAAACGGTGAAAAATGTGTAGAAAAACTTATAAAATTGTTTACGTTCTCTCATGAGTAAAATTAGGTGAAAGGAACTATTACTAAAACAAAATGTCAATCAAAAATTTGTATTAATTTAGCTGCATGTTTTTTTTCAAATCAATTGAAATAAAAAAAATCAATAGTTTTATAATTAATAATAATTTTTAGTCGTCATTTTGTTTCAGTAATAGATCCTTTAACTACATTAATATAATATTTCCTTATCGTATACTAAGAAGAAAAATCATAAAAATTTTAAAAAATCATGATTTTTTTATTGAAAATGATTTTTTATTATTTAAATAAAAAATAATCGATATAAAATGACGTTTACGATAGTAAGTTAAACAAAGACTGAAGCGCGAAATGAGATCACTAAGACCACACGTGTTCTTACAAAAACTGACAGCTGTTGTAAAACTTGAATCAGCCTTACAAAGTAGTTCTCATCCATAAGATGAGAAGATCTTCTTAGACTATGTTCTCATCCGTTATTTATATGCAATTTTTTTACACATACTTATTATTATAGGTATGTGTAGGTATAAACTATGTATAATACAATGTAGTAAAAACGGGTCTCTCATCTTTACAATACGATGAATCTGTCGTACACCTGAGATAGATGTGTACCCCTCATATTTATTATAGTATTCTATAATTATTATACACGTGCATTTACATGTAGGTATGTGTGTTCTGTTATTATTATTATCAGATGGATATTGGGGGTGTTCAAGTATATTATATAGACCCTTCTGTGATTTTTTAACGTGCGCGTAATAAGGCACGTGCGCGCACATACATACATACACACACACTTACATACACACACACTTACATACACACACACTTACATACACGTACCTACACTTACTTACATACACACATACAAACACATTGACACGTATTTACAATCAGATGTCAATCGGATGAAAAGGACATGAGATATCTCAATTTGAGAATTAGCTGAAAATATTTTCTTCTTTTACAAAAAGAATTTCTCGGAAACTATTTAATATTTTAACTGGAAATTTGAAGGGCAGGCATAAAACCTACCTTCAGTCCAAATTTCAGCTAAATCGGTTGGAAACTGCTCGAGTTAGCCGTCATTGCGAGGAGGATTAACTTACAATCAGATTAACTGATCGAGTTAGCGTCATTCGGATTAACTGAACTGAAATTTGACCTGGGAGTTTCTTAAACATTGACAATAAGTGGGTTCCAGTTTGGTTTCTTAATTCCCAATACAACTGGACGCATTTTTTTTACGAACTTCCCCTAAAAATGTCCTAAATACCCCAAAATGGCAAAAGAAGGGGTTGCGGTTAATTTAGGAGGTAGAAATTTTAGACTTTTGTTTTATTCACCAGAACAAACATTTTTCATGGGGTCGCGTTAAATCATAAAAAAATTTTGAACAAATGCTAGTATGTTGCACATACTCTACTATATATGGAGCTCTTATTTGCATGAATTTTTATATGGCAAGTAATTATAATATACTTTAAATAATATATATGTATACTTTAAAGTTAAATAAATACTTTACTGTAATTTACATATATATGTGGAGAGACTAAAGCGACCGACACTTTACCGACATTAAGAAAATATCTGTATGTCATGTGTTGATAAGATTATAAAGAGTTTACGTTTTTAAGTTTTAAAAACGGTGAAAAATGTGTAGTAAAACTTGGCTACGTTTCGAATTTTATTCTCATGAGTAAAATTAGGTGAAAGGAACTATTACTAAAACAAAATGTCAATTAAAAATTATTATTAATTTACCGGCAAAGATTTTCTTTCAAAATAATTGAAGTAAAAAAATTAAATACCTTTAAAATGAATAACAATTTTTAGTCGGCATTTTGTTTTAGTAATAGATCCTTTATCTAGATTCATACACTATTTCCTTATCGTATCTATACTAAGAAGAAAAATCATAAAAATAAAAAAACAAGATTTTTTTATTGAAAATGATTTTTTATTATTTAAATAAAAACAAATACTGCGATCTCTGTTCTATAGTATTATTGACAGGACTATAAGTCATCAATTAGGTGCATTATCCAAGAGTTGAGACTAGAATTAAAATTTAGGAAGCAGCATAACAATTATCCCTCCCTACCCCAAAACAATGACAATGCTCATTATTATTGTTGGTAATACATTAATGCTTTTTGAAGATTTATTTTTTCTGCGCGTTCAGTAACATCGCACGATAATAATAGGATTATAGTCGGCCCATGACAACTTATTATACATACAGATATAATCCCACGAAACAAAACCGAATTCGAGTATTTGCCGGCGGTGGATAGAATTTAAGACACAAGTAAAAACATGCTGAAGCTCGTATATTATCCTTTTATCCCTTTAAGGGATGCATGCCATCTACTTTATCCTGATAGTTGTGTGTTGGTCAATTCATGCTGTTAAGCCTGCCTTCAGTTAATTAAAGGAAAGGGATTAGACGAAATAATTCAGTTCATTATGGAGGACGGTAATTGTTGTTCCTTGTGAGTCCGTGTGCATTATTAGCGGGGATATTAAACAAAACCGATTAAATTACCCAAAAAAGTATGCTTTCAAATGGCCTTAAGACACATAACGAGTTTCCCGGGCACATCTGGGAACGTTCTCTTGTAAAACTGTTATTCCATTTAGTAGCAGGATTTGTTTTTTTACAAAAGGCTGTTTCATATAAGAAAGTATATTCTGTATGGACTATTTGAGTTGCAATATCACAAGAGTGAGAATGAATTGAAACGGTGTGTAAAAAATGATGTACTGAATCGTTTTTAATTTACTCAGAAACAGAATACAAATCAGAAACAAAATTTGCCAGAATGCATGTAAATGGCTCAAATTGAAGTGTATTTATATTATGAAATATCAAAAAATAACAATTTCAATATTTTTAGTTGATACCAGCGCTGTTTGTTTTTATGTCGTAAGCAGAAGTTTACATTAGTTGGAATAACACGCTTATATCCTATCAGAAACTTAATTATATACCAATGACATCATCACAAAATGCTCATAACAATAATAATAGCCTAACATGTATGATATTGGAACTATCCCAATCGAAAAGTGCTCTTAAACGTACATATTCTGTACGAATCATCAATTTCCGTGAGGTGCTGCCCTCAGCGCAAAACTCCTGAACTTCTCGCCATCCGGACGGCACACAAAACTTGGCGTTCGTTTACGAGATCCGCAGTAGCTGTTACTTTCACCTTCTGCGTGCTACCACGGCTCTATTACTTTTACTTTGAGCAGCAATATCGCCATAGAATAGTACACTTAGTACATACTCAGTTGAGAATTACACCGATTCAAGGACTCGACGTCCTATTATCCTTGGAAAGTTCGCGACTGTTTGTCGAGATTTAAATAATAAGACACCTATGAGTGTGGTTCTCCTTTCAGTTTTATTCTGCAGAATTCATTTCTAGTTATGTAGTAAATCAGATTTCCAAAATATGATCTATTTTTATGAATTTGTGCACGCTTTATTTTAAATTGATCACAAGTCTTATAATTTTACGCGAATAAAAAAAATAACGATGGGCTATTACGAATAGCCCATTCTTAATCCTAATATTCGACGTCTAGACTTCCACAGGGTGTTTTAAATTTATGGTAAAAAATATCAATTTGATTTGCCCCGGTAAAACATAAGCTAAGCTTTAAGATTAAATTCCACAATAATTGAGTGTAAAGAAAAACCATTTGTCTACAAGCTGATGCAAGAATTGTGGAAATCGGATTAAAAATATATGAGTTGTAGAACATCAAACTTATCAAAAATTTAGGGGTGTTTTTTTTGCCGGGGAGTGTAGATATTTCTTTTGGGACAGATTTAAAAAAATATAATTCCAAAAGAACCTAAATAAATAAAACTCAGCTAATATCAGCACTGGTGTTCTGCAAGGGAGTGTCTTGGGGCCACCATGATTCCTGATATTTTTAAACGATAGTGACAATATTGAACTGAATTATAACTCATTCATGCCCATATTTGCAGATACATCAGCTTCGTTATCATCATAGATTAAGTGAATAGATAGTCAGTGCCTATGTTATATCCTAAATGGGACCAGAATCTCAAAGCGTTGGGACGTAAGCCAGAAAGAGAGGTCTTAAAGTGAGATGTAGTACATACGTCCCCGTGCAGAACCCGCCCCAACCCAAAGTTGACCGTATATTCTGTAATATATAACTTTGTAAAAACTGTTTTTTCTTTGTTTTCGATATAAATTCATAATTTAGGCACTTTCAATTTCCTAATAATTACAACTTGGAGTCGAAACACGGCTCGAGATATGGAAAAAGAGCTATTTGGCAGCTCTCGGCTCTAATATGTAAAAACTGGGTAAAAAATATTTCGCTGTTGTTGTAGATGTAAATGCATAATTTAGACTGATGATGACAACTTTAGAGACGAAACCCTGCTTACGATAAACACGTTTTCAGTTTTAATTTTCCTGGTAATGACAACCTCGAAGGCGGAAACCGCGTCGAAATATGTAAATATTAATATTTCAATGTAAACGCATAATTTAGGCCTCGGGTTCCCGATGCTCCCAAATTTTAATGCCAAACCCGGGTCGAAATATGTAAAAACAATTATTTTGTGGTGTTTTCGATTTAATTGCATGTATTAGGCATTTTCAAAATGCCTAAAAATCTTGCTGAAGTGTTTCGACACAACATTTTCTTAATAAAAGATTGCATATGATTGGGACTTTCTTGGTGACACTGTATAAATGATTTTTACTTATTAATGTTATACCCAGTAGCGTAACTACCATTTTTCCTTTATTAAATATTTCCAATATTTCCTTAAAACAAGCTACCAGCTTTCCTTAAGAAACTAAATAATATTGAATTATATTATATTTAATATTGAATTATATTATCTTTAGATAATTGTATATTTTTTTCAATATTTTATATCATATACCTTATGCTTGATATAGTCAAAGTTTACAAAATATGTCTGTATATGTCTGTAAACCTTGACATAGTGCTGTAGTTTATAATATTGATGACGACGATATTACATGCTTACATTGTAAGGCTTATGAAATAAATAATTATTTATTGACTTAAATGGTGTCAAATTTGAACCTTGAGATGCCCCAAATTCAAACAATCACTTGCTTTATTTAAAACATGCAAATGGCACTACTTTGAAATAATAGTTTCGTTTTCCTTCTTTCTCTCTTTCTGGAAATTCGTGTATTAACACTAAAACCTTGTCAATTACTTGGGCACAAGTACTAAGAGTAGATTTTTTTAAGAGTAAATTTAAAGACTGCATTTGAGGATTTTCAATGTAGTGTTTAGGCTGACAATGACATCATAATTTCAAAATACCCATTTGCTTAGAAATGAAGTATAGTAGTTAATGAATATGTCTCTGGTTTGACTTGGAAATTAAAACCAATGAAGAGGTTCAAAGATCCAAGAAATGGATATCGCAAGGTAATTATTTAAGCGTATCATATTGTTAAACAAAAAAGCGATACGTGTGGTTACACGATATCCCTATTGTAAAATATCCCTCATAACAGATCCTTTATTTTGTTCAAAGTCGATCTATCGGAGCAGTACTTGCGTGCAAAGTATTATATTCTCCGCATTGAATGGTTTTATTTGCACTAGTTGACCAAGAAATTTAATATAACTAATTAATATGGCATTTCCTTTATAAAAATCGTACGTGAATAAAATTGACATACATTGACGGACAAAGAAAAGCGGGCATTTATGTTTTGAAGTTTGATAAGTTTGATTGAATTTGACCGACGGCGACGCGGCCGTCAGACTGAAACGATTCGAATTTGTAAACAAATAACAATATTTAGAAAGGAAAGAAGAAACATGATTTATACAGACGAGACGTATAGTCATAGCTTTTACAGACAGAAAAAAGATTGGATTGCCAAAGAAAATCTTTCTTAAGGCCCCAATTTCAAAAGGAAAAAGATTAGTCATAGTTCATACATATTTTGAATATTTTTTTTAGGATCTAAATCGGGTGAAAAACATAAATATATTTATAAATATAAATATAAGAATGTAACAATGCTTCTCTTGCACACATGTAAAAATATATTATTAAAATATTTTTTTCTTTTTTGTTGCGTATAGCTCATCAAAATAAGAAATGAGTATGAATCTCTCATAGGCTGTTTTATTAACATTTTTTAACAATTAATTAAATATACAATTTTCAAATCACTAGGAAGCTGATTATATTGTTTTGGAGCAAGATATGAAAACTATGGTAAAAGGCAGCGGTGTTATGATTGGGAATTGGTAAAATGTTCTTATTTACTGATGACCTATCAACGTTAAAATTATTTAACCTAACTATTTTGTTACTAACTAAAAAGTTGTATTTATGCATGTCATCAATTTTCAACCAACCAGCATCCTCGAATTTGTCACTGATATGATCGATTATACGGTATAAGGATATACCGAAAGAATAACGTATACATAGGTAAATTTTGGATCATCTGAAGCTTATTTCCACCAACTTTTAACAAATATGAGCCAAAGACAACATTACAATATGATAGTTTTGAAAAAATCAAGGATTCACACAACTTTAACTTTAGGTTGATTAATATTCTGGTATGGATATAATTGTTTCAAGGTACTTTAAAATGTCCTTAGTAACTACTGTTAGTGATTTATATACCTACTTAGTAAATCTTAGATCCGGATCGAACCAGAATCCTAAATTTATATATAGGATTCGAAAATAATATGGAATCTATATAATATTAAACAAGTTAATTCGTTCTTATCGTTACTTTGTGCTATGTCATCAGTAATATGGGTAGGAGCAACTGTACAGTGATTTGGTCTGAACCGCAATTGTATTTGAGGATTTCTTTTATTATGTGTTTTACTTTATGTTCTGATCTACTTTGAGTGCGTGTTTGATCTAAACAAAAACTTAGCGACATCAAAAAAGCTTAAAAAAATGATGTAACTTACATTATGTCATGGAACATACATTATATTAAAACGTTCGCGAAAAACGTTATCAGAGAATGCCGGTAGGAAAGATACAATCTATCTGGCTTATGCTACAAAACAAACAAACTTTATTACCGAAAATTATTTAAGAAAGTCCTACCCAAAATGATTTAGATATTTATCAAGATGGCCAAAAACCAAATACGCGTATAATAGCTCGTAGGCGTAGGTTGTGGGCATTTTTATAACAACCGGTCAAAAATATGATATTTCTATTCTTAACAACTATACGTATCTGATAAATGTACAAATCGTGATCGTGAGCAAATAATTGCGTGATCCAGGAGATGATGTGGACGGAGATATAGTTTAAAAATAAGAATTTATAAAAATGCCCACGAATAGGATAAAGAATATTTTTATAGGCACGTTTTGTATATTAAACAAACAAATAATTAATGGTCGTTTATTTGCCTCTTCTATAAGGACTTCTTCGAACGATTTTTTGGAGATTTGAATAAGTTGCTTGTCCACAATAGAAAGTAGATAATTCAAATAGCGTTCATTTTTAATATCATTTAATTTCAATTTATGTTATTTCTGTTCAAGAACAAAGCGGGCTCATACAGATGTTTAACAACGATTTTATCGGGTATTTGTTCCTAGTGCACCCTGTATATACAGGGTGTTTCAAGATAAGTCGGCATTATAACTTTTTCGCTGATTTCACACAGAAAAAAATGTATCAAATAACGCGTTCCGAGATATTAATAAAAATGTACATTCATTAAATAGAACCCTGCATAGCAATCAAGCAATTGAAAGGTTATTAAATTCTATTAATAAGTGCAACAAATTTCAAATACCTAACCCAGATATTTTCAAATTTTACCTTGATAAATAATTTCCTAATAACAAGAATGTTGTTATCATTAACTTTTATAGAATTCCAATATTGGTGAAAAAATCAACTCAAAAAAACTTTTTGAAAATATTTTCAACAAGATCATACTTTTATACATACCTATTTAAAAAAAGTCGAAATTATTACGCGTTTTTATAATTTATTTATTTATACTACATTTTTTGTTTCACTTTGTTTTGGATTTTTTTTTGTTTTTTTGGCGGATTTTGTTAATAATAAAGTTGAAGAAATCATACGTGATTAGTGATGTAAAATTACGGTATTTTTTTGGTAATTTACCACGGTAAAACTTTTTGTAAATTATCAGGAATTTTTTTCTGTAATTTTTTAAGAAAATTAACATAATAGATGTTTGTTTACTATACAAAATTCAGGAATTAGTGCTTAATATATTATTGACACTTAAAAAAGAGTATACATATTCCGATTTTAAAATATAAAACAAAAAAATAAACAAAATGTTCCTTTATTAATTTATGACGTAATAAAAAATAAATTACGGTAAATTACCGTAAATTATGATTTTACATCTCTGTGCGTGCTACATACAACCAAATGAAGCCCAGTAAAATATAATACCTTTGGCTTTATATACCCCCAAAGACAAAACATACATAAAGTACAATCTACTAAGTAAAAATCAAAAACGTATCAAATTTACGATATTTTGAGTCAGTTGTAAGCCCATTTCTAGTACAATATAAGTGTTTCTGGAATAAGGAATTATTTTCTGCAATAAACAATACCTATTGAGATATATACATAAAGGCTAACTAAGGTTAGAATCTTTTCTATAACAAATATTTCTTTGTCTGCTTGTTCTGTTTTCTAACATAAAAATTCCATTTGCGTCGGATATGTAACCCCAAAAATAATGTCATAATAATTTTTGAAACCAAAATTCTTACCAGTTGCGTGCCTAGGCTGGGAGAGAGAGAGAGATCTAGGTTGGGTGATTTTTTTTTTGTCGAAAAGGCAATTATGTTGTCCAAAAAAACAATTGCTAATATTTTTTTTCAAGAAAAAAATATTTTGTTGTCTAAAAAAAGGATATCGTTAAAGTATAGATTATAGTATATCTATTGATTATTGCTATTGCGATAAGTACAGCTGCTGATTTCATTGTTTTGCTTTTTTTTTATATTTGTTTGTGTTAATGTGTTAAGACCAATCAATTAACAAAAATATCGACAGGATGTGTTGTTGTTGGCAAATCAAATGAAATAAATACTTTTGCGTAACTATATTTTTCAGCATGAAATATAAGGAAAAAATGTTTTTTGTTTTAAAAGTTTTTTAAATCAAAAAAGATTTTTTTGTTTTTTTTGGTGGCTATTGGTGGCACATTGGTTTTTTATTTTACGATAAACAATTTTCCAAACATATTTAATTCTGCTGAAACTAGACAAAAAAACATTTTGGATTGTGATTCTATCAAAATTTGATTCTGTATTGATTTTTTTTGCCGCAGACAATTTCCTTTAGATGTGTTTACGAGTAAAAGGTCCACAAATTTTTTAAGCTCATATTCATATATATAAACTGTAGAAGAACTAAAATCGATCGTCATGACTATTGGTGCGCGAAGAAATTGATTCCCCTTATAATTTAAATATAAGAAATGCTTCTGAATGTCTTGAGAAAAAATAAATGACAACAATGGTATATTTCTAGAGAAAATACAATTCGATGATTCCTTTGAAGATTCTCACATCAGGACTTCAACTATTTTAAATCATAATGAACTTATACATAACTATTTTTTCAGCCACTCGATATTTGAATAAATATATTTTCAACAGTTTTGACGATTTAATTTAGTTCATGTTCAGATACCGAATATGTAAAGTATTTAGCTCGCCACCTTCTGCGGGGCCCCTTGTAACAAAGACTACGGACATTTTATCATTTGATTAGCCATCTAAACCGAATACCTCCTCGTGTTTACCTATTAGACTACACGACAACAGAGGAACGACTTGTAACAGAGCACTGTCAGATCGTTATCTACGAGAAAAACTATAAAGCATGCTTTTCTAAAATATGATAGCCCGAAGTATACGTGAGTTGCAACGTTATGTTTCACTTATTGTGGGACAGATTTGTAATAATTTATATTTATGCACTTTTCAGATATACGTTTTTTGTGGGCAATCTGGATTATGGGAAATATGGTCCGCGGTACGGTACACCTCAATTTCTCGGAAGTGTGGCCCAGATGGTCGTTAGAGATAGGCATTGCTCGAAAATTATTTATGAAAAATTGCGTCAGGCCAGCCGTGAGCTTACCAGAAGCGGTAAGTTACAGTACAGGTCTTAAATACACCATCACAAATAATATATGAAAAATCAATTGTACAGATTCTGAAGGTATTTTTTATGTTTTTTCTTAGGTATGTAAATATTACCATTTTTTAAAAAATCCAGCAGGATGTACACATGGAAGCAGCCATCGGTAACATCATTGGAGTGTTTTTGAAAATAATACACTACTCTCCAAAGTTGATGTAAAAATGAATCTTCGATCTCTACTTCCTAGACATATAGAGGTCTTACCCCCAAAAAATGTGGAGGACGTTATTGCTGTAGCTCCTAAAACTACTGGTGGCATACTTGACACAAAAGAAATGTCAGACATAAGCGTCACATTTATTTAAAATATAAATTAGACAATGAAATTTCGGTAATACATGTAGATACCTTCATAAATTACTTGAAAAATGTTACGAAGCTGCACGATGCAAGAAGCATCTGGATCCGGTATGGAATCTATAATGCGTGCTACAAAAATTTTCATGACAGAAGCTGTTATACGCGGCCAAACTTTAGATGAGTCGGTTCTGCAAGTAATAGAACCAATTAAGCATTTTAAAATTAAAAAAGCAAGGCTGTTTTTAAACAAAGAGTATCCAATGTTTGGGGCATCTCCAGATGGCATTACAGACACCTACTGCAGTGAAGTTAAGTGTCATACAAAAGCAAAAACGGCAACAAAGTACGTAAACGCACTCTAAATTTACTTTATTTCATATTTTGACAAATTTTACTACACTCCCCGGCACAAAATTCCGTCACCCTAAAATTTTGCCCAATTTTGATGTTTTATAACTTTTTTATTTTTCATCTGATTTTCATAAATTTTTTACCAGTCTGTAGATCAGTTCATTGTGTATCTTTTTAATTATTGTAATAAGTCATATTTTTCGTCCAGGCAATATTATACAGGGGTAAATCAAAGTGTTGTTTTTTGTCGTAAACTCAAAACACCCTGTGGAACAATTGAGGCGAATAATTTTGTTTACAAACTGTTTGCTGCCATCTTAGACGTATTGTAAACATTTTGTTTTTTGATTCATCCCATTATCTCATTTCTTCTGCGAGCAGCAAAATTTTAAATGAAACGCTGTTAATTTTATCATTTTTAATTAAAAAACATCGACGTTGGCTAAATACGCGGTTATTGTGACAGAATATTTGACAGTACAGTTAATTTAGTGTGTTGTCATCATGGTAACTACAGCAGACGTAGGTATAATTGTTGCCTTAATAGAGGATGGCCGCAATAAGAGTTATGTCTCCCGTACTCTGGGAATTGCGCGGTCTACAGTTTGTGATGTTTGGAATAGGTATCTACAGACGGGAAACTTTATTAGGCGGCAAGGCTCTGGCAGAAGGAGAATGACCACTCAAGCTGATGATCACTTTGTCATTATGAGTTCTTTAAGAGATCGAAGAGCTACTGCTGTGTATCTAAAAAATGACTTGCAAATGGTACGTCGAGTAAGTGTAAGTGAAAGAACGATACGTAGAAGATTGTTAGAAGCAGGATTGCATTCACGAAGGCCAGCAGTATGTCCAAAATTGCTTCCTCGGCATCGACAACACCGACTGAGATTTGCAAGAGCGCATGCTGACTGGACTGTAGAACAGTGGGGAAACGTACTATTCACAGATGAATCCAGGGTTTGTTTAAGGTCGCCGGATGGTCGTGAATGGGTATACAGACGTAGAAATGAAAGATATGCAGACTGCACCATATCTGAGCGACTGCAATATTACGGTGGTTCAGTCATGGTTTGGGCGGGTATTTCTACCGATGCACGTACTGACCTTGTATTTGTTGAAAATGGAGCACTAACCGCCCACCGTTACATTGAGGAAATCCTCCAAGAAATTGTTGTTCTATTTGCTCCTTTCGATGGGAACCAATTTACATTAATGCATGATAATGCTAGACCTCACGTTGCACGGGTAGTGAGCGAATATCTGGATGAGGTTGGACTTCCAAGATTGGACTGGCCCGCATGTAGCCCGGATCTCAACCCAATCGAACATCTTTGGGATGTTCTTAAAAGAGCACTCCGTCGCCGTCCTGTGCAACCACTAACCTTGCAAGACTTACGGCTGGCGCTGACAGAAGAATATCAGGCTATTCCTCAAGACAGAATAAGTAATCTTATTAATTCGATGCCACGAAGAATGCAAGCTGTCATTGCTGCGAGAGGAGGACATACACGTTATTAAAATTTGTCTTTGTTAATTAATTTTGTGATATACCTAGTGGATGTTTTTGTTAATAAAAATAAGCTTGAAATCAGCGTTTCATTTAAAATTTTGCTGCTCGCAGAAGAAATGAGATAATGGGATGAATCAAAAAACAAAATGTTTACAATACGTCTAAGATGGCAGCAAACAGTTTGTAAACAAAATTATTCGCCTCAATTTTTCCACAAGGTGTTTTGAGTTTACGACAAAAAACAACACTTTGATTTACCCCTGTATAATATTGCCTGTACGAAAAATATGACTTATTACAATAATTAAAAAGACACACAATGAACTGATCTACAGACTGGTAAAAAATTTATGAAAATCAGATGAAAAATAAAAAAGTTATAAAACATCAAAATTGGGCAAAATTAGAGGACCAAGTGCCTTTCTTTTAATGGAATGCATTTATGTCAATACATGAATTTATATCAGTATATTTTTTGGAGCCCCTTTCTAGTGTCCTTTCACTCCTATATTATTATTGACTATCTCCCAACCACTTGGATATAATGATTTTTTTTGTTGAAATAATGCAATCTGCAGATCGATATAAAAAAAATCACTACAGTCACAATTATGGGTTTTAAGAAAAACTTATGTGAATACCAGTTACGAGACATCTAATTAATGTTTTTGAATCATTTTCATTTCCTAAAAATGTACAGGGTGACAAAAACATATTTTTCAATTATGACCTTTTTAAATTGAATTTTCTCAATTTTTTCAAATGGAACTCCCTGTCCCTGTATATTTTCAACGATGTGATGTAGAAATGGAAAACTAAAATTTTTGTAAGTACTTCCCTATAGCTAAATGCAACCAACCTCGTTTAATAAATAAATAAGTGTATATTTAACAATAAAGAACTTTTTGAATCCAATTGTCTCAATTTTTTAAAATGGTAGAATATAGAAATGAAAAACGACCATTTTTTATACTTCCGTAGCTGTTGTTTTATTGAGCAATAATTACAAAATTCAAAAATGAAGTTAAAAAGGGGTTTCTTCAAAAAACTCGTTAGAAAAAAATATAAAAAATGGTCCACATGTTGCCCATTTTGATGCGCTATGCGCTTTTCAAATGAGGTTCCCACTGTCTATAAAACTGCCGGTGTGATCTAAATCTAAGATCTAAAGGCAGTTATTCTTCTTTCCTTCATGTTTTGTACTGCTGTTGGTGTGTCTCCATAAACAATTTCCTTATGGGGATACGCCATAAAAAGAAATCCATTTTTGTAAGATCTGGGTATCTAGCCATTTAGTGGGTCCATTCCGTCCAATCCATTGATGAAGGTAGGCATTATTTAACTGAGCTGTAACTGCATTTAAATAATGTGATGGAGCACCACCTTGCTGAAACCACATCCTATTTACTTCAGGGAGATTTACCTATAATTGTGGCATAAAGTTTTCCAAAAAATCAAGATAAATAGGTACCATCAAAGAAATGTGGTCCTATTACATATTCTCCAATAATTCCTCCCCAAACGTTTATAGACCATCTGTGTTGGTTACCAACTTGCATAAAAAAAGTGAGGATTTTCCGAAGCATAATAATGGAAATTGTACCTATTAACAAATCCATTTTTATGAAATTATTTTTTGCCTTATCAGCAATTAAAACATTATTATAGAAGTTGACATCATCTTACATTTTACCTCTGGCCCAATTACAATTGTAGAAGCTTTTGAAAATCGTCATCAGATAATTCCTAGTGTAATTGAATATGATATAGATGCAACTTATTTTTTTTAAGATTCGACCCACAGACCGCCCTAATGACTTATTCCTACTAATGAACTCTCTTTGACTAACATGGTGATTCTCAAACGTTGCCACCGCACCACAGAAAACTCATTTTCTTCATTCACAACACGTTTTACTCGTACACTTTTTTTTATATTCGACATTTCCGGTTTCCAGAAATCTATCGAGAAGATTTTGGAAGCTACTAACATCAAGCATCTTTCTTCCAGTTGGTGAAAAATTCTAGTGGCAAGTTCTGTCTGACTCGCCCAAAACAAAAGTTATGTCTACAAATTCCGCTTTATTAAAATTCATATTGTAAAATTCCAACTAGATATTTTAAGTTCAATACAAATTACACGACAATTTATACCAAATTGACACTGAATTTGACACTTATTTATTAATACAACGAAAATGGTTGCTATTAGCTATAGGGAAGTACTTACAATTTTTTTTTATTTCTACATCACATCGTTGAAAAATATACAGGGTGCTCCATTTGGAAATAATGAGATAATCAATTTAAAAAGCTCCTAATTGAAAAATAAACACTTATTTATTTATAAAACGAAAATGGTTGCAATTAGCAATAGGGAAGTACTTACAAAAATGTTCGTTTTTCATTTCTACATCACACCATTGAAAATATATAAGGAGTTCCATTTGAAAAAATTGAGACAATTCAATTTAAGAAGTTCTCGATTGAAAAATAAACACTTATTTATTTATAAAACAAAAATGGTTGCAATTGGCCACAGGGAAGTACTTACAAAAAATGTTCGCTTATCATTTCTACATCACATCGCTGAAAAATTAACAGGGTGCTCCATTTGAATAAATTGAGAAAATTCAAATTAAAAAGTTTAGGTCTTAATTGAAAAATAATTTTTGGTCACCCTGTACATTTTTAGGAAATGAAAATGATTCGAAACATTAATTAGGTGTCTCGTAACTGGTATTCACATAAGTTTTCCTTAAAATCCATAATTGTGACTAGTGATTTTTTTAATATCCATCTGCAGATTGCATTATTTCAACAAAAAATTCATTATATTCAAGTGGTTAGGAGATAGTCAATAATAATATAGGAGTGAAAGGAGACTAGAAAGGTACCTCAAAAAATGTACTGGTATACATAGCATTCCTTTAAAAAATAGGCACTTGGTCTTGTAATGTTTTCTTGGCTCGCACTGTATGTTCGAAAATAATTTCCAGTTATAGACTTTTTTATTTAGTTTACTTGCATTTTTTTAAAAAAATTCTAGCTATCATAAAACTCGAGATATCCAGGTCCGACGCACTATTGCCCCACCCTGTATATGGGTTTAACATTTTTGGAAAAAATTGCAGGCCTACGGACGTCATTCTGTTCTTAAATTGATGCTAATTACATTGGCTATATCTTCCCCTATGACTTTACCCTTGAAATTTTCCGCGATTTTGGGGACAAAAGTTGACCAAATCTTAAATATTATAAGTAAATATTATACCTATAGAGCTGGTTCTCGTCGCAATTGTAGCAAATTTAATCTACTTTCAAATACGTAATAAAAATGCTTAATCTTATGTCAGCATTTATTGAATATTGTTTATATACATGACACTTTGAAATAATAATATAATAAGAAACAAGATATTGAGAGTAAGCGTGGCCATTATGGCACTACCATATTGAAGTGAGGATAAAAAAATACGTCACAATTATTTTTAGGAAAACTATGCGTTATGTTTTCTAAAATTTAGTGGAAGACACTGTCAATGCCAGTCTTGCTCCAATATTGACTCAAGTATAACAGCTGAGGATTCTTATGATATCAATGAGGAGACAACTAATGAATCTTTATTTTTAGAGCAATTTCCAGATATTCAGTAAAAAGAGGAAAGCGAAATCAACAATAATCCGTTCCACTTTGATCGTTACCAATAATACCAATTTTTTTAATAAATAAAACTTAATCACAATAGACTATGGTGTAGCTTACTGGGGATACCACGTTGTACATATTATACCAAAAATACGCCCACTACACTATCATACAGGTGGTGCTGACATGTGTACATATTATATAAAATACGACTTTTGGAACCGCCATATATCAGGAATGGCGACTCGTAGGAAATAAAATATAAGAACATTTTTTGTAGACAATTGTATGATCTACAAGTTCTGTCTGATTTATGTTTTAGCAGATGTAGGATCGGTGATGATTTTTTATATGTTATTTGTAACAGTGTATTCAAAACCTATACCAATTTTCAGCTCTATGCAAATTATTGCAAACTCAAATATTGGGATTTTGGGATTTACAAAAATCACAAAATAAACAAAATCGTCATGTGAAACCATGAAAATCGCTATTCAATAGAAAATGCACGGCGATAAAGTATCCCTCGCTTCCGCTTCCAACTAATACAAGAGACGATATAATCAAAGATATAATCATTAAGGCATGCCGTAATTGAAAAGATGGCATAAAACAAAACATCACTGTTTATGCTGCGATGGCCATTACACCCTCTTTGGAAGGGGCCCATGAAAGAGGCATAAAACCGGGCTATTTGTAGAGCACCGGTTATAGACACCAGTTTGATGGCCGATTTTACTGATTTTGCCAATATAAGTGGCGAACGGAGGCTGCTAGAAACAGATATGGAGCCGTAACGATACGATACCAATTAGTGTTATGGCTCTGGGCCTGCGATTTCTTACTTACACTTATAGGAGGAAACCATTAACAGCGAGACGTTAAGTTAGGCCCCGGTTCGTAAATTTGTTACAGCGAAATGACTTACTTAACTATTTCTTGGGATCGATGGCGATGGAGAAGAATTGCTGGCCTGATTTTACACACCGCGATCCGGAAATAATACATATATGGTCACTATCGTTTTCTTATATTAGTGTAGAGGTCATTTTATGAAAAATAGGTAAAAACTCTTACAAGCAAGAGACTTGGTACACGTATTATAGTATTTAATCACCCACCCAGCTTAGGTACTATTAGTCCCCGAAAAATAAAGTTGTGCTACGGCCGCCATCTTGGAAAATGTCGGCTGAAAATATTCATTTTTCACACATCTCGAAAACTGTTCATGCTATAAAAAATGTTTCAAATGAAAAATGTTTGCTACAAAATTGTCTATACTTTTCGTTCTTAGCATGTTTTTTATATAACTTGTCGTTTAGCAAGAAATTTAATTTTTGACTGTTAAATAGGTCAACATTTCAAATAAACTTAGCTAGTTTGTAAGAATATTTTTAAATGCGCGGCGGGTAGCTGCGGGCACTTTATTTTCCTTACTTCTCACCAGAGAGAGTGCCTGTTGCAACTATGTTCATTCCCATAGAAAATAATAGTACTAACGTAGAATGAAATGTCCGTGGTATTGCCATATTGTCATGTCATCCTGTTTATCTGGGACACAGTTAGGAACTACACAACCGGTGAAACCCGCATACACATAAATAACAAAAAATACAGCTCTTAAACATGAAAGAAAACGTTAAAGGTTAAAGAGAGTTCAAATTCCAAACGTCAAACGTCAAAGACATACGAGACATACGAGTTATAATCTGCATAATCTGCGACATCTTTTATTTTGGAAGCCTAATTAACTTATGACGCCATGACAGTTTCGTTCTTCATATGTTACATTTTATGTTATTATATTTCTATGGTTCTATATTCTAATATTATTTTTAAAGTTCATGTTCTATGGTTCAAATCGGATTAAGAATAATCATTTCGCCGCTTTTCATGCATCTCTGTATGAATGACTTGTATACAATAATGAAAACTATGGGGAACGTAGTGAATTTTGCATATGATACCGATGTGTAAAATTGCAATTATTTTTTCTTACATAAAATATAAATTTTGCGAAAAAAACTTAAAAACTTTCTTTGACGTCTTTGACGAAATAAATAAATGTCGACGCGTTAAAAAGTTCTGATAGAAAATATTATAGGGGCTGGTTTTTTTACCCCCTTGTAACAATAACTCAGCGTTACAAAAACTGTCATAAACTGTCATTTTATTAGTGCAAGTTTTCCGCCAATATCATTATTTTAAATTCTTCCATTGTGGAGAAAATCAATAAAAATATTTTTTTATGTAACTATAGTTGTAGCTTGGAGGAGAATGGTTTTGGAAAAAAATATACAGAAGGCGCCTCTTAATTTCTGCTGAAAAGTCAATTGAATAAATTGATAGATTTAAATTAATTTGGGGTTTATTTTCTTCTTTTTAGAGCTTTTCAATAAAAGCTTGTTTTAAAAAATGTTTTTTTAATATTGATTTATTTTTTAGTTATCACTGGACATGTTTCTAAGTCTGTTCATTTCCTTTAATGCGTCATTGTTCCATGGGGGTTTTCCTGTTAATTTAGTACAGCCTAGTCCTTTCATAAGGTGACCTTCTAGTGTTTTGACTCTACTTAACTCTACTTATTTCAGCTTGAGGCTTACTTGTCCCGAACAAAACACAGTTCTAGGTTTGATTTTGGAGTTTTCCTTCTCCTAGACTAGTTGTAAACCAAATTATACAAGTCATAGTATGAAGCCAACCAAGGCGTATTTTTAAAATTCAGTCGCAAGATTTGACCCGGACAATTCGACCCCAAAATCGTAATCGGGGACTCCAAAAACCCAGGGATAACAATTCAAACGGATTGGAGCAACTAAGTTTTTGATCGTCATCTTATATCCGCCATCTTGAAAAATTTGTATCGCCTTCAGTTGACCCTTGTCTGACTCTACAACATTTGGTGGGGCACCATCAAACTATCCCTTACCTTTGCCGAGTTATAACTCTTTAAAGTTGGTATAACGGCCATCTTGTTTTTCGCCATTTTGCCCATTTTTTCCTCTCCTCTTGAATTTGATATCCCTTTGATTTGATATCCACGTCATGGGGTTTATGGACCCCATGATATGGATAACATATAATGTTGCAAAAAATATGTGGTACGGAAAATATCACTGTATTCAAAGGTGAAGAGCATCGTCAGTCGAAAAAAGTTTACAATTTTTACCAACTTTTGTGAAAACTGCTCATTTTTAGACGTAAGTCTGTGAGGTAAAAACAGTCACTGTACGTGAAAAACTCGTAGAATAAAATTTGTAAAGCATCAAATATTGCGTTTAGTGAACACAATAAAATCAAAGTCAAATAAAGGTCTAAAATCTGCCTGTTATTTAATCTTATCAAGCTTCAATAGAAACATAACCTTATCAGCCGGTATAGTAGATTTGGTATTCAGCGTTCGACGAGCGTGATTTGAAAGCATGATTTACAACGTAGGTTTGTCATTGCGCGGTGATTGGTTGTTGTAGCCTTAAGATTATGATTATGTAAAAATACTTTGATATTCAAACGACTTCAAAAAAAGGAGGAAGATCTCAATTCGGTTGTATTTTTTTTATGTTTGTTAACTTAGAACTCCCTCATTTATAAATCAATTTTAAAAATTCTCTTTTTGTTAGAAAGGGGATATTTTCAAGTGGGTACCATTTTAGTTTTATTAGGACCTTGGATTCCGAAGATATACCGGGAAACTCACCAGATATACCAGAAGAAATGACTAATGCATCGGTCACAACCCTAATGTATACATATTTAAATTAATTCAAAAAATATTTTCTATCGGATCAAATTGTAACGCTGGAAACCATTCTCGAATCAACTTAATCATCATAAAAATCAGTCCGGCCGTTTAGGTGGAGTACAATGACAACACAAGGACAGAAGAAATATATATATATATATATATATATATATATATATATATATATATATATATATATATATATATATATATATATATATATATATATATATATATATATATATATATATAAAGAAGATACTTACCCGTTATATATCTGGACGTATATACGGAAACAAATCACTTAGAAGTTGTACAAGTTCTTTGCCTTTATTGAGGCTCTTCAGATTGATGTACGATTTATTTAATTGGTAGTTTATACTTGAATTTACCATCAACACCTACCATTCTCAGTGACAGTCTTATGTGACATTAGTTATATAATATTTCGCATCAATATCGCATCAGGCAGATCATTGAACTACACGTTAAACTCGCGTTATGATAATATTCAAAATACAAATAATATTTAAAAACGGCCCGAATTATTTGGGCTCTGTAAGTGTGACTTTCCGGATACACATTGACAAGTTAGGAACAAAGACGGGGAGCGCACATTTTCATTTCCATTAGACATTATTGAAAAGTGTGCTTTGCCAGCGTAGCAATATCTCAAATAGGGAATATCTATAGAGCCGGATATCAAGTCTCATTTGTTTATCTGTCATTTTCAGTTATTTTAAGCACGGCACCCTTATTCCCTCTTTTGTGTAATCCGTACGCCGTGTTGCGGCCACGCTTTATAGACTCGTAAGACGAGGATCGCAGCAATCGATTACAAACATTGCATTTCATGGATTTGCTGAAGGAATTGTTAAGTTTCAAATAAACATTTTTAGACGACGTATTTAGTATTTTAGTTACATTTATTTTTATTTTGTGTAGATGTATTTTAGTTTTTTTAAATTTTATTTCAATAGGTAACAGATAAATCCAATTACAGGGTAGGACTTACAATGAAAATATATAGGAAAATTAAGTAACTTTATTGATTCAATGCTGCAGTTAAATGTGTCAACATTATTACTTGCACTATTGTACTTTCTGTGGGATCAAATAACTTTTATAAAAAAACATTGAGGTAAGACATTTTGTTTTCTTAAAGCCGCGTGTTCATATTTTATTTCGCCTACTTTGTGTTCTCTAGAGCCTGCGTTACGTTGAACTCCCTAGAGTTGATTGAGGGACAGAGAGAGCTAAGCTATCTTTTCGAAGCCTTTTAAGCCCTGTTTTTGTTGCATATATATATTGCGCAGTGATAGTCAGAGGCGGACTGTCATGATAGCCTCTTGGGGATTTTTTTTATTGGATTTAACTCATTTTTTTGTTTTTGTTTTTGTTTTCGTGCTTGACAGTATTATGCATACCTTGAGTTCGCGTATTACTACGTAATTCGCTGGGAAGTAAAAGAGCGATTTGTTGCGTTCACTTTGACTAATTAACAATTCGAGAATCCGAAATTTACTGTAGGTATATTTGACGGATAAATTGATTTTAAGTAGTGACTACACGTTTCCTTTAGCATGTCTTTAGAAATTCAGGTCGGCATATTAGTTTCATTAGTCGATTACATTCATCAATATTGCCACAGCGCATTTAATAGATTCTTTGTCATAGATATTAGTCATATATATTAGATAGTGATGCTGCACGGTTTGTTTTTGTGTTAGATACTTAAATATAAAGAGGTGTATAAAGTTCAATCATCAAACAACTCCTGGAATATACTTTAAATTGACATAAATTTGGAAAATATTAGTATTTTATATTTAAGGGCTGAAATCACACTCCCTACGGGTACGGTGATAGTGCACGGTATGCTTTTGTTTTAGACACATAAATATAAAGATGTTCAAAAAATTTTGTCATCAAACACCTCCAGGAACATAGTTTAAATTAAGTATAATAATATTTAGAGAAAATGTAGCAATTTTATATTTAAGGGCTGATATCACAACCCCTAAGAGTATGGTGATGGTGCATGGTATGTTTTTGTGTTAGACACTTAAATATAAAGATATGTATAAAATTTCATCATCAAACAACTCCTGGCTTTAAATAGACATTATATTTGGAAAATATTAGAATTTTATATTTAAGGGCTGATATTACACCCCCCACGGGTACGGTGATGAAGCACGGTATATTTTTGTGTTAGACATGCCTATCTATATGTTTAAAAAAATTGTTGCTACCCTTCAGATTCCTTTTGATAGACAGTTATCAAGATTCAGTAATTATAATACATTTCAATCGCATATTCACAATACTGTTTCAAAATAAAGTTCATTCGGGTGATTATAGATTTTCCAGCCAGCAGGAAATTAATTATAAATATTAATTATGCCTTATCTCGTTCGGAATCAATGATTCCACTGAAAGATCAGTTGGCTGGTAAACATACACAGGAGCAGCGTTTATATTCATATCTGCGAAATCTCTATTCGAATCCCTTATTACCATTCAAATTATTTCCTTCAAGATTTACAAGACACATTCACTCGGAAAATAAACTACCATGACTTCAAAGCTACTTCCTTTTAATTGAATATGCCATATCTATAGACGAAGTCATTCCTTTTAGATAAAACATATAATCGCGTCTGATCTGCATTTAAAGACGAATTAATTAATAGAGGAATACAGTGCCACGTACCTTGCTTATTCATTTTAGCTCTAAGGTACTCAACGCGATCACGCAGACGGTACTGATTAAAATGGAATTTCTTTCACACTCAATGAAACGTCTGGAGATAATATTTAATATATTTAAATTGCGCGCGATTTCGAGGTTGCCGTGTGAAAATTGAATATTGAACACACGATATATGCATATATAACGTGCTTGGTTTGAAAGCATGTTATTTAGTTATTAGTTATAGTTATTTAATAACAATGGCCAAAACCGAAAAGTAATTTTTTGTTCGAGGGATATGGAAAACTGGTCGATGGGTATGTCTGCTGCAGAATTCAATATTAGCAAACTTTGAATTTTCAAAATAAGAAGACGCTGACAAGAAGACTTAGAACGTACATTCAGTTCTGCTTATAGTCAAGCCAAAAACAACTCTGTTCTGGAAAGATCTGCAAAGAACTGCATCCAATTTTAAGAGCCGTTCCGCAAGGAAGCATTCTAGGACTACTGTTGTGTGTAGTCTATAGATCGAATCTACCAATAACCACAGACACAAAAGTAGGTACATTTGCAGATGGTACAACGATATTTGCAAGTAGCGATGATGCTGTGGTAATCTTAGCTAATCTCCAGAGACACATGAACCTAGTCGTTAAAGTTTGGTTGAAGAAATCGAAGAATAAAAGAAATGAAACTAAATCAATTCCCATAACGTTTACCGATCCGTAAAGAACAATTTTAATGAAGTCGAAATAATTTCTCCTCATTATGTTAATTTCATGATATTTCTTTTATTATTCCGTAATAATAGTAAATTCCGTAATAATAGTAATAGGTTAATATAGGCCCTAAAAATATGTTTTTTTTAGGTAAACATTATCATTAAATTGTACATTCAGTTCTGATTATAGTCAAGCTGAAAACAACTCCCGTTCGGGAAAGCGCGCCCCGCAAACAATTTTCCAAAGTGTATCTAAACAATCAATTTCATTATGGAGTAGTCTATACAAAATTATCAATGAATATGATCTCCGAATTTCGAGACTTTCAAAGTCATAGTTTTGAAAAAGAACATTATTATGAACTCCCCTCTCTAGATAGATTCCTGTACTTTTAAATGATAAATACTTTACAAATCGTCTTTGAACATTGTCTACTAAATGTTTATAAACCCGACAAAAAGGATTCTAAATCATTTATGCATATTCAAGTTTTGACCGTACAAACGAATAATATAACATTTTGAATGCATCTATATTTGTAAATGATTTACAATTGCGAGTTATGAACCCTAGAATCATTAAACATTCACTTGTTATTTTGTTAATGCGAGTGGCAAAACGTAGTTCACAATCGAAATAAATACCTAAGTCTTTAATTACAGTTTCACGTTCCAGGTTTTGTCCGTTTATAGAATAAATATATTTTATATTATTTTTCCTTTTTGTGTACGATCTTGCCTTACTTACATTTATTTATATTAAAATCTAAACGATTGCTACTGCACCAATGGTGTATTCTATTGAGATCTCTTTGTAATATTGTGCAATCTTCTACCAAGTATATAGCATTAAATATTTTTAAGTCATCAGCAATTAATAGCTTAGAGCATATAATATTTTCCGTTATATCATTTATAAAAAATAAAAAAATAAGGGTCCCAAGTTACTACTCTGGGGTACTCCATTGTAATACACATATTGACGTATATCCGTAAGATAATTTTCGAAGCAATTTAATAAACTGGTACTAAATCTAGAAAGATCTATTTTTTGTAAAAGAATGTTGTGGTTTATTCGATCAAAAGCTTTTGAAAAGTTCGTGTAGAAAACATCTACTTGTCCATGATTAACTAGTATTTCTGATAGGTGTTGCGTATTCAGAAGCAAATTTGTAACTGTAGACCTATTCTCAATGAAACTATGCTGGTATGGTGATATTACCATTTTGACTGCTGAATAAATAGGGTTATACAGGGTAATCTCAAAGGCTTTTGCAAAGTTGCAGTAGGGAAATTTGTCTATAATTACACACGTTCGACATATCACCTGATTTAAATATTGGACAGACTTTTGCAATTTTCCAACGACTTGGAAACACTGCAGTTTTTAACAGATAATGAGATTTTGTGTTTTTGTAATAGAAATGATGTTGGGTTTTCTTCTTAATATTGGATATAATATCTCTAGAATACCATTTTGGGTATGTGTATTTCCTTTGCTTATACTGAGATATACAGTGAGCTCGTAAAGTTTGGAATAAATTCAATTAATCGTTATTGAAGGATTTTCACAGGAAATCCTCGGACACGTCAACTTTATTTTATAAAATGTCACTTTTTTCAGCCATCGATTTTTTTTTGTTTTGTTCGTTTTTGAGCTATGACGTCATCGACAATTTTTTTAAATGACAACCCATATTTTTTTTCACGGATTTCGATAGAGCACATTTTTCTGAGTGCGAATATGTCAAAAACATAGTACCTTTAACATTAAAGTGTTCGAGATATTCGGTTGCAAAGTTTTAAGAATGAATTATACAAGCGATGACCAAATGCTAATCATTTATCAAGAAAGCGCAGGAAAAACAACAGTTTTGACAGTTGTCACAATTTTGAAGTTTTTCCTCGCAAGTTTGTGTTTTAATCAGTTGAATAATATCATTAAGTAAGTTGATTAATCATTATTCCATCATAATTAATTTTATTTAAAAATGGTCCGTCGTTTGAGTGAAAGGGAAAGAATCGAAATTTTGATGATGATCGGTTACGGGGACAGAGCTCGCACATAAGTAGAAGTTTGCCGTTTATTTAACAACAAATATCCAAACAGAGAACCAATTACACAGTCCACCGTTAGCAAAATAGAACAAAAGTTTTTAGAAGTGGGTCATACGAGAGATCGCCCTAGAACGGGTCGTCCACCAGTGCAACAAGATGTTAAATTGAATGTTCTACTAGAGCTTCAAGAAAATCCCCATTTACCCACCCGCCAAGTGGCGGCAAACAACGGAATAGTTCAAAGCTCCGTCTTGAAATATTTGAAATTGAACAAATGGCATCCGTATAAAGTGGTTTTGGTCCAAGAGTTAAACGAAGATGATCCTGACCGTAGGTTACAGTTTTGCCAAACCATGTTGCAACGCCTGATTGATGACGATGGATTTTTACGCAATATTGTTTTTTCTGATGAGGCTACCTTTTATCTCGACGGCACAGTTAACCGGCAAAACTGTAGATATTGGTCTCCTGAAAATCCACACTGGAAAATGGAAACTCGTAGTCAGTTTCCACAAAAAGTTAACGTTTGGGCTGGTATTGTAGGTAATCGTATTTTGGGCCCATTTTTCTTTGAAGGCGTATTAACAGGTGAAATATATTTAGAATTTTTAAGAGACGACTTAGTCCCTGCACTTGCGGTACTTTACCCAAATGACGTAGATCCAGATCTGCCCCATCACACGATATGGTACCAACAAGACGGTGCATCACCCCATTTTGCAGTGATCGTTCGCGATTATTTAAACCATGTATTTCCTAACCATTGGATTGGTCGCAGGGGAACTATCGAATGGCCCCCTAGATCTCCAGATCTCACTCCCCTAGACTACTTTTTATGGGGCTATTTAAAGAGCAAAGTCTATTTCAATAGACCAAATACCATCGAAGAATTAAAGGACAGAATTCGCAATGAAATTCGAACCATTCAACCCGATACTGTTGGTAAGGTTCTGCAGGAGTTTCAGTGGCGGATGGGATATTGCCAGGAAGTGAATGGAGGTCACTTTGAAAATTTACTCTGATTTTATTTTTTACTTTAATTATTTATCATTTATTTGTTAAAATATTTTTTTATTTGTTTAAATTGTTGTTAAAAAATTAAACAGATTACTCCCAAATCTTTCAAAATGTTCGATAAGCTACCAAAATAAATAATATTACTCCTTAATCTTTTAAAATGTAATAAGCTATAAGCTATTAGAATCAATAAGCTATTAAAAATCTTGACCCGCCCGATAGCTTATGCATGGTGCCATGGTACATTTTATAAACTTTGCAACCGAATATCTCGAAAACTTTAATGTTAAAGGTACTATGTTTTTGACATATTCGCACTCAGAAAAATGTGCTCTATCGAAATCCGTGAAAAAAAATATGGGTTGTCATTTAAAAAAATTGTCGATGACGTCATAGCTCAAAAACGAACAAAACAAAAAAAAATCGATGGCTGAAAAAAGTGACATTTTATAAAATAAGGTTGACGTGTCCGAGGATTTCCTGTGAAAATCCTTCAATAACGATTATTTGAATTTATTCCAAACTTTACGAGCTCACTGTATGTAAATCCAGGATACTGTAAACATCTGTGAATGTTTGTAAAAAATACCAGTCGGTATTTAAAAGGTCATTATAGAGCGCCTTATAATTTGTTTAATAACATTATACGTTTTCTGAGACATCTATTGAAAATCTAGTAAATTTTGACGGAATACTAAGGCTAACCATTAGAGATGGATGATAAGGATTTTCGACAACCAATGGTGTTTCGCTATGTAAAACCTGACAATTTAAATTTGTACTTATCATGTCAAGTAAGCGATGTGAACTGTTATAAATGTTATTATGCTCTTTTACACCCATGAATGCCTAGAAATTACTTATAGCAATGACTTTCCTATAATTATTGTTTAATACAAAGTTTGGTATATTAAAATCTCCAAAAATAATCATGTGCTTACCTAATATGACTTCTAATTGACTAAATCCTTTAAGAAATAATTCAAAGTTCTCGCTACTAACATTTGGAGGTACATATACGACAAAGATATAAATAACACCATTAATTAATTGACCTTTACAACACACAACATCGAGAGTAGGAAAGAATGTCAATTTTTTCAAATGTCATATCACTCTTATGGCCTAACAGTACGCCTCCTTCTGTTTTATAGTCAGTCATATGTAATTTCCTATCACTCCGATGAACTATATATAAATCAGAGAATAATCCAGTACTCATTACGTCTTCTTTTAACCATGTTACTGTTAATGCTATTAAGTCCAATTTAGCTTGAGATACACTTGCATAGAAATGTTTTGCATTTTACCATTGAGTCCTCTGACATTTTGGTAATTACATAGGATAGATTGAGTATTGTTGGGCGTTTCTAGTTTAAAATTTTTGTTTTTTGTTTATATATATATAGGGGTGACTAACTCTTCTTTATTTTAGAGTTTCCGGAAATATCCCTAGCCTCAGTGATTTGCCAAGTGAAGTGAGTAATGGTTCTGAAATATATTCGAAGCATTGATTAATAACAAATCTAAGGACCCCATCTGTGCCCTGTGATTTCTCAGCTTTTAGTGATAAAACGATACCAGATACCTCGGATACGGTAATGTCTCCGACAAAATTACTATTTATGATATACATGCATATAAAATTGTTGAACATACTTAGTTGCTGCATCAATAGAGTTGGTAATCAATGGTTCGCCAGTGTCATTATTTATTACTACTTATGCGAAATGCCTGACTCTTCGTCAGTGTCTTCGGGAAACTATACTAACCAGTTTAATTATTTCCAAATTAAATAATTTCCTTTTGTTGATTTTGGATTAATTGAAACATATCTGACAATGACTGACTCTCATCTATTTTCCTAATGTACGTTTCGCAATCGGCGCCATATTACTTAGTCAGCACATACTAAAGTTATTTTAACACAAACATTACTTGAATATACTACGTACTAAAATTTACAAAACTGGATCATGTAACTCACACGTGCAATAATAGAATCGTCTTTATTATTACGCAAGAACCATCCCCTACATATCCTGCAATCTTTTGCCTGAAGTTTTCTCCTAGCGACTATTACAATTCGGCATAATAAATGCTTCATTTTCAGCATATTATGATCCTCTACCTGCCGTCACCACAAACCGATAGAAATTGTTATTTTGACACATAAGAACTATGTAACTAATCAAGTGCTGGACTACAGTAAACAAAAAGTTGTGTCTGATATTTTCACTGCGCCTAAGACTTTTGCGTTGGAGAAAAGGTCTGTGAATTTTTCTTCAAAAGACTCAAACTTGTCTCAATTTAATTATTATATCCAAGCACTGACCAGTAGCTCCGGTAACGCATGCATTGTCATCAACTAATTTAAACCACCTCAAAGAAACAGGTATATTTATTCGGCTTTGCACCTAACATTCCACGAATCAAACACTAACATGCATTTTTCCTAGTACAGGGCACGCGCTATAATTCCAGTGGATAGTTTTTGGGGTTACTACAATATTTCGACCATAATCAATTAAGATAACATCTCTAAATGTACCGATGACGTTTGGAATCACTTCTGTGTACCTCTAGTGGACGTGGATATGCCGCAAAGTACGTGCTTATGGCGAAACACACGGAAGATATTCGAAACCCCGTCCTTTTTCTAGTTATCGTGAATCGAGATCTGTGTCTTAAATCGAGTGCCGTATCGTGAAACGTGACCCTTTACCTTTATGTCTCTAGAAGGAGTAGTTCTAGGTAGGAGCAAAGCGGGATCGTTAACAGAACTTTGACGTGTTCTGAAAAAAAGGGTTTTTTACTGAGAGGTAGTCACAGTTGAATAATTATCTTATGATACTAAACAGCAAATCCTCTACAACGTTTAATTTCCAAAAGCATAAACCTCTGACGGATCCCTATCCGAATATTGACTGCCTAAATTTACGCGTATCCTCTATTTTTAAAATCATTAATAAAAGCAGCGACAATAAAATCTTATAATTCGGCAATTTTACTACCCACTTATGTCCCCCATAAAATACTAAGTATGTAACCCCCGCGGAGAAGGATCAGGGCTTGTGGAATCAACCGCATTCATCTATACCATAATTAAAGTGGCATATTATTTATTAATTTACTTGACGTCCTACCAATTTTATTACAGCATAAACGAATAATCAAAATGTTGGTTTTTAAAGTCGGGTGGTCCGAGCAACATTCAAGTAAGTCTCATACTGACATCAACAATCAAATTTTACGTTTGGTTCATCGAAATACTATAATGATAATAGTAATGTAAATCTGTCACCACCTACGAGTGTAATACTTCTTTCAGAATTTTCATTGTACTATCAAAATATCAGTTGAAAATAGAGGTTTTATTTTTTTCATGTAAATTGTCTTTCATTGTAAATTTGTCTTTAAATTTTTGAAGTACATAATTATGCCAAAAGTGACTTCCTGTTATTTATTTCCATTTCATAATTTGAAACCATGGTGAAGCTTACATGCTGGGTGGTCTTTAAGTACTATTGCCAACCCTTTCCAAGTTAGCATAGTTAGAAAAGTTGCATATTTAAATTTTCACGCGTTTCTCTGCAATTCCGCAGAAGCGACATCTCTTGCCAATAATTGTAAGTAAAACAATGTTGTAAAGAACGTAAAAAATATTATAATTGAGAATAATGAAATATTTTTTATATTGTGACATTTTTGAGATTTTAATTATATTATATGCATTGGTTTTTCTCAATTTTCGGAAAAACGGTTAAGAAAATCGGAAAATTTCGTTAGATAGTTTGTAGAGAATTTAATTACGCACATTTTTTTTTATCGTGCATTTTCCGATCCGGTGCACCGCCTTCGAGATATTTTGAATTTTAGACCAAAATCATATATACAGTGAGCGTGTAAAGGTTAAAATAAATTCGATAAAGTCGAATGTATCGAGTTTTATGGAAAAGACCCGGACACATCGATATTGTTTTTAGTACGCTCATCTTTTTTTATATTTGAAATGTTTTGATAGGTTTTTGTTTTTGAGATAATGACGTGACTGACATTTTTTTAAATGGCAACCGATTTTTTTTATTCGCGTATCTGGTGCAGTTTTTTTTTATCTTTTCAGTGGTATAAAATTTTAGCTAGGTTACATCAAAATATTTTCGAGAAAATCGCAGTTTAACATCATAAACTTGATTAAATCCTATTTAGTTTGTATTTATTGGTAATAGTTATTTACGTAACAAGTTCCGAAAGTGACACTTTACTGGACGAGTAGTCATATTCCAGTAAAAGCTATCACCACCTACGAGTGTAATACTTCTTTCAGAATTTTCATTGTACTATCAAAATATCAGTTGAAAATAGAGGTTTTATTTTTTTCATGTAACTTGTCTTTCATTGTAAATTTGTCTTTAAATTTTTGAAGTACATAATTATGCCAAAAGTGACTTCCTGTTATTTATTTCCATTTCATAATTTGAAACCATGGTGAAGCTTACACCGCCTTGTAGAGAATTTAATTACGCACATTTTTTTTTATCGTGCATTTTCCGATCCGGTGCACCGCCTCGAGATATTTTGAATTTTAGACCAAAATCATATATACAGTGAGCGTGTAAAGGTTAAAATAAATTCGATAAAGTCGAATGTATCGAGTTTTGTGGAAAAGACCCGGACACATCGATATTGTTTTTAGTACGCTCATCTTTTTTTATATTTGAAATGTTTTGATAGGTTTTTGTTTTTGAGATAATGACGTGACTGACATTTTTTTAAATGGCAACCGATTTTTTTTATTCGCGTATCTGGTGCAGTTTTTTTTTGATCTTTTCAGTGGTATAAAATTTTAGCTAGGTTACATCAAAATATTTTCGAGAAAATCGCAGTTTAACATCATAAACTTGATTAAATCCTATTTAGTTTGTATTTATTGGTAATAGTTATTTACGTAACAAGTTCCGAAAGTGACACTTTACTGGACGAGTAGTCATATTCCAGTAAAAGCTATCTGGAAGTCTACGAGTCCAGTAGAAACACTTTACGGATGTGTTCCTCCAACCTCCAATATATATAAAATAAAAACTGTAAAGGCGCGTACAGATTTGTACCACGTCGCAAACCGAACCTCGTCACGTACCACGTCGCGAACTTCATCGCGCTACCGCGTAACGGCGCGCCGCGCCGTCGCGAACAGCAGCTCGAGCTCCGCACCGCAATAACGGCCCGTTCGATACTGCAATTCGCGTTTTTAGTCGGTAGAGTCAGTAGAGTCCACTGAAATGTCTAAAGTAATAATATATAGTAATATAATATATACCTCATAATATACTTAGTTTAAATAGTAAAATGGATGTCGATGTTGCCGCAGCAGCGTACATTTATATATATTCATTACGCTATAGCAGCTAAAAAATAAAAACAAAGGCAAGTGTGGCAAACCGAACTATTTAGAAATAGAACGATATATGGTGCGTACAATTTGCTTGTGGCTTTAAAGATGCAAAAAATGCGCTAACACGCTAACTTTGGGACAAAATCTAGGTGCGCCACTTTTTATGTCCGTCAGTGTATACATTTTTCCGAAGCGAATGAAATGTTCCTGAACTATAAGAAGCTAACTCTCCACCAAATTCATTGCTTGTACTATTTTTTTAAAGGTTTGTATACTTTCACGCTTATTTGTATTGCACTATACAGACTGCAAACGGGCCGGCGCGGCGCCTTTAAAAGTAACAATATAAAAAGTAAAATGAGACCGCGGTTTCGAATTTAATCCTGCAAAAGCGCACCCCAATGAAAACTGCGTCGCCCCATAACTGCTATGCTCCAAAAATAACAGAATCAAGCTCGGCACTATACGAATTACAAACAATTAGCGGATTTCCAATTCAAACAGCTCGGATATTGGCAAAATCAAAAGGCTCAATAACAGTTTTGAAGCGTATGTTGATATACAGCCGGCCAAACGGAGCCGTCGCTACGGTCCAACGGAAACGTCGATGGTTAACGCGGCGTTCGATTAGAAACTGGCACATGTGAGCTTTTACCGCAAAACCAATGTTCGGTTAATATGTTTAACACCTAACGTGGTGTTATTTGCACACCGATACGGGATTGCAAATTAGAAGGGCGGTCAGAGGTCGGCAATACTGATAGATGTGTCTACATTGGTCATACCTGCAATTGATATTGCGGTCGGGGGGATTTTCGCAGTAGGAAAGTGAGGATGCGGACTGCGGACTGACGGATTTAATATCTAGATGAATAACATTAGTTTAAAAATCTATCGAAATATTCAGATTGTTTAGTCACTTTATCCCAATTTCATACATTTTTGGTATACATATAATATTTAGTCACCCAACTTGGGTACTAAAAGTCCCCGGAAAATAAAGTTGTACTACGGCCGCCATCTTGGAAAATGTCGACAACAAACCCATTTTTCACATTTATCTCCGAAAATATTTATGTTATAAAATTGTTTCAAATGAAGAATGTTTATCATAAAATGTCTACACTTTTTATTCTTAGCATTTTCCATATACAGGGTGAGTTTTTAGTGCGTATTTGCTCTGTAGCGCCTTTGCTATTTATCAAAAATGTGTGTTATCCCAGGTTGTTGGTATCCCTTTTAGGCGTTTTTTTAAAAATATCTGTAAATGTACAGGGTGTTCCATATCTCCTGGACAGCAACTAACTTTCTTATTTTAAATGGAACACCCTATATATTTTTTGAAATTCGGAGAGCGCAAACTTTTGAGTGAAAAACATGTGTCGCACCCTAGGCTAAACCCTCAGGTTTCGGAGATATTTACCATTTTAAGAAAAAAGTGACAGATGGAAAGGTCTGGAAGGAGCTTTATAACTTTTTTCACATGGTTTACTTAAAAATTACATATAAAATTATCCTTGTACTCAAAGAATTACCATTTACCAAAAAATATGCATTAATATATTTGAGATAAGTACTCAAGGAACAACACACGAGTAGAGTCTAATTGGTGCAAAGAAGGCTTTGACAAATTTAAGCAACAAACGAAACTACTGTCAGGTTCTCAGTGGTTTTGAAAATCTCAGTAAGTGGCTTGTATTACTACATGTGTTTGTTGGGAAAACACATTTTCCTCTGATAAATAACAAAGGCGCTACAGAGCAAATACGCACTAAAAACTCACCCTGTATAACTTGCCGTTTAGCCTTGAAATTTAATTTGTACTATTGAAATGAGATAAATGAGAGCTCCGACATAAAAAAATGTAGAGGAAAATGGAAGACCATAAACTTTGAAGTAACCATCAACCTTCACTAGATTTTTTGATTTTGAAACTATTACATTCTAGAAAAGAAGATTTTTCAATTGTTCCTTACAACAATGGATATACTCATTTTTCAATAATCGTAAAATAATAGCCAAAATATAGAACACGAAGAGAATGACATCAACTCGGGTATCCCACAGGGTAGTTAGTGTCTTGGGACCGTTCATTTTCCTAATGTTTATTAATGATCTCCCAGAACATATAAGAGAAGGAGAAACCTTTATATTTACCGACGATACAAATATTATAATCAGATCCCAGCATTTCAAATACAGAAATAAAACTAACCAATGATGTTACACAATTTGGCAATTGGTGCCCAAAAACATGGGCTCACTATAAATTATTCTAAAACTATGGTATTAGAATTTCACAAATACGACAGACCTAAGGTAACAAACCTAAATTTTAATATAAATAATCATCCCATTTTAATAGGCAACCACTGCAAGTTTCTTGGAATCATTTTAGATGAATGTTTAAGTTGGAATGAATACATCAACATTTTTTTGACATTTTAATCTGATTCATACTCTTCAATGTCTACGTCAACAGTCATGTCTTGTTCGATTTCTTCTTCTTCTTCCCCTTCCTCTTGCTGGATGTTCATCAATTCTTCAAATGACGCTGAATCAGTTGTCTCTTCATCAAAATGACATGAATCTTCCTCTGTCGTATTTAATTGGATATTTGAGCAGGTCTGACCTCGGCAATTGGCACATGCTGGAGAATACAGTAATCCTACTTTTTTGGAGCCATATTTGCCACTGCAACCTTTTTTGCAATTGCAAAATATCGGTATTTATCTTGACTCTAGACAATCAATTTTTTTGGAGCTCCATAAACAGCAAGGAGACAGCGAATTCCTGCAAATTCGCTGCAAATATCTCAATTCCATTATTGTTATCAGTGTTATTGTCGTCGTTTTCTTCGACATTATTGTCGTTATCGTCTTGATCTTGATGATATTCAGTATCACGATTACTTGTATCAGATTCAGATACTACTTTAAAATCTTTCGATATGCAGGGCGTTTGTTCTTTTTTGGAATACTTTTTTTGCATATAATACCCAATATGAAATGCATGAGAAATACATAATTGCTGAGCGGGAATTATTAGTTTCCCCACCTTAGTCATCACACTTCCCCCATCCTTAGTAATGGAAACTATGTCATTATCAAGGCAAACATTAATATTTTCAAGACTCTTTCTCAATAATTTCACGCATGTTTCTGCAGGTATAGAACCATGTATACGTACTAGCCCAATATTTAAACATTTTACTGTTGACTGTTCATGTTCATGTACCTTTTCTTGGCCGTAGAGCTCCATTCGTCACGTGTTAAACTGAAGCGTTTTCCATTTTTTAATAAAAATTGTATGGTTTGTGTAAAACTATCGAAACATTTTTTTTGTAGGCCAAAACTGTTTTCTAATGGTGTTTGCTGCACTCGGTAAGTTCTAGAACCACCTTGTCTCCAATCCTTGAACGCAGCGAATGCATGAATATATGTGCATATAATGTATAACGTGACCTTTACAATCGCGATATCTCAGAAATGTTGACTCTTAGAAAAAAAATCACAAGGACAGTTTTTGTAGATAATTTTAAGTTACTTTACAATTTTGACCTGTAGTACTTTTTCGATAAAACTTACCGTTTTTGAATAAAATCCAAAAAAATTTGACCTTTGACCCCGAATAACTTTTGTAGCGCACATGGGATTAATGGGGACTTTTAAAACTTCTTTTCTTATGGTGAATCCAAGCTCTCCACGAAATATCAGCTTTCCGGGAGTTTTTGTTATTTGACCACTATTTTTATGTCTAGATTGACCGAATTACATATGCTCTAAAGTAAATAAGCAATATCCCAAGTGATTTAAATATAAGGTCTTTTATTTTCAGGCATTACATTACCGATCATAGTCCCGTAAGCTTGCTTTTAAATGTAGATAAACAAACAAAAATTAAAAATGATATTCAATCAAATTCAATCAAAAACTTTTAAAAGAAATTCGACATGAAATAGTTCAACCATTAACTTACCTAATAAATAACGGTTTGGAGGTGGGATATTTTCCAAAAATTCTAAAATGTGCTGTGATAAAGCCACTATACAAAAGTGGCAGTGTGTTAGATATAGGGAACTACCGCCCAATTTCTCTTTTGTCAAACATTTCAAAGGTTTTAGAAAAAGTAATAAACAAACGACTTTGTAATTTTTTAAATAAATATAAAATATTATCGAACTCTCAATATGGTTTTAGAGAGGAACGATCGACTGATGACGCGATCCGTCATTTAACATCATATGTCTATGAAGCATTGGATAAAAAAGCTTCTATAATCAGCATATTTCTCGACCTTTCTAAAGCCTTTGATACGGTGTGTCATAAAAGACTGTTGAATAAATTAAATAGATATAGAATACGTGGAATATCGTATAAAATATTTGAAAGCTATCTATCACACAGAGAAGAGCTGGTCCAACTGGATGATGTTCAGAGTGATTTGCAGATGGTTACCTATGGTGTTCCCCAAGGAACTGTATTGGGACCAGTCCTTTTCACTGTTTACATCAACAGTTTATTAAGTTTTAAGACACGCGGTAAGATTATTAGTTTTGCTGACGATACAGCTGTTATATATACGTCATCTTTCTGGGTAAACCTAAAAAGAGAAATAGAGAATGAGTTTCCAGAAATTGTTAAATGTTTGCAGTATAACAAGCTGACCTTAAATTATGGAAAGACAATGTACTTACCTTTTGTTTCTTACAACACAGGTCTCCCTGAGTTGGGTCTTTTAAGCGTAGGTCACAATATGCAAATATTTGAATCTTCTTCGGTAAAATATCTGGGTGTTCATATTGACAGACATATGAGGTGGGAGTTACAAATGAAACTTGTAGGAAGGATAAGGGGTTTGATACCTAAAGTTAAATACTTTTTTTTATATATTCACATTAAAAGATTTTTTGTATATTCAGCAATTGATAATTATGTATTTTTCTTTAATACAATCGTTATTAACGTATGGTATTATAGGATGGGGAGGTGTGTATGACTTTTATCACTATGATGTTCATGTTGTACAAAAGTGGATCTTAAGAATAATATATAAGAGAAATATTTTATATTCTAGTAATTCATTGTATAGGGAATCCAATATAACAGTTAATAAGACTGTATTTTCTAAGAATAATGCTTTATTTGAAACAATGGAAAATTAGTTTAGCTCCCCATGAACTTATAATACACGCCGACCTGAGGCTATATTATACCCTCGTTGTGACAAAACAATTGGAAAAAGATGTACTACTTATCTGGTACCTAGATTGTATATTGTTATCCCTAGAGAAATACAAGAGATACATTCTTATAATAATTACAAAAACAGATTAAAATTATGGATTAGTCAAAATGACAGATTGTTATTTAGTAATATAATCAACCAAAGTATATTAGAATAGTAAACTACCTACTGTAATGCACATTATAATTTAAATTTAAAAAAGAAATATTTAATTTCTGTTTAGCAGAAACATAAATTTAGTTATCTGTAGAAATGTTACCGATGTACTGAAGTGTTGAGCTTAGTGTTTATAAAGCTATTATTGTCACAAAAATTGATGGGCTATTAAGAGCACCATGAAGTCTATTGTATGTTATCAATGTTTGTTGGATTTTAGTGTGATTTATAATTATCACGTACAAGTATATTATATCGATACTTCTGTGATTACTAGTGTTTGTTCCTATAATTTGTATTATAGATTATACAATTGTATTTAAAGATGAATAAACACTGTTATTATTATTATTATTATTATAATACTTCGCAATTCTAACGTTGAAAGAAATGCTTGAATGAACAGAGGCTTCTTGCAGGATATTCACTAATATATACGGCAAAAAGTTATAATATAGTTGTGTATGGACTAGCTGTAAAGAGCAACATAGTATTTCTTGCTCAGAAAAGAATTATTAGGCTTATATCGTCCCTAAAAACACAAACTGGCGTAACCAATAAAATATCAAAAATTGGGTTACGTCGGTTACTGACATATTTAAAGTAGGCCGTTCATCTTACAAAGTGGCGTAACTGAGTTCCTTGTATTATTGGCACAGCGCAAGTTGAATTCAGCGACGTATCAGCAACATGAGGAAACAAAATATCACAAAGTGACGTAACTTCGTAATATCACAAAGTGACGACATTCCATTACATGAAATAGCCAACAAACTAGCAGAGAAACGTTGTCAAGAGGAGGGCACGATCACTCAAGAAGGGCTTGTAAAGTCATTGAATGCGAAAGCGAATCACAAAAAGACTTAAGAAGCAGGACTTAAGCCATGAAGTGGATGGCACAGTTGACCGTTCTTCTCCCATGTCCGAAGAATATTTTTACGATTCAGATGCAGATCTGCCATATGGATTTTGTGAAGTATCTAAATGCAATAATTGTGTTATAATCACTTTCTGAACTCCTGTGAAAATCATAAAATAAATAAGGTCAATAAAAATTCAACAAATCTTCATGTTGTATCTACAAGAAGTGGTCTAAATAACGAGAAAACTAAAAACAATAGTTCGTTGGAATCAACAATGGCTACCAAGGAAAACCCTTAAGATTTTTTGGTTGAAGGTGCACCAAAAGAACATATCAGCCCTGCTTCAAAGGAAACAGATCCATCTAGGTTTGTAAAAGAGAGGTGTAATTCGAATAATTGTCAAAAATTTGGCAGATTGTGTCACCAAATTAGCGATGAGCCAAGGAAGAAAATTTTTGATGACTACTGTTATTTGGAAAATTTGACAAGACAAAGAGAGTTTTTGATTCGCCATATGAAAAAACACACCCCTATCAGAAGAACAACCAATATTCAATCTCGTAGGAATTATAGCATTCACTATTACTTCACCATAAATAATAATCCAACTGCTGTAAGCAAAAAGTTTTTTTTAAACACCTTGGGTATTTCTGAACGCACAGCACGTACAGCAGTGTAAAATTAACGAGACAGGGGTTTTACAAAAAGAAATGAGAGGAGGTAGACACAGAAGCGAACAACAGTTGCAAAAAGAACATCAAATGCGACTCATGATAGAGAAACACATCGACAGATTCCCCCGAGTGGAGTCTCATTATTGTCGAGCAAAATCAACGAAAATGTACCTTCACTCAGATTTGACTGTGCAAAAAATGTATTCCCTGTTTTTGGATGAATTGCAGAAAAGTGGAAACAACGAGAAACCGAGTGTTTCCTGTTTTTTTTTTTTGGAGAATGGATATTATAGTGCTTAATGGTAAGAATATACTTGCAAAAAAACTAGAACACATGTACGAATAGCAATATTGGTAAACAAAGTCAAATGTTAAGCAATTTCGTTTTTTAAGCCTCCTGTAAAATGTATGATATGCTGGTTACGCCAGTTTGTGTTTTTAGGGACGATATAATATTGGAGATAGACATTCATGCAGGCAAACTTTCAAGGATAAAAGCATTCTAACGTTTATAAGTATTTTTCTATTTAAAATACTAACTTATGCCTATACCAATAGAAACAAATTTACAAAAAATTCTGATATACATGATTACCCCACCAGAAAAAAAAACTCAAATACGCTTAGATAGGCCTTTACTATGAAAGTTTTAAGAAATCGCCGCAATATGCTGGATGTTACTTTTATAATATGCTACCTTTTAATATAAGTAGTGCAATCACACTGCCTAGTTTTAAGTTAAAATTAAAACGTTACCTATTAGAACATTAGTATTTACCATTACATATTAGTATTTAACTCGATTTTACTTTCACTGAAAACTAATTTTTTTGTAAAAGTTTTGAGAAAAGTAGGAGGCAGCCATTTTTCACTGTTACACCCTGCTTACTTACACAATGCACATTAAGACGAAAAAACCTTCTAGCAAACTTAAAACTCAGACAGCACTAAAAATTTGTTGCATTAATTGATAAAAATCAATTAACTTAATTCATATTTTAAATAACGATATGGGACAAGAAGCAAATTAAAGCTAATTACATGATCTAAAACCTTTACAATTTAATCTGAATAATTTACAATATTATCTGAACAATTTATTCATATAGGTAATATAAAACTACAAATTGTGCGGTAGTTTCAATGGGTGTGATAAAATTTGAAAAATGTTTTATTGTAATTGTTTTTTCATATATCGTCAAATACCTAGAAACACTTTTTGTAGTACTGAATAAGAGCATCTCATTTCTGAAAAGAATGCTCACTTTGATTAAACGGTTACTGAGATATCACATTTTTAAAGAAAACATTATTTTTTTCTCATTATTTTTTTGATAGCGACTTTAGATCACAGAAGTTTTTTGCGGGATTTTCGTATGATTATACTAGAGCAAAAGAGCTGTCGATTTCCAGAAAAACAAATTCGGACATACTTCAAAGCCACCTATTGGCTCAGATTTGCCTGGTCTAAATAGTTACGAGAAAAGAATCGGAAAAAATCTCAATTCAGCGCCCTATATCTTCGAAATATATTTTTTTAAATAAATAAATAAATAAATAAATAAATAAATAAATAAATAAAGTTTTTGGAAATAAATTTATATTACATACTAATAATATTTTATCCTGTTCTATCGATTCCTAAAGTTATGAAGATTAAGTCTGTATCACCCTGTATATTCATTCCAAGTCATATACAATGCTGACTGACTGAGATCAGAATTGTTTGTTTCTCAATACTAAAAAAACTCAAGTGTCTGGTGTTTCACAACAGAAAAAAAATCACCGAAACTGGCGAAATCTACACCTACATTTTGTTGCATTTCCAGAGACTGCATTAATTGGATTACATATCGCCCAAAGTTACATGAGGCAATAATTGGCGTGAATGCATACATATACGAAGTTTGAAATACACCGGATTCAAAACGAAAATGTCAATACCGCTCCAACCCCATCCACATCGAGTCGGCTAGAACAAACAATTGATGCCGCAATTGTAGACGTCACACGGTACGTAGTGATAAAGAAGGCGTTGAGATAAGTTCATGGTAGTGGTCAGTTTGGAAATGCACGGTGCAGAACTAAAGTTAGCTATGATTGTTTCGTTTGTTTCAAGTATCTGAAGCATGGATAAACAATGGCCATTCAAAGTGTGTGGCCGGTGGACACTGGATCTCTATATATACCGCCGTCTCTCGGACCTTAGAAACGCAAATGTAGATACGGGGAGAACGGCAGCCAGTCGATATGTGAGACAACGTTGATACCAGGGAAATTATAAAGGGTCGACACAGCGCTTACGTCTAGCGGCGTTTCTACCAGGCCATAAGCATTAATAAGTCCAAAAAATTTAGCATTAAGCCTTTGACCTAAGCATAGTCAGATGACCAAACGGCGATTTTCCAGAAGCATTATCCGGCCGACGTAATCACAAACAGAAAGGATGCCCGGTACCTTCACTGGTGATTATTCTAAACGTCCGCAGGAAATAAAGGAAAGCATCGAAGCAGGCCATCGAAACAAACTGCAATGAGCCGATGCGTTAACGTCCTGCCTGGGAGTTGGAGTGTACCCATTAAAGGGAGCAATTGAGGGTCCACCCCCGCCCCCCGCCTTGCGATCGTTGGTCACCGGATCCTCATTATCAGTTGTTCTACGCGTAAAACAGAATTGCCAATTGCTGTGTGTTTGGGCTGGTTTGTTTACTACAGTGGCGTGGGGAAGTAACGGGTACAAAGCCAATAAGACCGGTTTGATACTGATCACACGTTGAGCGCCATAAGTATACCGGTACCCAAACATTTTATAATATGTAAAAACAACAATCTTACTTAAATGTAAATCTTACTGTTAAAAATTATAGTACAAACGGGCAATTTAGGACACTAATTCCCGACATCGCACGCCGCTGATACCTTGGGCCTTTCCCGCTGCGGGATTCGCCTTATATCCGGAATCGGCGATTGAGCCCCTCCCGATTATTCGGTACCGTTTAATGTCTGGTCATTCGCACAGGACTTGTCTACGTCTATCCTTAAATAAATTGGAACTGTTTGCGGTCCGCACGGTTTATTGAGAAATAGAAAGCTCGGTCGGACCTTGTTGGGCTGATATTGACTGTAAAATTATATTACCGACGGCAGGGGACGCGCATCCCCCCGATAATGTACCATGGCTTGTATTTTTCCACCTATACAGTTACGATATTTTCTAGCAGATATAAAAATACAATAAATGTTGTTAAATACATTATATACATAAGAGTATTCCATCGTTATGTTCTTACATAAGGTGCAGTGTCACGTAAAAACAAAGTAGCTCTTAAACGGAGTCCACACAGAAGCAACAATTAGCAACGCTTGTCACTGGTGACCAGTTGCTAATAACAAATTGCTAGTTGTTGCCTTGTGTTTCTACTTATTTCGGTCGCAAATGACATGTTTCCTAGTGTCGCAGATTTTCGCTCTCGAGGCGGTAAACCTCAAAGGAAAAGAAGAAACAAGCGTCGACCTCTGGTAACTGTTACTGCTGTGTGGACGGTTTGTTGACAGGAGTCGCGTTGCGCCAAATTAATTTAGTGATAGTGAAACAGTGCGTCCCGAGGTTATTGTTTTCAATATTTAATAACACCATTTAAAATTATTTTCGTTCTTATGTCTAAGACGTGGACAAACGACAAAATCATTGAACTGATTGTATTTTACAGGCAGGCACCTTGTTTATGGAAACCAACAGATCCGAAACACAATTGCACACCAAGCACGATGCGCTCCAAATATTCCAATAATCATAGGTGCTGAGATTCCAGAAATTAAACGAAAAATAAAAAAATTGTCGGTACAGTTTAGCAGAGAGAGAATGAAATACCGCAAATATAAAAAATCAGGAGCAGGGGCTTCTTTTATATCGAAGTGGTTGGCGTACAACTACATGCTTTTTTTAAGGGACAAAAATAAAGTACGCCGTTATAGAGAAGGAGGCATTGAAAATGATGAGGTAAGTAACAATTATTTTTATACAGGATGTCTCAAAATGGTAAAGTCAATCTGATTCTCTTAGCCGAACCCAACATTTTATTTTCCGATTTTTTGTGTTTTTCACGCTTAAAACAACGAAAGCTGCGGTGGGGATTAATTTCTCGGCTTCGCGCCACATCTCTGGAAAACCGTGAACGACAGTGTGTGGACACTTTGTTTCGTCTTGAAGCGACAATCAAAAAACATCAGTTAAATTGTTTCTCGTGTATGGACACTATATTTCTTCTGGTTCTTAAATTCGACGAGAAACTTTCGACAAGTCACAGCGACATGTTGCCTGGTGTTGCCTCTGTGTGTACTAGCCTTTAGATATCGTTACATCGAATTTAGCAATGCGTTGCCAGCACTGAAGACGATTGGGTGATTTTCATTGTTTTTATTTTTTCTTGAGGATTTTTTGCTCTATTTTGGAATATATATTTTATTTTTCCGTTTCCAAGTTGTGACGACTATTTAGCTGTTTTGTACATATTTATTTATGTTTCGTGTGGGAAATATGGCTGCTGGAGAACCACCCACTACAAAATGGTAACGCGTCGAAAGCAATATACTTCATGAGTGGTGTGGAAACTTGCAATAAATAACAGCTGTGGTGTTTAAAATATGCATATAAAACCTATTTTCGACTCAAAAAAAATGCCTACGCCCATGACTAGCTCTGACTCGCCGTTTTCCCGGTCATTGAACTTCGTATATATTTTATATGGACTGTAGTGTGGGAAATAAGTCTAGGGCAAATGTCATTCTATACGAAAATTATCTACATTGCATTTCGACAAAAATGGTCGTATACATAATGACTGAGGAAATAATGTTGCCAAATTTTAGCCACCTAGTATGTAGTGTGTGTAGTTAAAATATCTGCTTGTGCTATAATAACTGCCCAGCATTTCACTCTCTAGCTGTGAGAGCTTCTAAACTAAGGATATAAAGGTAATTTTTATATAGTTATGTAAATTACCTAGGAATGTAAATATGCATATAGTCACATAAAAGGGTTAAGGGATTATAAAAGGGTTTAATTATTTATTATTTTTACTTTATTACTTATTTTAATTACTAATTATAGTACATGTTTAGTCATAAAAATATTTAGTACAACCATTGGTGTACAATCCGTTAGTAACAGGCATCTGTAATAACATTATATAAATGATTATGGTAAGAATAAAATTATTTTGCATAATTTAAAAAAATATATCTTAGTCTTTCTGGAACCAGTAGAAAAAATATTTAATAAATGTAAATAAATATTATTAATTTTCTTTTTATTGGTTACTTATTTCTGTCACTTAATAACTATTTAGTATCACAGTTCGTTCTTTTTCTTTTTAATAATGTAGTTGTTGAAAATGCTAAAATGTAAATCGCCGGTGTGCGCTTTTACAGGGTGTTGCACGGTTTCAGTAATTTACAAAAAAAAGGTAAAACAGCACCATTTAAAAAGGTTCAAGCTAACAAGGTACTTCACACGAATGTTCTTACATTCAATGATCCAAACGCAGATCCAAATGGTTCTGGAAAACATTTTTTCTTGTCTATGTTTGTATCTAAAACACCGACGATTTGGATACTCTCTGTCAATAATGTATTCTTCTGCAAAGATGAATGCGTCCAACTGCTCAAGTATGTGCAGCAATTGCTCAGGACTTGAGTGTCTCAATAGAGATACCGTTATCATCGACGACGATTTGAATATTGATCTTCAGCTGGACGAAGAACAAGAATATTTGTTTACACATTACAATTTAATGTACATAATTTGCGTATAGGACGACGTTTGCGCTTAAACTCATACTTTTCGTCATATTCACGAAAAACTGATTTTCCCCCCTCCTCTCCCCAAGCCAGATACTAAACTTGTGGTCGTGTATGGAATCATTTCGTGCCACAAAGAAGCCTAATTTTAGGACACTATCATTTTTATAAATTTTAAATGTATTTGATTTGATTTTATGAAGTAGAGACAGAGTTTGTACTTATATTGATCTATCTTTAACCCAATATTTTTGAGCCTGCTTCTAATTTATGTCAAACGGAATCCTCTATAAATCCTTCTGCCAGGTTCGTTGCTTTCCATCCACCATGCATATTAAGAGTGGTGATGTCTGCTCCTGCATCAGCAAGTATCGTAGCAGACGTTCTCCGGAAACAGTAACAGAATCCGCGTGAAGCACAGTACACCTGATAGGACTGAATACTTCTTTACCGATTCGTTGAGAGTGAGAGATAGATAGATAGAGAGAGAGAGCGGTATTGTACATATTGGCTTTATGGCAACTGAAGCGTCTCACATATTATGTTTGTGATTCTGAATGATGTAGATTTCTCGAGAATATAGCAGCTATCGTTGTTCCTGATTTAGTCGTGGCAATATTCCGGTCGTTATTCATATATAAACTGAATTTCTCACGAAGAAAGTGAAGTGGCAAGTGGCAAAAGATCATCATCCATATGGATCAGATTCGCAAGCCCAATCCAGATATATCCAGCAGGATATGCATAAGTAATATTGTATTTTGGTTAATTCCGATTCTGTTACGAATCCTTTATAAATTATATCAAAATTGCATTCCGCTTTACAACCCTTGTGGGGGATCGTTGCCCAATTCAAAGCTGCATTCGACATCTCTGTTTCTCTCTCTCTCCGTCATATTTATCATATGCTTTATCTCACTTGCGAGATGAACATTTTATAAAATGTGTCGTGACGCGACCTTGAAAATCACTCTCATGCGGCTAAATAAGTATGCTCGTCAAAAAGTCAACTTGTCATGTGCAACTTGTAGGAAAAGTATATTTTTCTGCATAGGGCGTATTTTTTATCTCGGCTGGCGTTTCGATCACGTAGGCCTTTTGTGGAAAAAAGTCACTTGTCCTAACTTATTGGACAAATAGCTATTTCTGTTAGCCCCACGTTCGGCGCCAAGAATTTTTTTAGTGAGGATAAAAACAATGTTACCGTATTACCGTATTATTTTACGCTCAGGTTACCGGCTTGTAATTTAAAAACAAAAAGACCGAGGCAACCCTTGATATTTGTAAGTTTCATATTTTAAGACCTAGTTTTGATAATGTTCTTATACATTGTTTTATCTTGATTCTTTTATGTATGTACCATTATAAGAATAAGATGTTCATTCACATATCGATCCAGCATGCCGTCTATCAACACACACACACACACACACACATACACATTATAATTCTTTTCGAGTTATATATAAGATTTATGGGACTGTTCGCTATTCGACAAGGTCTTAAGGATTTTAAAGCAATAGACGGCTATATTTCGTATTCAGCGCGAATCGCAATGACAACAATATAATTTATATCAAGATTTTGAATTTATCTGAATGGATTCAGCCTGATTTATGTGGTTCTCCTGTCACGAAAACTGCATACATATATACTGAAACGGATGTAAGTTAGCCTGCTCTTTTTTTCAGACTGATAATGTTAATATATCATATACTGGATCTCGCTGGGCTTATGCTCTAATGAGGCGAGAAAAGTGATGAAAATGTGTGAAATTGCTCATACGTATATAGGCATAAGGATTGTCAACAACTTTGACGCTGTTTCTTATTAATATACGGCAGTAGATATTCAATAACGTTAGCTCAAAAGGCCAGGAGTGGCAAAGAGAGGGATAGGGGTCTCGAGTTATTTTTGTTTGACTAGAGTAGGTTTGCACTTGTAAAAAATGTGACAGTAAAATTAGTTTTATCTCTTTAATACCGAAAATTTTAACTATCACGCAGAAGTACCGGTGAAGCTATATTATAAGGCTATATGATGTAGAACTTATGATAAGGCATTGTAATGGAACACCAATGATGGCCTACGGAGCTGTTGTTTGGTGGCCCAAGAGTCAACAAATAACGGTAAAACTCAAGCAAAGAGTTGCCTGTCTGAGCATAACCGGAGCTATGCGAACAACACCAACGAGACCAATGGAGATAATGTTGTGTCTTCCACCGCTAGATCTACATCTAAAAGAAGTGGCTTTGCCTACCATGACTCGCATCAAATCCGTTGGCATACTACCAAACGCAAGCTGTGGCCAAACCAGAAGCCGCATGTGGACTGAGGCTGTCAAAGCGATACCCTTTTTACAGGCATGTGCAGATGGTATTCCGCCTCGGCTTGTCTTTGATAAACCTTACACCATACAAACTACTTGTGAAGATGCTACCGGCGTTGAAGCTGTAAATTATGTCTTCACAAGCGCAACAAGGTAGCTGTCAGCTGGTCAGAAATATCTTGAGATATCCCAGCGAAGAGACAGCGAGGAATTATCTGGCAATGTCTAGGGGAAAACTACGATTTATGACAGGAATCCTAACCGGACACTTCTAACCAGACATTACTCTCAAAGAGGAAGCACAAGGGGTCCAGAATGGAACACCTAAAATATATATATTTTTAATTATCAACCCAATAACTCATTCGATGTTACTTTTTATTAGCAAATTGGGACCGATAGTAAGTTGCCAAAGTTAAGAGTAATCAATATTGTAGACGTTTTGAAAATTTTTAAAGTTCTTTATGTACAGTAAAAATGATAGTGGTCCCAAATTTGATCCCCTTGGAATATCAGATATAGATGTTACAAGAAAATATCGATAACCTTCATATTCTACATATCGACGTAGCTCAAAAAATGAGACTTGAATTAAGATATCAGAAAAACCAGAAATAACAGAAAAAGAAAGTTTGATGCTGCTATCATTAGCACAGTTTTAGAGAAATCATTAACTCAGGACAATGTCATGACCATTGGTGAAGATGTTCATCTTCTTCTGTTGATAACAGCCTTGATATCCTTTTATCGAACCATATTGGCAAAGTGGAAACTAAAATCTGTTCATCACAAGAAGTGCAAAGACATGTGACTGAGACACCGACTATTCTCCGGGTGCTACACCACATCGGCTACCTAAAATAAGGGGAAAATTAAATCCATCACAGTGATAGAGCAAAATCAAGAGCTGAGACATATTTCACAAATCTTCACCTGGAAGTGTATAGAGAAATCAGAGGTTCATATGTTTCCATAGATCAGCTATTCTGCAAGGATCAAGATTCTGCAAAGTTTCATTCTTTCAAGGTGTACAATAATGGTTAGGGAGACAACTGCCACCCGAATTTTGGGGGTGGGAGAAGATAGCTCTTGGCAACCAGTGAAAACGTCGGCTCCTCCTGTCCCTGATTCCACTCTGATATTCTTTTGCTCAAGCATAACAGGAAGTGTATGAAAACCTGCTAGTTTTTGATATATTTATAAAAACCAAAAAAAGAGACCTAGAGAAAGAAAATCACTAACATGAAGACCTTGTAGTAAATTATATTCCAACTAAAATTGAACAAACGAGGGCTACAAACGTAAAAATTCCAATTATTCGAGCGCCACTGTCTGTTTCGAGTGCAGACATACCACTTTTCCTTACTGTAAGGGGCACGGGTAGCTGCGAGTGGAGACAGGCAGTAATACCAGGGGTCACGTGATTTATATATAGACATTATCTAAAGGAATACACGGGTAAATGGTTACAACAAATTTATTATCATGTATTTCTGTGGCAAATAGACACTATATCATAAAAAACGCCATAATGATGTCAATATCTGTAAATAGTAAATACAAAGATGTTTGGGGTCGCTACAGAACGGATATAGGATATTAGCAAGCTCAGAGCCTCTTTAGCGGGTTTAGTATTTTTTATAAGCCGTATCAAATTTCTTGCGGTACTAAAAGACCGCTTAAAATCAAAATACGTAAACAGTAATTCTGTAATAGGGAGCCACTTAGCGCTTAAATAATTCACCGGCAATCAAGCTCCTATCAAACTTTGACATAAAATTTATAATGCGAAGTTTATTAATAACTTAAAATATGTTTTAATATGAATTAGGCACATATACTTCGCCTAAGTTTAATTCGCTGAAATATTAATGAGACTCGAGAATCGAGGCAGATATAGCTTATAATAACTATGCGTACGAAATGAATAGATCTTAGACAAAAACTTTTTAACGGCTGTGCATATAAATATGTAAGCATTCAAGATTCTATCACCTCGTAAAGCATTTTAAAAGTTTCAAACTTTGAAGCCTTCCTATCGGGGTAATCGCAGTAGGTTTACAACACATGAGGGAGAAATTATCAGGACAATATAGCTAGAAAGTCAAATATCTGGTGAATTTTTAAAGTTAATATCCTAAAAATAGAACATCGTTAAATTTATGAGCCAATTGGGCCTTAGGAAATGTGTTACTGCCATTTTGTTAGTGTAAAATAAGAACAAGCGGCCAATAAGAGCATGAAAAGAAGTACCGTTCATGCACATTTATGTTTGTTGAGTCATACAAGATATGCCCATATTGTGCATTTTGATCAGTGTTGATGAATATTTGATTTTGAGACAAACATTTAAAAACCCATTGATTTCAATACAACAATTTTTCAGCGTTATTTTTTTAAAATTTGGTGAGTTTTTCTTCTCCAAGATCATGAATTTTGCCATTATAGTCTAGGAAAGTTTTTACTCTACGTCTTCCACCAGAATATTATGTTGGTGATTATGAATATCGGCCTCATCAATGACTTTATATCATGTAACAAATCCTCCAGTAATGTTGTTTGTTCGTATTTTGATCGTTCATAAGAATTTTATACGAGATAACTATCAAATTTCAGAGAAATTCCAATTTCGTTAAAATTTTACATGCTAATAGTAAAATGCCAGCTAGGAAGATGCAGGAATCTGTAAATTAAATTTTTAATACAAACGTAAGTGTAAAGCAAATTTGCGAACAAATATCTGACTACATTTTCTGAATACATAGTAAGAGTATCTGTCCAAATTAGACGTTAATATTTTGTCTCAAGTTCATGAGTATGGTAATAGTCCACAAACAATTAAACCCGTTTTATAGTTAATAAATATATTAATATATTATTAGCCCGAAGTCTAAGGTATTAAAATCCCCTTTACGATCCTTATTCTTTAATAGGAAATTTATGGTACGTATGGCTACCAATAATTTATGATATCATCGGCTTTCTTTGTGGTAACTTTTATACACTTCTTAGTTCTTAATTACGTACACCGCTCAGTGGCGTATTTAGAGGGTTTCCAGTGGGTCTGGTACTTTTTTAAACTAAATATTTCTATAGTTTCCTTACCTTCTTTTTACATTACTTTTTGCCAACGAGCATAAAATTACTGTCACAAGTGCTTGGACCAGCGGTGGTATACCTACTTCATTGACTTGACCGACGAGTTTCGAGAATAGCGCGGAACATTCGGGAACAGTATTATTATTAAAGCGAGACAGCGACAAAATAAAATTTTGGATATGTTTTATTATATTAGAGCATGATATTTTCTCTTTGAAGGTTCGAAGGTTCGATAATTATAATTATTATGAATTTTATGAACGATCTATGATATGTGAAATCTTTTAAATTTTATTGACTCTCTTTAATGTATAATCTTTTATTTTCAACAGTAGTTGTTGCAATTGACCTACTTGGTCGTATCATCAAATAATTTGGCAGTTTTAGTGGGAATGAGGTTTATATGTTTCTTTATTCACATATATTTATAGGACGCCACCTATGGCTCACTTTCCTTGGATGGTATTTTCACAAGTTAACATTGGGTATAACTTAAATTTATTAACTTATTTGAGACAATTGTCTATAAAATACTTGCAATTCAATACTCTGCTACTTTATATATGTTACATGGGATTAAATAAAATTATGGGGATAATTTACACATGGTGTGGAAAATTTTCGTGGCTTTGTTACTGAATTTTAAGGAAGTTCTCCTGGTAAGTTTATAATTTCCTTGGTCGCGAATATTTTTACCTACTGACAATGCTGTTAAGCAATAATAGAATGAATGCTTTCTAATGTACTTTTATTAATTAAACTAATTAACATTACAAAAATATTACTACATTTCATGTTTATTTTAAATATAACTAGATTCTGATTGGCCAGTATGTAAATTAAATAATATAAGTCATTTATCGGCGCAAAATTCTAAATCCAACTTAATCGGAATAGACAAATCCTAACAAACATTATGGTATATCACACTAACATAAACTCGGTATATTTGGACGTAAAATTGTAAAAGCGTCACGTCAGAATAGGGGTTCAGGATTAATAATGCTGAAGCAAAACGTTTGAGGTACAGATGGGTACCTACAGGTCACTGTATTGTGAACATTGAAACTGAGTTGTGGAAAGTGAATCTGATGTGTGAATTCTATGTAGAATGAAGAATTAAACTGTTTAAACCAAAATTCAACAATATTTAAGGTAAACTAAATAAATTAAATAATTAGCTGCAATGTGATTGGTCACATTATATGAGAGTAACATAACATAACACTCGTTGTCAAGGAACGTCGATTGTTTCAAATGGATAAACTTCCGTGAAAACGAGTAACAAACGAGAGTTTGTTCGAGAGTTGCAATAGCGTCCTTTAACAAGCGACAGCTACGCTTATGTGTCTGTAAAAATTTATAAATTATAATTAGTTAGACAATAGTAAAATAAGAAAATTTCTGCTACAGTATTCAGTTATCAACGGGTGAACAAGTAGAGAAGAAAATTATCAAGATTTATAGTGTTCTGACTTGGTAATAAGTGATTCCAAGCACGGTGTCTCTAAGGATTAAGCGGATTAAGCTTTTTCAAAATATTACTCCTCACAGAGTTTTATGATTTTCAGGTATGCACTTAAGCATGTTGCTACTTTGTAATTTTGGTAACCACATATTTCATTTTGTGTTAAATTTCCTGTCTTATAGACATATTTACTTTTGTGTGTCAAACTTCCTGTCTTATAGACATATTTACTTTTGTGTGTTAAACTTCCTATCTAATAGACATATTTACTTTCCTTTTGTTAATAAAACAACTAAGTTTCTATATTTAAAAGTTATCATTACTCTCATGTAAGAGTGGGAAAATAACCTGATATCATTAAATAACTTTAAACATGTCAGTCTCCATATATCCATATAATATATTACTATTAAAACTTCACAATTGGCTCACCAACGTGGGGCATTATTAAAAATATTCATATTTAAAACATCACTATATATATATATATATATATATATATATATATATATATATATATATATATATATATATATATATATATATATATATATATATATATATATATATATATATATATATATATATATATATATATATATTGAGGTAAACGGTAATCAAATATAATATATATAACAAATTAAATTAAATAAAGTTCTTTAGACTCATACAAATGAGCATGAGTATAGCATAAGCGTAAACAAACATTTGCGTATAACATACGAACAGAGTATAGCTGAACGTCAACCAGCTACGCGCTTGATTGGTCAAAACATATTAGGGTTACAGTTAAATAATTAATCGCCACAAAAATCTGTTTTAAGTGAAATTACAATATACAAATCATACTAATAATTATCAAATATCGATAACTAATAAACTGTGTCTAAATTAAAGGATTAATGTAAAAGTATAAGTGCCAATAACTGTTTCGAGAGTATTGCTAGAAACCAAGACATAAAAGTAAAGGGAACGCGCCAAAGAGAATGTTATGTTATACGTCTTGAACTCTACGAGCTTAAATTCAACAGTAAATATATATTCAGAGTTCAAAATTATAATATGTGATGGTCAAGATGTGAGAGTTTCGAGTGTAATTGAAAAATCAAATTTTGGGTCAGATTTCTGCAGCAAAAACAAACAGTTTTGAGACTCCAGTTACGGCGTGAGATAAATCCCAAGGCCTAGAAAGAGGTACGAGCAAAGACAGTCAGCATTCCAGAGGCAGTGCAACGATATCCCGCTAGATGACACCACCACTAGAGCCCAGCAGAGAAGTTCGCGTTCACTAGTTCGCGTATAGTGGTAATATAATATTGTTCCAGAGGAACAAGGAATATTGTATAGGAATATGGAGAGGAATATTGTATAGGAATTTGGAGAGGAATATTGTTCCATTTAGTCCCATGCAATTAGATTTGAAGTTAAGTAGGTTTTCGCAGGATAGTAATACGTTTTTAAATTTCATCTCATAATAACAATTTCTTTATAATAAACATAATCATATGTAAACACAGCTTCTTCTTTCTTGTTCTGCAACTTTTCTTGCTTGTTCTGCAACTTTCAACATAAATTTAACATTTTAATAAAATTTGCATACATTTTAAATTCAATAATGATGAATAGTTAAATTCCATCGTCAACAAAACCATTTAAAGCAATTTTATGAACAACAAATAAGCCTAATTGGACCCCCTCTGAGGCAAGAGTGCGTATAGATCTAAAGTGATCTGTCATTTAAAATAAAAAGTTAATGTTCATAGAACTGGCGTCCAAAATAAAATAAGAAGGATTAATAAGGGAAGTAAAAAGAGTTATATTTATTTTCAGTTTATATTCGCTAATTTTTCTTAAACGTATTATATGTAAATAAGTCGAATGTAAAAAACAACAGCACGTTAATATTTCGGGAAGTTAATTGTAAGATCAGTCATTGCACCTACACCGTGATAAAATTCGTGGATTCTCGTATTCCCAAGCATATTTTTATCACCGCCATATATTTTATTCAATCGAGTGGGAAATCTGTTTTAAATTCAATATTTGTAAAGGGGATGATTCCACAGAACTGACCACCGAGGTTGCCGATCCTCCTGGGACGACTTTAGTGGTTTATAGACAAATTCAAGGGTGGATTTTTAAGGGTGACTATTCAATTTTGTACCCCAAAAGCACGAAATTGACGTTTGACATGATTCGGGCCAATAGATACCGGCCTTTTTACAAGTCATTGAATAAATTTGACTGATTTATTTATTTTATATTCCTAGTAGGCAGGGGCTCCTTTAAATAAATCCATATTAATGCTAATCTCATTATCATAAGAGTTTTTGGCCATACTTTCACCGAATCCAAATGGCATAATTTTGGCCAATTTTTCATATTTTATTGGTGTTTACTAGGTTATATTTATTTATTCTATTTATTTATTTTCCCAACAGATATAAAACCAATTACAGGAACACATTTAATATAATTAAGAGGGTTCTATAATATTTGCCCTCTGCTGAAGTGTGCTAAAATGTCTTCATGGCTGTGTTTAAATGTTTTTTGTTTCTTACTTGACACTTTTTATATGAAAATATAACGGGTGTCCCCGTTAAAAAATCTTGTATTATTTTCCACTACTTTGAGTCCATTACTTCTTTGAATAAGTTAAATCGACACAGGATACTTGAGATTTTAAGATACTTAATTGGTACACTCTGTAAGAGCGTAAAGTGCCATTTGTTTTGTTCCTCCAATAACAAAATTATGACATAAATTTCACCTGGCACCGTCGATGTTATAATTAGTACGTATGGTTTATATGTCTGTGCGCTATTTTCAGAAATCGGCTATTCGTAGTGTAACGACATGCTGTCTAACGTAATTTATGATTTCGTAAATATAATTACAAGTCGTCTAAAGTACCCAACAAAATTTAAATTACTATCTGAGTAAAACGGTATGGCTGACAACTATAAATATTGGTTAGAATGGGGTAATTGTTGCTAAACAGAGGATATTACATAAATCTAATGCCTGATACAATTTTTAAGAAGCAATTATTTGTCTACCAAACATACTAAATGTAACTGTAGCGAGTGGAGACGAAGGGGGCTTGTATAAGTATCTCCCATGGCATATTAAATCAAAACCATATGGTCCAAGCCTGCCCATAAATTCAGACGCATAATGAGAATTTATGGACATATTAACCAGATCTTTCAAATACTATTGTTACTTACTAAAATAATAAAACCCAACAAATCTTGTCATCAAGCATTAAGACGGATTATTTTATGTAAAGTATCAGAGTTGGCCAACGCGCAATAGTCAAATACATAATAAAATCAAGTAGGCCATAAATTTGAACGATTAATTTCTGGGTAAAATCTTGCCTCGATGAATGTCAAATTACAGCATTGGTACAGCAGAAGATTGTTCTGGTCCGCTGTAGTTACGCGTTTACCTTTCCTAAGAAGACATATTTGTTTTAAGATATAAATCAGAAAAATGCCTTGTTTATATGAGCTGAGAACTTTATATTACGTACCAAGAGTTAATAATTCTAAATTGTTATTTTATGCAATTATACCTTCATGAATACATGCATTTTAATACTGTTATTTAGCCGATTTTTTGGTACAGAGATACAAGTAGATAATTCCTCACGACGCTTGTCAGTTTGACTTAACTGATCTTAATTTGCATTACAAGTCTTATTTAGTAGGTACTAAAATTTTAATAAATAATACTAAAGTGATATCGATATCGCAGTTCTCAACATTGGTCATGGAATCCTACTAGCAAATTACTTTAAAGAAATAGTACGTAGTATTTCTAATAACCTAATATCCGAATCGAAGGACCAATATAATCGTGTTCCACCAAACCGATTATTATCCAAGATACCGAGATTTTGTTTTGTTCGTGTTTAGTGTTCAGACAAAATATTGAATTGTTTATTTTTGTATAAGACATTTTGATCTGATCAAAAAAAATAGTTTCTAAACTAAACGAGTCTAAAACGAGTTCGAATTATTTAAATAGATAACTTAGAACCGTGAAAACTTGTATCCCTAAAGATACTTGCTAAAAATAGGCTCAAGCATGCCGCTCAAAATTAGAAATTTACAGAATTTACTAAATTCAATATGACGCCAAATACTATAGAACGTTCTTAATATAGGCCAGTCATTTAATGTACTCTATTTCGCAAAATTCCGTTTATTCTGATTGTTGATATAGTTTGTATAATGAATCTTTGCGTGTGTATGAAATTAGCTAGGACATACGTGAGATTGCTAAACGCATTATATTGGCAAGCTATGTCGTTACGTATGTCATCGAGCCGCTAAGACACGCGATCGATACGATCGAATAAATTGAAACGGAATTAAAAAGAGACGTCTATATGAATAGTAGTCGTAGCGCTTGTCAATATTACTCTGACAGTTTAATTCAGTAGCGTTCACAAAACATCTTGTTTTGGGGTATAGTGTTGTCGTATTTTTGCTTTTTTCGTTCTCCTTTGATTTATTTGTGGTGCTATTAGAGTTGTAAAGTGTATATCGCGGATATAATTGTTTCCTTTTATTGTTCTTTTTCTCAGAGACTTACAAGTAAGAGTGAAAATAAAATCAGTTCTTTTAAGAACTATAACCTAAAAATGCCTGGAAAAAGGTTAAATTCGCAAGCAAGGGGACTTGTTGCCAATTTACTTAAATATTTCGCGGCTGAAAAAGAGAACATGGGCCCTTTAGTTTCTGTTAATGGAGTTCAAGAGGTAAACGAGGAAAACTAGAATAATATACTTATCAATACTTATTGAAAACTTTTTTGCAGCGTGTTGCTGATGCTTTAGGCATTAGTTTGCGTACAGTTTGCAGCATCAAAACATCTCAACGACCCAAAGCTGCACACTAGTTTTTATACCGGGTTCAAAGTATATATTTTTACAGCTAGACGGCTGCGGGCTACGGGAAGGCTGAAATCGCCTACATTTTCAACTTTCAAGATAATTATAACCTCACTCGAGTGTCAAATCACAGCTGTTTAGTAAGAAACGTGTTGCCAACATCATATATACAAAAATATTGCAGGCTATGGTAAATTATTTTATGACAATAGATTTCTGATCTTAATTGTATAACCAAATAATAATAACTATTATTAATTTACAAAGTAAATTGTCACTTCATGAGTATTTACGAAGCCAACATTTTTTCTAATTTTTAATTGGTTGTCCGGTGAAGAGTGAAAATAAAAACACATTTTCATTTTACTCCCGCCGTCACTGAAATTAATGACCTTGAACTGATTGATTCATACAGTTGTTGTGACGCACACGCAAAGATTCATTATACAAACTATATGTTGTTAGGATTCGTATCAGCTGCACAAGAACCAAGTATGCAGCTTCTTAACATTTAAGCTCTGCTTTGGGTGGTGGGAGAAAGCCATGATATTTTTGTACTAATTTTTAGGTTATAACACGTAAATAATGGATCCTAGGTAAAAAAATAATCTCAGCATTTTTCAATCCAACAATTTTATAAATAAAAATACATATATAATAAAAATCAAAGTAAAATTCCCGTGGACGCCACTCACCATGCGCAACTAAGTCAGATAGTCCCTGAATTATCCCGGGTATCGAATCTACTCCGACACTTTCTGTAATTTTTGGGAGGAAAGAAAAGTAAGACACACAGTATACTTATTACTAGGTTTACTTTTACAAATTGGAGTTAGAAATGGCGACACAAAAAAAAACAGAATCTAAAAATGTATCATAAATGTTGTATTATATCTGGAAACGCAGCATAAAACACATAAACAGCTTATACAGAAAACGGTTTAAATGTTAAAGTGCACGATGACTTTTCCCCAATAAATATATATAAAAATAGTGAGACAATGCGTACATAAATAGGTTGTATAAACAGCGGGAGTAACCAGGTGGATACCTATAGACACTTTGTCAAACGTTAACTGAGGGCTCGTTAACTCTGCTCCGGTACAGGGGTCGACAGACTTCAGCAAGGTGGTCCTAAAGGTGGTTCCAAAGATGGTTCAAAGGTGGTTCCAAAAAACGTGGTGTGAGAGGTGGTGTGACTTACCCTCGCCGAAAGACAAGAAAGCCCTGTAACACGGACCGATAAGCTACTAAGTAAGTTGGAAAACGGCTTCGAAAAGATAGCTTAGCTGTGTCCCTCAATCAACTCTATGGAGTTCAACGCAACGCAGGATCTAGAGAACACAAAGTAGGCAAAATAAAATATGAACACGCGGTTTCAAGGAAACAAAATGTCTTACTTCAATGTTATTTGATCCCACTAATGTGGTATGTGTAGATTCTTGCAAAATCTCAACACATGATTTCCTTGAATTATCCCATTCTATCGGAACGTACATATACGTTATTTAACCAAGAAAATCACATAAACTCTTAACGCATTGAAACACTAGTATACCATTCACGCGTCCAGCTAAAAAGAAAGCGATGAGGCCAACGCCCCAGGAAATGAGACCATAGATCTCCGACCTAGGCTAGTATCACAGAACTGCCAATGTTCCACTCACAAAACAGTAAAGCGACACAGATATGCACTAAGATATTTGTGGTAAATCTATGACAAAGAATCTATTAAATGCGCTCTGGTAATATTGATGAATGTAATCGACTAATGAAAGTAATATGCCGACCTTATTTTCTAAACACATGCTAAAGGGAACGCGTAGTTACTGCTTAAAATCAATTTGTCCGTGAAATATACCTACAATAAATTTCGGATTCTCAAATTGTTAATTACTAAAAGTGAAGGTAACAATACATGATTTCAAGAACTTATTTTTCTTTCTTTCCACCAAAACATCAACTATATTATAATACATATTACAAATAAATCGCAATATTACAACAATATCCTGGTTTTTCCGCCACCACGCAGCGATCATAAGTATGTCGAAGCTGCAAACTTGGTTTCACGCAGCTGATATGAATCTTAACAACATATCAAAAAACCCGGATTTTTTGAGCACTTCGCTTTTTTATTTAAGATGATTAGCCTAATACATCTGCATGAATTGAGGTTGCACGATCTTGGTCGTTAAAAATCCCCTTCGATTGTAGTTGCTAATAAACAGATCGCCCAATTGTTTCAATATTTCCCTCAAACATTTAATGATATTTTAATTTATTCTGAATTTGTTGCTTTACCTGTCTAACATTAGATAAATGTGAATAAAAAAAGCTGTAAGTTATAATTTCATATTTACGAGTACGTCGCAGCATGATGAGCAACATCAGATATTGGATTGGAATATTTCATCGGATGATATTCGACGATATTCAAATGAACTATTGTAAAGACAAAGGTAGATATGCACGAACTGGGTTTAATAAAATTTATAATTTATTTATTACTTTATAAGAACAATAGATCGATTTTATTAGATTGAAATCGAAAAACGGGACGATTTGCATATTACATGGGACTATTATAATATTAATAGATTTCTGTTTATGGCTTGTATACCGCTACCCTCGATTTATTGCACGGAGGTACCATTGAATTGCATTCCAATATTTTTAGAATAGTAATTTCATAAGAGGCTCGTAACTTACAGCACTTATAAATATAATTTTTTAATCATCCAATGCCGAAATACATCGTCATTGTATTTATAGTGTATAAGCCGAGATATAAACGTTGCGAAATTGATAATCTTGTGATTGCAAAGGGCTATATATAGTATGGTAATATTGCCCCCATGCTATCCTGACCTTAACACGGCCAAAATATGACGTTTAGATGAAAAAATGTCGCTACTATTATAAATGATAATAATAATAATTATTATTGTTCAAGTTACACTTTAACAATGTTAAAGGGTGTCACTATAAAAGGTAAAAGAAACACTATAAAAGGTAAAAGAAACATTACAATATTTTGTAACATTTAATTTTTTTAACACAATATATGACAACTATACATTCATACACAATATATATACATATATACACACACATATAATAGACAAATCTATAAATATACATACATATTGAGACAAAAGTAGCGAACAAGCAAAACATGCATCTTTGGTATACCGAACATAAGATGCACAAATATAAATTTCGTTGTATATGAGATTAATATTCACATAAACTGGGAGTACCATATATAATTGTAATTTATATACTTTGAAAAGCCTAATATTTGTAGTAATATCAACTAAATAAAGATTTTATTAATATTTACCACTAAAACCCATTGAAAAGTCACGCAGTGCAAAATTCATGTGAACATAACTTGAGATAACAAAATAAAACTCAGCATAGTAAGTAACCAATAAAATGAGAAAACGTATAGCATATGTGAAAATATATAGTGGTAATAAAAATAATATCATTAATTAAAATAAAATTATCACTAAAATTATATTTAGAATAACAGCAACTGTCAACCGCATAGCTACCTTCGCATGACCCAATAGTAAGACAAAAATGAATGGAAAATTAAGTAAATTCTAAGACACATTATATAATATAATAACAATCATGTAATAAACAATAATACTTGTAATAAACATTACAAGTGCCAGTGGAAGTGCGTGAAACTAAAATTTCCAAACGAAGAAAATTCAGTGTACGGACCTGAAGACCTTAAGAAAACAAACAATTTTATATCCTAGTTTACAGAGAAAAACAATAGAAAAACAATGTTATTGACTTTGTTACGAATTTTTTAAAAACAAGCATAGGGTAGAACTTTATTAAGAGTTCATTTGTTGTAAAAGTTACAATAATTAAATAAATGGGGTAGATTTATACTTACAAATTATCCACAAGAGATTAGAACAAATTTGCTGAGAAAACTACGAGGTTCGGGACAACAATTTGGACCTGGAGTAATCAGGAGGTACCAGGAATACCTTGGGTAGCATCTACTACGAGTAGTAGTCCCAGTCCTCCAGAGAAGTCGACAAAGACCTAGAAAACCATCACGAAGATAAAATAAGGTATCTGATCAGATAATTTAATAGCTAGCAAAATTAAAAATATGAATTAAGGGTAAAATATTTTTATAACTGAATAGAAACAACTAAGTACTTACCAGCATTATTTCCCACTAAATAAGAGCTAAAAAGCTTTTCCCAAAATTTCACAAATTTTATATAGGAATTCATATTTCTTTGAAATATGAATTCTGTATAACCGGCTAAGCGGCTTGAACGTTTTTAGTTTCTTAGGCATAAATAAAACATACAACCAGTTATATCTCGACATGTATTGTGGTATGCATATACTAGATTAATAGAGGATAATAAATTTGAATATTAAGAAGAAATAAAGACAGTGCAGGTATAAGCTGGTTGTATAAGTAAGTTAGGATATGTTTCTTAAATAAGATATTGTGGTCCAGAAGCATTTAATTTTCTATTTTCAAAGGTATTGTTCATTAAAAAAAGGTTTAAAATAAAATGTTCAATTTTGGTAAATGTTGTATTGCCATATATGAATACAAGTGTATCTGCTAAGTTTCTCTATAGAATCGACTACTGCCAAGCTCTCAATTCTACAGTATTATAAAGGTGTAGCTAAGTAATTGAAACAGGTAAAGTCAATGAGGTTTAGCCAAGTGCTTTAGCCATTTTATTAAACATAAAATCAGAATAAATATAGCAAAGGTAAATAAAATTTTATTTCATACTAAACGTGTAAAACCTTTAATAAATAATAATTATCATTGCCAAAATTTAATAAAATAAAATCATATTAAAATAAAATAAAATTTCTACAACTAATTAAATTAAATTATATAATATATAGTAGCATAACAAACAGAGATAATAATATATATACACAAATTTCACAAATTAATTGTTAAATAAATTTGCAAAAAATCTATTCTCAAACCTCTGCGCCAAAAAAAGTATTTGGGTGTTCCATTTGAAAAAAAAAGTTTTCGCAGTTTGAAATTAGCTAAATGTGGCATGGAAAATGTAACACTTGGTATATTATATTCGATTCTGTTTTAATTGCAGAACTTAGACTGCGCTACGTTATTGCGCTGTGTCAAAAATTAAATTTAGATATACCATATGAAAAAAGTTATAAAGATCTTTCCAGACCTTTCCATGTATCTTTTTTTTTTTTAAATAATAAATATCCTCGAAACTTAAGGGTGCGACACATGTTTTTGATTCAAAATTTGCGCTCTCCGAATTTCAAAAACTATATAGGGTGTTCTCTTTAAAATAAGAAAGTTAGTTGCGGTCCAGGAGATCTGGAAGATCCTGTACATACACCGATATTTTTAAACTCAAAAAAAGAATACCAACAACCTGGGATAATACACATTTTTCGCTGATAAATAGCAAAGGCGCTACAAACCAAATACGCACTAAAAACTCACCCTGTATATCTAATAGACTATCAAACACATGATAAGACCACATAGACTACTCAAACATTAAGAGTCTGTGACTTACAATTAAAAAGTTTTATGTAAATTTTCCTTGACATTAATAAATTTATTCCTCTGATTTTTTTCTTAAAGAAGCTTACCACTATAAAACTTACCTACGTTTCAAACCCTTTCAGTTAAACAGCTACATTTTTTATAGGAATGTTATGCCATATTGTCTAATTCTTTTTTCTTCATTCTACTTCATTCGAACAAATTTCACCAAAGACGTCGTCATCTGTGATATCTAAAGCTATTTCTTGGAAAGTTTAAGGAAGCGTCAACGACAGATCCTCACAAATCAGTCACTACTGGTGCGTTCGTGTAGGTTGAGTAAACTGGTGCATCGGCAGATATCAATAGCTATTATAGGCCATCAGTTACCTCGTAAAGTTGTAAATCAATTCAGTGCAATTGGAGATGTAATTGTATAATAACAGATGATAGGTCGGTTCTATATGCGATACTATATATGTGGCTAATTCGAATTGATGTTGTCAATGACGTGTGAGGGAACTGGAATAGGAAATTATACATGATTGAATGGTATCTATTATATTATCAATATCGAGATATACGATGCTGCTGTTAGGGTATTAGGGTGATCTGCAGATACATAGTATATGGTCGTTATTCCTCGTCTAAATTGTTAAGATTTTATCAGGTGCTTATATAAATAAGAGACCCCTTATAATTCTTGGATCTGAACTGAACAAATTGGAACACCATATAGTATATAGGACGACAATGGCATCCAATTCATATTTGTTTGTAAATGTTTAAAATTTCTGTTTAAAACTGGTACATATTCTGATTTCGACTATACCTACTTTACCATAATTTTTACTATAGCTGATATTTTTCAGTCCAGAACATCGTTTTCCTTATCGGAATCTCACGAATTACACTGTACAAAAAACGTGTGCGTACATTTTTGTATGATTACATCAATGAAAATAATTAAACCGACAAGAAAGCAAATAAACTCCTATGCGACCTCTCTCTAGCAAAATAACCGAGAAAGGCAAAAAAACAACACGAGTCAATAAATCATTGTGGTGCAATAAAAAGGGTTCGGTCCTGGAATCGCCGAATTGACATCGGACGGCCGCAGAACAGACGTCTCCACTTTCCCGGACGATAAATATTCCTAAACAACGATAGTGACAGATCGCTCGAATAAAATAGACTGGATTTGAGGGGATAAAAGGAAATTCCTTCCTTATTTTTTATTTGCCCACTTGACTGGTAGATTTAGAGGGGTTACTAGGGATTTCCGGCCAGCGTCAAGACGACCGCAACTCTCAACTGCCGCTACCCCTTCGACGTTTGGGGTATACGGAAATACAGTGATCGGTGTTTGATGACACTTTTAAATTCCATTTATAGTTAATCTAAAGTAAATCAATTAAATCAATAAAAATATATGTCTAGACATTATAACAAAAGAATAATATGTTAATAATCTATTTTGAGTATCGAGACATATTTTACCGTGAAAATATTTTTTGTTTAACTTTTACTAGTACAATAGAATGTATAGCTTATATTAGCTATACATTCTAAGAATATCCTATATTTTCAAAAACATATTATTTCATTACCGGAAATTAAACATTCTGACAGTTTAGATATATTGGGTAAAAGTCAATACTTTACTGCTTTAGGTATTGCAAATAGTTTTCATAAAATAGAAATGGAACCCACCGACGCACAAGAGGTAATACTTTCAATCAATGATCACTCCGAATTTAAACACATGCCTTTCGGATTAACTAACGTAGCGCATCTTCTACTTATATACCAAAAGACTTTTAATTTTATTGATTTTAAAATATTAATACTTCATAACTTTCATAATTTTTATGACATTTTGTGTCATTAGTTTCATTTATACAGTGATATTTTAAATTACTGTTATAATAAGAGTTGCCGTATATCGACAACCTTAGCGTCACTAATACCACATTTGTCGAATAGGTAAGTTTCTGTTTTACCATTAGCTTCAGAAACCTTTTTTCGATGAGTTTTATATGAATTTTCGCCGCTCCGCCCCAAGCTAAGATAGTATAAGTCAACTGTGTTTCAACTAAAGCGTCATATACACATTTCATTTGTTTCTGATCGAGGACTTTACATAATTACCTATATCGGTGTAGAATGAATTTGAGTTTTCTTATGACCAAGTATATGTGTTTGTTTGACCAAGTATATGTGTATATATATATATATATATATATATATATATATATATATATATATATATATATATATATATATATATATATATATATATATATATATATATATATATATATATATATATATATATATATATATATATATATATATTTACCATATGTTTACCATAGGCAGCATTTAAAATATTTCTCTGATCTTATCCCAATGATACATCCCCATTCTATTTTATAGCGAAACTATAAATCAGCCATCCTGTTCCGAATATTTGTCTAACTCGATGGTTTCCGTATAAAAAGGCCGTGACATCCTACTTTAAAGTGGCAATAAAATCCCCCCAGTGGTCGGTAAAATATTTGGCCCGAATTCGTGCAAAGATAGATGGTCAGATATCAATATAAGAAACGGCGTCTGCCGCCCCTTCGATCTAGCGGGCCATGAAAGGACCCGGCCTGCTATGTTTTACAATGTAACATAGATTTCCTTTCTAAATTCACCCCTTCGTGACGTTGTGTTTGTGTTCCGGGAGCGGAATGCCGAATTGGACACTATAAAATCAAACCGATATACTTGGGGCGGGGGTCAGTGTGGATTTCTCATTCTCATGAGATCACAACATGAGATGGTCGCCGAAATCGACTGGTTAGCTGACAGAATTCTTTGTGAAATATATTATTAAAGCGTTTTCAGAATTTCTAATACACAATCAACATTGTCACGATATTTTTATATCTTATGTAAGTACTTACGTAGGTGGCCGGTCCTCACGCCCCTAGAAATAGAACGGAAGCTTGTGCAATTGTGAGGCTTACACTAGTGTTTTAATCAAAGCATTTTTGTTGAGACTGCATCGGAAATTCCTGCCATATCTCTATTGGGACCCTCCAAGAGATTTTATTTTAACGTAGGAATACCCGACAAACCATCATGTAGACGATGGCGGCCACGAAAACCTTCGCCAAGAAAGTAAAATATCCCAAGAAACGCAACATACAAAATTCTAATATTAACCTAAACAAAATTTATGTAAAGGTGTATTTTTTTGGGACACCCCGTATAGTTAAAACGAATCCCCTCCCGCTCTTCGTATTTCTTTGGCGATAGGAACAAACGATAACAAGCAATAGAAGCGTGAAATATTAACGTAGTTATTAGGCGCGATTTATGCAAGTGCAGGTGCATGTGCCCGTCCTTTGTACGTGCGGTGCACCGGCAATATGTCAATTGAAATCTATTTCGGCCACATGTTAATGCCGCCCCCGGACTCAGAATATTATCTGAATAATGTTCCGCAGTTATACATGGCCATCGCGATGCATCACCTATGACAGCGCCATCTGCTGTCAAAATTGCCGTACGTAACGAGCGCGATTACCGGCTATTAGTTATTGTTAATTGTTATTGTCAAACGTGTTATTATGAAATTTTGTGTGTTTTAACATTGCACATATATTATAATGGACATGTATAATTCAGAGTGCCACAGTTGTCGTTTTTGACAAAAAAAATATTATTTTTAATGTCATACACTGCATACTTGATTTTTTTAAATATTGTCTCCTATGGGTTTCTCAAAAAACTGATGATAGATATAAATAGATTACCCTCTTTTTAATCCTATCTAAAAAATTCAGAGTGACACAGTTTGTCGTTTTTGAGAAAAAAAATATTATTTTTAATGTCATAGCATGCTTGATTTTTTTGAATATTGTGTCCTACGGATTTTTCAAAAAAACTGATGACAGAAATAAATAGATTATCCACTTTTTAATATTATCTAAAAAATTCAGAGTGACACAGTTTGTTGTTTTTGAGAAAAAAATATTATTTTTAATATGTCATAAACTGTATACTTGATTTTTTTGAATATTGTCTCTCCTACGGGTTTCTCAAAAAAACTGATGATAGATATAAATAGACTACCCTCTTTTTAATCCTACCTAAAAAATTCAGAGTGACACAGTTTGTCGTTTTTGAGAAAAAAAAATGGAAACAGCCTTGACGTATTGTAGTTTTCCGATTTCCACCTTGTCTGGACGTCTTGAAACCAAAGTCTTTCATTAAATCTTCCTAGCCGACTTACAAACTCTTTGAGAAATATGTAGCACTCGCTTCATCAGAACTTAAATCATCAGACTATACACAAGAAGATAGGTTTTATAGATTAGACTCTATAGACTATATATTATTGATGTGGAACTATTTTTGCGATGCCGTCTATAAATTTTTCACGGAACTATTCGACTCGGCAGATAAGTACTTATTACAACAAATTCGTTACTGAACTTCGCTAAATGTTGTATCCCCTCTATTATAATTTTAATTTTCTTATTTCTTGGGCTTAATGGGTTTTAAAATACACTAATAATATTTTATATTTTGAGGATGTTCTGCTGCTTGTATTTTTAACTAAAAATATTAAAATAACATTTTTAAAATAGAAAAAACATAATTACAATAAGAGAAATATAACTGTTTATACTACTTACTGGTACAGCTTAAAGTTTTTTTCTTTGTTTCAACATAATGTAAAAAAACTATTAAAAAAAATTCAAAAATTTTAATTTTTAATTTATTTTTTTACATTTTTGTGGATTTAGGTATAAGAATTAGTTCACAAAAAGAAAGCCAAAAAGAAATTCCGTAACAATCTTTCATGAATCCGCAAGCTATTTGCTCCAGTAAAGTCAGCAGTGCAAGACGTTTGGATGTACTAATTAAGATTTTTCTATTTTTAAATTTTTCCAACCTCACTCAAGAGGCTTTAAAATATTTCCTTTCTATTCTTGGATTTGGAGGTACAGCTGGTGGCAAATTTTGTGCTGTTCGATAATATTTGAAAAAGTTCTAAATGCCGGCTACTTAAACTGTTGCTCCTAATGCCATACAGAGAAATTACGATGTGTTCAGATGCGAAACTGATATCTTCAGGCATTGTTATTTAAAATCCTTCAAAATATTTTTCCAAAGATAAAGTTAAAAAGTGGAAAGTTAAAACTATTGCGACTGTATAATTATTTAGCTGTTAAATTTCCGATGCTAAGCTTTAATAAATATTTGTAAACTCTTCCGGTAACATTGATAAAATGATGAGAAAATCGACAACTTGACCAACTATATCAACATTTTTAAAATATGAGCCTTATCTTTAACTGTATTTACAATGAGTACATCTGAATCTTCCTTTGCAAGCAAAACGTTTATATTGGCACTGAAAAACTTAACAATCAAATATATGTAAGGGCAGATATTTATGTATATTGTCATATACCTACAAGATTATAAGCAGCGAAACGCGATATAAGTACTTTTGTTTCCAAGGCACCGCGACTTCGCGGCCAATCCTTTATATATTTTTTTATTACTACTTGCATTAGTTCGCTGTGGTGATTAACTTTTCACAGCTTGCGTATATTTCCTTTTGAAGGATAATTTAATTTTTGACTTTGACATTACTTTTTGAGAGATCGAATTGTCATTGAATTTTTCATGCATTTTTATTGTTCTAATCAGTGATTTTATTTAAAATAATAATTTGCGTTTAGTTTACCTGAAGTGTTATTAATTAAACTTGTGCTTGCCACGTGCCTTGACCATTAGCCCTAACCTTAGGTAAAGAATCATCGTTGGTAAGAATTAAAAATTATCTGTATTTCAATTTGTCTGAATCCTAAGGTCTCCGAACGCACGCCCTACGTGTTCTGAGCTAGTTAGGACCAGCGGCCTAAGATTTTCCGCTGGTGGTGCCCACTTATTTCTAAATTTAACTTTTTTAATAATAATAGTAATTACATAATTGATTAGCTAATTTATTTATGATTCTGGAGACGGGGCAAAAGTAAATATCCATTACTGATTAATGGGTCATAAGTAAACAATATATTATGAAACTAAAAATGTTTTAACTTGGTCTGTCGTCTACTCTGTAGGTATTTGATACCTATAACTAACCTAAATACCGATAACGGCAAAGAACCATCTGGCATTATTAGGTAGCCTGACGTGGAAGGACCATATAGATGCCACTAGGAAAAATGCAAAGTACACCCGAGTCCTGCTGTATCCGATGTTAGCTAGTGACAAGAAGCTGAGCCTGAAGAATAAGGCGACCCACATAAAGACTGTGTGTGACGCCCACAGCTGACTTACCATTCCCCGCATAGGGATATGCACCGAAGACGCACCTCGATAGGATCCAAGGAGTGGAAGACAGTACTTCGGACTGCAGTAGGCGCCCCATGGTATGTACAAGACGGTCACGGAGATGATCGAGGACTCGTCATCGCAGAGGACCACGGGAAGCCGGACCTCACAAGCGGCCAGATACTGGACAACGAGTAAGTATAAGGTAATCAAGGTCACGGTAATGTTTCAGCACGACTGATGCGAGAAGAAGCAGACGACACCGAAGAAAATAACAGGACCAAAGTAAACGAATCGAGAAGACACTAAAACAGCGCAATCCAGTGGACGGCGAGGCCGACTTCCTTGCCAAACCACACACCCTTCCCTTACCTGACGGAGTCAGCGAGCTGTTAGTTGCTCATCTCGCAAGCTCCGTCATCTTAAGCTACAATGCTCATCCGCCCATAAGAACCTGAATGCCGCCCAGCCGGGCTCTAGCAAGCCCGGCGAGAGAGAGCATGGATCCCTCAAACGCACCAAACACACCGGCGAAGAAAGTCAAGAGCGCCAGAAGCAAGGCCGGTGGGGCCCATCAGCCAGGCCGAGGGAGGCCGCGCAACTTCAAGTGACACTTATGACATTTGTGGAGAGGGTCGTGAAATGCGCGGCCTACCATTACGAGGCAGTTTGGGCCTACCTAGATATTAGGGATAAAGACCGATGGTACCGCTCGGCACCCTCATATCGAGGTCACATCTTTAACTAAGAATATTGGCGCGCCTCGCCGGCTCCTGATATCCTTACATATATGATGTTTTTATTATTTTCATTCGCTAACCATTTGTCAGGTTTCGATCTTGGCTTCTTCTTGAGTCTTGAGATCTTGAGTCATCTTTAATCTGTATTCGGGACCAAACTGCTTTTCTATATAAATTTTTTTTTTAGTTTTTAAATTAAGTTTTTAAATTATTCGAAATTTAAATCAGAAGATCCACTGGAAACAAGAAAAAACGGAAATTGATTTAAGTATTTTGAATAACTGTTAGAGCAATAAAATTATTACAAATTAAAATTATTGCTCCTCTACTGTAACCCATTATAAATTATCAAACAAATGTTTACGACGTAAGGTATAAGTTAAATAGGTTTTAAATAAGCCTTGGTTGTTTAGGGAATGACAATGTGTCGGCTTCTTTTGTCTCCGAATATTACCGATAATATACATTCAAACCACGCGTCGCTCCTACTTATTGCCGTAGATGTTAAAAATTGTGTCGTACAAATTCAAACTAGTTCAAGGAATTTCAAGGAAACGTAATCTTTATTTCATATCGTGTATTTATCGAAAAATATATCGCCATTCACGATTTTTTATTACGTACTATATTGCTACATATTTTAGCGGTAATGGCAGATTATATCTATTGAAGATTTATTATTAACGTTGCCAGTATAGTCCGGGAGCCAGGGCATATAATTATTTTAAGTTTATTTTTCACTGATCATATTTAATTAGATGAAAACTTTTCATATGTTTTTTCGATGGTGACAACTATAAAAAATTAATAATCATCTTATTACATTTTACTTTGCATACTGGAAAACTAAAGGGGGCGAGATTTAAAGAAACATCGATCATTACCGGCCTATAACACCGAAGAAGTAAATATGGATCCACTCACGTCGATATCATCAGTCGTTGAAGAATTAACATCTGCCTGGACGATCGTGGAATATTTCGGGACTAATGACAGCTAAGGTTGAACACAGCGGCTGGGGTTACGATGCCATATTGTTGGGCAGCATTCCTTTGTTTTATGTCGCCGTTTTACACGCAAATTATTTGTTTAATTTATTGCAAACGATCGTATCTTGTTGGCTTTTTATTGTTATTGGTTTAAAAAAATACTCTGATTTTAGATAATTTTATATGAGCAAGTCGCAGTCGCTGGCATTCTTACCCCAAAGGAGAATTACTAATCAAACCTTTTCAAACAGTCTAACAGTATGTGGAAGCATAGTTTTGCAATAGAGTTTATATGTTTTTCATTATTATAATCATTGATCTTATGTATCCGTAGGGTGTTAAGATAATTACACTTTTGCCTATCTACATAAATTACATGTTATATATAGACTATACAATATTATATATAAATATTGCCCATTATTTTTGTTTCTTGTCATTCTTGTTTCTTCGTCCCATGTTAGCCCTCCTTTCTTTAGATTGCAAACTTTCATGCTGTTCCTTGTTGCATAGATACGTGTTGCTCCATGTTTTTTTCTTGGCCTTCCTCTGTATTTCTTCTGTTCTCAGTATTTCATTCCAATGGGTTCACATATACTCTGCTGTTATTCTAGTTGTTTTCAATTGTCATTTTATATCTTAAACATAATTCTGAGCAAGTTAATTCCTCTATAGTTCCTATACTCTCTACTATCGACTTTTTTGTATATAGATAGTAATATTACGACCTGTCAATCCGTTGATATATTTTGTTCCGTCCAGATCATATTAAATAATTTTACTAGAATTTTTAGTTTTTATTCATGTTATTTATCCTATTTGCTGTCATATCGCCCCATCCTCTTGTCCCTTCAACATTTTAATGACTTCTATCATTTAGTCTTTCGAAATGATTTTATATATCCCATTCTATTTTGTTTACCTTTTCGTAGCATTTTGCCAAACTCTTCCCATGATTGCTTAAGGACTGCCGTCATAATAGGCGAGGATATAGATTTACTCGTAATTTTTGTCAATTGGAGGTACTCAATCACATCAACAAGAAATTTTATTTAAACAAGTTGGCAAAGGAAATGTTAAAACTCAAATATACTTCTGCAAAAGATTTGATAAATATCCTCGTTCTAAAAAAACACATTATTTTTACCAGCATATAGTGACTGTGGTACGACTTTTTAGTTTGCGCAGTTTAAGAAAGAGAAAAAAAAACTTTCTTTAGAAAACTAGAGAAACTTCCCAATTTTGATCAACTGGCTCAAGTATTTCACCAAGAAAATTGTCCTGAACAAACATTATATGACAGTGGAGTACGCATCTTGTTGGCTATTTATAATGCTCCAGAATCCAAGGATAATATCGCTCATATTCGCTACACTCAATTCGTCAAGTCAACAAACTTTAATAAACATGTGCAGTTATCGAATCTCCACCAACAAGTGCATCGGCTCATCAACGTATCACCCGTGTATACTATTAAATTCAGACTTGGTTAGGAAATGGTTTAAAACCCCAGGAATCGGGTTGCCTACTGCGCAATGAACTCCTGGAACCGATAACGAGAATATTAGCACCAGATGAATTACTAAACACAATATTTTGCAAGAATGTGGGTCACGCTGCGAATGCAGGAAATCGGGGTTGCAATGTTTTTTAGCTTGTGGCCAGTGTAATGGACAAGCGTGCATCAATGAATCATCATAATCTCGAAGATCTAGAGACAAATATCATTGACGAAAATAATGGTATTAAATTAGAAATTTTCAGGCGACCGGAAGACGATGATGATGAAGAAGAAGAAGATTAAGACTCAAGTCCTTCTAATTATAAAAGTTTTTGGAAACCCTCCCCACCTTTGAACTTCAACTGTAATAAATATATGAAGTATTTTTCTAATTTTTACATGTAAAGTGAGACTTTTCAAAACTCTTTGACGATAGGAAACGTCTTACTTTTCACAACCAGTTACTAAAAATAGTACGTAACTGGTTGTGTAATAGTATATTACGTAACAATAGTTGTAAATAGCATATTATGCACGAGTGGAAAAAGTTACGAGGGCGTAATTGCTTTACAACTCGAGTTTTGTACTATACTTTATCTAGGACCTCATTTAATTATTATTAAACAGGTACATATAAAGGTATAGAAACGAGATAAATTTTTTTTTTGTGATAATAATTATTAATAGTAACAGTAGAATTATGAAAAACTGGTGTGGCCATAGACGGGGCCATAGTGACATTATTTTTAAGAGCAGAAGTTACAGAAAATTCTGCCAATGTGTAGTCATGGAACATAGTGGCCCCAGAGGATGAAGCCATATAAGCCTACCGGTGGTTTCATTTGATATTGCTTCACCACCACAAATAGCACTTGAAATCATTATTGCATTTTCAGTCTTGTTTTTGGTATAATTATCAACAAAGCTTTCAGCCACTGTAGACGAGCGCCAACCACCGTACCACCACCATCATCACCACCACCATCTTCAGCGCTAGAAAATCACCTCCAGCATCCACAAGAATGGCGGGCGACGAGCGCCTAAAATAATGGACAGTGGAGTTTTGGAATCGCCAAACCCAGAAACGCTGCGATTTTGCTTGGTACAGTACCAAATTTATTTATCCCAACACATTGTTGGGTACATTTTTTGTATTGGTAATTCAGAAAAAATGGCAAACGTTTTGTATCTGCTTCTGAGTGACGTAAATTGATGTATTTCATTTCCCAGTATCTTCTGACTTCAATTTTTATGTTTCGCAGTTCGCGCTTCCTGCAGGCACCGCTAATACCAAATATCCAAATATTAGAATCACCTATCGTAAAATATCCAAGTGTATTTTTATAGTTTACAAAAAATGTGATGGGTATCTCTGGTATACCTTTGACAACAAATGCTTGCTGTCTGGTGCCTTATTTTTCAGAAATTGATTAATATCCTCTGAAGTGAGCGTCTTTGATTTTTTACTTCTAAAATCATCAGATTTTCTCTTCAACAGGTTTCATTTGCTTCGACAATTCATGAAAGTACGCCAACATTACGTTTTCGGACAATGATTTGACGTTATTTTTAAGTCTCTAGTCCATAAATCTTTGATACCTTTCACGCGATTTTTCTGGTAGGAGATCGTTTGTAGTTTTGGCTTTTTCGCTGATTTCAGGAGGCGTGCGCATATTTTATCATCCTCACTGTCGGTAACTATTTTAAAGGTTAAATTCAGAAGAATTAGTCGATGAAATGATATATTTTACTAAAAATTACATTTTTCAATACTTATGTGGTAATGACACTTACAATTTCGAAAACCTGTCAAACATACCTGACACCGCGAACTAGATCTAACGACAATAATTGCGAGAGAATGTGTGTAATGTTAAGTGCAAATGTCCTCGCTGTGCGATTTTGCACTTTACGCACGACAGTTCGTAAGGATTCGCTTACTTAATTTATGCGTTGTACGTAATCTAGCATTTACTATAGTGGTCGTATATAAAGTTCATTTCATAGTAGGTTATTTAGACCCGACAAGCTATGAAAGTGACGAGCTATCACAACGTTATAACCTACTGGATTGTCTTTAAACGTATAAATTTCAGTTTTCTTCTCAAAAAAATATAAAATTGATGAAAATTAGAAAAAATCTTGTATGAAGCACGTTGGGAAACACTATTTTGTGTACCTCGCATCCCCTTCCGGAACTCACTAGCGCTCGTTCCGCAGAAATCTGCTCGTTACACAAAATAGTGCTTTTCCCAACTGGTTACATAAATAGCTATTCTAAATGAAAATATAATTAACATATATATTAGAACATAATTAAAATATACTTAAGTATTTCACTCAACAATTTTTTAATTACACGGAAAGGTAAGTAATATTAAAGGAATATATTCGATAAATGAAAAATATTATTAAATATAATGTATTAATTAATAAACAATGCAAATTATTCATAAATGTATATTTTTTATTGCTTTATAGACTTTATATGACGTATTATTTACCGGGACTTACGGTTGACATTGCATTATGCTTTAAATAGGTAATCGCGGCACGCTTTCCGCCCTCTATTTCAAAAACGGTTGAGTATTTAAAAAAATGTTTGGGACAAAAGTTGCAAGGAATTTTCTTCTCTAAAATTTTTATAACAAATTCAAATGGCATTAAAACCATAGGAAGCGAGATATTTGCAAGAAAACGATTTTTGTGACATTTGACCTTGAATATATTGAGACGCGGACACGAGATTTTATGAGGCATTTGACACAACTTTTAGAACGCCAAAATAAAGGTTTATACAAATTTACAGCTTGTTATCTCCCATTGCGAGGTGAAACCTCTAATATGACTGGACTAATTTTATGTTCTTATATCATGCCCTTTTCTTTTCCTAGTGTTGTTTTCTTATACTACCTTTTCAGTCCTACTAGATCTGTCTTTTTTTGGCTTTCCCAGTCGCAATTTTCCTAATTTTATGCGATTGTTTCCATATCCATTTCATTACCAATGTCAATTTATGTATAAGAAAGAAAAAAATTCCTTTTCACTTATTAGTGATGAAGTTCTCATAAAAATGTGCTGTTAATATTCATAAATGAGATGCATGAAAAGAAAAGAAAATTTCAGCTATTAACCTTCCCTGTCCTCCCTCGCGATTGGAGATTTATCAGCTCCAAGAGCAATAATTATTCTCAACATCTCGGGTGATTTTCAATTGAATCAGAGTGACCCGAGGCCCTGATATGTTACAATTCACAATCTAGCATGTCGTGGACGGCGGCCACTATTCCCCTTCCTTTGTCTCGCTCAACCCCAATAAGTTATTTTAGAGACCAAAGGGTCATTCTATTTCAATTAATGATTGTGAAGTCATTGTTCGGAGTGGCAGAATTTCAAGAAGTGTCACTGGCGATAATGGGTTTAGAATGGTTAAAGAAAATTGTACCGGAAATACCGTGTGCTTTTATAATACGTCATAAAGATTTTAAGTGTATCCATCCAATATCAATAAGGACATAATAGTCATGTAATTTTTACCCAACTATTCCCAAAGTTGCATTCTCCACAGTATTCTGTTTTCAAGCTTCTCGGGACATCAAGAGCAATTTACTGCCCTTTTTTGACCACGGGGGCGTCAAGGACACCCCTACTATAAATTTGTTACGACTCGACTTGGGGACAAACTTACTTTGGTCATTCCTGCTAACTTCAAGTTAATGCTAACTTTGGTAATGAATTGGTGCGAGTTTAGATTTAGAGTGCGGCACAATCAATTGTTCCGCCTTCAAAGGACACGGCTGGCCTGATTTCCAAGGGAAAATCACCGGTCGTACTCACCGCTGGACAAAGCCAAGTATTTCCTCTCGTAAAAAAGTGTAAACACGCCTGTTAATGCATGGAAATTTATGAATAATTAAAGACGCGTTGGCTGGTGGTTACATAATTTTTAGATATGTTTAGCGGAAAATGTGAAATCTTACCGGGTTTTAGTTTAGACGTACAGGTATGGTATTCGAATCCGGGTAAGACCACACTACGCTCCGGAGGTATTTCCGGCCGGAAACCAGCTAAATGCTCTCGAATCCGGATACGTCGGCCGCCGGAATAAATACACATATATTCTTAGCTTGTCCTGCTAAGCTACGCCTACTTGCAAAAAGGCTCTTGTGGCAATTAGAGCTGGGGTTGATAAAGTAAATTTTGGCAGCGAGTTTTTGTTTTATCAAAAATGCCTACCTACATAAGTTTCTTTTTTAAAAAACACCACATACAACTCTTACTATTTTACCATATTTGTTAAATAATATTAATTTGAAACCAACTTTTGTATATAATGATCATCAGTCAGGTATATTTTCCGCTTTTGCGCCGACAGTTTCTTGCGGTAAAATAATAACTATTTAATATATTTGTAGGCTCGGGGTTTATCGGAAATAGATTATGAAAATAGATTGAATTATTATTACTGGCTAAAAACCATTATTGACGAAGGTCCGAATTTCATAAGTAATGCAAGAGCTAACGTGAAGTTGACCATCAGAATAGCTGGAGTATTAATGGGTGGCATTTTATACGGTGATATTATCGGACCCTATTTTATCGATGGACATTGTAAATGGCGATATCTAATTGCATTTTTTTGACAAATTGATTACCACAATTATTAGATGGAGTTCCATTAGCAACCAGGAGTCAAATAGTTAGATCGAAGTATCTTTCCATGTCCGCCTAGGTCCTCGGATCTTACCGTTATTGATATTTATTTGTTGCGAAAACTAAGATATTCTGTTTCAAACTCGCCCTACCACTAAAGAAAATATGCAACAAGGAATACAAGATGCTATGGCAGGAATTTCAAGAGCAAAAGTCGATTCTGCAGTGCACGAAGAGAATATTGAATTCAAGCGTTGAAAATAATGATAAGCACTGCGAACACTATTGTTCTTTCGTTACATAATAAATACCAATATCTGTTTCTTATTGTTTTTGTTAATATTATTTTCTAGATTATGATTTACTAACTCAATTGCTTGTGTCTTGTCGTTACCGTCGTGGTCCTCAAGTCATTATTTATTTTTTGCTCACTAATTTGGGAATAACTTAATAACAGAAAGACGTATCGAACCCCTTTTCCCGTAAAAATGTAGATATTTTTATGCCCGTCAGAGTAAGAAATAAACAGTTTTATCCTGCTATTCCAATTTTTTAAGAAAACGTGAAAATAACTGCATCTAGGGCCTATAAGTTTGAGCGGATGCTACTGAAATAATATTTTTTTTATTTAATCTTCATGATACTTCTCATTGTCGTAAATAACATAAGGTGACACAAAAAAAATTAGATCAAATCCTTGACATTTTCTCAAAAAGAAAATCGTTAAAAACCTTCGGCAAATGAGTACTCTCCGTCAAATATTTTTTAAGGTGAGCCTCATTTGGAATTCCCTTCACGTCTACAAATATATCAATGGCTGCATGTGTATATATATATATATCTATGAGGGCTACATTCAGTCTAATACGTGCACTCTCTTCCGCAATCGCGCCGCCGTCATCTCCTTGACATACGACTAACCACAGTCACATATTTGCAATTTTTCCGTCTACATCGTCATATGTTGTAATGTTCAGCAATTTGTAGCCCCGCTCTTCAGTGCAATAAAGATATTACCGGGATGCGCTGTTAAGAATAACACATTGGCAAATGCACGTTACATCTATAACGCGGACGCCGGAACGGCAATGATTTTATTGTTAGCATATGTGTTTCTAACATATTCTAGGGGCGTTGAAATTGCAATGGATTATGAGGCAAAGCAACTGGGATGTCTGTGTCTTTAACATTGTTTTTTTTCTCTTACATGCTAGACGTTATTTTTCCAATAATGTAAAATAATAATAATAAATAATTTAACCTTATGACATTATGCTAACACACACACAATATATATATATATATATATATATATATATATATATATATATATATATATATATATATATATATATATATATATATATATATATATATATATATATATATATATATATATATAATTTGACAACAGCCTACTTGACTATTTCACCGAATGACAGACAACTAACTCCTCAGTGAATTTATTTGAAAGGCAATGTGAACGACATAATTTAATATTTTTTGGGCAAACAATTAATTTCTTAAATAAAACTCAAGAGACAAATAGATTAATGCAAATTAAAGCTATATTTGCACATCAAATTAAATAAAGAGATATCGACGCGTTAAAAAGTACTGAAGAAAAACATTATAGGGGTTGAATTTTTTACCCTCTTGTAACAATATCTCAGGGTTATAAAAATTGTCACAAACTGCAATTTTATTAGTGAAAGTTGTTCGTCAAATGTAATTCTTCTAAATTCTTCCATAGTGGAGAAAATAAATTAAAACATTTTTTTTTTCTTTGGGGAAATTAAAAATTAGAGTTCTTTCTTTGGGGACAAAATCTAGTTTAACAAGAAATACCAGAAAATATAGAAGATTTAAAATCATTATCGAGAAATAAATTTTTAATAGATATTTTTATTGTTATTGCTTATATTATTAAAGTTAAAGTTATACCATCATCACCGTTGTTCTTTTGTTATTGTTATGTTATTATTATTGTTGCTATGTTATTGTTATTATTATATTATTAAAGTTATTATTGAAAATTTGTTCTCGTTATTTAACAATGTGTTATAGTTCATATTAAATTAAAAGTAGTTTTTAATTATTTAAGTACAAGGCTAATTTTATATATAATTTTTAAGCAATATTCTGGTAAATCTGTTGGCTGGAAAGAAAATTGCAAATATCTCACAAATTGCTAACTTTAGCCCCTGCAATGGCTATACCAGAAGAACGATAATTTATTTTTACATAACCGAGCATCAAAAAATACAGGGTGTTCTATTTGAAAAAAAAGTTTTCGCAGTTTTAAATTAGCTAAATGTGGCATGGAAAATGTAACACTTGGTATATTATTTTCGATTATATTTTAATTGCATAACATAGACCGCTCTATGTTCTTACGTTGTGCCAAAAATTAAATTTAAATATAACATGTGAAAAAAATTATAAAGCTTCTTCCAGACCTTTCCATCTGTCACTTTTTTCTCAAAATGGTAAATATCTCCGAAACCTGAGGGTTTAGCCTAGGGTGCGAAACATATTTTTGACTTAAAAGTTTGCGCTCTTTCCGAATTTCAAAAAATATATAGGGTGTTCCATTTAAAATAAGAAACTTAGTTGCTGTCTAGGAGATATGGAACACCCTGTACATTCACCGATATTTTTAAAAAACGCAAAAAAGGATACCAACAGCCTGGGATAATACACATTTTTCTCTGATAAATAGCAAAGGCGCTACAGAGCAAATACGCACTAAAAACTCACCCTGTATATACAGAGTGAATTTGAAATACATGTAAATATTTAAGTTTATTAGGCTTCGTAACAAAAATAATGACAAATAATCATTTGAAAGGTGTTCCAAGAATAACATAGTAAAAGTATTGAAGAGTTGACAAGTGACACTGGGTGAGGTAAGTGGGACGCTGCAAGTATAGTTTTTAACCTTGTTTTAGCAGGTCTGTCTGCATTCCGCCTTACACTCTGCACATCTTTATTGCTGCATATTGAAGAATTAATATTAAACGTATTGAAATAGGGACAGTTTATAGTATTTATTGTTATAACTGACAGACAAGAAATTTAAAATGTTTTTTTGTTATAAGTACCGTATATACCATATACTCTCATATGCATTTAGTAAAAGCTGTTATTTTGATATTACAGACACTTCAATTTTATTTATATCTATTGATTATTGATTACATATGGTAAGATTTTCATTTGAACTGGGTAGTTCTTCTGCATTCAGTAACATTAAATACAGGCTAAAAATAACACATTCATAAAAGTTTTTTTATATTTAAGTCAATACCACATGACTACATTTCCATTTTATCCAGTTTTGTAGATATCGCGTATGTGGCTGAAACCTTAGCTCAAATATAAATCCAGCTGAGATTTTTGATATAAATAAATATAACGTTTTTCAATGATATCTAATAGTTATTATAATACTTGTACTGAGTTATTTAATACTTGTAATTTAAAACTTATTAAACATACTTGTAAGTTCACTTGTACAAATTTTACGGTCAATAATTGAAAACAATCTAGAATGAGATCGACTAATCGAGAAGCTTCTAGAACCTTTCCGGAACCTTGAAAATATTATATAAGGGCCAGTCGATTAATTGAGGCGGGATTTAATTGAAGAAACGTTCGTAAATTTATATTTATATACTAAAAATAATTTTGTAACTTTACATGGATGATTTTTGAGGTTCCAATTAGTTCTCACTACAATTGGTATTGGACAATAAATACTCGTGTTTTGATCGGCGAAAGTGTCAACTGATATAGCAAATCGAGTATCAAAAGTAAATCGAGTATCAAATCGAAATCAGTATCGGACCCAAATCTGAGCCTTGTGGTACACCAAATTCTAAATAAATTAATGATGATCGCGAATATGAAAGTGACTGATTAGTGCCCGTCGACCGACCGTATACACATTACATATACCCATTACAGCATTGATTGGTCCTAAGTGACATATGCATGGGAATCTACATATATGCGGACTATGTTAATGGCCGATCTAATTGTAGACAGTCGGCTGCAGTAAGTCACGTGGTCGTATCGCTTGCCGGCCACCTATTGACATGTATATTAGTAGTTTGATAGAGATGTATAGTTGCGATTCCGGCACCGGGAATTACACATATATGCGACGTGCGTCCCACACAAATCACGGTGGGAATCCATCCGGGGGGATGAGCAGATACAAATTTATTTTAATGGAGAATATGCCAGTTTGGATAAAATATGCAATGATGAAAATTTTCCTGTTAGGTTAATTTTAGGTATACATTGGATGATACAAGTGCGTGTCAGAGTAGTCGATGTCTATTAATGCGACAGGGGTGCCACACATCGCTGCGCTCCCTTGCGTATTTTTATAGAAACTGCCCAGCCTAAATTGAGATGTTTCCTAGCACTAGGAAATGGGCCTCTACTAAACATGACGTCGCATCCGCATTGGCAAATGAATAGATATAATATTTCAGCCATGAAATATACCGGGTGTGATCTGACTGTCTCAGGGTTCTTCAGTTGGTTCTGGGTTTGGCGTCTGGATATAAGAAAAATGTTTGCGATAATATACCTTGTTTAGAGATGCCCCGAGGCACGAGACGTCTCGTCTCATCTCGAAGCCACTTTATCTCATCTTGAGAGCATTTTGAATTTCGAGGCGAGACGAGATAAAATCCTTTAAGACAATGCAAGACGATACGAGACATCTCGAAATATTTTAATGACTTAAAACGTTTCAAACGACTGATAATAATACCATTTTAACTCCTATAATAATTTTTCATGGATTTATCCGATAATTCAAAATTAAAATGAGATAACGAGACAAAACGAGAGGAGACGAGGTGTATCCCTATACATATCTTGTGTATCTTGTATCCCTATGATATATTGATGTACCTTGTATTCCTCATTGTATCTGAACATTTATTATTTACATTAACAATAATTTCTTGTAGTAGAACAGTTCTTACATGAGGTGGATATGGATATTCTAACAGTATGGCCTGCAAATAGTCCCAATATCAACCCCATAGACTGAAAATGGTACAGCGTGAAAATCTCCTAGAAGCAGAATTTTTCTATTATTATTAGACCAGATTATTTCTGTATAAATTACCAAGTAAGTACATAGATAATAGATTTAATACCTTCTTTTTCTGTTTAATTAGGTAACGTTCGATTTTAAGCATCTGATGAATGTCGAGGACATATTCACAATCAAATTATGTTTTTAAAATTATCCTAAATTTTCAAACCATTTTTCTTCGAATTCAGTTAAAGATAGAAAAAAGTTTATTGAACATAAATGATGTAGAATTTTATACCGAATATTTTAGGCTCTACTCATTTTCCTCGTCAGAGTAACAGTTTTTGAGAAAAATTAAAAAACTAGTGCGGGGTCACATTAGAGGGTGGTTACTGAAGCAAAAGGGGATGAAGCACTCTCCTGAGAGGTGGGAACTCTTTTGATATGTATTTGGATGTCTATTAAGAAAGAGTGCATCCAAATTCTTTAAACTTTATAAATTATTTCTCTTATTTGTCATTTTAATTGTTAATTTGGTGTGACTAATATGTATAACTTTAATTTATTGCAATAATGCAAAAATTAGTAAAAGCATCACGAACGTTAAGGGTTATACCGTTATCACCCTTACCGTTATTAATACTAAATATACTACAGTATGTTAGTATGTGCTGACTAAGTAATATTGGTTGTGGTTGGCGCCGATTGCGAAGCGTACATTAGAAAAACAGATGAGAGGCATTCCGTCATTCATCATTCACATTGTACGATATGTATTGTAAAAATTTAGAAGAAATATTTGTTTTAATTAAACCAAAACTAACAAAAAGAAATTATTTAATTCGATTTTTAAGCATGTGATGAATGTCGAGGACCACTAAGTAATTTCGTGTAATATAAAATAATGCCGGAGATTTCCACGAAAATTCCACGAGCATTATTGCCGATAATTTTTGGGGAAATTTGATTGGGACGCCCAGTATATCAGTATGAATTGACGCATTCCTATGGCGTGGCGGTTGAAAGAAACAAAATAAATTTCTTCCCCGCGTGATACTGGCTTTAGGGAATCCCACGTGACGGAGCTCATCTTTTACGGTTTTTCAATGTTCGGTGTTTTTGTCTAACGAAATATGCGAACGAATTGGAGAGTAATCACCAATCTTGGGATCCATTAGTCAAATTAAAAGTGCGAGTTGAACATCGCCGCTGACGTTTATCAAAGAAAGAAAAATGATACTTCGAATATTCCAAAGGATATTCTTTGCGCGGAAGCGGAACGTATGGAAATATGGAAGGATTGGATGTGATCCTTCCAGATAGGTAAACAAGAACCTGAAACAGCAAAAACTGTAATAATTATTAAAGCTTACATGAATGTGAGTGTCCTAAAAAACTACCCAATACACGTCTCAAATACAAATAAGGGCTGGAAATCATACGATCCGTATAAAATATCGAGAATTCTTATTCTCCCTCTGTCGACTGGATATTTTATGGGATCAAGTGAGTTCTGTATGCTCTGTCAATAGGTAATCCTTGAATTTATGTGGATTTTATACTGGGGGCTTCAGAACGTCGTCTTAACTTAGGAATTGATAGGTCCTATTCACATTAATTTTTTTTCTTCCTGCAAAGCAAACTTTCAGGGTGGTTAGAGTGAATTACCCACAACTTTCTCCCTATAATCGACTGTTTTCATATATAGTACAGTCGAGGATTTGCCAGCAGATAAAAGAATCTGGAAATGAGATTTGGTACTCATTGCCTAAAATGCGCAAACAGAAAAAATATTTCTCGAGTCTTGCTTATCAAGTTACATAGGAGGCCATACTAAAAAAATCGTTTACTGTTTGGAACATCGAAATATGAGACATAAAAAATTTTCAGAGGATACCCACAATTGCCGCAATGGGAGATCAGGGCAGTATAACTTTTCTTATAGCAAGCTAAAATCGTCACTATAAAGCACTTTCATCCAACAAGTTGTTATGTTTTGATAGAATATTCATACCTAATCAATTTTAACACAAAAATCATCAAAATAATACACTAAATTAAAGAATAACTGTATTACATCTATTTCAAGAACTATTGTTGACCCAACTTTACCACAAAACGTTCGAAGGTATTAGGCATCCAAATGAATGCCAATGATGCCGATGTGACACGGCCAAGGAACGTGTAAGGTATGTTGGTTTATTATTATTATGTTATTGATATTTGTATATTGTATTATTGTTTAGAAACATGGACATTCGAAAATTCTTTAAAAGAAAAGCAACCAACGACGAGGAATTTAATAATAAATCATCTAAAAAAATAGTGGTTAACACTCGACAAGTTTTTCCCTAGGCACTAGTAATGACATAGTACATGAACTACCACACGACTCAATGTAGCACACGACTCAATACAACAAATGTAAAACCGAGCACTTCTTCGGATGAAAATATTTCAACAAATGAGCCTGAACAAAGAACCATAGCCGAAATATTGCCAGTGCGTCTATTAGAAGACATTGGAAATTTTGTAAATTCTTCATCAGTAGATGAGAAACAAAAATACAATTTGAGGAGCAGACTTCCAAAAGGAGTTTAGTCCTACCTAAGAAATTGTTGAGAAAATGCAAAAAACCACTATACATTTTGTAATGTTTAGATAAGATTTTCTTTTAATGTGTTATAGATAGGGTTAATACTATTCCAAAACTACGTTTACACAAATCTATACCAATTTTAGGTAAGATTATTTTACTTTTTTTTAGCTACATAAGTCCTTTTGACTGTCAGAGGATTACTTAAGTCCTTTCGTTTGTCAACGAAGTTCACAGCTCACGTTTAAATAATAAAAACATATTATTATTATTTAAACATGTCGTTATACGATACTTAGAAACTTCAGAAAAAATGAACATTATTGTCAGAATGTATTTTTACAAAACGTTAAGGTAATACGATGTGTGTATTCGACCTAATCATGCTAATTTTGTAGACAAGACTTGGTCGAAAAATTAACTAACAAAACGTTTACTACGAAATAAAAAAGAATTTTATTTTTAATAGTAAGTCAACACAACAAAACATATTGGGCTATAGTTTTATGGCACCATCATCATCTTGACAGGCGCAAATTATTGATTCCTCCTCTGCCCCAGCTTCGTCCTCTTCCGGTAGTTGATTTGGACCGTTAACAATGGGCTCGAGCCATTGCAAATCCGGATCTTCTGGCCAATTTTCTGACCCCAGCTGGATTAGTAGTTTTTTCAAACTAGTATTTTTTTTTTGCTTGATCTGATGAATTAGCGGAACCTCTGGAAATTTAACTCTTTGCAAAGTTTTGCCCCTCTGGAGGAGTGACTGATACTTTTTCGAAGGATCGTCGTTTCTGTAGAAATTTTCAGTTTTAACCACTACTTTGTTAGATTTGCGTTGAATTATTATACGCTTAGCTTCCGAAATTCCTCCAAGCTTAACCATACTCTTAAGAGCCTCTTTAATGTTATAAATTTTCCAGTCGGAACCTAACTTGCGGACAGTGCCTACTTTAGAATAGTGTTCATAATACTGGTCAGGAGACTTAATGACACTGCAAACTCGGGTTAGTTTTTCTATCCTGCCAAATACCCTGTCTGCAGGCATGTACGAATGTCCTCGTACAGGAAAGTACATTGTAATGGATTGGATATTCGTAGATGCTTCATTTTGGAGCCAAACCATTAACATATGTACGATATGGCTGTTCTTGTTTTGGCCTGAACAGCCATCAGAAAATAGTCGTATATCTGAGATATTTGGTGGAAATTGAAAATGCCTTAGAAAATCCAATACCGCAGAGCCGATTTCAATGCAACCTCTCGATGCTTGATGCTCTAGCCACGTATAAAAGACTGGATTATGAATGGAAATATCAGTAACACAAAAGGCGTAAAAAGACAATTGCTGTGCATAAAATGCCTCGCCGATAGGCACTTTCGGAAGAACTTGAACTTGTTGTAAATCAAAACACCAGGAAACTGAATTTTCCGGAGACTCTTTTAAGAAAGTATAAAATTGTTTAGCTCGAAGCTTGTGAACTCTTAAATTAGTTATAAGATCTTGTTTCTTTTTCGCATTATTTTCGAGGGATATCTGCCTCTGGTGTCTTACACAAAAACTGCACACGTCCTGAGCTGGAGTACCAAAGCCAATATTAAACTCTTTATTGAAAATGCGACTAAAATATTTATAATTTACTTTGTACTCTTGAGCAACTGATTTGTTGTAGAGTTCATGCAGTATCGTTATATTTAACTCTGAGGATAAGTAGATTCGCCTAGATTTTGAAAGACCGTAATGACTTTCTTTTCCTTTCAATTGTTTAATAAAATCTCTGACTTTCAACTTTCTTGGAAGAAACGTCTTTGACCTTGAATCCCCTCCTCGATTTTCGAAAATTCCTTTACCAGCAGTTATTTGTTTCGCTATAGTGTGGGCTCTTTTTTGACTTATACTATATGTTGCCAGAAACATTTTTTGACAAACATTTACGTCTCCATGTTCTGTTATTAATTTATACTTAACGGCTACATTACGATGTCTAATAGAATCGTCTTTTCTAGATCTCTTTCGCTTCGGTTGATTAATGGACATTAAATGTGATAAAATCGTGTCTTGCTTAATTTTGTTTGCGTGTTGAGAAAATTTGGTACGACAATACTGTATGTCTTCTTTGGATAGTGAACTACATTGGTACTTTTGTTTCACGTTATGTTGACAAGGTATTTTAAAACTTTGGAGCTCGCGATCTTTATTTTCATATCTACAACAATACATGCTGTTCATATCAAATAGCACATAACCTAAAAATCTAAATTACGTACCTCTTTTCAATATTTTTTTCTTTAACAGTCTTGTTTCGTCTCCTTTTTCTCGTACCCCTATCCGTGTCTCCTACAACATGTTCCTCATCCATTCTGTACTAGACAATATAATTAAACGTTCTTTAGTCTTTAAAATTTTTCACTTTTATGCCTGGGAACAACAGAACAACCTTTCAACAATTGACTCTCAAACGATACTGACATCCAAATAGCGGTAATTGCCTCAAACAGCGCTTAACTCCTTTTGTTTGTCCAACGTGTGTGTAGTAAATTCCTTTTGAATGTCCAGGATATATTTGCAATACGTTTGTTAGGTGTTTTCATTCCGTTTGGATATCCAGGCCTCATCAGCCTTTTTATATGTCAAAATAAAATGTAATGACGTATTTTTTGCGGGATTTTTAAAAAGTGGACTTAAGGCTTTTTGGAAGTCTGCTCTTCATTTGTTAATAAGTCCATATACACCACCTATGATTTTAAACAAGATGTTGAACCGCATAAACGACCATTCATACACAAATGGCTTAGTCAAATAGGAATGGTTGATTTATTCTAAAATACTTGAAGGTAAATACTGTGTGATCCTCCCGCCCATTGTGATTCATGGTAGTGTTTTAGGCGCATTTATAACAAGACCATGTATAAAGTACAGAGATTTCAACACGCAAGCCAAGCACCATTCTATTTCAGCCTGGCACAAAGATTCATCTATAATTTTTTTTATTTCCATTGTGCCTCACATAAGTTAAATTTAGTAATAAATGATGTCAGCAAAATAACTGAAATTCGCAATACCATAGGTACCGTTAAGGATGTAATATTATTTTTTAGAGAGAGTACTTTAAGAAGGAATCTAATTCGAAATATACCCTTGTTTTGTGAGACTCGTTGGTCAGCCAAATACAAATCGTTGACTATTTTTAATGAAAACTTTAGTACTGTTTTTAAAATTCTATTCCAGATCAAGACTGGGGAAATTTTAATGAATTCTTCTACAACAAAAAGATCAGCTCAGTTATGGGCTGCCATAAATTCTTTTACATTTGTAATTTGTTTAATGGTGACAAGCAAATATTCAAATATTTTAGAACCAATTGCAAATACACTACAAGGTGTTTCCATAAATTTCGTAGATGTTCACCACCATATAGATTTAATTACCAACACATGTGAAAAACATCGCTTAGAAGCCGATACAACTTTTGGAGACATTTTTTCTAAGGCAATATCTACTTATGAGGCTCTTAACATAGAGGTGGGCAAGCCACGGATTTGTGGTCGACAAATTTATAGGGCGAATTATGAGTCCGATTCAGTTGCAAATTATTTTAGAAAATCAATATTTATTCCATGTTTAGACCATTTGATTCTTGCCTTGAAAACAAGATTTTCAAGAGAACATGAAATTTCATTTTCGTTTTTTAACATTTTACCCAAGAATGTAAAATCCTTAGATGTTAAATCTTTCACAGTTAAGGTTGGAAATCTAAATTTAAAAATTTAGATTTTTAAATTCTTTCCTGCTATCAAAGACAGCTGCGTACTTCTACTTACTTTGCCGTGTGCTACTCGCACTATAGAGAGCGCAGTTTTAGCACTTTACGCAAAATTAAAACATGGATTATAAGTGCAATGGGGCAACACAGACTTGTCGGGTTAGCATTGTTGAGTATTCATCGAAATCGTGTAGATAATATTTCTGATTTTTCTATTAGAATACTAGACCAATTTTGCCAAAGTAACAGAAGACTGGTTTTTAGTTCACAGTAAAACATACTATTATTATTTATTATTTTATATTATCTACCGTTACAATTATTAAATATTTCCGTTATTATTTTGTAATATTTTATACCTTCGTTATTTTTTTTGTTATTTATTTTGTAATATTTGACTTGTGTTCTTATGTTTGTAAATCGCATTTTATAGAGAAAAATATTTATTTGTTGTTGAAAGAGTTTACTGTTATATTTTGTAATTTTTTTTAAAAAATAAGCGTTGTATGTATAAAACCAAAAGTTACCTACTTTTACCCCCCTGAGAAAAAATCCTGCTGGCGCCCATGGAAATATTCTTATTCTACATCACGTTCACCATCCAATTGTTCTATGATATGACGAAAGGTCATATAATATATGATAACATATGATAATGTCATAATATGATGGGATGTATATAAAATCATTTCTTTTTCCTTAAATTCCTGTAAATCGGTTGTACATGACAACGCTGTTCAAAATGCGGTAGCACGTGGGAAGAGACACTTATCAAACATCTAGTATCGAGGTACGTTCAATTAGAAAAGCATGTAAACGACAAAGACCGCGGATATACTTCACTATCTAGCTACAATCGGACGCATATTATCCTAGGTTATGACTGTACAGGGAAGTACTTCATTTCGGTGGCGATATTCTAGAATGCTAGACATCTCATGGCGTATATGTACGACGCGACGTATTATATGCATATTCGGTAAGTAAACTTGGTATTTTTGGTATAGGTATTTAATATTTGAAAGTGATTAGGTATATTTTAGCGGACGTTGTGAATAATTAGGGGATATTTTGATTAATTATAGTGCATATTATAGTGCATAAATTTGATAAATCCGGTATAGTTATTTACTAATATATATCGTCTCTTCTGGTTTGGTTTATACAGGGAAAAGATTGAAAAGAAACCCAGAAAAACATCGGATTTCGTGTACTTGCTACATTAAAAAAATTCTAATTTTCGTAGCGACACATCCACGTATATGGCTTTTTAGTATGTTATAGAAAAATGTAAGGTGAATCCAATGGTGTGGATCTTTTTTCTGCGATGCTCATCTTAGGAGATACGAGTCGACAAAAATTTTCGAGTATATCTACCGAACCTCCGTCTTTGATCTTTATATTGCGATTTTTGAAGAAAATGTGCCTGATAAAAATCTGAAAAAATTCAGGGTTTTTAAAATATTTCAAGATGTTTGTCTCGTCTCTAAATTCGAGATAAAATGCTCTCGAGACGAGACAAAATGCTCTCTCTGCACCTCTACAAAACTCTGCACCTCACTGCACCTCAACAAAAAAATTAATATAATCATTATTGAACATCGTGTAGTGAAGTGAAGTGAAGTGAAGTGAAGTGACATAACATTCGTGAAGTGAAGCTAAGTGTACATGAAAGTGCTAAATTAACAATAAAAGAGGTGTAATTTTTTTGGGATAAAGCTCGCATTCCAACACGTCAGGATTTTCATTGTGTTAAACAACTAGATAAACTTTATGCAGAGTGAAGGAACTTACAAAAATCGGCTAAAAGGGCTAGTGCGAGAGGAAAAGAAAAAATTCTCGTTGGAAAATTGGACCATCTTTTTGATATTTCTCATGCAAACGCGTTGGAAGTGATGAAAATAGATGAAGATGCAGTTTTTAATTAACCAAAGAAAAAAGGGACGTCCTGGATTTATGCATGGTATTGATTACCAACTTGCTTCTCAAGAAAAATCAGCTGAGGAGAAATTACAGAAATTATCCGAACGAATGCAAAGAAGTCAAGTAGAAAAAGCTAGATTAGAGGAAACAGTCACCTGTCCATCATCAAGCAGTAATTCAGCTGACTCCAACGAAAATTAAGATGAAATAATTGAAGCCCAAGAAGAGTTTTTACAAGACCAGCCTGGCCCGTCACAGCCAAAAAAAGATGTTATCGTCACAGCCAAAACATTATCTGAAGATTGATAAACGTTTGACCCATAACGTATTGATGATATATTCGGCGAAATTGCGTCGAAAGACTATCGAAAAAATTAAATAATATATAGGGTGTCCATCTTAAATTAACAAAGTCATGGCGACTTCGGGTTGACCGGAAGTAATATAATCCTAGATATTATTAAAAGATCACCCCAGATAATCTGCCAAAATTTCAAAACGATACTACTCAGAGTTTCAGAGATATGTCTACTGGCTTATATAGGTAGATTTTATTTGCGCTAATGCAACCCATGCAAACGAACCCAGGTTTATGAAAATGAAAAGGGGAGCAAAAAGTTTCTTTATCAATAATCGGCATCATTATAAGAAAATAACTCAATTGAATGCTTAATTCAGAAAACTGCACTCGCTCACTCCATTCTCTGAACTCCAATTAAGGATTTTTAAATGTTTTTGATTATTTCCAGCGTTAATATACCACATTGCATTGAGCGGTGACTTCAAACGAAGCTCTCACATACTGCCCCGCTTTTCCACCACGCAGATAGGTATGTTTCTCTTTCTGAGCGTTGGCAATCTCTTCTCTCTCGTCCATCTACAGAGAGCATATTTTGTATGTTATTAGATCACAAGCGTATGTAATCCGTTGTTATTGTTAATTACAGTGTACAATATTTTTATATAGCTTAATGATGTAAGGTATTTAATTGAAAGGTTTTCTCCCAATGTTAAATAGCAACAGCTACTCGGTATACCTATATTTTCTTTTATTAATTATTGGTTTAGCCTGATATGTGTAAAAAAATCTTAGTCGACGTAGCAGAAGAAACATATGTACCCGCTCGTACTCAGGGTATAGACGTTAATCGTCAATAGCTCGAGTATTTGTCAATTGTTAGCTCGTTCTCTGGCGTAATGAAATCTTTGCAGTTTGCACAGATGTGGAAAATTTGAGGACAGAAATACCCCCTCTTATTATCTGCTGTAAAGGAGCAAGTTTGCTTCGGTATAAATTGTATGAGTGTTTAGTTTAAAATTATTGAACCCGCCGTCAATTATTTTTCCCTCAATATAATATTTTCTTCGCAGCGGAGTTTTCACGGCACCGAATATCCATTAATTTGCGAGATTTAGTCGTATTTGAGAAGGTATTAATGAGATTAGGTTCTATATTAAAGGTGTAAACCAATGTGCTAATTAGAAATCCAATAATTACTGATTAAATTGTTATTAAAGTAGATTAAAGTATTGCCAGCCCCTGTAAACTTTCCCTTATATTGGAAATTATCCTGTTAAAACACCCTCCACGATATTTCTATCACAGTAAGCCCTTTGTAATGCCTAAATACCACGCTGAATTTGGAGTTCGACTAAAATCAACCGAAACCTCGAACGAAGCGCCGTGGGAGAACAAATCAAACAGAATTTTACTAAAAGTTGTTTTTATTTGATGCGTCATTTGATGATACAAGCAAGCAACATGGCACAGGTGTTAAAGATGACATTTTAAACGATTTGGCCATAGACTAGTAAAAAAACTCCCTTATGGCTTGAGATTCCGTCAATTTTTCAAAATGACCGCCGAAAAATCAGCAAAATTTATATCTGCACAAGATATGCGTGATTAATGATATATAATCACATACATATACTACGAGTATGATGAATTAAAAAAAATATTTCAAAGGCATGTGACTTTGTTTGACCTTGAAATAATTAATTTAAAAGTAAAACGTTTATTATTGCTTCATTTTTTTTGCATATTCTTAAACGCAGTGTAATTTTATAGGCTTAAATATGCACAAGAAAAAGACTATTTACTTTTTCTAAGTAAAATTGTCGGGTCAAAATAGCTTAAACTTGAAGAAAATTTCATTAAATGGATGTATGCAATAAAGTCCTACTAATCCTACTATGCAAATTTACTTTCAGTAGAACTCGTTACTCAAACTAGGCGAGTTTTTATATTTTTTTCTGGTGGCCTTCACTGAATGCACATCTCATACTTTCGCACATTTTCTTACAGCTGCATCTCTCCAAGTCCCTCAGCTCCAACCACACCTGACACGAGGAACTCCATTTTGGTGTCTATCTTTTTTTCGGAAAGCACCCAACTCCAATTTTCAGGTTATGGCCTTTTTCGCTGGTGCTCCACAAGACAAGCTTTAGTTGGTGGTATCATACTTATCGGTCTATCTCCACCACAAAAAGTATTTTTCGTAATATATTGATGGCGATATATTGATATATATTAATATATGATATCAGTGGTGATGTCATACATTACAATAGCAAATTTTTCCAATGCTTGTATGTCATCAGCAGGACTTTTACTTCCCTCGTATTTAAAAGCAGATGTTCCGGCTAATATCTACGATTATACGTCTGTCTTGTGTAGATATGAATTTTGGTATTTTTTTTGAAAAGTTGGGGGTGTCTCGAGTCCTAAGGGAAATTTTTACTAGTCTCGGGCCAAATAGATTAAAGTATCGTCCTTAATACATGTGGCAAGTGGTTTGCTTGTATTAACAAATGGATTATTACTTGGAGCGAAGCTCTCTCCAATAGTTGATCGAGGTTGTACTATACGAATCTTGAAAATTCCTCAATCATTCTTATGAAGCTCTGAAAGGGGCATCTAAAATAAAATGATTTCTCTTTCTGAAATTCCGTGAAATTGTTTGAATCAACAACTTTAAAATCTATTGTTTTACTTCGAGTCAAAGTAAAAAAAAATTGAATATAATTTCGTAGATTCCTTTTTGTCCATTAGTTCCATAATGTCGGACCAATTTAATGTTTTACCTTCATTATTGGTACGTCTAAATTCGTAATAACTTTAAGACACTTGAAATTCAAGAAGTCTGTCCAACCCTTTGCGATGACTGTAGGGATTTTTCGTTTGACTAGTTAGAAGAGCTGTACTTATGCTATGCGGTAAATCCACCTCATTGTGTTCATGGTTAGTCTCGAAAAAAAGTAGAGATATGGTTTTGATTTTCTAAAATTTCTGAACTGAATATTACATCATTGTAGCATGATAGAGTTCTTATTCTGTCCAAAAAAATCCATCGGAATATAGAACTACAGATTCTATACCTTGTGGTTATTGATACTCGAGGTCTTTAAACATACAACTAGATGGTTGTGAGGCCCTCTCTTACTTATTGACTCGTTCCAAGGAAAACTGACACTCATTAATCACTATTTTATAGAAAGTGATATTAATAAAATGCGCTGCCCGTCTCATTTTTAGTAGATCACATGTTTCAGATCGAAAACTGCAACATAAATAGATTTTTTGGATTCCTCTTCTCATTCTATGGAATCTGGAATCTGGAATTTGTCCGGAGTGCGGATCAGATATCCGCTGCACTTAGGCCCCATTGGGCCCCTTGTGCTTCCTCCGTGAGGGAAATGTCTCCCTGGGCCATCGACCAGCCCAATGTTGTACAAAAGGTGATGATGTTGCCCAGGGGCATTTCCCTCAAATTGGCCATAGAAGGCCAACGTTCCTCCAATATGGATTCTCTGGTCGATGACACGGCGGGACATTCGCAAAGTACATGCTCAATCGTTTCATCTTCTTGTTCACATCCTCTGCAGATGGGTGTGTCATGTTATAGAGGTGTTTCCTTACCCGGCAGTGTCCGGTTAGGATTCCTGTAACAAATCGCAGTTTACCCCTGGACATTGCCAGATAGTTCCTCGCCGTCTCTTCGCTGGGATATCTCAAGAGATTTCTGGCCAACTGACAGCTACTTGTTTCATCCCATAACGTCTTAAATTTTTTGTGGCTGTTTTCCTTTATTAATTGGAGTTTCGCTGCAACTGGTAGTGTACTTGAAGGATCAGGCTCAAGGATACTCAGGCTGGCTGCCTTCTTGGCCAGTTTGTCAGCATCTATATTGCCGTTGTATTGTGAGTGTCCTTTGACCCAACACAGGCAGCTGTTATTCATCTGACATGCTCTCATAAGTGCTTGGTGACATTCCCATGTTGATCCTTTAGTTATTTTATAATTTTTCAGAGCCAGTAGTGATTGTCTACTATCTGTGCAGATTCTTATTGCATTGCCCGTTATTTCTCTGCGAGCAATCTCTTGTGCGGCTATGGTTATACCAGCGAGTTCTGTTTGTACTACACTGGCATTTTTATCCATCGTCCAGTTGCATCGGAGTCGCAGATTCCTGGAATATATACCACAGCCTGCTCCACCCTTTTTCTTTGATCCGTCCGTGAAGACATAGTTTACACCTTCAACGCCGGCCTCGTCTTCACCAGTAGTATGTATGGGTAAGGTTTGTCAAAGACAAGCCGAGGCGGAATACCATCTGCACATGCCTGTAAAATGGGTATCTTTCTGACAGCCTCAGTCCACTGGCAGCTTCTGGTTCTTCTTCTCATTCTCTTACATTGACTTTCTCTAAAGTCTATTTTTCATATCTCTTTTAATTTTCCCTTTATTTCATCATCTCCTTGCTTATACGTTAGACACAACGGACGGTTACATACGGAGGGTTTTGGAAAAAGTGGGATTTGATTTTGATGTCATCTGTTCCATTTCTTTTTTGAGAAGATAAACCAGGATGAAGGTACACTCTAGAATTAGAAGATCTACCATAATGTGCTTCCACTTTAGTAAACCTATCAATATTTTCTGAAATTTTCTCTTTTATCTGACGTTCTTCTTCACTTCCACCTCGTTTATCGTTTTCAAGTATTCCCGACCCACTAAGTTTACCTATTGCAGTTCTATAAGTCTATTCTGATGTATCTAACATATTCAACAATTGTTTCTTGCAAACAACCTTGTTTTCCCCTTCTCCGAGTTTGCTGCTTCTTGCTAGTTTCCCTGGCTAGTAGTCCTAATATATTTGTATTTGATAAACAAGTTACATACCGAACACAATAGTCACTGAAAAGCAAGAAATAAAATATTTTTTACAATAAAACAAAACAGACTTCAAAAAATCTATTCTAAAAAACTGCGTTAAAATTAATAAATAATTACGTTATTCCTTCTTACTTAGAATACAAACAATTTATTAAGCCAATAACATAAAATTATTATTATTATTGGAGTCGGTGGCAGCCAAGGTTAACTAACGGGTACAACTTGAATATTACTGAATATTACTTCTCGCTCTTCATTACCTACTTATTTCACTACAGAGTTTGCCAATTTTTTTTTACACATTTTGCCATTGCCTTATTTGTACGCCTTTTTGTTAGGCAGTTTTCCTAGTCACAGGGCAGCTATTATATTTCTTCCCTAAGCTTCGAAATTTCTTTGCTTCGTCATATTGATTAAGGAGTTCTTGCTTTTCTGCTTCGTATTCAGGTTTTGCAGAGTGGAAGTGATTATGAGTAATTCCTTTGCATAAACTGACGCTTGAAAATGCACTAAAAACTTTCTCCACTTTTTGCAGAGTAAAACTCCCTACACACTAGACTAGAGATATTTAAAATAATTTTAGAAATAATTTTTTCGATAAATCATTTTTTGTTATTTTTTTTCGAATAATATTCGCCCTCAATTGCGCTTCAAAATAAATTGGATAATTTTCATGTAAGACTGTACAAATGAATTAAAAGTTACGTAGTGAATTAAAAGTTACGTACAAATGAATTAAAGAACACGCTTAACACATTAACGCAACCATCACAGAATAAGATCCCATGGAAATGATCGGTAATTTTTAAACGGTCACGATATTGCCCCCCAAAAATACTCAGACGCTCTGGCAGATAGATCTGCAGTGGCAGTAAAATTAGGCCCTGTGAGCATAACCTGAAATGCTTGGTAAGCCGTCAGCTGTCAAATAATAACATTCTAAAACAAACTCTTACGCTAAAGTCAACGCATTTAGCGTGCCATTATCTATAATAACAGGCGAAATCACGCGGGCGGGCAGAAGTTTGCAAATTGCTAAATTGACAATATTTAATACCAGCCAAACAGCAGGAGAACCTCACCTTGCTGCATAATCTTAATACAGTTTCGCAAGTTTGATAATTAGTGTTCTTAAGCCGGCGTTAGACAAACACACTAACAGATTTATTTAGCCCTTTATTTTACCCGTGGCCATCCAGTAGCGCACTCTGTAGGCCAGTGTCGGCGCCAAAATTCACATGTGGATCCGGATACATCACATCTATTGAAAGGTAAGTTTTTCTAGTATTATAAATGCAAATTCATAGGACCGTGAAAAGTGACGTGACCGCGTTTTAAATTTATGTATTATAGTGCAACGCAAAATTAAAGAATAATAATAATTTTTGGTTTCTGGTTTAAATTTCTAATACGTAATTTAAAAACTGACTGGCCCATTTTCATTTTTTTTTTTGGATTATACCTACATCTTAGCCTTTTAAATTATTAATAGTAGTTTATTTTATGGCTATAAATTAACTCCTATATAAAAAAAGTATTGTATACTGTCACCATTTTGTCACTTTGACAGCGATAAAAAGGTGCATCGTTTTTTTTCACCAATAAAAATGGCTGTTTCTCAAAAGCAGGGTACATCTAGTAGTCGCACGTCACATTGAAATATGTCCTGTCAGTTATAATTTTTAAATATTGTGGAAACACTGTACAATATGAGTCGGGAATTTTTTTCGGGAAAATTTCGACTGAATAAATTACAAAAAACATAAAAATCAATTCCACAATCCACAAAAAACGAACTCGTCAATATGCTACCTCTAAATTGACCTTGAAAGTAACTTATTAGTGACTTACGAGCCTCGAATAAAACAATTCAAAACGAATATTCGACATGTGCGGAAACTAGAGAAAAGAATATTGAAATCAGTACAACTAACTATTTTTAATAACTCTTCCTTCTAATAATTGTATAAATAAAGATAATTAGTGTTGTTGTACGTGCACATATTCTCTTGTTAATTTATCTTGCAAGAAAACACTCGAGCTTTTCTTTTGTGGATAAATATCTTTTTATCTAAAAATCCGCGATATTTTCTCTCGATCAACTCGATATTATTTCATCAACTCAATGGAGTCTTCATTAAACCCAAAATGGTGAAGACGGGATAGGAGTAACTGATGGTTCATCATATCTTTGATAAAGTTTAGCTGAACAAAAATTGTACTGAAATTATTTTAGATTTTTAAAGAATATAACAAAAATGAGAAAAAGAAGGACAAAATAATAAAAACATTAATGAAAACATTACAGTCACAAGGATTTTCCTGTAAACAAGCAGAAGGAGATGCTGATGCTGACATAATTAAGACCTCGATAGAAATTGCTAGAGAAAAAACTGTCATTGTTGTGGTTGCTTTTGGTCCTTTTGAATCAATTAAATACAAATATCAACAATCGTAACATTTATTTTCTCAAGCCAGGGTCTGGAAATCAGAAAGATCTATTTTTCGCGGCTAATAGTTTCAAATATGAATCCTTCTAAAATATCGTTGCATTTCTGCATTGTTTTTCTGGTTGCGACACAACATCTGGATTTCCGGGAAAAGGAAAGAAAAGTATCGTCAATTCATTATTAGAGTTCAATATAAGGTATTTATAAATAACAAGATGTAATGTATTTACAATTTACATGTGTGTTTATATATTTTCTATGACATAAATGTACCTAATTAGAATTTAATAAATCAACTTTTTTACTGAAAAAAATTGCAGCAGTCACATTTTTTAGATGAAGTCCCCTTTATATCCTATCTTTAATATTTAGAACTATTTTCGTATGTTTTTGCAATCTGTATGTTTAATGGATTTGTAATTTTTTGTTTATCAATGTAACATGGAATCTTAAGTTTTTCGAGTAATTAACGTGTAAATTTTAATAAATAGCTCAAAATTGTACATAATGATTAAAAAAAATTCGGATATCAGTTTTTTTCGTTTCTTTGAATTTTCTGAGAACATTTATCATAGTATTGCATATTTTTTACACCATCAGAAAGTAGAGATTTCAAAGAACAACAAGCCCACCGTCTTTTTTAAAAAAACAGATATTTTGACGCGAGAATTTTCGATTGAAAATTAGGGTGCTTTTTCGATAGTAAGTGAAAAATAAGGTAAAAAAATTAATATTTTAAATCAAAAAAAATTACAGTGTTTGAGACATGAAAAGGTGTTTCCACCAAAATTCTAAAAAATTTTTTTTTGTAAAATAAAAAACAAAAACTTGGTTATTTGAATTTTTCACATAAATTTTGAGGTTATGTGAAAAAAGTGTTAATGCAAAAGTTGTAGATCTTTTTATTACCCACAAATTTTCTATTTAACTTTTTTCCATAGGACTTGTAGTTTTGCCAGAAATCGAGATAAACGGTTTTTTACCCTTAAAAACACACCTCTTCCACTTCCCGACCCCAGATCGCCCGTAAATTATTTCTACTTTCATTTTTGTTATATTATCTTCCCTTTCCAATGGGTTTCATCCTTCTATTATTTTTTTGGTTACAAAAATTATCGACCCTGGTCTATCTCTGAAAAAATCCTCAGACCGAAATGTGGTCGGTTTTCTCGTTTTTAGTTGAATTAAAGTTCAAAATTTGATGACAATAAATAAAGACAAAAAAATAGCGTGATTTCAGTGTCCATTTAAATATGTTATATACATTTATATACTTGGGATGAAAATGAGAAAAAACTAAATAAAAGGATTTGCTATAAAAAATATGAATTTCGATTTTGGTAAAAATGTTCAAAATAAAAAAATCTCGGGATACTTCTAAACATTGAACCAGAAAAAACATATTTTGCAGAATTATTTTAAGGACCCAAGTATGTCTATTCCATTTCATTTCCACGGATTTTATATTTTCCCTCCAACCGAACCTACACCACTGAAACATTATATCTATCTGCCCTCGCCGTTGTAAGTTTAGGGATAATTTCAGATAGGTAATCTGTTTGCATACCTGATTTAATATCGGTATTTTTCCAAGATGTTCAACGTTTGTGTACCCACAATTTACTACGTAACACCGGCTTATAACCCCTCTAAGTTTATTCAGTGTTTTCGTTTACAACCCCTTGACTTGGACGAGGTGTTCAAACACAGTGTCCCGTAAGTTTGTAGTTCGCGTAGCGACCGAGGGTATTTGTAGCTTTAAAACATTAAAAAAATAGTAGACGCAAAATAGATTGAATTATGGATGTAACGGGATCGTTCATGATGCTTATGAATGCTTGAGAATTGAGGAGTATCAAAGACATGGCTAATTGTAAATTGCTATAGTCGAATGATCACTGATTGGCTATACAGAGCGGTGTATCAGAATCCGAAATGACCCTATAAATAATGGTTAATCTCGAGTCAAAGGGTCCCGGGCTCTATGTAGAGGAGTCTTTTAATCTCATAATTTCCAGGCTTCCTAGGGATTACTTGCAATCAGACGGTCTCTTACAAGATACCGTTTTCTATTTGCAGGAAGATTTCTTACTAATATAAGTGGGCCTATTGATTGCAGTAATTTGGCTTCATTGTTTGCGATTGTAGACATGTGTATATTCTAGGCAGTTTCTATATAGTCCAAGACCACAAGTTCTTATTCTTATATTGAAATTCCTTGATTTCGTTACTCTGGATCGTTCTAATGTAGAACTATATGTATTTTTTTACTTGTAAGTTTGACTACTGGATAGGGCTGGAACCTTTGATGTAACTATAACACTCGGAGTAGTTTCCACAATCACCAAAACACTTTCACTTCGCTCGACACGCGTTTCGCCAACCAAGTTGGCATCATCCGGAGAAGATTAAAACTAATCTTAAACTAAAAATCTACCCTATTTATACTATTTATGGTGAAATCATTAGTCACGCTTCAATGATTAGTCGCTAAGCAACGCGTAAAGCGGGCTATACGGTATAGGTCCCTTGTCGCTATTCATACTACTTTTACATTTTACAATTTCTATGCTCTCAAATGCATCCAATTGTCTATTATTGGTCACATTTCTGACTAATCTTAGATTACTAACATCTATTCTATGATTGTTGTCAAAAGCATGTTGTGCAACACTAGACTTATCTGTTCTTCCATATTTTAGATGAGCCATATGTTCTTTAAATCTGGTGTTAATTGATCGTCTCGTTTATCCAACATATTTTTGATCACAATCATTACAACTAATTTCGTAAATCCCAGACCTTTCATTTGAAACAATTTTATCCTTTGGATTGTCTAAAAGTTGTTGTAATTTATTACTCGATGAATGAATCGCTGTTATACCCACGTTTTTGAAGACCTTACTCAAACCACGAGTAAACCGGGGTTCGTAAGGGATAGATACATATTTTGGAGTCTCTATATCCTTTTGAAAGGTCGTAGAATTACGAAGTGTGTCCTTAAATGTACGCTTCCTAATTAGTTTTTCAACTATATCTCTCGGATAACCATTACTCACAGCTATATCTTTAATTAATACTTTTTCTTTTTCAAACCTCTCATTACTGGGAGGGAAACTTAGTAAACAGAGATTGAAAATTCAATTCAATATCTGCCTGATTCATCCAAGGGTCTCGTCAAAGTGGCTTGCAGGAACCAAATTATGGTTCCTGCAAGCCATGCAGGAACCAGAAAGTCATGCTCAAAGAATCCTAGAAAGATTATCAAAAGATTGCGCGAGAAAGATTGTTTTTATTTAAAAGCAGATAAAGGTAATATGGTTGTTATTTTAGATAAAGAGGACTATTATGAACGGGTAAACAACCTAATTAGTAATGGTCCTTATAAAGAACTTACTAGAAACCCTTTACCAAGAATGACCAGTGAAATAAAAAATGTCCTCAAATCATGTAACAACCTTATTACTCCACCTGTTAAGAATAGGTTACGTGTATCTAACCCTACTATACATAGATTGTATTGTCTACCAAAAATTCATAAGCCAGGGAAGTCGGTGCGTCCAATAGTGTCGTCTATTGGATCTCCGACTTACCACTTATCAAAATGGCTGACTAAGGAATTTGAAAATTTGCCCATTGCAAAGCCTAGTTTTTCAGTTAAAAATTCGAATGATTTCATTGATAAGGTCAAGAATATTCAATTGCAAGAGGGTGAAATTTTGATTTCCTTTGATGTTTGTTCATTATTTCCGAGTGTACCAATTCCACAGACCTTGGACCATCTTGAGGATTTACTCGAATTAAACAACTATAGAAAAGAAGTAATAGAAGAATATATAAACCTTACAAAACTTTGTATGAAACAAAATTGCTTCCGTTTCAATGACAGGTTCTATGAACAACATGAAGGAACCGCAATGGGTAACTGTTTATCGCCTTTCATTGCTGATGTCTTCATGATTCGATTTGAAACTGAAGCAAAAGAAGAATTCGAGTATTTTCCTAGGATTTAGCTAAGGTATGTGGATGATATTTTTGCCGTGTTTGACACTAAGATTGCGGATATAGAAAACTTCATTTCCAAATTAAATAGTCGTTTCACTTCTGTAAAGTTTACATATGAACTAGGAAATAATGGAAAACTTTCATTTTTAGATATATTAGTAATTAAAAATAGTGACAATAGGTTAGAATTTGATATATATATATAGAAAAGATACCAGTACGATCAGATATATCCCTAATGACTCTCACCACTGCTATCAACATAAAATGGCAAGTTTTAATTTTCTTGTCCATCATACTAAGTTTCCCTCTCAGTAATGAGAGGTTTGAAAAAGAAAAAGTATTAATTAAAGATATAGCTGTGGAATTAGGAAGCGTACATTTAAGGACACACTTCGTAATTCTACGACCTTTCAAAAGGATATAGAGACTCCAAAATATGTATCCATCCCTTACGTACCCCGGTTTACTCGTGGTTTGAGTAAGGTCTACAAAAACGTGGGTATAACAGCGATTCATTCATGGAGTAATAAATTACAGCAACTTTTAGACAATCCAAAGGATAAAATTGTTCCAAATGAAAGGTCTGGGATTTACGAAATTAGTTGTAATGATTGTGATCAAAAATATGTTGGACAAACGAGACGATCAATTAACACCAGATTTAAAGAACATATGGCTCATCTAAAATATGGAAGAACAGATAAGTCTAGTGTTGCACAACATGCTTTCGACAACAATCATAGAATAGATATTAGTATTCTAAGATTAGTCAGAAATGTGACCAATAATAGACAATTGGATGCATTTGAGAGCATAGAAATTGTTCAATGTAAAAGTAGTATGAATAGCGACAAGGGACCTATACCGTATAGCCCGCTTTACGCGTTGCTTAGCAACTAATCATTGAAGCGTGACTAATGATTTCACCATAAATAGTATAAATAGGGTAGATTTTTAGTTTAAGATTAGTTTTAATCGTCTCCGGATGATGCCAACTTGGTTGGCGAAACGCGCGTCGAGCGAAGTGAAAGTGTTTTGGTGTTTGTGGAACTAGTGTTGTAAGTTTGAGTTTTTAATATAAAGCACATACAAGTCCGATGGTTTGTTTATCAAGGCGCAGATAAGGGTTTGGGGCCACATCCCATTTGGGGGCCAATACAAAATTATTCCATTTTTAATATACATCGGAGAGGGTGTTTGGTAAGGCGATGCCGACCTGGAACGAGGCGGTAAAGGGGTCATTTGGTATCCATATAAACCAAACATACATGAATTATAATTTCTTTTTGGTACCTACAATTATTACTCTATTATGGTGGTGATTTTGTGGGATCACCAGGTAGTGGGTAATGGAATGGAGACACAGTCGGGCTACTTGGTATTTATTTATTTCTCAATACATTGTCACATAGGTACAGCGAGACGTACAATGTTCAGCGCTTCAGTGATTACTTGCTTCGACGCATCAATGCCTCAACGCATCAATACATCAATTCTTCTTGTGACCCAATTACACTACTTTTTATAATGTTCGACCAGGTCACTACAATGTGTACGTGACCCAGTTTCATTAAGTTGTTATAATAATAGTTGTCTATTAAGCCGACCTAGACCTTAAATATCCTAACCAGCATATTATTGTTTTATATACCTGACATTGCTATTCGCTTATGTCGGAATGGTAAACAGAATAAAAATTAGTTAATTTGTATTGCTAATGGTATTGCTAATGTTGATATCGATACCTGAATACTGTAACAATTCAAAATACGCTGTTTTGAGATTTACGAATTAAACGAATTAAAAGTGGATGACAATTTATAATGTAGTATAGAAAGTTTATTATTTGATAGATCATGCTGAAATTTAAAATCACAATACAATATCGTCCGTTGTTTCTAATAATATTAATAAAACATTTTTTTTTATTCTAAAGCATTTTTTTTAAGTTGTTACAATTTTGACTTAGCAATTCAGTGAGAGTTTCAAGATGTTCCGCCTATTTTTAGTTGTTACGGTTTCGACTTAGCTATTCAGTAAAAGTATTAAGTTTTCCCATTTTTGATATGATTAATACATTAAAGAAAATCGAACAGTATTATCACAAAAATTTATTTATGTACGATCAGTAAATTATTAATGACGAAAACAAAAAATTCGTCAAAAAAACATATCAAACTACCCTTTAAACTAAAAAAGCATACTAAACTAAATCATACTAAAGAAAGGTAGTCTATTATAATGAGTGAAAATAAATTAGTCATTGTCATCGTCATTGTCAGAGAACATTGGTCTTTCTTTGGTTTATGAAATGCAACATCGTTTCTGTATTTCACGTTTTGGTGTATATAGGCAGTTTCGCATATTCTTTAACTTGCTCAACATACTGAGCGACATACAGTCGGTACATGGTCGAAATGTTTAGACTACCATCCAGGTATTCTTTTTGCGTCCGCGAACGTCATTAATGCGAATCAACTCTGGGAAAAGAATTAATATGGTCCCGTATCTCTTTTAAAATTTCTTCACTGGTTTTTCTTTGTTTACAATGTCGTCCTCTTTGATCTGGATGTAGAAATCCTTGTTCGTCATTTTTTGGTCGTTGTGTCAATAGTTCTTCAGACTGACCTATAATGTATATCTGTAGTTTTTCGAACGGCTGCTTTCAGCTTTTGGATTACGATATGTGGGATTAATTTATGACCTGCAACCGTTAATGAAGTCTCTTTGGTCATTAATGCATCCCAACTTCCAATATGTATTGAAAATTTCTTTCCTTTCACAATCTTTGACTTATATTATTTTGACTTATTTGATAATTATATAATAATTCATAATAGCATAATTCTAGTATTCACAGTTTTGCCTTGTAAATTTATATACATTTTCCCCTCATTTCTTAGTCTTTTCGTCTCATATTTTTTCCATTCTTCAACCTGCCTTATTCTCTTCCTTGTTAATTTATAATATTTCTCGTCAGTCCTGTATTATACATGTCATCAGAATTAGCTCGATTATTTTGATCTTGAAATAAATCGTTTTCATCACTACCATAAAAATCAATATCAGTGACATGAATCAAATTATCTTCAGCTTCTGATCTTCATTTGCACCAAATAAATCTTGTAATGAGCTCTCTTTTACAGTATCCTTCATTATAATACTAGACACTGCTAAAGTGTTAATAATTGTCCCCTTGACTCAAATACTTTCGCCTTAACGATATTAAGTTTATTTCCACTCATTTTGCACACACGAGGTAACAAATAACAGTCACAAAAAGTCACAAGAGCAATGTCTGCAACTAAAACTAATTCTATACCTACGGTAACAACCCGAGTTGTTAAACACAATGTTTAACTAAACTAATGCAATACAGTAACAACAAGACTTGCAGTATAGCATTGACAGTTTTTAACAGAATTATTCTATAGTGTAACTACATGGTTACTAGATGGTTGGTTACGAGATGTTACATCTAGTAACCAATAGTAGACCTAGTAGTTGTTTCGGTATTGCATATTATAAAACACGACATTCCTTTTCAAATGGTGTATATAAGTAAAAATCTTAAAATTTTGAGTTATTACGCTATTGCATCCATGTATTTCTCATAAAATAAGGTTTTTTCTTAGTTTGTAACTAAGAAAAAAACATATAACAGTGGGACAGAACAGATGACCCAATACGCCGATATTCACTGCATATAAACAAAAAAATTTTTAAACTTAAAGGAATTTATAAACAAAAGACTTGTGTTCCAGTTCTTTAGTCTGTATTCCGTACCTATTATCGCCGTCAGTGTAAAGGGGGTATAATTTTGGGGACACTAAGAGCTATAACGACGGTAATTTTTATAAAGTAATCAAAATCAATGAAAAAAATTGAACTAAATATCTTAGTGTCTCATCATACAGGGTGACTACAAATAGTGGTTACATACCTAGCCTCTTAACTAAAACATAAATAAAATTAAAACTAAAATTCTTAAAAAAAAAACCTCAAACATTCATGAGACTCATGTAATACATTTATAATTAATTGTACGCCAAATGGAGCAATGTACTTGGAGTTTGAAACCGTTGATGAGCTTATTTATGAGATTAATCCTCGTTATAAGTCATCGAATAAAATGAAATACCTTACCCTGTTCAGTGAACTATCCCCAGACACAGTTAAAGCCATCAAACTCGCCCACGTTACCTAAAATCCTCCGTATCGTCTCTTATTACGACAAAGTTTGATTTATATTATCGCCTGAATTTTAATAATTTCGGTGGCCACAATGAATGAATTTTTGTTCACTAAATGGCTTATCCTGTTTTAAATTTCAAATCGTGGTATGCATGAGTAACCAGTCATCCTGATAAGGACAAAGGAATCCAATCAATCAGAGTGGTCAGTGGCCATAGGTGATCAAGATGCTCAATGGAAGCAAATCAAGAGGATCGTGGGGTACCACGTGATTAATTCGATGGTTTTTATTAACTATAACAAATACTTATTATCATAATGGGAAACATAACACGATTTCAGGCAGTGGCGGCGCCGAAAGCGTTGCTTGATTTAGGAGTACTTTTTTGTTATAGTCGAGTTGTTATAATAGTGAGACAAGTGATATAAAAAGATAATGTTAGAAAAGCATGAGACTACAGTAAGAATTTGCACATATTTTTTTAATTTTCGCCCTTATACAAAGTATCGTACGATGACCATCAATTAAAATAGTTAAATAAAACAAAGACTACTTAAATTTGAATTTAAAAAATTTCAGGGCATGTCCTGCTCAAATAAAATAATAGCGTCCACGTAACACTTGCGGTTACACCGGAAGTTGCCATTAACTTTCTTATTTTACACGTATTATTGCAATTTTGAATTCTACGTAAACTGTTCTTTTTGTTTGTTCCCAATTAACATTTCTATATTCTTATAAAATGGTCTGTAATTATGAAAAAAATACAGGGTGTTCCATTTGGAAAAACCAACTTATGAGGCAATGAAGTTAACTAAAATCGGCATTAAATTTCTACCACCCTGTATGCAATTACGCCAAAATATGGATAAGAAGCTTAGGGGTAGCTAAAAAAATACTGGAAACTGGAAAGAAATGCATTACAAAAGCAAAAACTTTTTGCACTGACGTTAAAGATATGACAGCTTTAGATGACAATAATTCATCTGTGGAAGCTTTGACTTACAAGAGAATTTATCACTTCCTGCGATATTGGGTGGTGAGTCTTATAAAATATTTGTGTAAGCTTTGGGGGTACAAAGAAGTAATGAAATTTCTCTCGTTCATGCACTGAATGGTTGTTGAAGCAATTACAAACGTAAGTCGATGCAACTGCTTGACCCCAATCGGCACTTATTTTTTACACTATATTTATATAGAAGTTGTGTAAAATCGAAATGGAAATATTTCCAAGACTAATTTGATATGATATCTTTACTCTTCTGGAATCTGGATTCTGGAAGGGGCCCCATTGGGCCCCTTGTGCTTCCTTCGTGAGGGAAATGTCTCCCTAGGCCATCGACCAGCCCAATGTTGTACAAAAGGTGATGATGTTGCCCAGGGGCATTTCCCTCAAATTGGCCATAGAAGGTCAACGTTCCCCCAATATGGATTCTCTGGTCGATGACAGGGCGAGACATTCGCAAAGTACATGCTCGATCGTTTGATCTTCTTGTTCACATCTTCTGCAGATAGGTGTGTCACTTTGTCTCATGTTATAAAGGTGTTTCCTTACCCGGCAGTGTCCGGTTAAGATTCCTATAACAAATCGCAGTTTACCCCTGGACATTGCCAGATAGTTCCTCGCCGTCTCTTCGCTGGGATATCTCAAGAGATTTCTGGCCAGCTGACAGCTACTTGTTTCATCCCATAATGTCTTAAATTTTTTGTGGGTGTTTTCCTTTATTAATTGGAGTTTCGCTGCAACTGGTAGTGTACTTGAAGGACCAGTCCCAAGGATACTCAGGCTGGCTGCCTTCTTGACCAGTTTGTCAGCTTCTATATTGCCGTTGCATTGTGACTGTCCTTTGACCCAGCACAGGCAGATGTTATTCATCTGACATGCTCTCACAAGTGCTTGGTGACATTCCCATGTTGATCCTTTAGTTATTTTATATTTTTTCAGGGCCAGTAGTGATTGTCTACTATCTGTGCAGATTCTTATTGTCTTGCCTGTTATATCTCTGCGAGCAATCTCTTGTGCGGCTATGGTTATACCAGCGAGTTCTGTTTGTACTACACTGGCATTTTTATCCATAGTCCAGTTGCATCGGAGTCGCAGATTCCTGGAATATATACCACTCCATCCAGCCTGCTCCATCCTTTTTCTTTGATCCGTCCGTGAAGACATAGTTTACACCTTCAACGCCGGCCTCGTCTTCACCAGTAGTATGTATGGTGTAAGGTTTATCAAAGACAAGCCGAGGCGGAATACCATCTGCACATGCCTGTAAAAGGGGTATCTTTCTGACAGCCTCAGTCCACAGGTGGCCTCTGGTTTAGCCACAGCTTGCGTTTGGTAGTATGCCAACGGATTTGAGGCGAGTCATGGTAGTCAGAGCCACTTCTTCTAGATGTAGGTCTAGCGGTGGAAGACACAGCATTATCTCCATTGCTCTCGTTGGTGTTGTTCGCATGGATCCGGTTATGCTCAGACAGGCAACTCTTTGTACCTGGCATAGCTTGAGTTTTGCTGTTATTTGTTGACTCTTGGGCCACCAGACAACAGCTCCATAGGCCAACATGAGTCTTATGATATCAGTGTAAATCCACAGGACCACCCTGGGTTTCATTCCCCAGGTTTTCCCTACGGTCCTGCGACACTGCTCATATGATATGTAGGCCTTATTTATTCTTCTTTCGAGGTGAAGATTCCAGTTTAATTTAGAATCGAAAGTTACCCCCAAGTATTTCGCCTGTGGTGGAAAATATATAACTTTTATTGCAACATTGCGCTGGTATAGAAAGATTTTAAAACAATATATTTTTGTAGCTACTCTATGGATTAATTTAATCGCAAACACGTTAGTAAAATATTTACATAGTAGACATAAAATAATTTGATCGCAGGAAGACAATTTATCTCTGGAAGCTGCTACATAATATAAATGTTTTTTAAAATCAACAATAAAACCTTTAACAAACTGAAATCGGTTACGCAAAAGCTTATAAAAAATTGTATTGGTTGGGATGTTTTTGATATCGATATAGATATCGCTTGTAAACCATTTTCTGGGGCCGTACCCTATTCTAGATATATTGTATTCGGATGGAACTTTATGTCTCCTAATCGATATCCAAGACATTGTACTTCATATTATGTACTAGGTCTGAAATCCATGGGATCCATGAATTGGAAAACCTGGTCGAGATACGACACACACTTACTACGAAGCCAATTGCAAGAATAACAACGAAAACGACTCTTAATACCCTACTTGTCGGCGTCACAGTGATTAAAAAATCTCAAATCTTGTAACAATGGCGACTTTTCAATTTTTATTAATACTGTTCGATTTTTGTGCAAGTGCTACTTAATAATAATATGTCATTCAAAAAACATGTTTATAGTTTTTCCATTTTTTTGTCGATTTCAACCGAACAAGATATATTGGGTGATGATGTCGTAGATGCAGGATATTTTTGTGAGTGACAAAATCTAGTCGGTGTTGGGTGTAACGCCTCCGAGCGCCCCCGGGGACCAGCCACTGTCCCACCGCAATAAATCCCCGTTTATTAGTGACAAATATTGGTGTCTGCTTAGTAGACAATATTACATTACTTACCATGGCACGGACTAATGGACCCTATTGTACCGGCTACTGTATTTCAACTTGGGCGGGGCCCCCCCGCGGGCTCGATCCGACTGCATTTTTAATATTGTCATTACATCAAACCCCTGGTCAGCCCGTATCTGTTATTATTGTTCTGGTTCTCTATACCAGCCCGTGTCCACGTATTATGTGAAGGCGCGGCTTTTTTCGTCGATTAATAGCGGTACCACTGGGAGTAATTAGTGACGATCTTGCGTAGTTACTCAAAGAGAAGGCGGTTACGAGTGATTTTCGAATTGCGTAGGTGGTGCTGTTCCAACTCTTGAATCGTAATCGGATGTCAATTTCCAAATCTCTAGTTATAACTGCCGTTCCCTGGGATTCCGATCATCTATTGACTGAGTTGAAAATTTCAGTTTTGATATTAATTTTAACCGCTTAATGTGCAGTATTTTTCCAAATGCCAGTAAAAAAAACTCGTTTAAAAAAAAGTGTGGTAAACTCTAAAACATGGGGTAACACATAAATATATGTCACAATCAGGGCAATAGAACCTGGATTCCCTACGAATTTTCTTTCCTCGAGCATCTCGAACTCTGCTACATTTTCTGCCAGAAAACTCGTTATGATGGTATTTTCCATTGAATAAGGTCCAGTCTATGCAGAAGCGCTGATTTGGTTCCTCCAGTTTTTTTTATATAATACAAAAGAGTTTCACAATGCCAAGTCTAACAGATGAAATAAAATTTTCTTCTATTACTTTTTTCCCCTTTTTCGTGGAAACTGTAATCTGCTAAGTGCTGGTCAAGGCGATCGACGCCTCCTATGGTATCGTTGTCGTCAATCAGAACTTTAGGTTTCCTTTTCGTTTCCCCATTTTTTCTACATCGACACAGGCATTGGTATGGATAGACGATATTAAAGTAATGTTTTTTTAACCTTCCATATCCCCTTTGGAATGAAGCTGTTTCTCCCTTTTTTAGTTTTCTGTTTTTTAGTTCAGCTGGTACTGCTGGTACAGCTGGTAGTTCTTTTCGGGTCAATTTTATAGTGCCAAACATATCTGTTTTTTTTTAAATGAGCAAGTCAGTCAGTTGTGGGGAATTATAGAAATTGTCCATCGTGATACACTAAATCCTTGATTTAGCAGAGATTTACAAAGTTTTATTACCACTTGTGATGAAACTGGAAGGTGTTTATGTTCTTGGTCGAGGTTTGTCTCCTTGCCGGTGTATAAAAAAAAGTTATTAACATAACCGCTTTTGGTTTTACATAGCATATTTTTTATCTCAAATCTAGCTCGCCTCAATAGGAATGTATTGTATAAAGCCTAGTCTTTCTTTATATAAAAGAAGACTTTCGTCTATTGATAAGTGGTGTTCTCGGATAACAGCATCACGAAACTTATTTACTAGCTTCTTATACATAGGCCAGATTTTGTTTAGTTTTGGATTAGGGTGTGAATTTCCATTAAAGTCTTGATTGTTGGATAAATGTATTGGAGTTTTGCTTCACATTTCTTATTTCTCATGCAGTTAGCAAAGGGTTTTTAGACCAATACTGTCGTAGTTCCGGGTTTTTACCACACTTTGCAAAATATATAAACCAAAAAACCCCCTCATTTCTTCGACAGGTACTGGATGCCACTTTTTTGATTTTTTTGTCTGGTCTGCATATCGATTGGTTTTGACAACAATGTGTTCTATAAGGTCGTCGTCAAAGAATTGTTCAAAAAACTCCAATATACTAGAGTCGATGGTAACTGGAATATTAATTTTTTGTGCGGTCGTAAACGGATATTTTGGAGGTGCTGGAGCCAAATTCAAACCAACGCACAGAGGTCATTTGTGATAAATTAGGCGGTAATAAATACAAATGCAAAAATGTTAGGCTTTAACTGTGCCTAAGTTGTGTAAATACCTACCTTTAGTTACATTATTAAACAAATTTTTTAAAGTTGTTCTATTTCAGACCTTATCCACATACAGATGTTTATCAATAATTCAGTGTCATAAGAATAATTATTATTATTATGTTACTTAAAGGTTTTAACTAAATTTAAGGGCGTATTCCTAGACCAATTTTAGGTGGAAAAGTTTATATAAACATGTGTCATAAAATGTCTGGTTTTCAATTGTCATTTTTTTAACGCGGGTTTAATATTTCAAAGGTTCCTTTCCCGATTCTTTTAAATTAGGCAGTGTTATTTTTAGTAATAAAGACCTCTTTTAGCCCCAACTAATTAAAAATATTAAGTCCAAATGAATGTTTTCCTTTTTTTTGAATAAATTAAGAGGAACGAGACAAACTGAAAATAAATTTAAATCCCAATTTGACTCATCATGTTGCTCGCTGAATTTTTGCTTGTAATGTGGGTGTCTTGCACTGTCATCACATCCCCATTTATATCTAATAGTAATTTCATTTTTTAACATATTTTGAGGTAGGTTATTATATAGATCTTGCAGGTTATTATATAGCATCTTGCTGATATTCTATGAATATTTTTACTGTGTGGTCAACGAGGGCCTGAAGGTTAACCTCAACGGATATGTCTGTTATACAAATATAATTCTCACTAGGGTAACATTTCTTTTTAGCCTCTAAAAGTATATTGTAATTAGGATATATTTTTTTATTAGATACTTTTTTGGTTAGCGAGCAATCAAGAAACAGAGTAAGTGCCTCATCTGCGGAATACTTCACAGGCAAGGTTTCTTTTTTCTTCATTACTTTTTCATCTTTGTTGCTCTAGCAGGTGAATTTTCTGTAAGTTATTTAATTATGGTGGAAGCATTTCGTTGACCTGAAGCTTCTCGACTTTTACGGGTAACAAATGTAAGCTGTTCCGTAGAATGGTTATCCAACAATGGCATTAACTTTGTCTTTTGTCGTTGGTCGCCGAGATATTTAAATAATTTTTATGGTCTACCTCTGCTGGATCTAGGTACAGCAACATTTAATTCTTCAGCAAAAATAATGGGTTCGTTTAGCCATGCACGATGTCTGGCCCTAAAAAGTTTTCGAGATCTTTTACAACTCTTCCACATTGTGGCAATAGCGCTGCTAAAATTATTAATTTGTGTCGCTACCATATCGTACTGATTATCACGTAGATCATTATTTAAGTTGAGCTTGAAGAAAACAAATTTAAAAACTGACGAATTTTTTTCTCCAAGCGCTGCCCACACCAGACGCCAAACAAGTCGTTTTTAACTATTGACATAGTCCCTACAAAATTTTTTTTAAAGCCCCTTGCACTTATTGGCACTTAAATGTATATTTAACGGGAAGGAAGTAAACTAATTTAAGTAAAAATAGTTTTATGTCAAATATTTTTTAATATTACAATATGCTTAAAAGAATGTTAAAAATTGATGCATTTATATTTAATTATATTCTTTACACATTCGCCGATTGTTAACATAACTTAGTTACAAATATTAAAACCCTTACCTTTTTCTCCAAGACAAAAAAATCCAAATTTAAAATACTGCAAGTAGAAAACAGTAACGTAACTTAAAAATCACAAAACGGATGTCAAAAAATTCAATGCTAAATTGCAATTCATTGTTTATAATATTTGAGTTATTTTCATGGCTAACTCGAAGAAGAAAAAAATGAATATGTTCAAAAATATTATTTGTTGGAATGTTTTCTATAATATTACAGCATGAAATAATTTATTTGAGAGCACTGTTTTTTTAAATTATTAATTCCTAAAAAAATAAAATGACCTCTGTCAACGGCGAGCTTGGGGAAAATTGACAGTCATCGGAATTTGAATTGCTCTCTGACCAGCTTTCAGGACAGCTTTCGTTTAACCGGGCTTCAATATCTGCACAACTTTATTCCTCCGACAGAAGATACAGCAAAACAACATATTAAGTCAAACAATGGAACAATAATTCCTCAATACCTGAAGAATTAGGTTTTCAAAAAGATAGTCATTTAAAACCAATCAAAATGACGCGACCAGTAGTACCTAACAACGTTTTAAAAATCATAGGTTGCTCTTGCAAAACAGGATGCGGTTTAGAGTGTGACTTCAGGAAAAGCGGTCTTAATTGCTCATCTGCCTGCATTGTTTGCAGTGGAAGTGATTGATATAACCTGGGTGATTATCGCACCACATGAAGAAGACGAAATCTCCGACACTCAAAATATATTTTTTTTTGTTTTATTGCAATTTACAATCTACGACATTAGTGTATTTAGTAAATGTGTTGGAAGTCTTCGGCATGAAAGGGAGATGTCCATTGACATTTCTCCTTATATATCACTAATCTAGGTTAGTGTTGCTGGAGGAGATCTACTAGCCAGGATTTATTTGGTCTTCTGTTGGGAGGTCTGTCCATATATTATACAGGTTTTCTATCAGTGCGCATTGATGTCCTGTAAGTCTCTGTTGGTAGTTAGTAGCTATAGTATGGATCTCTTCTGTTATGAATAGGATTTGTATAGGTACCTGTGCAGTGTTAGGTTACTAATATACCAAGGTGCGTTCACAATCGCACGAAATGTTTTATTTTGGAACCTTCGTATGATTTTCAGGCGTGATGGTTTGGTGCATCCCCAAAGTTGGAGACCGTATGGCCACATGAGTAGCAGTCTTTCAAGTATTTTGCTAGGTGTTGGCAGGAGGCTTATTGGTAGGTAGGATGTTACATGATGAGTTGGTTTTCCAGGTTTATGGACCATTATTATTTCTGCATACTTCCATAGGACGGGGAAGTAGCAGAGGCTTGATATTCTATTATAGATGGTTGTGAGGAGGACCACAGCTTTACGAGGTAGCTTCTTTAGGACTAGGCCGGTTATTAGGTCGTAACCTGGAGCTTAAGGTCGTAACCTGGTTGTTAAGCTTAGTTATTTCAGCTTTAACTTCAGCTATACTTATGGGCTTTAGCGGTGGAGACATTTGGCACGGCACATCTAGGAACTCCTCGATTTCATTGTCGATGTTTCCAGGTGCTGCAGCAGCAGGCTGAAAGACATTATATAAATGGTCTGCAAATAGATCGGCTTTTTCTTTATTGGAATAAATGAAAATTAAATTTGCTTTTTTATGTGAAATAATAAATTTTCTACAGTTAATAAATATTTTCTAATTTTGTTCCACAATTATTGGTACATTGACATATAATTTAAAAAATTTGCAATAGCAATCAATATAAACAAATAACAAATATCTCTTTTACCCAAGTTTTCAATGTTTAATTGAATATTTAATATTCAATATTGTTTAAACAATAACGTGTTCTAATCCTAGACATATTTGAGGACTCCGGGATAATAATCGTCATTGTAATGTTTTTTTATATCGAATAAAAGCCCTGGACGTCGGATTTTGAGCGAATTTTGTCTCGTATTAGCCACACATTAAGCAGAACCCTCCGTATAAAGTTTTATCTCCAATAAAATAATAAAATATTCAAACAAACCGAAAACGTCCTAAGCCCTTAATCTAAATCCGAAATCGTATTTCGCAAAACTAATATTAAAACGCACCCCTGGCTTTCCTCCACGTCAGCCCGAGTCCGGCGGATGCGCTGCGCCTGACCGAGATGAAGCAAGACCGTGTAAAAACAAATTCATCCCGAATTCGTCTATAAAGTATAAGAGCGTGTTCTGGTTTAATAACTTGTGAATATTCATTCGAACGACGTCCTGGCCGGCCAGAAAAAGACGACGCCATGCGTCGATCCGCGCTGGAGATGAAGATGAAAGACGTCGCCATGGAGACGGCTAAATTAAGTCATCAATGAATCATTAGTGATGCGGTATATCGCCATCGGGTGGGGTGCGGGGGCCTCGGCGGGTCTGAATAAATTAAAAATGTCTTTGCGATTGGGGTGAGAGATAGACTTTGTATCTGTTAAGCGTTTGATTCGCTTCGCGTGCTCTACCGGGCAGGCACACTGCGGCGTAGACGGCTCGAAAACTGACCACAACTCGCCCTGAGCAAGGGTCACAATTTTTTTTTGAACGCATGTAGTACAGCGAATTAATGATATGTACCTGGTGTTAAATATAGCTTTAACAAATACTGTTAGTTCAAATGTTACGCAAACAACCCCTGTCTCATACATTCTCCAAGAAATTAACGCTCAACCAAAAAATAATAGTAGAAGCGCATAGGGCGAAATATAGGGGGTTCGTGGGAAATTAATGATTAAAGTATGGCAACTATTTTGTAAGTTAGTATATACATTGGTCAACATCAACAGCTTCCTTGCCACCCCCAATTACGCACCCCCTACCTGGGACGTCTTGGATGGGGGGAATCTCTTTAAAGAATAAAATCTTTAACCGCCTGTAACTTTTTAACCTTTAAAGATAGAAAGTTCATTTTTGTACCTGATTGTTTTAATTTTACTAAGCAACAGAAAAGGTCATTAGTACTTCTTGCATATTTTTAGTCCTAATAAAGTTATTTAAAAAAATTACTTGTCTTCGACACCATGGTATTTTATAAACGTGTCTTTCGAATCAAAGCTGCACTCAATTACAAAAATATTTTAAATAAATGTTGTTCCCTCATGTTTCACCTATCTAACGGTATAATTATTTTCGCCATTGAAGTACTTCGCACTTAATTGGTTGAAAGTCGACCGTGCGCTATGCAAAGGTCGGGGGCGGAAGCGTAGTGGAGGAATAGGAGACTGTTGGCGCGTGCCCGTATTTAGTTGTCTCTCTACAGGCTGCAGGTGTGCTGCGTTATTCATATTTGTTTTATTTTGATTTAAAGTTCTGTGTGTTGCTCTAATTTCACGTGATACTGTATCATAAAAGGTTGTAATTTATTTATTACTGTTATTCTGATCGATAATATAGCTTTTTGAGTTCCATCATCTAATGATGGAACCGTCACTTTGTTTTAACTTTTTCAAGTGTGTGATTTGTCTAAATACAAAAAAGGCGAAATATTAGTGCAGAATCCCAAAGGTTATGACCGAATAGTTGAATGCTTGCATCGGCATATAAAATTTAAAAAACCAGTCTATGACCATTTATATAGCTAAGAAAAAAATATAAGCATAGTAGAATTCAGAATATACAACGCAACTTGGCAATTGACATGCTATAGCAATGCCACTCATAAAGGCGTTAGAACGTTTAAAAAATTATTATTCAGGGACTTTAGCAATATCACCTAAAAAAAATCTCTCAACAAGCTTTCATATCATATAAATTGTGTTTCATACTGTTACGCCACTGAGTTCGTAAAATAAGTGGTACTGTCCAGAATCCAAATACACTTTATTAACTTACTAGTTATTTGATCTTGTCTCTAAGAGCGTTTGAACTAGACCGACTCATGTCGCGATGGGATTGCCCTTATATACTATTTTCAATGTCCTGGAAAGTTCTAGAAGCCTCTCGAATATTCCATCCCATTCTAGACTGTTCTCAATTGTTCCATCTCATTCTAAATGGTATACGAGGGCGTCTCGAAGAGTTCTACAGGGGGTAGTCCACATTTTCATATACCGCAACTATTCTAAATAAGGCCAGGGGCGTATCTCGGTTATTTGAGGTCCTAGAGGGTTGAGACTTCGCCGCCCTTGGGCAGTTATATCTGGCACCCCCAGATGCGATGTTGCCACATCGTCGGGTGCGGTGTTGCCAGATTGTGCAGTTTTTCCCTAGATCTAGGGATTTTTCAATATATCGTGCACAATTGCGTTAGACGATTCCGTAACAATACTATGACTTATATAATTTGGAAAGATAGGCGTCAATAGCATTGGTTTGCAACCAGTCTAGGAGAAGGAAAGCTCCAAAAACAAATCCGAAACTATGTTTTGTTAGGCACAATGTAGGTAATAAATACAATCGATCTAATGAATTTATGGGTTTAATTTAATTTAAAGTTTATTTTCTTCTTTTTTTGGAGCTTTTAAATAGAAGCTTTTTCTAAAAATTTTTTTAAGAAATATTAATTTATTTTTTATAATATTTACTATTACTGCGGTCAAAAACACTACAGCGACACAAATTTATTCATTTATTTTTTATTTTTATTACATATTCATTAGTCATTTATTTTTAATTTTTAGTAGAAAAAAACAATAAATAAATTTAAATTTGAAATTGTTTTGCATTTTTTTAATAATTTGTGCTCGAATCTTCTTGTTTATGGGATGAAATTGCGAGAAATGGGAATTTATATTATTATTATTGCTTCTCTTTTGAAATTGTTTCAGTTTTTTTTTATAATTTGTGCTTGAATCTTTCTTTTTTTGGATAAGGGATTATCTTGGCGAGAAATGGGAATTTATAATATTATTATTGCTTTTCTTTTGAAATTGTTTTGGTTTTTTTAATAAGTTGTGCTCGAATCACTTTTTTGCTTACTTTTTGTACTTGTTGCGTAAATAACTATTTTTAGTATGGAACTTTTTACAGGTTGTTTATATAGTATATGATAATTTTTTGGAGATGTATATTATGTCTGAAGCGTCACCAAATTTGTCGGAATTGCGACCATATAAGTCACCGAGTGGTGGCCGCAAGCATGATATCAACATTCAATTTTGGGAAAGTAACATTACCGATGTACATTTTTCGTTAACATATTCTTCGAATAATTTTTCCATTAGAAATTATATTTCTTGTAGAAATAAATGTTATGTGCCTTAAACTTGCTCCCTGTGGAATCTACTTTACTACTTAGTACATATACTTATTACATATACTTACTTAACCTGACTATGAGTAATTGTTTTTAGAAAAGTACAATTTTATATTATATATGTCAATAAAAACTGTTTTTACAGTCATTTATTTTCGCTAGCAATTAACTAGAAGGATAACTGATTTCGTTGAAATCGAGACGTTTTATAATTCAATTTTGCTTTATTGGTCATTCAGCTCGCGTCGATCGCCTGTAAAACGTCCGATTTGAATTTAAAATTCGATAGGAAATTCCCGGCTATAACTTTGAAAGTGAAATGACGATGTCTTGTATCAATTACATGGTTCTTTAGGCAGAAGCGGTGTCTGTTACATAAAAATTCACCCTCGGTCCTAAAAAATAAAAGTTTCAAAACGATTAGTGATCTACTTATGCCATCGCCGTTAATCGAAATTTCCCGGATGAAAATTGATATTGGAATTTTTAGTAGTTGAAGGGGAGTTCCGCGAGAAGCAGCATCATCAAAGGAAGCCTTTAATTTTCAGATGCATATATAAGAATTGTAATAATGAACTAGTGAAATTATAAAATGTGTAATATTCTATAGGATACTCTTCGCGGGTCGGGTATTTAATATAAAAAAAGTATTCAGCGTTTGTGTATAATTAACGTAAAGTATAAAAAATGGTACTGGTAGGGTTTATCCCCGGGACGCATCGCCTATAAATTCTGAACTGTGATAAATGGCAAAAATCGAGAGCTTACTCAATAAATGGCAAAAATGTCCTCCATCTTGAATATTGAATTGTTAAAAACGATCATTGTCAGCGACCCCAAAACTCTCGAGACACCGATTTTGAACTGCTTCTGACCATAAATGCCAACAATGTCCGCCTTATTGGAAACATTAATCGTGAGTATTGATTTTGTCGATAAAGTCGTAATCAGCGACCAAAAAATTCCTCACACACTGATTTTTAGTTTATTCTAACCATAAATGTCAAAAATTATCGCCATATTGGACCCGCCATCTTGAATATTGATTTTTATAGAAAATTCGTAATCAGGATTCCCCAATATTCCCAAGACACCGATTTTGAGTTCATCCTGATAATAAATGGCAAAAATGTCCACTATATTGGATCTTCCAACTTGAATATTGATTTTTGACTGCCTGATCACCGACGCAAAAATTCCGAGACGCCGATTTTGAGTCGATTCAGACCTTAAATTGCAAAAATATCAGCATCTTAGATCCGCCATCTTAAATATTCATTTCATTTTAACATCAAATACTTTATCTGTTTTTGCGTCTAATCGGATCATAAGTATAATCAACAGTCATCTTAAAGCCGCCATTTTAAATATTTATTCTGATAAAAAAAATCGTGACCTGCGACTCAAAAAACCCTGTGGCCCTGTGTGTCCTCAGGGCATTAATTCCCATCTGACCATAAATGATAATAACGTCCGCCATCAATTTACAGGCGAACCCCCATCGGAATATGAAATCTCAAAATATAGAAAAATAAAGGATTGAGTGGATACATAAAAATAATAATAGTAATAAACGTAAATCTCATAGACCTTACATCCTACGGAAGTATCTTAGACGTATTGAAAATACCAGACAACTTTTTGTGTACTATAGTACAGTAGTAGACTGTAGTAGACTGTTTTTATTTAAAAGCAGATAAAGGTAATAAGGTTGTTCTTTTAGATAAAGAGGACTATTATGAACGGGTAAACAACCTAATTAGTAATGGTCCTTATAAAGAACTTACTAGAAACACTTTACCAAGAATGACCACTGAAATAAAAAATGTCTTCAAATCATGTAACAACCTTATTACTCCACCTGTTAAGAATAGGTTACGTGTATCTAACCCTACTGTACCTAGATTGTATTGTATACCAAAAATTCATAAGCCAGGGAATTTGGTGTGTCCAATAGTATCGTCTATTGGATCTCCGACTTACCACTTATCAAAATGGTTGACTAAGTAATTTTAAAGTTTGCCCATTGCACAGCCTAGTTTTTCAGTTAAAAATTCGAATGGTTTCATTGATAAGGTCAAGAATATTCAACTGCAAGAGGGTGAAATTTTAATTTCCTTTGATGTTTGTTCATTATTTCCGAGTGTACCAATTCCACACACCTTGGACTATCTTGAGGATTTACAATAGAAAAGAAGTAATAGAAGAATATATAAACCTTACAAAACTTTAATCCACTGCTATCAACATAAAATGGCAAGTTTTAATTTTCTTGTCCATCGTTTTCTAAGTTTCCCTCTCAGTAATGAGAGGTTTGAAAAAGAAAAAGTATTAATTAAAGATATAGCTGTGAGTAATAGAGATATAGTTGAAAAAATAATTAGGAAGCGTAAATTTAAGGACACACTTCGTAATTCTACGACCTTTCAAAAGGATATAGAGACTCCAAAATATGTATCCATCACGTACGAACCCCGGTTTACTCGGGGTTTGAGTAAGGTCTTCAAAAACGTGGGTATAACAGCGATTTATTCGTCGAGTAATAAATTAAAACAACTTTTAGACAATCCAAAGGATAAAATTGTTCCCAATGAAAGGTCTGGGATTTACAAAATTAGTTGTAATGATTGTGATCGAAAATATGTTGGACAAACGAGAGAAATAGATATTAGTAATTTAAGATTAGTTAGAAATGTGACCAATAATAGACAGTTGGATGCATTTGAGAGCACAGAAATTATAAAATGTAAAAGTAGTATGAATAGCGACAAGGGACCTATACCGTATAGCCCGCTTTACGCGTTGCTTAGCAACTAATCATTGAAGCGTGACTAATGATTTCACCGTAAATAGTATAAATAGGGTAGATTTTTAGTTTAAGATTAGTTTTTAATCGTCTCCGGATGATGCTTGGTTGGCGAAATGCGCGTCGAGCAAAGTGAAAGTGTTTTGGTGTTTGTGGAAACTACTCCGAGTGTTACCTTATGATTATATTGAATCAATTCAGCAACTGTGATTATTAGGGCCTACTTGGTAGAATATTGCTTTTCAATAAATCTCGCTTTCTCGTTGAAGCGTCAAAAATAATACATACAGTGATGTTTTCCTCACAACTATGTATATAATTACTCCGGTTGACTATCATGAGTAATATAGTGCATTGTTATTGTTTCGTGCCTACCGATATTTAGCAGTTGTAAATTGAGAGAATAAAACGCTTAGTGTCAGTACCTTGTCATAAATTAGCTATAATTGGATGGATGAACTTTCCTAGTATATTCCATACAATTAGTAGAGCATAATTCATTTTGACGAACGATATCAAACACAATCAGCAAGGGCATTAAAACAAAGTTCCATGTCATGATATGGAATCGTAGAAATATATATTAAATTTTAGAGCCGTTGAAACGGGAAAGGGGAGTAAATATATTATTGGTATTGAAACACGAGTGGAGAAAGTTAGAGAAAGCTTAAACAATATGACCACATATCAGAAGATATGTGGAAAACAGTCAAAGATTCAATAATAAATATAGAAAAAGGAAGTGATTCTGAAGAAAGAAAAAATCAAACCAATTCTTAACCAAGTGATAAATCACCAAGAAGTAGAGGCTACTACAACAAATATGAGAGTGGTAGGTACTTAAGATGAAGCGGATATTACCAACAACACCTCTAATACAAGGACAAAGTGCTGCCTCGTGACGTCACCATCCGGAGGCCTACGAGATACTTATGTTATTACGGGCTTTATGTAGTTATTTAGATAGGTATGTCTGAAATCGTTTTAATGTAGTTTTGGAGATCAATAAAAAGATCAAACTAAACAAAGATATTACAGCATAAATCTATCGGAGTCTATGAAAAACACAGGTAAAGAATAATTTAAATGGTTAACTGTTAACTGTTTCGAAATACAGTCAAGATTAGATGTGTCTAATTATTAGAGTCTAGATGGTTAATTGTTTTAAGAAAACTGAGAAGTAATTCGTGATTAATTTTAGACACAGGAGCAATATGAACAACTTCTTTAAAATTTGAACAAATGCTAGTAATCATAAATGTATACGCAGATGTCGCTAACGAATCGTTATTATTTATTGCAGCATTTATTACAACATTACCACATTTATAATCTAAATATGGATCAATGTGAATTTCATCCGTTAGTAAACTAACATATTTGTCTTGGCTTTTCAAATATTTAAAGATTTTTTGTGCATATGTTAAAAAAGTTTTCTTCTCATCAATATGAGGATCAGTTAGAAAACCATTACAGACTCCTTTGATTGTTTCGGGATGGGGCAAAATTATAGGTCCACGATTTCGTAAATATCTATATGCATGAGGACTAATTGTATATAAAATTGAGCAAAAAACCATAGTGGTAGTGGAATATCTATAACGTTCTTTTGATAATGTTCGCAATTTAAGTTGATCAGAAATAAATTCAATTCCTTGTGAAACATTTTCGTCCTCTATTTTTAAGTTTTGAAGTACATTGGACATAAAGTTCACAACATGGTTAAGCTTTGACCTGTCTGTATGTATGCCTGAAAATGTATTTCATGTAATTCTATAAGTTTTTCGTCTTTGCTTTTTCGCTACGATATTTTTTTTGACAAGTATTTGGGACAGTTCGGAAATTTACTTGGTACGCTAGTTTCTTTTAACCGGGATAAAACTAAAATAACTGAAACGATCTCACCATCTCACCAGAGTTCTTAGTTGCTTGCTTCTTAATGACTTTTTGCGGCCAATTTGATTTGATAATTGACTAATGAGAAAGCTACTTTATTTTGTTTACATTCTAATTTGTTTACATTCTAAATACAATACAACATATAGTGTCATATAGGCAGAGAAGCGTCGCACTGGAACACATTCTGGCATCGCCGCTTCGACCGACCTAGGCAAGCCTGTTGAATTAGCTTAGAGAGTATATTAGCCTCTATCTGGGTTAAGCCCCCAGAGCGTGACGTCACCATGATATTTAAAATAAGCACTTTGTCCTTATTAGAGGGCAATATCCTTATTGATATTACACATTTTTTTTCTGAATTTGACGAAATCCTTATAGCCCAGTCAAAATATCACAAAACAGGGAAATCTACATTAATTTATACAATTTGGGAGCTAGTATAATTTATTAAAAGGGTATAATTCTGAGCATAATTCCAGATTTGAGTCTCGGTGGCTCCACTATCGCAAAAAACGCACAACATTTTATACACAAAAAACTGTAGAGGCCATTTCTCTTGTAAATTAAAATTTAACTTTTTTCATTTGAAATATTTTTTCTAGCATCAATATTTAGTTCTAAATGCACAAGGTCTAAATGCAAGTTATTTCGTTCTAAATGCACAAACACCTATTTTCGTCTTTTTTTCGAATTTATCTCCACAACCGTTCACTTCTATTGAATTTCACCTATTATCAAGCTTATAGATCACTTAATTTTATCTACATGTTTTGTTTGAACCATTTTTCTCTACTACGATTTCTATTCCACTAAAAAGTTGATATCGGAGGTTTTTGAGGGAATCTGTTTCTATATATCGTCGGTCTGGAACAGAAGTATCTTAAGTCCGAAACATATGTTTTACAGAATAAGCCTGCAAAGTTTAGATTTAATTATGCATAAGACATGGCCCGAATTGTATAAATTCTAAGCACGTTAATTTGAAACTTTGGGGAATGTTGTGACGTCTAAAAGTAGAAATTCAAAATAAAATGGTGATTTAGTAAAAATGTTGGACATAAGATATTATTGCACAAAAAATATGAGGGCAGTATCATTTTAAAATGGACTAAAGATAGTTCTGCACTAAAAAAATCTGACCTACAGTATATTTTGTATTGACCCGAGTGAGTTTTGTATTCAAATATTTTCACGAGGAATGAATAAATCTTGTCTAAAAAAGACAACTATGTATTATAACAGATTATAATTATAACAAGTATGTATTATAACAAACTATGTTTATAACAAAAGTAACTACAATTTGGAAAATAATATGTGGATATTAAAAAGACGGTTTTTATCTACATCCTTATAAAACAAAACACTTTATAATATAACACAAGTATTAGGGGTTGTTTTATTAATGAGAAACAAAAAACATTTATTAGAAAAGGCGAAAGACTACAAAAATATGACGTATATTAAACTCTTTTCCTAGTGACTATCTCTACAGAAAAAAAGTATTTAATTGGAGGAATATAATATTACATAATATTTTTTAAACTTGCCTTTTTCTTTGGTGTTGATTTCATTAAATTTTTCCGGTTCTAAATTTTCCATATTCACTGCCCCATTTTCTTCTCGTTCATTGTCCGAAATAGATTTGTTTAGCTCAATAATATTATCCGCAAGTTCTTGTTCAAAATTGTAATCAGGATCATTAACGGAGTCATCACTATCTTCAAATAATTCTGTATCAACAACTCTATTTTGATCAGAAGGTTCGTCATCAATATCCTCATACAATTCTGCATCAACAACGTTATTTTGATCAAAAGGTTCATGTTCAGTGGTATTGGGTGCAACGTCATTACCATTTATAAAAAACACCGTATTGTCGGCGATTATTTGAGAAATATCAATATTTTCCTCTGCCTCAATCATTTCCGTAATTATATTTCCATCTGTATTTACATTATCTAAATTAAATACTTCATTTGGGAAGTTCACGAAAGTTGGTGCAGATGTCTTTAGTGCAGGAATTTCTTTTACAGATATCATGCCATCCTTATTATTCGAATCAACTTGTAATGATTTTATCGCCAATTCTACGAGTCTTTTACCACGATTCATTTATTACTAATTGCAACGATCTTACATCCATAACACAAGTCAGTCTAATGGTATAAGAATGATAAATAACAACTCAAGCCGCATGTTGCTGACTATACGCATGTGATGGGAGGATAATAAGCCAACCGTATGCATCCAGGAGTATCACGTGTGAAAATACCCATTCATGATTGGTTAAAAGAATGGACATAAGATACTTCTGATTTACTCTTTCAGGCAAACGCCATCCATCAGTAGGACAGAACTATCTTATAAAAACATACGATAGTTTTGCACCAAATATAATGAAATTTAATATTATTTGTTTACCTTAAGTCCACATAAGATAGTATAGTACCAAAATAAAACTGTAATAAGGACATAATATACTTGTGCACCGAGTTAATATTTAATTCAATTTCAACAATAAGCCTACATAGTTTTGCACACATATAAAGTATATCCAGGAAAAGATCAGGAGTATCTTTCTCCAAAATGGAAAATTTGGACTTGCGATACTTCTGTTCCAGATCGACGATATTACCCCCACACAGTACCAACAGAAACTTCTCGCCTGCCTCTGAAATCTGGTGAGGGGTGGCTTCCAGATCTCTGAACATAGCTGCAAGGAAGTGTTCTTCTCATAAATTATTAAATTCTGTAGACCTTCTTCTTCCTTTGTCTGAAGGGGGATGAAGTGGTGTCGCACCCACTTCACCGCATGCAGAAAGAGAATATCTTGTCCCTCGATCTTGCATGAAGCTATTGAATATAGTAATGATCTCTCCCACTCTTCTCGAAATCTCTTCATAAATAGGAAAATATATCGAAAATCAGACTTTTTAGCAGCTTTTTACGATTTTGAGAAAAGTTTCACTTTTCAAAACTCTGTATCTCGGTAACTATGGGTATATAACCGTTGTCGAAATATTTCGAAAAAACCGAAAAAAGTGCAAAAATTTTGAGGTTTTCACATTGGAAATAAATAGTAGAATAGAAAGTACGACAAAATTATACTATGCACTAAATAATGCATTTATAAGACGAAATGAAATAATGAAGAAAACAAAAATTACAGTGTTTAATCAGCGATGAAACCAATCCTAATACTCGTACATAGATGTGAATGTTTGATCCAGTACACAAGACAAGACAAGCCATTGAAATGAAATACTTGAGAGCAGTGGAAGGAGTTTTAGATGATGAAAATAAGAAGAGAACTGATAAGACAAGAACTAAAAGTACAACCAGTTTTGGAAAGTATAGAGGAACAACAGTTAAAGTTAAAATGGTTTGGACACGCAATGCGGAGAAGGAAGGAAGATTCCAGGGACTTTAAAGGGGGGTATCATAATATTAAATGGATAAGATTGTGAAAATTTGATAAATTGATTAATGTAGTTAAAATATAATTTTTCTGGGATTTATGCTCAAACAGGGTTTTTGTAATCAGTAAGATTTTCACGACATATTTACATATAATACATTTTCTGTTGTACTTACCCAAAATTGTATTTTATTATTCAGAAAATCAAGATATACTGCTAATATTACTTCAATTTTATTACCTTCCTATGATCGATGACTAATAATTGAGTATTTGAAAAGTTCACTTTTGAATAGATAATTAATCATTTTCTTTCATATACGTGAATGTTTTCTCGAGGTTCTCGAAATATTTTCTGGGCTGAAGTAACCCAGTGAGGTATCTGAATTTTGATAAGTTTGAATTTATGTCCATATGAATAAGAGCTGAAATATTTAATTGACCATACTGTGGCTAATGTTTCACGCTAAAAGATCTTCATTGAGCCTAATAAAATGGCCTTAAACCTTACTGAAACACTAATAAAATGTTATGCAAAGTTTTGTTCTGATAAAGTCCTTGTTTGCATTTGATTCTTCAAAATAGGAATTCCGGAATTAGTAGAAACTAGAATGTAAAAGGTCATACTTAAGTATGGCTTATAGTTACGTCGGTAATTGTTCAAACCTATAGGGCTACCACAAGCTTAATGTGGCACTTTGAGGCAGAAGACAAAAACGGGGGACCTGCAAAAATAACGACGAAATATAGAAGAAGACCACGAAAATATTTATTTATTTATTTATTTATTTCTTGTAACACAGGACAAATGGCCTAAATTTACAGTTACATCACTTAATTTAAACATAAAAAATGAAAACATAGTGGGCATATAAAATCAAATGAAACGTAAAGAAATCATAAATAAAAACAAATAAAACAGGAATGGGAATAAATTGACGGACAACTATATAAATTGTGGACATTTAATTATTTATATCAAAAGTTATTAACTGTTTTTTTTTAATTTTTTGGGAGAGTTTTCAAATATATTAATTGTTGAACAAACTGAGTTTACAATATTGCACATTCTGGCGACAGGCGAGTTTTCTCTGAGTTTTGTTCGATAAGTATACCAAAATAAAACATTCCTAGGTCTTACTCTCTGTGGGTTATAATAATTTAATCGTTAATGAAATTTCGAGAGAACACATACGTTCCGTTGCTATATTAGAAATAAGTAAGGCACTAGATATTTTTCTTCTCATTGATAATTTTAATATACTAAATTCAGTTCTTATTAAGTAGTAGTCATTGTAATTCGGATATTTTTTATGGTTTTTGTAGTATAGGTATGACAGAAATTTGTTTTGTATGATTTGAATAAGTTTCGAATGTCTCTTAACACTCCCAGGGTCCCAAAATTATGATGCAAATTCCACTTTAGACCTGACAAAAGAATAATACAACAATTTTGTAGTTTCCATAGAAAAATGTTTGGTATTTCGCATAATAAAACCCCAGTTTTGTATGACTTTGTTACCATATTATCAATCTGTCCTAAAAAATTAAGGTCTGTATTAAATAGCACCTCGAGATCCCTTTGCTTTGTCATTTGAGTCAATTGTACATTATTTATTTTATATGTATATAATAAGGGATTCGCTTTTAGTGAGCAAGTCGTGGTCGTACATTTTGTAGCGTTAATGTTGTCTGCATACTTTAAACATTTTAGAGTACCTTAAATGCTTAGGTTTCAATAAAAAACACAAAAGCAACGGTCCCAGGTTACTTCCTTGAGGCACGCCAGTTTTAGTTAAATAAGGTGCCGACACAGTGGTCACATGTTTTAATTGCTGAGATCTAGATGTCAAATACGATTTAAAAAACAGTAGAGAATTATTAGAGAATTTATAAGTTTATAACTTAGGTACTTAACAAAATATCATGATCAACTCTGTCAAAAGCTTTTGCAAAATCTAAATAATAGTATCCGTCTGGTCATAATTATTGTCAATTGTAGGAATTAAATAATATGTAAATATCGTTAAATTAGTAACTATTGTTTTTTTCTACAAAACCATGCTGGCATTCGGTATTTTTTTCCGTCATATGCGTACTTAACTTACTATACTTACTATAAATTATTTGTTCAAATACCTATATGGAACTAAATCTAAAGAAAAGAGCAGTAACATGGACGAAGGACAATGATAGCAAAAAACCAAAAAGAATAGACAAGATTAGATAAGATAATATTTAATTTATGTAGATAGTCTAAAAGTGTAAATAACTTAACACCCCACGAGTATCACAGATTAATGATTAGGTAGAATAATATTAAATAGAAATGAGAGTGCACAATTTGCTGATCTCATCAAATGTATCTAATGCTACTATGTCTAAGACGCATTTCCCTTGTATAATGAAATTAGTCGTTTCCCAATTTTATGTGAAAACGATGCTTATTTATTGATAGGAAACCGCGTCCGAAATGGATGGTGTTAAATGGGCCATAAAATCCGTTATTCAGCGCGCCAGTTAGTATAACTTTGTCTTCATTTCGACACTCATCTGTTATTCATTGTATCGGTTCCATGGCCCACTGGTTTCTTACAGCCATTCCTAACGATTAATTCCATTAAGGCTCTCTCTCCCGATCCAAAAATTACACTGATTAATTAGCTCTTTGCTCTCAATTGTTCCTAGCTCCAAGGAAGCTAGAAGCCCCCGGAATTTCTAATCAATAACGCTACCCCATACATTTTTAACTTGCCGGGACTCCGAGAGGTATCCCACATTCTATTGGGTTTTTTAAAAATTATTCAAGGTCGCCAAGTATAGTTTGTAACATCGAAATATGAGACATGAAAACCCGAGCAAAAAACCCTCAATATATCGATCCCTTAACACCTGCAACCGCATTTCTAACAGCGTTGTCAAGTATAACCGATTTCCAGGAATTTAAGGAAAACAAAAGATTTTATATATATTCCCCATCACATTATAACATTATCATGTAGTATAACAAAATATTGATCACACTATATACCTTTCGTCATATCACAAAATAATTAGATAGTGAATGTGGTGCAGAATAAGAATGCTTCCCATTCATATACACACAGGCATCATTGGCATTCATTGGATGCCTAAATTGCCTAATACCATAGAACGTTTTGTGGTAAAGTGGGGTCAACAATAATTATTGAAATAGAAGTAATACAGTTATTTTTTAATTTAGTGTATTATTAGTTTTTAGTATTCTATCAAAACATAACAACTTGTTGAATGAATGCGTCTTTATAGTGACGATTTTAGCTCTCGATAAGGAAAGTTATACTGCCCCGATCTCCCATTGCGGCAATTGTGGGTATCCTTTGAATTTTTTTTATGTCTCATATTTCGATGTTACAAACTATACCTAAGAATATACTATCGAAATTTAATTACTTTATTAAATGAAACAGCAATATCAGGTAAAGGAACATTTGCCATCTCGCGGTTCAAACCTTACACCATTTACACTAGACAATAAAATATTTAAACAATACTTAATCAGCTTCCGCGCGAAGCTCATAACATGCGAAAAATAAAATTAAAACAGTTCCTGATAGAGACTGCGTTCCAATTTTATAGAGGCAAATGAATTCCAAAGAATCAATTTTATTTTTTTTATTATTAAGGTATATTTGTTTCTTATTTCATATATTTATGTCACATATAAATATTTCGTTTTGTTTTACCTTAATGTTATTTTCAATTTTTTGAATTCTGGTGTAAAATATATAAATAAAGATCGTTTAATATTATTATTAGTATTATTATTTGTTACTTCCTTATGGAGGTATTTAATTTCTTTCGATAGCTTGCTTTTGTTTATATATGATAGTTAATTTCTTAATATTAAATAAATATTGTGTTATGAAACAAAACATTAATTGATACTAAACCCAAAAACATAGTAATATATAAGTGAAAGTTTTTTTCTCTTAAAAAGCTGTCTCTCAATAATTAAGATTATTTATATTTATTATTTTATTATTTTATTATATTATTTAATTATTTTAAAATTCAAAATTATCTATATACCACAAAAGTTAAAACAATGCTCTGCTCCAAGTGTAAAATTGCCGAAGGCTTTTCATGAATGTAATTTATGCCAAAATAGATTTTATAATGAATGCTATCAGGTTTCATCTACAGAAAATAGGTGAAATTAGGTGAATTTAGTAAAAAGAAGGTTGATTTACCTATTAGTTAAGTGTGAAAAATACCTACTCAGAATACAGAATACAGAAGCTACTCGAGAGGAAATAATACAATTATCCGCAACAAAAACATCTGCAGAAGATTTATATTAGTGAAAAAATGAGTAACATAGAAAACATTATTAATATAAAGAAACTCACGTGAAAACATAATTGGAGCATTTTAAAGAAAGTAACAAAACCATGGTAAGATTATTTATTAAAACTCCTCCTAATATAAATTCAAAAACCCCATCCATGACCTGTCAACCGAATCATATGTTGACATTGTCAAAAGAATAACTATAGAACGCAAGAAACAAAATAAATGTCAGAAAGAAAAAAATCCACCATCATAAATTATATCTAAATCCACTCGTATAAATCCACTCTAACAAATCTAATAAAAATCCACTCAAGAAGAAGTTATACATAACGTTATAGGTACTCAAAAAATCTAAATCTTTCGGTTTTATAAATAGTTTTTTTTTACTTATTTTGTTGACTATTTCCCTCGCCTTAATTTCCATCAATCACAAACGCACAATTTTGAATTGCAAATGGTTTCTAGATGGAAAAACTGTATGACAGCACCTGTCAGCAGATTTTTCCGGGTTTACCCGCGGCAAAATTTGACAGCTGTTGTCACCAAGAATTACAATACCTTTGATAACAAGTAATTATGGTCTCTTAGGACACCAGAAGACGACGCTAAACAATTTTTCTGATTTTATTGTCACTAAATTTTGTAATATTATTTTTAAGTCAGCTTATTTAGTGAAAATGAGTCGCTTTGGAAGTTATTCTATGACTAATATTGATCTGGTGATTGAGAAAAATGTACCGTACAATACCGTTAAAACCCATACGTCAATATGGAAACAGTTTACGGAATTCTGGAAGGCAAAGAAATACGAAATACTTTTGGAAACTACAAGTTTAGAGCAACTGAAGAAAGAAAACGATGAAAATTACAAGGAACTAGTTGTGAAGATAATGTCGAACACCGTTGCAAAAAAAATGCAAGAGATGTATTTTATGTAGTGGAAAATAATTTTTGATACATTTAAAGATATTATCTTTAAGTCTAGTAGGGAAGCTCGGCCTAGGGTTGAGAAAAAAAAAGGCCGATAGTAAATGGCTGGTCCCCAACACGAAGAACCCTACCATTTGTCCAGTCCATCTTCTTAAAATTCTAATGGTTAAACGTTCATCTAAAATAACAATTGTTAGATTATTCTTAAAGGGGGAGTGTGTGAAGAACAATTAATTAAAATTACTGGCCACAGTTCAACCAACTCTATTAGGCCTTATCTGCAAATGGATATGAGCATTATTCCAACATCATAAACACCCTTAGAAGTGACGCCTCAGAACCTCCAACTAAAAAAACAGAAAACAGAAGATCCTGCAGCCACTCGTCGAGCTTCTCACTACAGCTGGACCCATCAAGAACATTAATGATTTACCTACATCAAACGTTAACAAAGATTTCAAACAAGACCCCTACTGTGTACCAAAATTGCAATTTTTTTTTATTGCACCATAAATAATTAAGTTTGTAGTATTTTGTGATTAAATAAATTATTACATGTTTTTCAGTTTTCAAATTAATACCTACATATTTATTATATATGCATGTATAATAGGTAGTATGTTTTGTAAGATATGTGTATGCAGAATAATCTGTTACTCATGAAATAGTCTTGTCAAATACCATTGGGGCATTTAATTTTTCCTGTGAAACAAATCGAAAAAACACGTTGCTAAGTAATATTTTAACAAAATGCTCGTCAAAATGCTCGTTTTGTTGCTACCAGCACTCATGTTTCTTGTTAAAATATTACCTAGCAGCGTGTTTTTACAATTTTTTGGAAAAATTGGATGCCCTTATGATATTACTTACAAAAAACGGTTTATAATTTGCAATTTCAATAGGAAATCTGATTCACCGCAAAAATCATATTGTGTATATACTAAAAATTCATACTTTTTGAGTTACAGTTAAAATACTTAAAAGTGGAAAAATTTACTCCATTCTCCCAAATGAAAGCCTAAATTTAATAGCATTTTGTTGATTTATCATATATAAAATACAATTGAACATAATGAAACAATAAAATACTTTGAACGAATTACATCCTTTCACTCCTGTTTTTTTCGACATTGCCAATAGACTATAGTATAGCATAGGCATATCCAATGAGTTTTCTACAGTTTCTATAAATTGAAATGATATATTAAATACAGCGAGTAGTTTTTAATTCCATATTTCTCGAGCGAAATTAGTGCAAGGGATACTCAATAAATTAAATCGGCAAAGATAGAGCCCTAACAAATTAGTAAGAAAATTGTAATCAATGATTCGGAAACGTTCCGAGCCCGCTCAAAATCTGTAAATTAAGATTGCTTTCACTTAGTTTCCCTCCATTTGGTTTCCTTCGAAGGAAATATGTTAAAATTAATGTAGCTTTCAATATTGAACCAGTTCAGAATATAAATTTTCGGATATTCCCTTTATATCTTTCTAGAAATTTAATATCACTTCTCTCTAATTTGTATTCATGGAGCAAATCCAAATAAAGCATTTAATTTGCTCTAAGGCAGTCAATAATACGCACACTGGGTGTTTGCTCGGTGCCTCGCCATTCTCTTTGCTCACTACCACCTCAGTAATACCCTGACTATAATGTAAAATCATGGGTACCTGAAAACCTCGCGACTCAAATATTTCCGGTAATTGTTTCTTACTATTGTAGAAAAATATGTAAATGTCGATTTCGCTACCAAAAAAATGTGGGTTATTTGTGTGCGTATGCCACGGGAGCGCTTGTCAATGTGGTATTCCAATATATTTAAATGAATATAAGGAATTCGAGAAAGCGGACCGTGGTCACTGCAATAAAATACAGAAAGATCTCTGATATTACTGGGATATTTACATTCCATTTATTTCACTTCTTTTATTTCTCATATCAGGAAGGGCCATGTTGAGGATATACCGGGGAAATATTCCGGTTTTATGTGCAATAAAAAAATAGTTTTAGGGAACGAATAAATGATTAATATAAGAGAAGTTAAATGCCACTATGGTAGCCGGTTACAAGCCGTTGGTACAAACAGCGGTAGAAAACATTAGTGAGGAATACTAAATTAGGAATCCATGTGCACCACATAAGAGGGTTAAAAGTTCTCAAGGTGTCGTCTGAATCATCTTGAGATCTTTTAACTGTACTGAACCGGCAGATAAATATGGTGAATTTTTAAAGAATTACATCAGTCTTCAGAGATTCTACATGGTAGAGACGGCCAGAATAGCTGCAGATAATTTGCTGCCGACAAAATCTGGTACAGCATATGAAGCTGCCTTTTAAGTAAATATAGAAAATACGTTAATATGCATTCGCCCGATTTTAAGGAAGGACGTTTTTCTTTTGAAGTATTAAAATTGGAAATAAATTTCTCGGTTTGAACACCTAGTGTGTGGATCGATTCTCCGCGCTTCGCTGGTGCGAAATAAGTTTTCAATAATTTATCTCCGAGATCTAACTAATGAGGTTTTCCAGGTTTCCCTTATTCCTGCACCGAATGGTGGTTAGAATTGACCAACCTAAGTCGCTCGCGATATAATAACACCGCCCAACAAAATATATTTTTTTGCCATGGTGCCTGTAAAATACTGACTGATGTGTATTTCTGATGTGCTGGTTCCAAAAATAGCTTCTATTTCTTCCTCGTAGCTCTAGTTTTTGAGATACACCACGGTGAAATTTACGGATAAATTGAAAATCAAAATAATTAACTAAATATTTACGAGACCTAAATTGTCTGTTTCTACCTGACATTAGAATATAATTGGTCTTTGGGCACCACATTTTGTGTGCCAAACATGCGTAGAACAGTTGCGACAGTGGACAAACGGAAAGAGAAAGAGCTTAAAATTTGGAGTACCTATGGTATGGAGGGAGTGAAAAAACTATCATGATGACTGCTATGTTTGTCCTGTCAACATCAAATGCATTAATCGCAATAACCGGCATAAATGGACATATCCTAACAAGGAGCCAGACCTCTTCCTCATTCTGAAGAAGTGTCTACTCCAACGTTCAGTAACTTACCTATGCTTCTGGAGGATGACTCAGATATATGGTCTGATGAAGTGCAGTTCCAGAAATGATAGTGATTTTGAAGGACCCTCAGCGAGGCCCCAACGTTTCAGTCAATAATAGCTTAATGATCTTGTTAGATATCAACATCTCAAAGGAGTCGTTTGAACTGCTTGCTTCCAGATTAAATGAGAAGAACTTACTGTGTCCAGAAACTAATATTATATTTTATCGTACCACAGAGACAAAGATCTATTGCCATATTTTTCTATAGAAAACAACTTAGTGTTTTGTAATGACATAAGAGGTCTCGTGGATAAAATTGGGTTAACGTATTCAATTAACACCAAGTGAATGGCGTCTTTTTATAAACAGTTCATCTCGAAGTTTAAAATGGATATTTTTACACAATGGTAATAAACATGGTTCTATACCTATTGGATATTCCACCACTATGAAAGAGGAATACGAGACAATATAATTGGTCCTGAAAAATATCAAGTATGAAGAGTATCAGTGGGTGATTTGTGTGGATCTAAAAATGGTAAACTTTCTCATTGGACAACAAAGTGGTTACACAAAATATCCTTGTTTTTTATACCTTTGGGACAGCAGCCCTAAGGCCCAGCACTGGATTACCTGGTCTTTAAGAAATGTTTTAGTACAAGGAGAACACAACGTTCTTAATTAACCGTTGGTTGACACAAACAAAATCATCTTTCCGCCACTGCATATAAAGCTGGGTTTTATGAATTATTCCTAAATAGGGCAGAAAGAGTAAATTTCGAAAACTAGATCAGATAGAGCATTTTTGTATTAGGCATCCCAAAATTGCTTAATTACACTAAAAAATCCAATGTACCAAAATGTGTGTTGGTCAGTGTAATATGCCGTCCCCTCTCCCGCACAAGTCTCTGCCTTCTGGGCTAACCATTGCGGTTAGAATGAGGGGTAGAGATATTATATATTATTATTGTTCAATAATATTATATATTATTATTGTATCCATAAAATTGGGAGTGTAGCAAAAGACGTCTTTGAAGCTTCCAAATTGGGAAGAGTATACAGGGCATTGTCTGAGAAGAACTTCCTCAATAATGCTTGTCGATAGTGGGGGGATATTACTACGCTAAAAAGGCTTGGGGGTTAGAAATCGAATGCAGTTGCTGAATTATATATCGAAAATTCTGTAGAAAGTAAGGCCAAAATTGCTAAGAAAATTTTTCCACCTAGCTTTGCGGAGAACGTCGAATAATTTTCAACGGATCTTTAAAAGCAGTTGACCCAAGAAATATTGTCATGAGGAATGATATTGCAAGAAGTGGAAGATTCTCAAATGATGCAAGCCTTTACAATTATACTTTTACTTTTTTTTAATTGGTTCCAAACAATAATATATGTGGTAATTTTTGGTAGGTTTCATTTCTGTTTGGGGTTAAATAACAATAAAAAAAAACAATAAAAACATTACAACATGTAAATGCCCATATTTTTTACCCTATTATCCCTACCTTTTTCCCTAGCAGTAAAGTGAAATCTTCCCGCACGGATTTTCTTGCGGTAAAGTGCATTTTATCGCACACTGTTCGCACGAGTCAACCGGTTCGATTTAATTATGAAAGGAATGCCTGTCCTACGTGGATATTATGAAGACATTCGCGTTACCCCGCGCAAATCTCTCGCATCGTTATGCAGATCATTTGATATTTGAAAATACAAAACGTCCCTTTGAATGTTATTGACAGCGACATTAAGGGTATAAAGAAACGGTTTCTCGAGCTCTTCCCGGTATCATAAAATCGACATCTGTAACAGATCAGCTACAAAGGAAAAGGGAATCGATTAGGCCACCCCGCAATGTTCTTTTAAATCGCTTTCTGCCCCACAAATACACCCTCAATCACACCCACCCCTTTCCTTGTTTCTTGGCTAGAACGTTTCCCGACATGCCATCGGCTGATCAGGGAAACGCGAATATCGCACCGAAAATAATCAATATCGGGATTTTGTTGAACCATGATTCATTGCCGATACGAAATAATTTTATTTATACCAACGATTATAAACTTTTGCTAAAAGACGCATATTTTTTTCCTGTCGTCTTAACATTTTTTTGTAGGCGGTCAAGGATATCTGTCTTTTAAGTCCAGATATAAGATATGTAACTTTTGATCTTCGTGAATAAACTTCCATGGAACTTTTTCGTGTTTAAGCACACCTTTAATATTTTGTTTGTTGTAGATAATATACAGGGTGATGTTTTTCAATCTACCCCCTAGGCGTCTCTCCGGATTGATGGAGTATCGCTTTGCAATGCAATGCATTGCATGGGTCGAGTGGGTTTCCGAAAAAGATTACCATTCTAAATTATTTTCAAATTTCTCTCACTTCCGGTTATACAGGAAGTTGACATCAACTTTGTTAATTTAAATGAAACTATCCCATTTTTTTACATTTTTGGAATCATCATCAATATTGAGGGTAAGTTTGATGATACAACCCTATCTTGATTCTCAACTGTTTTTTTGTTATTAAAAACAAAACTACTTAATTTTTAAATGGCTCCCCATATTTTTGTTATATCTACATTTAACGTTCAGTTCTAAAGTATCATTAGTAAAAAAAGTATAAGGTACTACCTATAGTTCTAAAATTGATATCTAGTGTGAAAATTGAAAAAAACTTGATTTAAAGCATTAATTTTTTATTTTACCAACGTTTTAAATTATTTAATTTACCACAAGTAGCAAAAATCTAAACACTAACAAAAAAAAATTGCAGAATATGTTCGAATTGTTGTCCATTTACTTCGAGACATTTCACTTTAACAAGAAATATGACATTTTACTGAAAATGACACCAAAAAAGTTACACAAGATCCATGGCAATATTCTTTTAACTGATTCGTTTACAACTTAGATCGGGTGATTTTGCAGGCCAATCCATCACATGCACATGGTTTTTCTTCAAAATCTGGGCCCAATGATTTCGGGAATTGTCGTGGATTAACATACATTCATAACATTCATTCATAATAACATACATTCATAACATTTCATAACATTCTTCTCCATAATCATTCTCATAGGTAATAAATATGGGAACCAAAACGTTGCCTCTATAGCATTGAGCTGTGACTAATACTGCGGGTAATAAACAATTCTGTTCTACCATTCCACTTCATTCCAGCCCAAACATCACCTCATTCACCAAAAGCCTCCTGAGCTACCATATTTTTCGGCATATCTAGAATTAGGTTGCCACCACACTAAAATTCTACCATCAGAATAAATCAGGTTAAATTTCCTCTCATCGGTGAAAAGACGGTTTTTCCACTCTTCCTTACCTTAAGTTACTTTGCGAGGTGAAGTAAAATAAAATTTTAAACATTATTAAAGTGGGCGTGGCCCTTTAAAGTACACTTAAACTAAGCTTACCTCGAATATGGCAAGCAAGTCTTCTAGTGAGAGGAGTCCCTCCAGTAAATATACGTGTAGTATACGTAAAGTAAATATACAGTAGTAATCCATAAATTTCACACCAGTGGAGGTACAGGCATCTATGGTATCCAGGTGTTTAGGTATCGGTGACCAAGTATAGGTGAAATTCCACGGCGGAGTGAACTTACAGTCGACGTAAGAAGCCCTACAAATGACACGTCTTATAAGTTTGCGTCTTTACAGGTAATAATAAAAAAAATGTAAGGTTCAGCGAATATAGCTACGTATAAAACTTACTAAATTGATATAAAACGGCTTCGGAAAGTGGCCTAATGCTATGTCCCTCAATCAACACTAGGAATCCACGTATCGCAGGATTTAGAGAACACAGGAAAGGCAAATATAGAAAATGGCCAGGTGAAAACAAAAAAAAAATCGCTTACTTCATTTCAAATTGTTCAATCAGACATATAGTCGATTATGTGTTAATTACCAAACCACAGCAACACATGGCAGTGATTTCCTTAAAAGATCACAAGTGTTTGGAAGTAACTACTTTTTTTAATGAGACACTTTTATAAATTTGAAACTATTTCTTAGCGTCTACTCACGACGCGACGCCCATGAGTAGAAGTAGTAGTAGTTTTATATCTTCTTCACAGTAGCTTCATATATTTAAAATCTTAAAATATTCATTCATTTTAATTATACAGGGTTTTGCATACAGCTTATTTAAATTTACACTTTTTTTTTTACACATGCTTATTAAATGTTTTCCCAGGCACCCTGTATAAGAAATTACAATTCCAGTTACTGAGACAGAGGCATGCGAGCCTACTTGAAAATAAGAAAAAAATCCATTAATTATTTTGTTTTTAAACAGTAAGAAATGCATTTTCAAAAAAATGTCCTAATTTCAATAAAACCCCCGTATATTCAAAACTAAGCGAGATATAAAAAACGGCCAAATTTGTTTTTTCAGATTGGTCCATAGGTTACCCGGGTATAAAAAGTGTACCTCAATTTTTTATTTTTTGTAGGTGTTTAGAATTTTTTACACTCCGTATATTCCTTTTTTGAGCACGATAGAAACGTGATATTCAGGAAATTTTTTACCAATGGAATTTCCAAAAACGTCGTGAAAACCGTATTTTGATTTTATATATTATTCAGGAGGTATATGCATCCAAAATTCCATTAAAATTTTGTATTATTCCAACCTACAGTGTATATAATGGTTGCCTAATTATTATCAACATGTAAAACAATTAGGCGTCGATATGGCACCCTACCACGGCGCATCCCGCTTGATTTCTAATAAGACAGGTCGAAATAAATGCCCTCTTTTTACTTAATTATTCACCCAAGTAAATTACTTTTTTCTTGTAGTGACGTTTGGGTGGCACGCTCGAGTTTTTTCTTAATTTGTAGATACTCCAATTAAACAACGTCTTCATAAATAGGCCCTTTACATTTCTATTATTTATTCGCAGTCTCTTTTTTTCCCGCTGAAGATGTCAAATCAATATTCATTAACGCCGGGGGGGAAATTAGACGTATTCTACAATCTAAATTAGCTGAATTAAAAATTTTACCAGACACAGTACCACCACCCTCAAAAATAATGCCCCGTTTTATCTTTAACTTTGAATATATTTGCCCTTGACGATGTATTATATATTTGCACCATCTGTATATAAAGTACACACATTCTAAAGTTTTTGAATTATGAGTTTCAAAGTAAAACGTTATGAACAAAATAGTCTACCTAATAGTTGAAAGAAGTTAAGAAAATGTTTTCGAACAATTTTTATACAACTACATTAGTTGAGTAAACATTTCTAAAACGTTTATACAACCCTCATATGCTCAAAATGCGGACACAATTTATAAAAGTCAATTAGTTGTATTAATAATAGTTCTAATATTGCAACAACAGAAACAATCATTTTTCAATATACTCAAAATTACTCAAAATTCATAAAATCGTTACCACTATTTTTTACGGCGATAGTACAACTTTTCAAGAAAAAATAAGCTCTGAATCGTTACTCTAAAACTATTCGCCAGGTAGACGTCAGAGTAGACGTCTACCTGGCTTGCCGTGGGCTATACTAACAGCAAATATTAAGTTTTTAAAACGACAATTTGAAAAAGACAGCAAAAACAAAAATACTAGATTTTTTACTGTTTTTTTTCGATACTCATAAAAATATGAATCGAAAGATAATTTTATTACCTACAACTTAATTGCAACATTTGACTTAACTAAGAGCTTTAGCCTTTTTTTTTTCAACTTAATATTTCAACTTAATATTTTTCAACTTAATATTTTTAGGTTAAGTTCGCTATTTAAATGCTAAGGGCTCTCTTTCTTTTTAAAAAATTCCATATTTTTAACCTACTTCAAAAAAAGGAAGAGGTTCTTAAATCGGTTGTACCATCGAACGCACCAGATATACTAGAATAAATGGCGAAGGCACCGGTCACAACCCTAATTTATATATATTTGAATTAACAATACCGTTATATATCTAGACGTATATATGGAAACGAATCATTTATAAGTTGTACAAGTTCCTTAACCTATATTGAGGCTATTTAGAAGTACGATGTATTTCTTGAGATGTGCGATTTATTTAGTTGCGTAGTTAATACTGCAATTTACCATCAACACCTACCATTCTCACAGTGACACTTTATGTGACATTAGTTTTGACAGAAAGCTCACATTCAAAGAAAACGATCTACGCGAAGGGGCGATCTACGTCAACCAGGTCACCTGTCTGCACAAAATTTGAAGAGGCGCAGAAAAACCCTCAATAGCTTAAAATGTTTTAAAACTTTTGAAAGGTTATATCAAACCTTTCAAAAGTCGACTGGCATTTGGATCCATTTTCAAAATGGCGGCTCCAAAATGGCATCAAACACGCCTAATGTTGGGTTAACCACCTAATGTTAATGAATATAATGATAGAATTTTTTTTTCTTAACATCTTGGGTAAGATATATCACAAACGTAAAAATATACTTCACCATCCAAAAGGCTAGAAACACTCCTCAAATAGGAGTTGAAATTTAAAAAAAATCAAAAAATCTGTCAAAAATTATAAAATGCATATTTCAAAATTTTTTAATTGTTAAATAAATTTGATCTGATGTGTCGCTCAAGAAAAAAAATTTAACCCCCTTATAGACTCGGAGTACCCCTATAATAAGGGTTGTTGTCAATAAATGCGGAAAATTTATTGTTTAATCTTTAAAAGTATGTATTTACCTTTTCTTATTCGCTTTATATATTAGATTTAATTTGTTATGTACTTAAAAAAAATGTTAACCCCTTAATATATTGAAAACATCCCTAAGATAAGGGTTGATTGTAAACAAAATCCAAAACAATTTTCCTAATTTTACAAAAAACTTCTTATTGACTAAATCCATAAGATACAAAGTGTGTAATATAACAACTGTACAACCCCTTAATACATTCGGATACCTCAAAATTAAGGGTAAATTGCAACAAAATGCAATGCGTGGATAATTTAACTGTTTTTTGGTCACGTTTTGTCATAAATAACCTTTACTTTAGGATTTGTTCACCATATCATAACCCAAGGACATTAAAAAATAATACTTGAACCAAATCAAGTCGAGCTCACTAAAGGGTTAAAGATTTTTTACATGAGTCACATTAGATGTAATGTATACAGCAAATAAAAGATGTGATCTAAATCTTTTAAATTTTTTCCATTTACTACCTACATGTTTGATAATCAACCCTTGCCCTAAAGGCGTTTTGATAATATAAGGGGGGCAAACATATTTCTAACTGATTTGAGACATTAAAACCGATACATATAATCAAAAGAAAATGTGATCACAAACTTTTGGTAATTTTTAATTACATTTTTCACGTTTTATTGCAATCCATCTATACTTTAGGGTGCTTAAAGCAACTGAGGGGGTTGAAAATTTCTTTACGCATTGTAACCGAGATGTTCAACGTATGTAGCAAATAAAAAAAGTCAAAACACCTTTTCTGATTTTCAGTTAAATTTTCCGCATTTTGTTAAAACCTACCCTTAATTTTGAGGTATCCGAACGTATTAAGGGGTTGTAAAGTTGTTATCGTATTCACTTTGTATCGTATGAATTTAGGCAATAAGAAGTTTGAGAATACATTTTTGAATTGAAATGAAAATTCAGTTGTATATTGTATTGTTTGCATTTAAATTTTGTGCATACCTATGATATACTTTTCGGTCAAATAAATTACAAATATCTTGGTACCTAGAATGAATCACTAGCAGTTGTTTAGGAAGACTCGGTTTTTGTAGAAATGCACTATTATAAAAGTCAATAAAAATCGCTCTTTTAAGATATAAACCTTATTAATTAGTAGGAAAATTTACAAGGCTACTTAAATTTGATTTAATCTGTATAACCAATGCAGGGTGGTGATTATCTTTAACTTTTATTATACTAATCGAATTTCACATCATGTTTTTTTCTCCGTGAAGCAAACCGCATCAAAAAGTGATAATATCGACAATTCACCGTACGTTACATCCTAATGTGCTCATAAAGTTTCCAGACGGAGCTTTCCTATAGCGTACTTTATGTGATTCATTATTAACATGGCAATTCAGAGGCTTCTTGATTCGGTCGGTAAACCAAAAACAGATCGCGGTTGAACATTCGGGGCACTCTGCGATCGGGTGCTGCTGTTTAATGCCGTTCCAGCCCATTTGTAAGTTTGTTGCTTCATTTCCTTATGCCCCCTGCTGATTGAATCCTCCCTGGGGACCAGGAGCTCTACATCCGCGAAACCCTTCTTACATTATCCGCCCGCTCTTAAAAGAACGATGTCGGGTTTTGCATTATTGTGACGGCAAGATATCGGATCTAATGCATCGGTCGGATATGCCCTGAGAACAGATTAATGCTGATGTTTAATTCCACATTTAGAATTACCATCCATTTCTGCGATTCTTCCATTAAGAACTGATTTTATTCACATTCGTCTGTCGCTTCGTTGACATTGTCGCCATCGACCTAACAAAGCCAGCGGACCCAGTTCAGAACTATAAAACCAGCTGGAATTAATTTCTACACAGCTGACTGTAAATCTGTATAAAGTAATGATTGTATATTTATAGCATAATTAATGATTTTTCCTAATTAGTATGGTGCGTGTTGGACTATTAGGTCGAGATTAGCCTGCCGTCGTCGCGTTAAATATAGGAAATCGTTCCTTAAGTCCTGCTCTTCCGAGGTCATGCGATAGGGCGATTCGTCAAAGATTTCGTTTAATGGTCGACGATATTTCTGACAATTATCAAAACCAAACGTCAGGTAATACGTTGCTGCAGATAGTGGTATCAATCGATAAATGGATGCTACAGAGTGAGCCAAAAAATAATAGTAGCAATGAGCTCTGTTTATCCTTAGACTATTGACTATGTACTAAAAACAGGGCAATGAGGAACTAAGACGTTCACGGGTTTTTATCGCAGGAATCGGTCAATGGGTCATTTAGACGAAAAATTAGAGGGGAATACTTTATAGAAAACTTTTTGTAAAGAATCGAATTTTTCATCGAACTGTTTTATTTTAAAAAAATTAAAAAATTGAGACGAAAATGAAGAAAAAAGGGCAAAATTTTTTTTAGGTCAGTGATAGGAATAGGCATTGCTTCATAAAAAAATGTAGATAAAACTTCCTTTAAAATTTTTGGGGTAAAAATTTACTCGAAGTTAGCTTTTTTTCATAAATAAAAATGCTATACAGGTACAAATACATATGGACACGTTTTTACGTGACAATGTAACTGAAGAAGATATACGTGCTGCATCAGAATATATTGCAGCTTCTTTGTATGGGGCAAAGTTAAACATGACCCTAAGGACCTGCCGCTTCAGGAATTTTTAAAAAATATCAAAAAGTGCAAAATGTTCTCTTGCGCAATTACCAGCAACACGTGATGCCATCAAACAGCATGGCTTAAGAACTTATTTCCAACTCCAGCAGCGGCGAGGAAATCACTTAAACCCTCTGAACTGGGGTTGGAAACATTCTAACTATGGATTAGTTCGATTCGCACAACAGCACCTCCTGCGAGATTTTGCTTAAAAAAAGGCTTGTGGTTGTACTACAGGTTGCCATGGAAATGTGGTTGCAGAAAATTGCAAATTACTTGTTCGATATTTTGCAAAGAATGTATGGGGATCAATTGTTATAATGTGCAAGTAGCCGATATTGCAGAAGACGATTTTATTATATTCGATTTTATTTTATTATATTCGATTTTATCGAAGATATAGATGATGATATCGATCGAAACTGTATGTTTGAAAATGTTATTGAACATTTCTTGTTTGAATAGTTTTGTTGAATAGTTTGAACAGTTTAGAATGTTTTTATTGAGTAAAATAATATTTTTTTCAACAAAATTAGAAAGAAAACATCTGTATAAGAGGTAAAAAAATCGAAAAAATAAGCTGTGTTCTAGTGGACATATTTCGATCAATTTTTAACCCAAAAAATTTTTCGACTCAGAATTTTAAAGGAAATTTTGTCTACTTTTTTTTCTATGAAGCAATGCCTATACGTATCTCTGACCCAAAGAAAGTTATAGACAAAAAAGCAAAATTTTCTCAAAAATCGAAATTTTGGCCTCTTTTTCATTTTATTTCATTGTGTGCCAACATTTTCGGCATAAAAAATTATTTTAAATTTTTTTTAAATCAACAATTTCGATGGAATTTATTGAATAGGTCGAATACCTAGTTTAGAATGTTTTTATTGAGTAAAATAATATTTTTTTTTCAACAAAATGATAAAGAAAATAATATCACGATGAGGTAAAAAAAATCGAAAAAATAAGCTAATGTTCGAGTGGCCATATTTCAGTCAATTTGTAACCTAAAAAATTTTTCGAACCAGCATTTTAAAGGAAATTTTATCTACTTCTTTTTGTATGCAGCAATGCCTATACCTATCTCTCACCCAAAAAAAATGATAGACAAAAATGAAAAATTTTCCAAAAAATTTTGGCCTTTTTTTATTTTGGTTTAACATTTACGGCATATTTTTTTTTTAAAATTTTTTTAAATAAGCAATAAATTTTAATTTTGCGCATTTAAATATGCCCTAAAAAGTTAAAAATAATTACGTTATCTTACTACAATTATTACTTAGAATACAATCAATTTGTTAGGCCAATCAATTCATTAGAATATCATCAATAAAGATAATTGATTGATTGATTGTAATTAAGATATTTTATATTGATATAATATGATGGAGAAATATTTAATCTGATTATAGGATATTTACTCTATTTACTTTCCTATAGAATCCTTCTCTTTTTTATGGGCGCCAGTTCCAAGAACACCAATTTTTAGTTTAATTGAAGGATCACTTTAGTCACGAGCACTCTATAGTCTTCGGTCCAATTAGTTCTATTATATAAATTTCTTTGAAATATTATTTTTAAGATGAAGTTAATGACTCATCATAATTGGATTTTATGGTATGTATAATTTCATTAAATATATTAAATTTTAGTAAAGATCAAATTGTATTAGTTTTTAAATTACTTCCTGAAATTTTCAAAACAAGAAAGAAAAACGTTGATTGCATATGGCTCTGTTTATTATCAGATATGGTTACTAAAAATAAACAAAATCTTAGAACCTTATTCCTATCCTGCGAAAAAAAACCTACGCAACTTAAATCTATTACATTGGACCAAGTCCTCTGACACAATATTTCTTAATATTAGCCAATTTTTAATTGTTTATTACCTTGTAAGAATATGTTAATCTTTTGTCAATATGCAGAAAATCACTTATCACTTTTTGGTTTCACTGGTACACGAACTAACAAATGCTGATGGGCTCTGGTGGTGGTGTCATCTAACGGGATGTCGCTGCACTGCCTCTGAAATGCTGACTGCCTTCGCTGGGATCTCACCTTGGGATTTATTTACTCTCAAACTGCTATCACTTTAATTACTGCGAAAGATTATTTCCTTTTATTGTTTGATATTGATCGCAAATTTCTTCTACTGGGCTGGGATGCTACCAAGCCTTTCACTTCTTACTCGTAAAAAACAACGAAAACACTTATTCATGCAGTTCTTCTACTTCTAGACCATTATTACTTACTTATTATTACTTACTTAGCGCAAATTAACAATTATTATTTTAAATTTACAATTATTTTCTAACAAATTTTGATGAAATTGAGGAAACCGGCTGTTGCTTTCTTGAACGCCGTAACTAGACTCTTGATAATGGTTGTAGTTTCTACGGATGTACCGGATGTACGGATAAAAAACAATTCGGTTATTTTGATCTGGCTAATTGATCATCATTGATTGATCATCAACCAAATTGTACATCACTCTGAAGATCCTCAATAAAGGTGAAAGAATTTGTACAACAAGTGGCTCGCTTCCTTATTATTCATCTATTTTCTTATTTATCTATGCATAATGAATTGCTACAAACCCAAGATTTCTTCTGTCCGCGTGTTGTTATTGAACTAATTAATTTAAATATCGATAAATTAGGGTTGTGACCGGCGCATTCGCCATTTCTTTTGGTATATCTGGTGAGTTCACTGGTATATCTTCGGAATCGAACGTCCAGTACCAGTAAAACTAAAATGGAACCTCCTTCAAAACACCCCGTTTCCAACAAAAAATCGTGGTGAGAATAATACCTCTGCATTTTTCACCTGTACACATCACCACATCTATAAGATGCAGATACCACGACATAAATCTGCCCAATTCAGAAGATGTTTTAGCTATAATATTACACAAATAGTAAACTCATTACCCAAAAATTTACGTCAATTGCCATTAAATATGTTTAGGTGTCAGTTTAAAAATTATTTATTACACGGGTAGTCAGTTTAAATGTGGTCATTTATTATTTATGTCTTATATATGTATATGTATGTGTATATGTGTATATGTATATATGTGTATATGTGTATATATGTATGTATATATATGTGTATATATATCACACTATATTTTGTTATGTGCTGTTTATAATTTGTTGAATCTACCATACCAAATGTTTTTATTTAATGTATGCCAAAATAAAAATAATTATATTATATTACATTACATTATATTATATTATATTTAATTCAAGGAAGTTGTGGAAGATCAGATTTTTACTTAAAAGAAATTGAACAATTTCCTTGTGGTTTACGATTCACATTTTGTATAATTTACTTTGTACACGTATTGTATTTACTATTTGTTGGTAAATAAAATTTTGTTTATGTTTATGTTTATAAACTCCTTCTCACGACGTACAAATCAGTTAGCTGCAGTTTGATTTGCACAAATTAGAATTAAATAAATCGCATCCTTACGATGAGTACCATACTATAAAATTAAGTTCAGCTTTTGAAACTGAAAATACCGTAAACATTTGTACAGTAAAATAATTCTGTTTCCATATGTAGATATATTTATATCTTATACTTGTATCGATCTATTTTTTTTCCTGATTTATATTCATTAATTTATGCTTTCTATGATGAACAAATGTTATTGTTTTTATCATACCGCAAAAATTTACCACAAAGAGACTGCCATCCCTGGTATAATATGGCATAAAGCCAAGCACAAGTTAAGAATGCATCAATGAGTGTGGAGATTATGAGGAAGCTAAACAATTACGATAAATAAGTGTCCGAGAACAAGTAATTGTGGCTAAACGGGTCATGCTATCGTTTGACCTTAACTCAGTGTTAAATGACTTATGATTGTGGGTCGATGTATTATGTCATGGGTCAAATAGTACTAATATTATTTACGGTATTCAATAAATCAGCCATCAGTCTTCATTTTAAGTAGCAATTAATATTATCGATTTAGTCTAATTTGTTAATGGAGCACCTATTGAAGGGTCAACATGGTAATACGGGCACTAAACATAAGCGTGGAATAATTCGATGTGTGCATGAACACACCTATATATACTCCATTTAATATCTGGCTGAATATTTTCAACTTTCCAAACATACAAACTAAATTACGGCGAATGCGTATTATTTGAAATATTTATCCAGCTATAAAATATATATCCCGACATGTATCTGTAGAGGATTGAGCGAAAATATTCGTGCAAAAGGCAAAGATATGCAGAGTTATACCATTTGGCATTCTGAAGTGCTTTTTATTGAAAAGAAAATAAATCAGATATGATATAGAAGCATCTCAATAACTCGGCAGCGGAGCCGGCTCCGCACAAGTGTTCTTGAATGCCGCACAACAAAAATTCTCTCCATGTTACTAAATAGATTGCGGATCCGATTGCGTGGGATCCGTGAAAAGATGTATTTATTAAAGTAATGAGGATGCCTCCCAGTGTTATTCAGGGGCCGCGAGCCTGGGGAGGTTGCTTTAATTTATTTTGCATACACCTAAAAGTCAATTTTTAGTTTCGCATATTTCACTGCAACAGATACTTTTACTAATTTTAACGATTTGTATACATAAGGAGCTAAACTTAGTATAGACTTAGTATAGATTTAGTATAGACTAAGCTTGTGTTTGATATTGATTTGTACCGACTGGTAGAATTACAAGCATCAAACAAAGCTTTGACATTCCCTACTAAAACACGAGGCCTATGTCAAGCTACTGCAAACGCAATTTATGGTGACGCTGCGTGAATAGCAACTTTCGCTATGCACCGCCTGAGCCAATATTGAGATTGGAATGGAAATTGCGTCTCGTCCTTTAACCACTCAGTGGCGTAACTGCGAGGTGTACGTACCTACCTAAATACAAGTGTTTAGATTATGAAGATTGAACGATTTGTTATTGTTAAGGAATGTCTTTGCCTCAGTGCAACAAACCTATAATTAACAGTCAAGTACGTGATATAGTTTGCAATGTATATAATTATTTTTAAAATGGTGAAAAGTGAATATAAAAGTGAGAGAAATATATATGTAAAATACAAATATATTATTTTTACACACGTTTATTTAACCACTGATATTTACTTACGTGTTGAAAACAGATTAATATGCAGTATAAGAAAAAAGCTTATTTTATCTGTTCTAGTGCATTTTAAGTAACAACGTATGGTTCGAAAGTTTTGGGTAAAAAATTCAGAGGCTGATAACTCTTATAAAAATAGTTTTATATTTTAATCACATTCTTAAACAATTTATCTTAACTATCCTTATTATAAAACAAAATTGACAAAGGACCGTTATTTTCGATTTGCCGAAGTATTGTCCTGACGCGTTGCATCATCCTTTGGACGACCTCAGCATTTTTCTGAGCCAGCCTCAGAAATTGCAAACCACACCAAAATTTTGTCCTCAAGCTATTTTTTGCATTTTAATCACATCATCGGGGACATTCTCGTAATGGTCCGTGTATAAACCATCATTGCCCTTCATCTCAGAGTTGGACAACGTGAAATATTTTTCATCGTCCATCACGATCAACTTGTTGCATCGCCTCAAAGCGCGGCAACATCTCGGAATTCTCTCTAACTGAGCCTCTGTGTATTTTGGAGCTTTCCTCCTTTTCCGGAAGACAACATTCTTACTTGATAGGGTCCTAAACACCGTAGTCTATCCAACATTAAACCTCCTGGCCAGTTTTCGCTGTGAGATCCCAATTTTGTGTTTAGCTGCTTCAATCAGTCTTCCCTCTCTTAATTGGTTCAAAACCCGCGGCCGACCGCATTTAGGCAAGTTTACACATGGTATCTCTTCTTGACATTCTTTAATTGTGCGATAAATTGTCGATTTGCTTATGTTGTGATCTCGATAAATATCGACAATGTCTCGTTTCGACATTCGCCCAACCAGATTATAAACACCTCGACGAAGATCAATTTTATAAGACATTTTGCGAAGCGAAACCAAAATCTTTTGCTTTGTTTATTTAAATGACATAAATAGTGACATTTTAATCCTATGACCTACTTTATTATAAATGCATTTTGTCATTCAATCAAACCAGGTAATTTTTTCCCAAAACTTCCGGATCATACGTTAGATTTGAAATATATTAACTTTATTAATATAATCATTATTATTTAAATCATAGTCAAAGCAAAATATATTAAGATTAATATTTTAGTAATGTATAGCTCTAATATTTTTTTGTTAGGTATTTTTGTGCGTGCCATTGACCCCGTCCCCGTCTGCACCAACTACGCCAAAATGATGAGAGGACTCGATTTGTAGATGTTTAAATTGTATTTTTTCTCGTTCTAATATTTTTCTTGTTTCGTCTTTCTGAATCTGCATTGGCTGCAACAAGTGTTCAAGCGTCTCCAGAGTTTGCTTATCCGCCATGTCTCTTATAGTGGCTATTAACACACGACTACTACAATTAAATCGAAAGTTCTAGAAATAGTTACGAAATGGTACTTAAACTGTATTATTTTAAGTATGTCACTTCCTCGTTGAAACTTATCTGAAACGGTTTCAGAATTCAGAACAGAACTTTGTAGAATTTTACGAAAATGTCATTATTAGTTCCTATTTACTATCTACTACACTTCCATGTTACCGAAATTCACGTATCTGTAGCGGTTTCCGTATAGAATGTCAATAATCAGTCACTAATCGGCACAAAAGTAGCCCTTACACACTGCCCGTGAGTTAAATCTCCGTGTTACCACTAATTACCGAACAGAACGCTATCTAGGCTTATCAGAAAACGATCGTTTCTCGATGCATCGGCACTCTATCAGCACGCCTAGAAAGATGGAGAAGACGGCGATGAGAACTCGTGACATAACTCGCAATAGGTTACTCAAATAATTCAAAATAAGGTTCAAATAACCAAGGACAGAATACATAAGTATTTAAACTTGGTTCCTTATACCTCTGGGTTTCTTATACGAATTTTGAAACCTCTGGTCTAAACCCTCTGGTACCTCATATAACGAACAGACGACCCCTGGCCATATTTAAAATGAATTGAGAACATTTGAACTACTCCTGTATATATAGGGAGAGTTCTTCGATATGCCCTGTAATCAATCTGAAATGGGAAACGATTACTCTGGAAGTTTCTATTCGTATCCCTCGTTCGGTCATGGCTTTATTGATGGATATATTTGAGGCGCCATCGAAAAGTCAGATAATGTCCATGAAGACACCTAGTGCACATCAGCAAGTGAGAACTGTTAGAATTCTACAACTGTTACTGTGAGAATTGTCAGAATTTTACAATTGGCTATCCTTAAAAAATGCTAAATCTCACAACTGCCGACCGTGTCCCGTCAGCTCTCTATGCTCTGTCTTTATGGAAAATTACAATGGGCCAGTATACGATCCTTAGGACATTCCCGAGATTAAATTACTTTAATGCTCAAACAGCATACTAGGAACTTAATAGAAGCGAATAAATGCAGGTGAGATTTGTTTTTCTTCGAGAAATTCGAGTCAGGCAGTCCCCTCACCTACAGCATTTGTATTAATTTTCATATCACAATAAATCAAGTTGCTATGCATCAAAGGCTTCGCAAATCGGCGTATATCTGCGCAAACGGCCTTATCGCTCGCGTGAGATTCTACTATTATACCATCACCCGAACAGTTTATCTCTCTGTATATCGCCCTTAAACTGCAATGTATATTAGTTATTGCTTGACGGAATCGTTGGCCATCACTTTTCACTTATCTCACTTTATCACGAGGATCGCCATGCCTGGTTATGTACAGCTACAGTTTAAACGGTGGTAGGTTATTGTTTATCACGTTTCAGCGAAATTATTATCAACAAAATAGTGCACTCGGTATCGTGTTTTCTGTTGGTACTTCGTATTTTACTCGGGCGATGATGACGGAAATGGATTATCGTCGCAAAACAACAGAATAAACGCAATACACACTTTTCATTTTTTTAGAGCACTGAAATGAGCTTAACTAATTAAACCCTATTTCTATATTAGGTAAAAGTAGATATTATTTCACATAGAAAAATAAAATAATATAAATTCGTAAAAGTATTGGCATTTAAAATAAATACTACCTAAATCATACATCATCACAAACAGGTAGGTACTTCTATGGCTCTACAGATATTGAATTACCAGAAATGGAATTTTGATTTTGTCAGGATATTCGGTTTAATTAAAAGTTTACAGGTTTTAACATATATTTAATTGATATTATACTCTTGGCTATACTCCCTCGATCATCCTGTATGTGCAATGCAGAGCTGTTATTTGTAGCAGTGAAATCTAGCGGAAGCTCAGGAAAGTATTTTTTTAGTACCCAGTAGTGATATCTAGAGGAAGGTGAGGAAAACATACACCATACAACACAAAGAAAGCAGAATTGTTCACTGTAATAATTTATTATTATGAGAACGAGCAACGAAAATTATTAATCACAGAACAAGTATCAAATTATGGTAATGATCGTGGTAAAATAACAATAAATTATTACCAAATGAAATTTACTTATTAAAATTCGAAATTCTTAGATCTATACTGCATATATAATTGACATATATAATTGGCATATATAATATGACTGGTAATACTGCATATATAATTCTACACCTCAGAATTTTCTATGGTGAAATGGCCTTCTAGCTAACTCCACTTATATGTAATTGACATTAAATATAAAAAAAATTCATTTGTTTTAAGTCCCTAGATTTGTTCCTTTTAATGTTAACCAACGGCAAAAAAAGGCGAAATAGGGTAATATAGAAGCCAATTTTGGGACAGCTATAGGGAAAGGTGTCCTTAACAACGTACTAAAAGTACTGCTGGGTGGGAGTGGAGCTAAGGGGAGAGGGGGCTCTAAAGGTCCCCTTTTTCATTTTTTATTAAAAACTAAATTAATCTACATACATTTCTCTACAAAAAAGGTCCGATCAACTTTTTCGCTAGGATCAATACTTAAGTAGATATGGAGGAAGGAAAATATAATAGTGCGGCGCTGACATTGCAGGGTCGGCACGTAAGGTAATCTACCAGATTACCGTGTCCGTTAAACTCCTCTGAATGAAACCACAGTAGGAATACTTCAACAACGGTTTATTGGAAACCAATACATTGGTACAGTGGTTACAGCTTAACGGCAATTAATTGAATAATGTGTGAGGAATGATTGTATGATAATTACTGCATAATGAATAATGATTAATGCTTAATTGATTAGGTGACTGGGGTTTATATAACGTTTACCTAGGTTAGTACGGGCAAGACAATAAGAATCTGCACAGATAGTAGACAATCACTAATGGCCCTGAAATATTATAAAATAACTAAAGGGTCAACATGGGAATGTCACCAAGCACTTGTGAGAGCATGTCAGATGAATACCAAAGGATTCAAAGGTCAAAGGACACAATGCAACGGCAATATAGAAGCTGACAAACTGGCCAAGAAGGCAGCCAGCCTGAGTATCCTTGGGCCTGGTCCTTCAAGTACACTACAAGTTGCGGCGAAACTCCAATTAATAAAGGAAAACGTCTCATAAATTTAAGACGTTATGGGATGAAACAAGTAGAGAATCCATATTAGGGGAACGTTGGCCTTCTATGGCCAATTTGAAGGAAATGCCCCTGAGCAACATCATCGCCTTTTGTACAACACTAGGCTGGTCGATGGCCTAGGGAGACATTTCTCTCACGGAGGAAGCACAAGGGGCCCTATGGGGCCTAAGTGCAACGGATCTCTGATCCGCACTCCGGACAAATTCCAGATTCCAGATTCCAGATTCCAGATTCCTAGGTTAGTACGCTGAGTATAGTTGACCTAGATCTCTGGTTATTTACTAAGCTGACCTTGTACCATTCTTGTGTCAGCGTTTTATTGAATAATGTTTATATGCATGAAATAGTTTACTTTAAAATAATAACAAATAAGAAATAGGATATTGAGAGCACATGTGGCCGTTATGGCACTGCAATAGAAGTTTTTAGGAAATTGCTATGTATTGTTAAAAATCAAATTCTAATGATAACTGAAGTATGCTCAGACCGCATATTAATGACTACTACTGTAAGTAAGTGTATTCTTGTAAGAAGGGCGGTCCGGGATCGGTATATTTTTTTGGAGAGGGGGGAAGGGGGTAATTTGTTTTTAATGTGTATATTTGAATTTTTCAAGGTCCACCGGCCTTACATTAAGTGTTAGGAATTTTATTCAAAAGTATATTGTCTTTGTAAACGATGCTATTTTTGCATGGTATCACCTGAGGGACAAGGGACAGGGATATTTAAAAAGAAAAAGTATGTTGTCAACTATTCAAATATACCATCTGCCATGACCTGTACCACATTAATACCGACGTCCAGTTCCAGAACCCCTGGAAACATACTCTTACGAAACAGATGATGAAGATACTGTGATTTGTCAAGATGAATATTTTATTCCATCAACATCAAAAGATCCTGATTTCACACCGAGTACATCCTATCGTCAACCTCATAAAATAACCCAGGAACAGAAACTTTTTAAATACTTTTCCATTTTACCCCCGCCATATTTCTTTAAGTATTGATCCTAATAAAAAAGTTGATATAATATTAACGTTTCCTATAAGTTCTGATATATGGCCCAGAGAAAATTTTATATTTTGTAACGTAAGATATATAATTTTATTAATATATTTACATGTCGGATGGATTCAAAGAATAACGTGGGGCATATAAAAACCATATTTCAAATGCGGCACGCGTTTTTATTTTAGTTCATCCGACATGAAAAGACAAGCAGCACTGCTAGTATGGCACTATTTCTTACGAGACGTCAGAATATCAGGTATCAGGCTAGTTTTTGGTACAGCTGATTTAATATAAAACCGTTTAAGTTAAAAGTTTTTTATCTATTTTTATTTTCTAGTTTTTGGTACAGCTGATGATTTAAAATAAAACCGGTAATGTGTATATTGTTAATTTAAAGCATAATTCGTTTCCACTGACATTCATATTTTTAAATCTACATCAGAGCATTATCAGGAGCCATATCGATATCAAAGAATCGTTCTTGTACCTTTGCTAAACCATTCGCAATTGCTGGCGCCCCAGGGAGAGAATTAATGAAAACGAGATAAAACTTCAATAAAGTTTTATTATTGGTATCGCGGCATCTCAAATTAATTGAAAAATTCGGAGTGATAAAAGGTATCCGTAAACAAGGGGTTCTCTAGATCAAATAGCCAATATTTTAATTAAGCCAATTCTTGAATTGGGGTTATTTCTTACCGAAGATCCGTGGCGGTCTTCTCCCTAATTGGCGTCGATTTCGCTACTCTATAAATCTGACGGGTATTTAAAAATGCTCTTGATAAAGCGATCAAAATCTAAGTGAAATAAGCACTGTTATATGCCGAGTCCTAAAAGTTTCATCAGTTGAATAGGTGTAATGAATGTCATCATTATAATAGTTGTAAGATTATACGTAATTATTTTATAGTGGCTTTCGTTATTAACTAGAAAATTTGTGAAACAACTGCATATTTTAACAGCCTGCTTGACTGTTTCAATGAATAATAATCCCTCAGTGAATTTATTTGACAACGGATGTGGATATTTTTATTTTTCTGTGTGCAAACTATCCATTTTGGGTAGTTTGCACACTCAAAAAGAAGAAAACTCACAAAAAAAGGTGGCAGATTATTGAAGCCATCTTTGCATACCAAATTTTTAAATAAATAATATCGACGCGTTAGAAAGTTCTGATAAAAAATAATATAGTGGTTGGTTTTGTACCCTTGTAACAAGCTTACAAGGGTTACAAAACTGTCACAAACTGTCATTTTATTACTTACTATTTTATTCCGTACTTTTACTATTTACATTTTATTACTGTAAATATTTTATCACCATAAAAAACAATATTTTTACCAACTTTAAATGAGTGTTATTTACTTCTTTAAATCTTCCACATCAATTTAAAACAGTTTACCCGGTATCTATGTTTTGGAAGTGTTCCAAAAATGAAAATTATGGGATCAAAATATATTTTTGTGTGTAATTATACCTCTATCAGCTTTAACATAATATTAAATTGGCACTTGTGCCAGAGCTAGAGGCCTGTCCGACCTATGTCTGTACATTTTGTTAGTCTTGTCTTTGCTGCTGAAAACTTCTTATTAGGTATATGGGAACGACCTAATAATATTGTATTGTAACTACTGTTATATCTGAATTTGAACTTTGACGTGTTTCTAAAGTTTTGTAAGAAAAATAACAATATAAGTCTTGTATAATTTTATGTTCAGTTAATCAATATACTTACGTTAAAAAAATGATGATAATGTCTTCAATTAGTGTCATTTCATGTGAAATGTTAAGTATCAAATATACCTACTACAAGTGTACAACACATAAATTGCAATTTAATAAATTGGCAAACATCGTATTGCCTGTAGAAGGATTTCTCTGGGAAATCAGCAATATCCTTTCTGTATAAATCTCAGCTAGATGTAACGCAGCTGTCAATGCTGTCTTTTTTCTTCGTCAAAAGGGAATTTTAATAACTATAATGGCCCGGCGCGCGATCATCGACTGCGAGATTTTCATTGAAAACGTCTGATTGTGATTGTCATTTCTGATCCATTTCACCCGATGTTCATTTGTTCGGTTCTTTTCAGGCGGACGCAGCATCGATTGTCAGATGTTCCTTTGTCACCGATCCATGTACTCTCGCGGTTTTAACGGATTTAAAATAAGCATTTCAGAACTACAGAACGTTGTAATATGACAGAGTTTTAATGCTTGCAAAATTTAATTTCATAATGTATGTGAATATATATATATATATATATATATATATATATATATATATATATATATATATATATATATATATATATATATATATATATATATATATATATATATATATATATATATATATATATATATATATATATATATATATATATATATATATATATATATATATATATATATATATATAGAGATAAATGAAAAGCCAGACATAGGCAAATAGCATGAAAGGCAGTTTTGATTTACTGCGCCCTTGAAACAACGATATTAACCCGTTACAATTGACAAATAATAAGCGCAAAATTCCACAATTTTTTTTTACAAACACTAATAGCATTTACTGTTCAACAATCTGATCTGAACTTAGGTCAATGAGTAGTATTTTTCTAACCTAATTTACTACTGCTACAAAACTTATATCTAAGAACATACTCACTAGTGGTCCTTATATTTTTCTAATACTTAATTACACTAATTTTAATGTGTACACAGGCACTGTTCTCTGCTTTTGCACTAACATAAAATTATACTAGCTCGAAGGGTTTGATCCTCTTGAGCCTTCTGATATGGTTTGTATTGTCGACATTGACGTGATCATGAAGTCGTTGTTCGTGACTTTTGGCGAATTCGCTGATGGTCTGGTTAAAGGTGTCCATTCCCATGTCCCTATGGAGGTCATCTGCAATACCAGGGGGCATTAATAATGGTCCTTAATACTTTGTTTTGGAATCGCTGGATTATATCTAGATTGCTCTTACTGGTACAACCCCGCAGCTGGATGCCATATGTTCATACGGGCATGAGAATTAGTTTGTACAAAAGTACTTTGTTATATATTGACAGTGTGGAATTTCATCCAAGCTGCCAATACATTTTTGTATACCTGATATCCAATTCTTCCTTTTTTTTTGACATGAGCTCTCCAGCGTAGCTTAGCGTCCAGTGTTATACCCAAATATTTTGCTCTACCAGCATATGGTGCTTGGATATTGTTTATGTTAACAGGGATATGTCAGCCTCTTTTGTTTGTGAAATTGACATGGACTCTCTCCATTGATTCTCCATTGCTTAGTCCAGGTGTTGATTTTGTTAACTATTTGCAGATTTATTGTCGCTTCTTGGTGATCTTTGCCTACAGCCATTATAGCAGTGTCATCAGCAAAGGTGGCTATCGTGTCATACTCTAATTCAGGAATATCACTGGTGTATAGTAGATAAAGGACTGGCCCTAATACACTCCCTTGTGGTACTCCTGCCTTGATTTCTGTAAGTTCAGAATAAGCGTATTCCTGCTTAATTCAAAAAGTTCTATCTGAAATATAGAACCTCGTGCCATACTTTATCAAAAGTCTGTGCTACATCAGGAAAGACGGTAGAACAAAATTGTCTTTCCTCCAGCGGCTTTCAATTACATCTGTGATCCTATGGACCTGATCTATAGTTGAATGACTCGCTCTGAATCCAAACTGATGATCTGGGATTATGTTTTGATCTCAATGACTGGTTTTAATCCCTTAAGAAATATTTTTTCGAACAGTTTTGATATTACAGGGAGCACGGAGATTGGCCTGCAGGACGAAGCTTCATTTTAAAAGATGTATAAGATAGGTATGTTTTACAATGGCTTTACGTGGGAGATGTTTTAGAATTTCCCCCGTAATTAGGTCATATCCTGGGGCTTTTTTCGGGTTAATGTTTTCTTTAATTTCTTTTTTTATTTCTTGCGGGGTAGCGGATCTGATTGCACCTTCTTACTGGATAAGATTCTCCCAGTCGAGAGTGTTTTCTCCCTCATTCGGCTGGAGAGTCTCTTCAAGATACTCAGCGTATCTGTTGGCTTTTTGCATATTACTTTTTGCCCACGTACCATCTATATTTTTAATTGGTGGGTTCTGCTGTATTGGTCTCTTTAGCCTCTTGGTAGCTCTCCAAAGTGAATAGTCAGTTGACAGTTCACTTAGGTAGTCAGTAATAGACTCATCTTTGATTTTTTTATTCTCTCTTTTGAGTTCAAATTCAACTAATATAAAAACGTCTCAGTTGAACATCTTTTATGTTAGCAAGTCGATTAGAAAGCCAAGTGCATGCATGAAAAGTGATTAATAGTTCTAAAAATAATAAATATAAAATGTGATAAACATAGTTCGATATAATATATAGTGAAAGATAGAAGTTATATAAGAAATAGATAGATAGAAGAATAGATTTATTTGGTTTTCAAATGGTTAGATCAACAAAGAAATACATCCAATGCAGGAAATTTGTTTTTCGGTCTCCCCGAAAAACAACCTGATTTTATTTTCCCTGACAACGGAAAATAAAACTCAAAAGTAAATACTGTAAATAAAAGCTGTAAATAATCCCAAAAGACAATTTAAGTAATGTTATAAGTTTAGTTAATAGTTAAAGACAATCACCAGCAATTTGTGACCTTGTGTAAATAACCATTATAAACATTTTAAATAATGATGAAGACTTTGATGAAGAATTTTTTTTTTAAGAAAATCAAGTAAAAATGTCAATCAAAGTCGAGATTAATCGACAAATTTACATCAAAACCATATTGGATCTGCTGTCAAATAATTTTTGTGGAAATTGTTATTGTGTGTAATGTTTCAATGTAATTTAATTTACAAATAGTGAATCGAGGGTAAGTCTTAAGCAGTTTCATATATCCCTATTAATCTTCGTTTTAAAAAGGCGTAAAGAAGTGGAATAAAAAAATAAAGTGTGAGAAAGCATCCAACACAGAGTTTAGCAGATAGCAGTATTTCAGAAAACAACATTCTAACCCTTAGCGTGCCGCTAGAGGTCCGCAAAAAGTGCGGGAGTGTTATAATATCAATCGTAATACGTCGACTTGACCTAACTTTATAAATTACTTAGATATAAGTAATTTATTTAAGACTATTTAGCATTGATTAAGATTAATATTTCCACAAAATTTTAAAGAAATTAATGTCTAATACCACGATAACTGTATTTTCTTCTTTAATACTAAAATAATTTTAAAATCCATATGCCGAATATCATATTTTATAATATAAAATGTAAGATATATTTTCGCAATAACAATAATTGCCTCTCAAGTTTTACTTAACATATTAAAATTTTAATAATACAAAAATTAAACGATCTAGCTCATTTTTAACCGAGGTGAGTGATATTCATGCTTGAAACATTTTTTTCTTTAAAGTCAAAGTAAACTAGGAATAAGTAAAGCATAAGTGTTTCTATATGTATTTATAAATCCAGATATTTTAAAATCATTGTTCATGAGGAACTGGCGCCCATATAAAAGAGCATCTTCAGTACTGTAAGTAAACAAATACATAGTAAGTATCTTCAAACCTATATCAAATTATATCATTTTAAATAATTTCTAGTAAAATCATTATAATAACTGTCTACTTAGAAAAGCAAATAAAAATTACATTCTTCACAATTGACTAGCACAACGTGGAGCACAATTATATAAAAATTAAAAATTTATACAAAATAATAAAAATTACATCATTCTCAATTGACGTATCCCAACGTGGGACTAATTTAAATAATAAAATACTAATTAACAAGTTATAATTGATCTCTATATATATATATATATATATATATATATATATATATATATATATATATATATATATATATATATATATATATATATATATATATATACATATATAGATAAGGGAAGTATAGCCAGTACATTATAACAAAATACAATACTAGAGAATTTAGTACTACTAACTACTAAAAGGCATCAACCGGTAATGGGCTCAAAATGAAAATGACACCCGACGCCTACCTCCCATATCCTCTCCAGAAACTAGTAAACAATTGAGCATACGAGCATGTAGTGTTAATTTCAGCACATTAAGCATAATAGGGCTTAACTAAAGTAGATAATGTTCCAATACTATGCCGCTAAACGGATAAATGAGTCAAACCGACGCGATCCCGGGGCGTCAATAAGCCGATCATTGACAGGAAGTGACGTCATCATTGACAGCTGCCGTCTGATGAGCGCGGCACGCCAGCCAACTTGACTTAATCAGTTCTAATTGATGCGTGCATGTATACGTCCGTGTATATCTCCTCGCTTCTTTGTAAAAGTGTGATGCATTCGGTACAATTATACAAAGAGTGCTGAAGCAATGGAATATCCGAAATCTCAGGCGTTACCGACTTATTTATATTGTCTTTGCTATTTGACGTATTTAAATTGTGCATCTAGTCTGTGAGCTGGGGAATAAGGCCGACTAAGTTTTTTGGAGACGGTAGAATTCGAAAAAAAAATGTTTTCCGTCATATTCTATTGCCTGAAAGATGCTTTACCAAGATGCCACCCCCCCCCCCCCAGATCACCAGTATATTATAAAATACCCCCCATCCCACCCTAATTTTTAGACTAATATTCAAATTTTGAAAAAAATTACATTTATGCCTCGAAAATGGGGTCTACGAGGTTTTGGGTCGCTAATCATGAACTCGATATTATTTCCTCGGAAAATCCTTCCATGGCAGGAAAAATGGGAAAATATTTTTGAATTTTGCAAAAATCTCATTTTCCACGCGATTTGCGTTTTCTACGTAATCAAGATTACCAGTCTCGTATTCTGATTACGAATAATGAAAAACCCTGAAAATTTCCGGGAAAACCCGGACAGAAAATATTTCAATTTCATCGAAATGATCATGTGACACGTCACTGTAGGGATTTTTTGGGTCGCTGATTATGTTTTTTATATTTAAAATGTTTAAAAATATAATTTTCTAGGAAAGCGGAGAAAATTTTATCATTAATTATATTTTCTTTTTAATGATATTGTTCTAGTTTTGTGTTGATTTTCATTTACTTTTTCAATGTTCATTTTAATTTTTCAAAATAAGTAACGCCAGGAAAAATATTGTTCGGTTTCCCCATTGTACCATTATATTATAACCCCATTGAAATGATCTTGCCACGTGCCTTCGTATGAGTTTTTTTGGCTGATTTTTAGCTGACTACTAATTTTATTTCAAAAATTTCTGTAATTAACATTTAATTAAAGAAAAGAAAAATGAAGGTGTTTCCAGTTTTCCATAGTTTTCCGAGATATTTCATAGTTATTCGTAATCAAAATAGGAGACTGATAACCTTGATTATGTAGAAAATGCAAATCGCGTGAAAAAATAAGTCGTTTTCCGAAAAAAATATTAAACTTTCGAGTTTTCTTGGCCGTGGCATGAATTTTCCGGGAAATTACATCAGATTCATGATCAGCGACCCAAAAATTCCCTATAGCGTCCTATCACACAATCACTGGTAAAATTGAAAAATTTTCTCTCCGGGTTTTCATGGTTTTTCGCTATTTGTAATCAGAATACGAGACTGGTAATATTGTTTAAGTAGATAACGCCTATCGCGTGAAAAATCAATAAATTTCCACAAAAATTATCAAATTTTACCGGCCGTCGCAAGAATGTTCCGGGGAAATGACATCTGATTCATGATCAGCGACCTAAAAAACTCCCTAGAACCCAGCCTCGAGGCTTAATTGTCATTTTTCAAAAATTAAATATTAGTCTAAAAATGAGTATAGGGGTAATCTGGGGGTTGGCAGGTTGGCAGGTTGGTACAGAGTCACGAATAACCTTAAGGGTTCATAGATTATGAATTTTTTTTTATTCGACCGTCTGCAAAGTCTCCCAGCTTAGAGATTGTATTTAGAAGGCCAGTAATAAAAATAATCCTGGACCATCTACTGTATACATTATAATAATAATAATTAACTCGCTTAGAAACATTAATCAAGAATTACAATTGGCAATAAGAGACTACCATTGGTTCCTTGTGGTTTCATAGAAGTAGTAAAAGCTCTTAAATTAAAATCGATACTAAGCTGCTGCCGAGGCTGGCTGCACTAGCTAAATATTAGGCATATGTAACGGATAAAATAAAACCAGAAAAAAAAACAAAATACAGTGCACGTCACAAGTTTGGTATAATGGAAATGTCTAATGTTCAGTCCGTTGAGATTTACGGATACAATTCGGATAGGAAATAAATCTCCAAAAAAAAGGGGTGGGCCATTTAAAAACAGTTGCGTGTTAATTTCGGAAAACTTATGATGAAAATTTGTATCATCCCAAACTTTTAAAAATTGATATTTGAATGCCGGGGTGCCATTTAAAAAAATGTAGATGATGTCATACAGAGATGGGAGGAAACATAAACCATGAAGTTTATGTTAACATTTGGTGACCAGGATGTTTTAACACCCCACATTATATTTCTGTTTCTGAAAAAAAGCCATTCATTTTTGAAAAATATACAAGATGATAAGTACATTAAGACCTAAGATTTACATTGAAAAAATACCTTTATAAAATAATGCCACACAAGCATCTTAAATTTACAATCGACATTTGAAGGGAGAATTTTCTATAGTAGGTAAGACAGAATTAAAATCGCATGTAAAAATATTTTTATAAGACCTCAGTGTAGGAATGATCGATCGAAGCTGCTCTGTCGGTGCAGGACGCTTTCGAGGGAAAATTGTCAAAGAGCGCCCAGTCACATATTCGATGACATAAATATTTAAATGAAGTGTCAGTCGGTATAAACGTATGGAGGCATTCTCCTTTGTGAGATGTCACTTACATTATACCTTTCTTTCAATATTATATGCGTTTAAATATTCGTACAATTCCCGGCACACGTGACTCTTCCTTCCATATCTTTAAGAGTATTGAATAATTCCGGGACATGAGGCGCTGCCGACTCTAAAAATCGTTGTGTTTTATTCATAGGCGAGTCGATTTTTCTTGTAGCTGCCATAAAGTCGAGGATAAATTCAGTTTAACCGCCACATTTGAATTCTACGGCCCGGTAAATGGGGTACGTTTTACTCCCGCGGCTCTTGCACGTATGCGGGGCATACTTCCATTAACTTATTGTTATCTTTTTCCAGAAATATGTCCATATGTATGCCGCTTCCTATATAAAAATAATTGTATTACACTACCATAATATTTTTTTTACGATTTTTCTTACAAATGAAGTGCTTTTCTAACATTTACTAGAAGAATACTGAGAAAAAATAATACTTGATCATTTGGTAACTGCTGAAACATAACTAATAAATAAATCTAAAGAACGACAATAAAACCAACGGACTAATTTTGAGATTTTTTGGTATCTTCTACATGGTATCCTCCCTCTTTATATACTTAAGAATTCTATGTGATTGTGAGTTAGGCCACTGCTTAAGTCTATATAATAGTCCTACCGTCTCATTAAAGGAGTGACAATGACCAAGATTACTAGAGAACTTAAAGCCGAAATAAAACAAGTCTGCAACGAATTTATCTCTGAAGAATTATTAAGCAAGGTATGTAATACAGTCCTCTGGGAATTAGATGCTAAGGTAGAAGAAATTAATTGCAAGTTGGTGAAACTAGATAAACTTGATGAAATGTGTCAACAATTTGGTGATATAAACACGTACATTAAATCACTTGCGACAGCAGTTGACTACACCAAACAGGAAATAATTTATTTAAAAAAGTCTGAGGACCATCTCAGCCAATACTCTAAACGAAACACCTTGAGATTTAACGGATTCCAAGAAAATCTGGGTGAAAATGTCCCTGAAATGGTTGCGGCGTTTATCCAGTAGTCATTAAAAGTTCCATGTTCTTCTCAGGACTTTGATTCAGCCTTTCGGGTCGAGCTTAAAGTGAAGATGACACCAAACCGAGGACCATTTTAGTTAACTTTGTTAATAAATGGAAGCGCTTCCAGGTATTTAATCAAAAGAAATATTGAATATAAACTGCTGTTCAAAATTATCGCACCACGTAATATTTGCTAAAATTTGAGGTCTCATAACTTTTTTACTTTTAGTCAAATTTTGATAATTTTTAGAATACTGTAGATAAAACGACTAATTTCAACTTGCATATCCAGTCTTTTGTTAACTGAGGACGGTTTAGGTATTATACAGGGCTAACTAAAAGGTTGTTATATAACCCTAATTTTAAAACACTCTGTGGAATAATTTCGTAACCAAATTCATTAAAAATACCAATTTTTGTTAAGAACCATTCCTTTCCTACATTTTGTTTTTTGGTCCATGTCTTTAGATGCATTGGTTCATTTTTAAGAGCAAAATGAATTTGTCACCAACAGTTTACTGTTAATTTACTCTGCTGTTACAAGTGATATGTAAAACGTAGGCGGCGTATGTCAACCAAAAAACAATGATTGGGTACATCCAATCTTAATTGAAACCGCATAACAATTGGACGGCGTTATGTAAAAAGGAACCATGCGACAAAATTACGAAATTAATATTAAGGCATTGAAAGTTGCAGTAGGTAAACTATATTTTGCAGAAAAGATTCATGTGAAAATTACAGTATAACCTTAGGAAATAGGCCAAAAGAACCATTTGTACACTCGAAAGCATCTTAAACTATTTTTCAAAACGGAACCAAGTGCATAGCTTACAATATCAGTATATCAGTGCCTTCTACGGGATTAAAGTGTGAACTTCTTGTTTGTTTTCGTTTATAAAAGTGGTGTAAAATGATTTCATGTCGTAATAAACAACTAGTGAATATGTGTAATACCAGTTGTAACAGAAAACAAAGGTATGAAACTAAATTTGTTAAACATGAATAATTTAATATCTATTTTTTAGAAAATCTGAGAGAAACAACAGGAGATATTTCAAATATCTCTTCAGAACCACCAACCTTGAATCCTGAGATTGCGAAGTTGCTAGAGAATCTATCGGATGATTCGGTCAAAGATCCGGATTTTATTATAGATAGCGATGTTTCTTCTCCTATAAGGCGAAAGGTATGTCTTGATATATTTGCTCGCACCTGTTTTTCTCTAATTTTTTTCCTATATTTTTCCTAGGATGATTCAAATGACGAAATTTTGTACGATGATGCTGAACAAAAAACATATGCAGCACTAATACCAGTACCCTTGGAAACTTCTATAGGATACGATTCAAGTAATGCTAAACAAAAAAAATATAGAGGAAGACCAAAAAAGGGCAGAAAAAGAAAATTTGACGGTATGTCGAGGGAAGAAAGAAAAACTATTTTGATTGCCAGTGTACTTTATCATGCACAACAAAAATATTCGAAGAACAATGCAGAAATGAGTTTATCAGAAACAGAATCTTCATTTTTACCAGTAGATATGACTCTCACGAAAATGTACGAACTCTACGTAGACGAACGAAATAAGGTAAATGTGGTTAGTTTTTCAACATACAAAAAATATTTTACGAGAATTTTAATTTAAAATTTAAAACTTAAAGAAGGGAATAAATGGAGAAGAGATAAATTGGTTAAATACAAAGGAGATAACTATACTAAGAGAAAAGCCGTTTTCCCTTTTTATGAAGCGAGACTGGAATGAAAATACCATATCAGTAAAAGTTGCTACTTATTAGAAAATCCGTGGTCGTCCTAAAAGTGGTTTATATAAAACAGACCTTAACATACTCTGGCCTGAAGGAAAATGTATTTCGAACGAAAAACTCACGGATATAAAATCAATATGGCACCTCATTCCCAAAGATTGTAGGACTTTCTATTCATTACTTTTTGCAGATGACCATATTGAAGATGATATAGATGGATTTGGAGGTGTCCCTTACTATACAAATATAGATAATAAATATTTGATTTCCTATTTTTATTGTTTCTCTTAATTTTGTAATCACCGAGATTATAAAACGCAAAAAGGAACCATGCACCATTTTTCAAAAAAAATAAAAATATATACTAGATTTTTTTAAATTTTTTCAGCAAATCTGACAGAGTTTTAACACAAGATAAAGCACAAATCTGCATCTATAATTTCATGCCGATTTAATTATAGTTTGTACACTTTTAACCTTCGTTTCTCAAAACTTAGTTTTTGGCGTTGGTTCCTTTTTGCATAACGGCGTCCAATTCAAAAGTGGGCAAGTCCGGCAAGACAAAAGCCTTTATCTTTGAAGGAGATGCCGAGAGTTTGCATGAGCGGCAGCTTCGTTTTGCCGACTTTTTATGTGGTTTCAATTGAGGTTATATGCACTTTACTTACTGTTTATTTACTTAGTCCTGAAGACTCTCCTTTAAATGAGCGCGAGAACAATAATTTTAAAATTATAGAAATATAGATAGAAACACTTGCTTTTCTTTTCACTATTATACTTTGATTTTTATAAAAATACGAAAAATATTGGAGCATGAAAATCGCTCCTCTCAGAGGATGTTCAAAATAAGCTGCATCGTTTAAATTGGTTTAATTAAAATTTTAATGTCTTAATTTAAACTTGAAATCCAATTATTATTAATGTGATAATTTTTTCTCAAATTTATATTATAAAATGTGTCATTTGTCCCATAGATTTTAAATGATTTTAGAATCAAAGAAGAAAATTATTGGTTCCTATGGAACTGGATATTTACTTACTAAAATATATACTTATTAAAATAGAAATATGGAAATGTAATAGTTTATCAACTTTCAGAAGCCTTAATCTAGCCTGCTCTATTCTACGATAACTTAAAATTAAAGTATATGGTATATAAGATCGTTCTACATACAATATTCCTTATATAGAAATTATTTTGAAAGTTACTGAAAAGCGACGTATTAATATTGGGGTTTTATATAGCTTTTATAATATTACCTTTATATATAGCTTTAAGCTAACACTCCAAATTTTATGCTCTACCGCACTGCTTTGTAGACGTCTAGCGGCACTCTCTGGAAGCTAGATTTAAGTTTTGGCTTGCTTTTTTAGCAGACTCTCGCTGAAGCGACGTTTAATAGGAAAATAGTGATGTAGTTATTTACAAAACTGCCTAAACACTACCCTTGATGCAAGATTAAATTACCTTTTTAATATCACAAACATTTTTCAAAAACACATCCACTATGGATTGATGCAAATTTGTTAGTCCCTCGTTTACATTAACTAATATAACTGGAAGTTTCTAAAGAGAAAATATATGCGGCTACCAATTTGATGACTTGAGCTGAACTCTTATGCGTCATTCTTCGTTTCTACGGAAATCCTTCCCTAAGAAACAAATATGTTACGTTAGGTGCATGTGTTTTCTTTTGATTAACCATTTCACAGCTAATTAATCTATTTGTTGGCATAAAAGATGTTCAACAACTCTTGACTCCAAGAATTTTTTATCTCAATACCAATGTTTCGTCATTTAAATTATGCTTATTTCAGCAAGATAGATTACATAGATAATCTGTTATAACAAAATAATGTATACTTATCAATGCCATTAATTGATTTTTTTGCCTATTATTTATTTACTTATGGCGGATTTCGATCGTTGCAATAGGAACGTGGTTAATCAAAACTGTATCGTTCACTCTATCTCTGTTATGCAGTTTGTGCTTCAGCAGCTTATCTGTCTGTTGCATATTACATGCATATAAAATTTAATTTTATGGTATTTAAGTCATTCGTGCTAGATAAATACGCGCTATTGACATTCCTTATTTCCATATTGTTGATTTATGTGTTCAAGAAAATTTAGTTAAAATAATTAAAATCTTTACATTCTGTAATTCTTACAATTTACAACAACTAGTGCAAACAAAGTCCCATATTCTAAAATTGTAAGTCGACCATTGGTCAATGTATTTGTCTGTATAATAAATTAAAAACAGCTGCTTTTAGAGAATTAGAACTATCAGTGATTGACATATTGTTATGTATATTACTGACTGATATTCTCATCAAACCGAGAGCATTCAAGCAGTGCTGTGGAATAATTAAACGACATTATATGTACAAAGGACATCGATATACAGCATCCGAATAAAGAAAATCTCAGAACAAACAAATAAGTACATACAACCCCGCAGCTATTCACTGCACGTTTTTAACCATTTATCTTCGATCTATAGCCGTATGGAGAGCAGCAAGCGGATCTCTATTATTTCAAAGGCTTATCTGCCGTATTCAAATGATTTAAATCAAAGATTTCAATAGGCTCCCGAACTTTTAATCTGAATATGAATCGTATTGATGGTTAGTGCAGGTGTACCGACTACAGGAATTAATGTTCAGGCCGAAACTTTGGGAGAGCTCTTTGTTGAAAAGTTTGAGAGAAATTGAAAGTGAGATGTGTATTGATGTGGGTCGAACTTATTTAAATTTCGGTAATTCGATGCCCATGCCAGATGTATATTTACGTTGGCGTAAGACGATTGTTTACTTTCGCGGTTGATCGTACCCTTTTACTCATTATCATAATGTAATTTACATTATAGTAGCGTAAAGAAGTTCATTATGATCCTAGTATTATAATAAAATATTAAAAAGGCCTAGTACAAAAAGTCTTCTCCTTCGGATCGTGACGTAAAGGCCCTCATTAATTGCTGACTGATACAGTAGATATAGACACTACTTTATCAATAGTTTTGTTATATTATTTTTTCTCGATTAAATGCTTTCTTTTATCTTCGACTTTCCCAAAGAAGCGTAGAAAAATTTACCTACGCTTAGCCTGAAGAATAATTTAAATCGGTCTAAGGAAAAAAAATATGAAACTTCAAACTTAACCAAAATTCGAATGTGCCAGTTTTTCGTGCTGGTTACTCTAGATAGCATTTAGAATAGACTGCTAAAAATACCTTTATTGCCTTAATTTATAAATACCCATACAATGACTTGCTTATAAAGGACGTGGGTACCTATTCACATACGTATCACATAATATTGTTTAGTGTCTTTGTGTTCTACTGACCTATAAAGACGCTGGATATTGGCCTATTGTGAAAACAAAATCATATACTTTCTATGTTCTATTAAAGAGGGTGAGCTTGTGAGTTAGCTATAATAATCAGAAGCCACAAGCTGTTTTTTTTTGTTATAAAAATTCAATGATTTATGATTGCCTTTCTTCAAAAATATATCAACACGCCGAGAAATATCTTTAGGGGTACGTGGCAAAAAACGTCTTTAAACTTCTGCTTATCGTGGTATATGAAAAACAGCAAAAATTTGTCCCATTCACAAATTCGGTGATAGTGTAAGCAATAATTATTATATATAGAACCATCTCTATCCTATGCTACTTTGGAAAATTATTTGAAAAAATATTATGTAATTATATCTATTATTCAGTGAATAATATAATAACTCAATTTCAACATGGATTTAGGGAAAAGAGATCAACAATCACCAATTTGACAAGTGCCATACAACGTATTTCAGAAATTTTGCATACAGCACATGTATAAACATAGGTAGTAGATATATACTGACATATATACAAAAAGCCCTCTATCAAAGAGATCGTTCATGTCTTATTATCAAAACTTAAATCCATCGGCCTTTCTAATAGTTTATTTGCATTACTAACATCTTATTTAGTTGATATAGACATGATGCAATTTGATGAATATGGTGATTTTAATTCGAATTCGTATGTAACCAGCTCAGGAGTTCCACAAGGATCAAATTTGGGACCGGAAATAATATAATATATAATTAAGGAAGAAGCTACTACTTCTTGATATTATAAATATTTAGGAATACTGTTTGATTTTAAACATAAATTTATTAAAAATACTAATGTGTGGTTGTCTCAGAGACATTTTAATATGAGAGAGAATTGGTTACGTTTCCATCCTTGTCGTCCGTCTTTCTTTCCCGAACGGTACGTTTGCCGGGCTTACTGTTAAATTCACTTGAAGTTTTTTAATACTGTAAGAGATGTACAAATAATTTGACAATTTCAACTAATCCGATTCATTTTAATACTAAAATATTATTTAAAACAGCTTCTTGGCAAAAGTAATATATTGTATTGCCTTATTGCGAACAGTATATGGTGAAAAGCGAAAACGTACTGTGCCTTGAGATATAAATCTCAACAACGGCAACGTCGTTTGATGAATTTTACTCGAGTTTTACGTCAATGTCGATTAATCAATGGAAACATATTTGAGAGGTTGCCAAAACGCCGTCTTGTACTTTCTTTAGTGTGTTCTACGATTCTGTGTATTCGTTGCGATTTAGGTGAACAATTAGTGTGTAATTATGGTGCATTCTTGTATAGTTTGTAAAAGGGGTAATCATTTAAGTCCGGAAAATGTTACTTAAGTATTTTTAAGGTTACCTACAAGCTTTGACGGCTTGGCTTGCCCACAATAAAAACATACACACGTTTTTCATACATTTTTGGAAATAAACGGCCAACTGATTGCACAATTAGTTTGGAAATACATACTTCTAACCGACCAAACTAATAGCTAGACATAACTGGTCTAGAAATTAAAAACAAATTAGCTATTAAGTAAAAAAAAAATATTTTTTTGATATGGTGCTTCTTTTGGATTTAAATTCGTCTTAATTTCATTATAAGCTTCCGTTGGATTGACAGGAGTCTGATATCTTGTAACATTGTATTTCTAATTTCTTCCAATCTGATGTTACTCCCAGTTTCAGACTGGTTGGGTTTGAATGCTTGTGCTAAATGGTCTACAAATAGGTCGATTTTTTTTGGTTATCTCTTGCCCAAGGACCACCATTATTTATTATAGGTGGAATTGACATTACTGGTTACGTGATTTTCTTCGTTGCCTTCCATAGCAATAGTCGGAACAGTCAAGTTGCTTAAATTTTCCTTCAGTTACAATATTTCCCTTTTAAGCGTCTGTGTCCTGTTATTACGAAGAGTATGACAGTAAAGTTTGCACGCATCGCGGGTATTGAATAGATGTGTAAACCCTTGGGCGACTTACAAACTTTTGGGCCAGAAACTTATGTTAAACTTATTATAATAACTCTGTTATTACTTATTACTTTTGATTTTGAATTAGTATTAAAAAAATTACAATATTTACATATATAATGTTTTGTCATTGAATATTTTATAGCAAAATAATGCCCAAGTTTAATTTTCATGCTGTATTTTAGTTTGTAGCTATTTACTATTATGATGCATATTCATAAAAGTCGATGGCTTATTGAGTTCTTTCTGTAAAGCTGATAATTGTATTCAAACTCATGCCTCGTCCTACGTTACTAGACCTTGTTCATTATAACCCATTAATAATCAGGCGTTATTGCATTGGACCAAAAATGTACTCGTCGCCAGCATAAATAAATACTCATCGACGTGAGAGACATTACAGGGAGCTTATTTTTATTCAGATACAAATCTGATTTGTTTAAAAAAATAGTGGAATTACTGTTCTGCCTTAAAGGGCCGTCCTCTCTAACGTTGAATATATTAAGATAATGTCTCAATTTTAATATATACTCTCCGGCAAAAAAATTTCGCCACCCCTATTTAGTACAGTCACGTAAGGGTTCATCTACTATAAAAATCCGCTGAAACTTTGCATAGACGTTTAGTTTTATTATATTAATAATAGATCAAAAGTCCCCACTGATATCTTGTTTGCGTTTCAAGTTATTCAAGGTCAAATGTCACAGAAATTGTTTTTTCGCAAATATTTTATGTCCTATGTTCTATGACTTTTTTGGCCATGTTTTACGTATAACCACCCGTTTTCACAGTATAAGACAGGAAAACACAGGATAGCGGTGTATCCATGGTTATCTACATGGTTTCCCCAGTAGGCCTCATCCATGGTTTTGCTTGTTCTGCAGCTCATCCTCATTCTCGAAATCTGTCCCCTCTTCCACGTCTTCGTCCTCTGTCATCTCCTCCAAGTTCTGGTCCTTTGTCCCCTCCTCCAGATTCTCGTCGTCCTCCCCAACATTTTCTTTTTCTTCTATATCTTATGTCAAGAGTTCAGCAAGATCAAGCTCTTCATCTTCTTCATTCTGAATAATATCTTTGAAGCGCTACTATCGACATTTGTGTTGAGACATTACTGGCCGTGACAATGGCCACACAGTATTGAACAGGACTTTTCTGCACCAGCAATTTGTGTTGCATTCTTTGGTGCAGTTGCAAAAAATAGTATTTAAAAGTACATCTGGTGCAGCTAGTAATAGAGTCTTAAGGGGTTCCAAAATATTATTAATTATCGTCCATCCCCATTGTTCAGGATTTAAATTATTTCCAAGACAATTCTGTACTTGATAAAACACTCGATTTAGATGTTGACATGCAGATGCGGCAGTAGGTGGGAGTGACGACAATTTCACAGCGGTATTAAGTCTTGTTAATTTCGCAAATATCATGCATCGAAAGTTTGCAATAGATAATTCTGTTTTAGGAGCTCCAAAGATTGCCAATATAATGCGTAATCCATTTTCCACAATCGTTTCTACTTTAAAATTTTCCTGTTTCCGCAAATTGATGAAAACTTCCGCAAATTGATGCCTCTCGAACATTTTAAAAACTTTTATTTTTCCTTTATTAAAAAGTGCAGACGTTGTGTCACAGCCAGTAATAGCGTATTTGCGAACAGTTGAAAAATGAAATTAAAGCCATCAAATTCTGGATTCTGAAGCCCATATGGACTTATGGCATCCAACTCTGGGATGCACTAAGAAATCCAACATTAAATTAATTCAAACGTTCCAGAATAAAGTACTTCCAAGCATCGTCAAAGCGCCGTGGTACATTCGCAATGAAGACATCCATCGTGACCTGAATATGCCTATGGTTGAAGATGAAATTAAGAGGTTTGCAGGCAAACATAAGAAGAGGCTAGAAAACCATGAAAACGTCGAAGTGATATCACTACTCGACAACAACGGACTTGTTCGACGGCTAAAAAGACTAAAACCGTTCGATTTGGTGTAGTGACAGTGAAAGTGCCTAGAATTCTAAGCATAATATGTCTATAACTTGAACCAAGTGATTAGTGTTATGTGAAGTGTGTCACTGGATACTCATCTACTGAACAGCTAAGTCTAGATATTAAGAAAAAAATGTTAGATAGATTTAATCTAGTTACAATGCTCAACGCCCATGACACGTTTAAAAAAATAGCGTGTAGTAACAACATATACTTTTTAAAATTTGGAAATATATTTAGCAGAGAAGAGGAGTATGTATTTGATTTTATTTTTCCTCTCCCTGGTTTAAGGATGAAAACATCTTGGTTTGAAGTAGCAGGTTCTATTAGAAGAACCAGTTAATCTACATCATCTCCAACTATAATAGTGATGTTGCGTTGTGATTTGGTTTGACAGAATGGAATGCAATGTATTTATAGTTTTTTGGTGCGCCTTGCAGCATAATTTACCTGTGTTAGTTTAGAATCATCGGTTGTACCGAAAAGTGTTTTATAACATTTATATTTTTAATCCGATATCCACAATTCTTGCATCAGATTGTAAATAAATGTTTGGCGTTTATTCTCAATTATTGTCGAATTCAATCTTAAAGCTTAACTTACATATTTTACTGGGGTAAACCAAATTGATGTTTTGTGACCATACATTTGAGGAACCCTGTGGAAGGATTGACGTCGCAGATTAGGATCAAACACTCTTTGATGCAATTTCGGACTCATTGGGGAAATTTTGTATTTTGAGTCATCTTGCTACCTCCTTTCGTTTACCACCTAACCATTTTTGAATAAAGCACTGATTCACAAGAATTCCTTTATTGACCTTAACAATAAATTTAATAACGTGTATGTCCACGTCTCGCAGTAATGGCAGCTCGCAGTCTTCAGGCCATCCAATGAATAAGGTAACCTATTTTTTCCTTATATAGCCGTATATTCCCCGATCAATGCCACCCTAAGGCCTTGCAATCCCACAAATGTTCGATGGGATTAAGGCCAGGGCTGCAGGCCGGCCAATCTAATCTTTGTAAGCCAACTTCATCCACGTACTCATTTATTATTCGCGCTACCATGCATCAGAATTAAATAATCTATTTTGCCAATATTTTGTATATAGCGATGGGCATTGAAGGGTCCTTTCTCGAAAAATGCGAGATCGTACGCGAATCACGCGATAGGGGAATTATAAACTTACTTTCGAGCACCAGTTTGTCATTTTCAGGAGTTTATATACAGGGTGGTCCACTTTCGAAAGGGGAAACTTTAGAGGCAGGACCACAAAATAATATCAGTGTGTATTATAAACTATATTCGAAAAATGTTTCGTTACAAAGATATAGGGTGTCAAAATGTTTATCAAAGGTTCCAAATTTATTAATATTTTTAAAACTACTTTAGATATTTAAATGAAATTTGGAACCTTTGAATAGATAATCTAGATACATATTTTTACGTAAAAAATATTATTTTTCTTCCACCAGTGGCGTGCGTACGGACAGATCTTCGGGAAATTTTAATGAAAAAAATGGTACGCCAATGTTTTTTTAGAAACAAAACTATTTCTAGAATCCTTGTTCAATTTACAACAGAAAAAGGATCTTTACTTTTTTTCGTTTGACACACCGTTTGCCGGTAAAAAATTAAATTACCTAATGATTTCTGAAAAACAATTAAGTAAACAAAAACGAAAATGAGAAATTTTATTAGTGGCTTTCAACAACAATAACAAAAAAAAGAAAATTATGGGTGAAATCACAAAAATTGCTCGAAATGTAGTCCACCCACCTCAATACATTTTCGACATCTTCTCACTAACGCATTTATTGCAGCAGATACAGCAGATACGATCATGGGGACTTCGGCGCATATCATCAGGCTTGCTGAATTCTTTATCGTAGACTTTATCGTTAATAGTGCCCCAAACGTAAAAGTCTAGCGGATTAAGACCCGGTGACCTGGGTGGCCAGGCCACTGGTTCAATACCATTAATCACGTCATTATTCATGTCATTCCTCCCTAGCCTGTCAATCCATCGTTGAGGATAAATGGTATTGAGCCATTCTCTTACAGCTATTCCAAAATGCGGGGGAGCTCCATCTAGTTGTATCCAACTCTTATACCTTAAATTAATGGGTACATCCTCTAGGTAGTCCTGCAGATTATTGTTAAGAAACTCCATAAACAGTTCCGAGTTCAACCTTGGGGGTAGGAAATGTGGACCACAAACATTACCATCAATAACGCCCAACCAAACGTCTACGGAAAATTCATTTTAAAATTATCTTGGCCGAATTTCTTGAGGATTCTGATGTTCCCGAATATGGACATTATGGTAATTTGTTACCCCACGTCTGGTAAAAGAGGACTCTTCCGTCTAAAGAATCTTATGCAAAAAGTTAGTATCTTGCGTCCAATTTAAAAGCCACTGGCAAAATCTTATTCTTTTTTCAGCTTCACCAGGGTGCAAATCCTGAATAGGCTGTAGGTGATATGCATGTATGTGGTCATCCTGTAGTGTTCGTAATATTGTAGGCTTAGGAATGTGAAGGTGCTGAGCTGCCTTCCGAGAGCTCAGCTTCGGATTGTTATCAAAAGTACGAAGTAAACGATTATTCTGAATATTATATCGACGGTATTAATAACGAACGGAACAGAGTTCGTTATTGACACACAGGTCAAAGTTACGAAAATTTTGATGTGTTCTGATGAAAACGTCTATAATATTCACGAACTGCCGCTTCTGCATTTCCATCACAAAATCCGTAGCAAAAATGAATATCTGCGTAGGTATTCGTTAGAAAAAAGCATTTTTCAGATTAATACTTACACAACACTCTAATAATAATGTTAACAATAACTCGAACTTAAATTACCTGACACAATTCAATTAACTGTCATTATAAAATGCAAAACACTAACAGTAGGAGCCTTTTTACGAAAATTTTGATGTGTTCTGATGAAAACGTCTATAATATTCACGAACTGCCGCTTCTGCATTTCCATCACAAAATCCGTAGCAAAAATGAATATCTGCGTAGGTATTCGTTAGAAAAAAGCATTTTTCAGATTAATACTTACACAACACTCTAATAATAATGTTAACAATAACTCGAACTTAAATTACCTGACACAATTCAATTAACTGTCATTATAAAATGCAAAACACTAACAGTAGGAGCCTTTTTTGTTTCATGGCCTACTACGACAGATTAAAATTTGTTTGAATTCCAGTTGCGTAATGAATTTTAATTTTTTACTGGCAAACGGTGTATCAAACGAAAAAAGTAAGGAGCCTTTTTCTATTGTAAATTGAAGAAGGATTCTATAAATAGTTTTTGTTTCTAAAAAAATATTGGCGTACCATTTTTTTCATTAAAATATCCCGAAGATCTGTCGGTTCGCACGCCACTGGTGGAAGAAAAATAATGATGTTTACGTAGAAATATGTATCTAGATTACCTATTCAAAGGTTCCAAATTTCATTTAAATATCTAAAGTAGTTTTAAAAATATTAACAAATTTGGAACTTTTGATAAAAATTTTGACACCCTATATCTTTGTAACGAAGCATTTTTCGAATATAGTTTATAATACAAACTGATATTATTTTGTGGTTCTCTGTCTGGCTCTAAATTTTCCGTTTTCGAAAGTGGACCGCCCTGTATATTTGTTGTTTTTGGTGTTCTACTTTTAAAACTTTCTAAAGTATCTCTTAAAAGTAGACAAAAATAGTTATTTATAAAAAATGACGATTTTTATGATGATGCTTTATTATTGCGGCGAAGTTGCGAATTTGCCCATAAAAATTGCGGCAGGTACTACTTCGCTGGACGACTGTACGATTCTCGAGTGTCGAAGGGGTTCGCTTTGAGCCAGGCGGCCACGTGGAGCAGCTATACGGGGCTATCGCAATTCGCCAATGACACCAGACAAATGACCTGGACTTGTCTAATTGATGATCAGTTTGTCATATCTGGAGTGGGATGCATGTTTTCACTGTGTTAAAGACCCAACCAGGCCGGGTGGTCGTCTCGCGTCAAACTTAACGTAGGTATCATGGGCGGCCCAGATGGGTACGGCGAACAGCTGAAGGTCTCTGATATAATCATAAGTATTTTGCATATGTACTAATTTTTAAACAGGAATCAGGGTATTTTGAATATATGTCGCTTACGGTTTGACTCATTTTTAAGATGATTCATTGTAAATTCAAAGTCGTTTTTGTTGGGGTAGAAACTTGAATGTCTTTCCCTAAATCAGAAAAGATATATCTGTAGCGGCCCATGGGATCGCTACCTTTAATTTTATATTACATCTCCAAGAATTTAACGCGTAGTGCCATAACGGCCACACGTGCTCTCAATATCTTATTTGTTATTCAATATAATATTTATTATTTGTTATTATTCTAAAGTAAACTAGTTCACGCGTATAAACATATTCAGTAAAATGCCGACTAAGACATTCATTAAATCAAGGCCTACTTAAAGCAAATATTATGGTTGTATACATACTAACCTAGACAACGATATATAATGTGGTAACTAGGCCGCCCGCATACATTCTGCAACATTCTGTATCATGCTGTAATCCAGCCATGAGCAGTTATCAATAATCAGTCCATCTAGTACATGTTGTTAATCATCAATCATGTGTTAATCATTCACCCGACTTATTGTAAGAAGATGTGATCCTCGTAGAAGCTTCCGAATAAATATTGTTGATTGTTTTCATTCGAATGTAGTCCCACGGACTCTGAAGAGTCCTATATACTACATTATCTGCCGACCGGATGAGGTCGGCATTACAAACGTACCACAAAAATTGTCTCCTTTTATTCAAGAATATGAATGTTTTATTGTTTTTTTTGTGAATAGTGCCAGATCTCATGTTGCTCGAGTTGTGAAAAATTATATGGCAGAAACCGGAAACGATAGCATGGCATGGCCAAATTTGTGGCCAAATAATCAAAGGAACCTATTTATTTTGGTGATTCTTTTGAGAACTAGCTTGGTTTTAAACATAAAGGTGCCGCAATATAGGAAAAAAATTCCCGTGCAGCATACGTGAATACTTCTTCACAGTGAATACTTCTTCATCGATTCGTTAAGAGAGTGAGAGAGATAGAGAGAGGGGGCAGAGAGAGAGAGGGCAGAGAGAGAGGGCAGAGAGAGAGAGAGGTGTACTGTACATATTGGCTTTATGTTAACTGAAGTGTGAGACATATGGTCGTGATTCTAAATGGTGTAGGTTTCTCGGTAATATAGCATCAATCGTTGTTCCTGATTTAGTCGTGGTAATGTTCTGGTCGTTATTCATACCAGCAATTGTTATTAATTTTAAATTTATGTTGCAAGAAAAGAGATTTGGCTAAATTTTAATTAATATTAATATTTATTTATTTTTAATTTGTCTTGGTTGTAGTTGGATAATACTTTGAAAAAATTGAAATTAGCTTATCCTAGCTACGATACCCTATCCTAACTTAGAAACTAAAGTGCACAGGGGATATTTAAAATCCTGGGCGAACAGAGAAATTACTTAAATTTAAATACTCATAGACATATGAGGAAAATGATGTTTTGATATTATCTTGGTTGTAAAAGTTATTCCTTTGGTAACACAAAAAAAAACACTAGCACTCACGAACAACACTTTCACCTCGATGTGGTGACCTCTGCTGGTGGAATGCGGCACCTCCAACCTCGTACATCCTCGTTCTCGTTGAACAAAAGAAATGATGAGAATTAATACACAAAAAACAGCAACAATATTTTTATATTTCCTTTGCAGGCGTACAAATCTACTTTGGCTGCTCTGGAACTTCTTCCTGCGTATCTAAGACACCCTAAATACGTGTTTTCTCTTCGTACACATTAATGTATAAATTTACCAAAATCTTTAAATTACTCTTAAAACATTTACAATTAATTATTCTTATATTCAGAGATGATTTTAAACGTGGTGACCGTCTGAGTGCCTTGGTTCTTACTGTTAGCGTTATTTATTCGTAGAAAGGGAAGATCGGTATTAAATAAAAACATTACTTCCTTGGCAGCCTTTCCCACTCTTAAACAAATACCTCTAAACCGAATTATTTTAGAACATACAGGACGAGCCAAGAAAAAATACAGGTGCCTTTTTTTAAATGAAATGCTATGTATGTCAGTACATTTTCTTGAAGCACCTTGTAATCTACTCTCACTACAGTCACAATTCTGGCTTTTAAGAAAAACTTATGTGAATACCAGTTACGAGACATCTAATTAATGTTATTGAATTATTTTCATTTCCTAAAAGTGTACAGGGTGGCCAAAAATTATTTTTCAATTAAGAACTTTTTAAATTGAATTTTCTCAAGTTTTTCACATGATGCACCGCAATGGAGTGTATATTTTTCAACAATGTGATGTAGAAATAAAAAACCAACATTTTTTGTAAGTAATTCCCTATGGCTAATTGCAACCGTTTTCGTTTTATAAATAAGTAAGTGTTTATTTTTCAATTAAGACATTTTTAAATTGAATTTTATCATTTTTCGAATATAAAAAGAACCAATAAAACGTGTTGTGAGCGAAGAAAATGATTTTTGTGTGGTGCTGGCAACGGTTGAGAATCTCCATGTTAGTCAAAGAGAACTGAGCTCATTAGTAGGAATAAGTAGGTCGAATATTAAAAAAAAATAAGTTGCATCCATATCACATTCAATTGCACCAGGAATTATCTGTTTGTAAGTATGTTTACAGTGTACTATATGTTTTATTTACTGATGAGGCAACTTTTCATAAAAATGGATATTTGTTAATAGGCACAATTTCCATTATTACGCTTCGAAAAATCCTAATTTTTATATGCAAGTTGATAACCAACACAGATGATCTATATACGTTTGGGGTGGAATTATTGTAGAATATGTAACACGACCACATTTCTTTGATGGTATGTACATTGACTTGACTGACTATCTTGATTTTTTGGAAAACTATCTGCCACTATTATTGGTAAATTAAAAGTAAATCCAAATCGGATGTGGTTTCAGCAAAATGGTGCTCCACCACATTATTTAAATGCAGTTAGAGACCACTTAAATAATACCTACCCTCATCAATGGATTGGAAGGAATGGACCTATTAAATGGCCTGCTAGATCCCCAGATCTTACAAAAATGGATTTCTGAGGAATACCTTACAAGGAATATCTTGTAAATGTACTGATATATATTTTTAAATGGAATTAAAAGAAAAGCACTTGGTCCTGTAATTTTTTCTTGGCTCGCCCTCTATATTCGAAAATAATTTTAAGTTATACACTTTCTTATTTAGTTTACTTGCATTTTTTAAAAAGATTTCTAGCTATCATAGAACTCGAGATATCGATATACAAGTCACTGGAAAAACTACTAGTGTGAGTTAACGCAAAGATCTACATAGTCATCATCAATTATTGTCACCATGTCAAATATATTTGCCCTTGGCAATTTTTATCGCACGCCGCTGTGTTAAGGACCAGATATCATCGGGACGGCGCGTTTACACCCACACCTACAGGCCCATTGTGTCTGGCGTAGATACTACTTGTCTTTCTAACAATAATCTATCGTTAGTCATATGTTTCTGTTTAATATGATAATGGTGATATTAGTAACCATCTAAAAGACTGGGTCGTGGGCACAAGGCTACAGGCCATTCAAAATGAGTAGCGTCAGGATATCTTGATTTATTTACTAGGTTGTTTGCTGTTTTTTTCTCTGCGGATTACAATGATGGGCAATGGGAAGGCCGTTTTATTTGATTTTATCTGTGAATTTTAATGGGTGTGGTACAATATAGTGGTATGTTTGCTGTTTGTATGGAGACCATTGAGGATTTTCTCATATATGCTCAAATGGAGTGAAGCGAAATTTCGAATTTACCACCAATATTGTCGTTTTCGGCATGAGAAAAATCTCTCACGAAGAACGATTGTATTAAATCAGGTCCAGACCATGTCATATTATTCTTTAAGCTACCTAGAGCTTTTTGAATATCTGTGATGCTTTTTCTCGCGATTTTCTCGCATAACAAGTGTTACTATAAGATTTTGCTTGGTATACTGTCTCGAATTTACACTGTCTTGTCTCTAATTTACAAATCGATGTTGGTTCTAATTATGGCTAACTACAATTTTGCGTTTTTTGAGCTAATTACATATATAATCTTAAAATAGGTTAATGTAGCATTCCAACTACCAAGTGTCCAACTACGTAGTTTCGTAGTTGGTATAATTTTACAGGTTAATAGTATCTATCTACAAAATTAAAGTTTTTGTGAGTTCCATATGTGGCTAAATAATAGAGCCACTTTTGGAATCACATTCTTATGAAACATAATCTCCCTCCATCATCTGTAGTTAGTGCCATTCAGTCAGCTGATTTTTAGCTACCTAATTTCTTATTTTGGTTCAGAGTTCAGTATATTAGTTGAAATTAACAAGTATGGACGTGTGTGGAAGGATATTAGTGCAACTACTCGTACATATTGATATAGGTATGGATTCCAGAGGGCAAAAATGTTAGATTTAGTAATGAATTCTATAAATAGTGAAGGGACTGTTTCATTAAATGCCAACAATATTATAGCCAAATTTGAAGGTATGTTACATTAAACGAAAATATCAAGAAAAGTGTCAAAAATGTCAAGTGTCCAAGAAAAAACGACCGGAGTTATGGTCTACCTACAATTTTATAATTTTTAATTGTGCCGATAATTCCGGGAAATGCTTTATGTGGAGCGTGATACAGGGTTCACGTGGTCCTTGCGAAATAGCTTCTTTTTTATTTCATCACCCAAAGAGCCTTCCTCAGACAACCGAAAATGTCGGACTATTCAGTGACACATGTGGTGGTCAAAACAAAAATCAGTTTGTTGCCGTAATATTTGTCTATGCTGTTCAAGCTCTAACAATTGAAGTTATTGACCAACAATTTTTCGTATCTGGACACAGTCAGATGGAATGTGATTCTATGCATGCCAGAATAGAGTCTGCAGCAAAGAACGTCCCGGTGTACTTCCCCCATGAATGGGGAACAATAGCAAATAATACAAAAACGAATGAGCCGAATTATAAAGTTTTTCGAAAACAAGAAATACATTTTATTGATTGGAAACCTCTGGCTAAACTTATAATGGTTAATCGCAATAAAGACGATGATGGAAATACAGTTAAATGGCATGACATTGAATGGATTTGATACGAAAAAGCTAATCCCTTCGTTATTAAAATTAACACAGATTTTGATGAAGAATTCAGAAAAATTTTGGAAATTCCCCGTAGAGTTCGCCAGGTTACTTTAACCCTCATGGAACATTCTCTCAAGCCTCTATACGAAGAAAATAGGAAAATTTCTAGTGCAAAACTGCAGTATTTAAAAGAAATTTCAAACGCAAAAATTTTTCCAAACGACTGTAAACCTTTTTATAGGGAGCTGACTGGAGACGAAAATATTGTGGAGGAAACCGTTCTACCAGACGTACAGGATGAAGATCAAAATTCTTTTCAAAGTTGAGATTATTAATTGAAATAGGGGTCTGATGTTTTTTTTCACTATTGCCTTAATAAACCATTATAGATAACTACTATTAACCTTTTTGTTGAAAAATAAAGTTCCAAATCTATCTATCAGTTCCAAATCTAGCTGTTTTATTTCTTAAAAAAATATATACAAAAAATAAATACTGAGGACAATGTGTCAGTAATTTATTAAAAATGATAAGATAGACGGATAGACATAATAAGGATATAAAAACGAGAACGAAAAACTTTAAATACCTGATTTGACTGGACTATTTAAATTTCGTTTCCTGAAAAAACATGTCTTTGTACTTAGCCACCTTTGGAACTACACCATCGAAATACGGATCTAAAAAATCTTCAGGACTATCTGCAATATCTTGTGGACTATCGGATGTTTTATCTAAGTAAGTCATTTTCCCAGGAATTCTAGTTTGCCGTTGTTTTGTAATTTATGAATGACCAAAGATTTTTAAAGTCAGAACACACAGATTCCTGAAAATGGCTTAGATACTTTTCGGAAGCTGCGTCAATTTGCCGTTTTATTAGTTCTCAAAGTGCCTTAAATTTCTGTAATTGATAATGAAATTTTGTGTTTTTGTAATAGAAATAATAGTATTGAAAGTGATTACAAAAGTGGTCTTAGAGGCTTCATTTTAAAGAGTATACCACACTGTAAAATTTACCTACACAGTAAAAAATATGAGGCGGGTAAATTTTATTTCATGGAGGTAAAATTGTGATTGTAGGGGAGAGATACCTCAGATTGAACGGTCATCTGTTAGCGCCATCTGTTAGCGATGCCTAAAAGTTGCTCCTATAACCATGATTTGAGCAGACAACCACGCACGCAGTACATCTGCAGCTGATGAATTCATAGCCTCATGGCCCGCCAGGCTCCATTTTTACAAGCTTTTATTGAACTTGCAATGGAAAAAAAATCAAAATGGCGGAAAAGAAGATGGCCGCTTTACCAATTTTGAAGAGTTATTACTCGTCAAAGGTTAGGGATAATTTGGTGGCGCTCGAACAAAAGTTGTAGGGACCGACAAGGGTCAACTGCTGGTGGTAAAAATATTTCAAGATGGTGGACTAAGATTACAATCAAAAACGTAGTCGCTTTTGTAAACCCGGGGTTTTTTGAGTCCCCGATTACGATTTTGAGCTCGAATTGTTTGGGTCAAATCTTGCAACTGAATTTTAAAAGTATGCCTTGGTTGGCCATGATTTGTGGAATCTGATGAGATGGGCTTCATTATAGCATTGGTTTTCAACCTGCCTATGAGAAGGTTAGCTCCAAAGTCAAACACAGAACTGTGTTTCGATAGGCAGAAGTAAGCTTCAAGCTGAAATAAGTAGAGTCAAATCACTAGAAGGACTCCTTATTGAAGAACTAGACTGTACTAAATTAACAGGCAAACGATCTTGCAACAATGACGCATTAAATGAAATTAACAGACTTAGAAACATGTTCAGCGATAACTAGAAAACTAAAAAAAGAGCTTTTACAACATGTCAACATAATTTATATCAGCAACATATGGTGCAATGCACATAAACATACGACAACGGAAAAGATACCAGAATAATGCGGCTGGGAATTAATAGATGGTGCTTACGAGTTTTATTGGTTTGACGGTCCTCAAAGTCCAAAAGTCCACGAAATATCTTCAGGAAATATAGGTATAGTATTGAATTCTTATGAAAAATCTTATAATGATTTAAAAAAATTATGCAACATCGTTTATTAACATTATTTCGGAATCTACTACCGATGATGAAGGCGAATCGAGTAATGAAACTGACAACGATGAAGAATACGATAATTAAACTAATGTTAATTCAAGTGGTGATGATTCAGACTCAGAATAGATTTTGATGGTGTTGAGAACTTTTTATTAAGAAGATTTTTATTATTCATTTAATGCGGTACCTATATAAATTTATTTATTGAAAATGTAATAAATAAATATATATAGGTACCGCATTAAATGAATGATAAAAATCTTCTTAATAAAAAGTTATGAAGGACAAAATATGGTTTTAATATATTTAATAATTTTTGAAATAAAAATAACTAAAATTAACCGATAGAATAAGATGATTAGTATTTAATCATTTATAATATTTATTTACTACATTGCCCAGCTCTGCTCTATAAGAGTATGCATTAAATAAAAGACAAAAGCTCATAAAATAAATGGAAGAAAGTAAGGTCTGATCATTTTCTATAATTTTTTTCACAAAAAAATTTAATAATTAATTTATTAGTAGGTACTTATTTATTTACAGTACATTGCAAAACTATGCTGAGTAAAAATTAAATAGAATCATAATACAACATATCAACATTAATTTATATAATATTTGCAGCAAATTATCCACGAAAATAAAAATTCGATTAAGGATGCACCGTAATAACCTTTTTTTGTCGGACTCGTAATATGATATTTTTGTCGGACGTGCTATATTAAGTTCAAAATCGTAGCAATCTATCACGTGTAATTTTTGTCCGACATTTTTCAATCGCAAAACATAACCTGCCATAACTGACACATTCAGGTGGTCGGACTGAAAAAACGAGGCTGAAAATCTTTTTTAGGCAGCTATGAGTAATTGCAATTGAAAATTAGGTGTTGCGCAATAACAAAACGACTCGACAATCGCGCCTTCTTTTTTTTCGGATAAAATATTTTCATTTTATTTGTCGCATAATATTTCAATTAAAATAAAAAAATTGAGTTTTGTAATTAAAAATCCTGACCGCACTAGAACGACAGATTTAGATGCTGCGCGTGCGGGAAGCGTCCATTTCGCACTCGAAAATTTTACAGTGTGGCAGACTCGTTAAAACAAAGCCGCTAAGACCATGTTTATCACTTTTGTAATAACTTCCAAAATATGACGGTGTACTGGGGGATAATAAGGTTTATTTTTGTTTTTAATATGCGACATAATATCTCTAGAATGATATTTTGGGTATGTATGTTTCCTTTGCTTCATTGTAATTCAAATTAATTGTAATAATAATAATAATATATCTACCCCTCATTCTAACCGGTTAGCCCAAAAGTCAGAGACTTGAATGAAAGAAACTATACGAAAAACAATTGAAATTATCTGGGTGGGCACATAATGTCAGTGAACCTGATGAAACGGCTTTATACCTTGCATTAATCCACAAGAGTACAAATTTCAAATTTTATTGTAAAGTAGGAAGTCACAATTAAACGTTAAACGTCATTATCTGATACACTTTAAATTTTGGCACCCACGTCTTCCTGTTGTTCAGAATAATGCAATAAACTGGGTTCCATCACGCTTATTACCCATCATTCTATTATAGTACATTGTCATGTATCCAGACACGGAGAACGAGACAAGCTTTCTTCCGTCAACAAAAAAATCGTTTTCAAAAATCAATACTCATGATTTTTAATGGTCACGGTTCCGGAGGTACGTTTTTGTCAACATCTGTCTTTGCTTGAGATGTCTTTATGATTGAATTTGTTTGTCGTCTCAAAATCACAGCTGTTATGTATTTTACAAAAAGGCCATAAACGTTTTCTTTCATACGATCTGAAAGCAATGTTTAAAACATTTAATTTATTAATTGGGCATGGGCAACATAGAAAAACATAGTAAATGGCCGATTGCAACAATAATTTTAAGCGACCCTTACAGCTAATTAACCCATCAAATCGAGATTTTGCTTGCACCAACATTAAGGACTGCTTAACGTATCCGTAAGCTTTCCTTTACTAAGTCATCATTAGCGACCACTTAAACTATCCTTACTAAAGTTTTTAAGTTATGTTTTATAGTTTTGTTAAGTATTTCATTTTTGCCATAAAGATTCAACTTTTTAATTTGTTCAGGATTACCTATAATAGGTATATATAGTGGTAGCAACTGAAGGATCAATAAAATATCAGTTGATGATCGAAGTGATATATTATTGAAGCTGTTACAAGGAAACAGTCACCGTCGAAGAAATGGCATGCCGTAAATCAGAGTAGAATAATTGGTTCAATTATCGGTCAAGTTATAAGCAGAATAAAATCAGGTAAATTTAGTGGAATACCTTTACTAAAAAACATTATAAAAACAGACTTGTATCACACAGAAGAAGTAAAATGCCGCACTTATGACAGTATTGATAAAGAAGCTTACATAAAGCAAACCGGTAATTAAATCGTGCTTCTGAAACCTGAATTCATCACATATATAATTTCTTGGCTTCTAGCCCTGACGGAGCCATCTTTGAAATAGATGGTGATCAAAATTAAATGCCCTTACAGTATCAGGCATGATGTACCAACAAAAGCAGGTTATTTGAAGAAAAAATTGGTGTTTTATTTAAAGAAGAGTCACAAGTTTTATTTCCAATGCTAGTTTTACATATATAATTAATACAAGCCGGTGTGATTTTGTTATTTAGACGAAAAAGGTATATACATCGAATTTATTAAGCAAAACATTAATCTAGGCCGAAATTGTCACTGCTACTAGTAGGTACTTACTTTACCCATGTTTATTAAATAAAGTAAATAACCTCACTTGTATAAAAATTTATTGTTCAGATTATTTTACAATAGTGTCTGAATGTTAGCATAAAACAAACATAAATAAATTGATTTGCCAATGACCATAAGTGAACAGTTGGCAGTATCTACTGCCAACTAAGATTTTGTTTTCTTTAGCGAGACCATTCAATTGTTCAATGATAATTCGTCGATTAGCTATAGCTCCGGAAACAGTGACTGTTTGATATACTCGTAGTTGATAACTACGCAATATAATATAGTTACTGCAGTAGGTGAAAATTCCAATATTAGTACTAGACAAGTTAGTGTTGTCTTGGATATCTCTCAGACTTTGAAAGAAAATTTCTCTAAGAAATCAGTTCTCAGAAAATCTCTCGATTTTTGTAACTGGGTGCTGACTAAAATACAAGAAAATCAATTATTTTCCAGATAAGTATTATTTACTGATGAGTGTACTTTCTCTAACACATCGCAGAAATTATCACCATTATTACAATAAAAATCCTCATTTTAAAATCTCAATAGAAAAACAGCATCATTTTTATCAATGCATGGGCAGGTATTATTGCTCAATACATAATTAATTGGTCCTCATTTCTCCGGAAATCTGAATGGAGAAAGGTATTTACATAGCTACTTGATTTACTGGAAGACGTGCCATTGGATGTAATCAGGCGCATGTGGTTTTTGCAAGATGGGGCTCCACCACATTATCATGGAAATGTTCGCCGATTTTTGGATAACTTATTTCCTAACAAATGGATTGGACAATAAATTTAAAAAAATACAGTGTGTTCGTATGAAAAAAAAAGTTTTCGCAGGTTTAATTAGCTAAATGTGGCATGGAAAATGTAACACTTGGTATATTATTTTCCATTATATTTTAATTGTAGAACTTAGACCACTATATGATCTTACGCTGCTCCAAAAATTAAAATTAGATATACCATGTGAAAGGGTGCGAAACACGTTTTTTACTCAAAGTTTGCGCTTTTTCCGAATTTCAAAAAATATATGGGGTATTCCATTTAAAATAAGAAAGGTAGTTGCTGTCCAGGAGATATGGAACACCCTGTACATTCACCGATATTTTTAAAAAACGCCAAAAAAAGATACCAATAACATTTTTCTCTGATAAATAGCAAAGGCGCTATTATTATTATTATTATTATTATGAATATGCTAATTTTAAATGACTACGTGAGATACTAGTGTTAATGATTTTGAGATGAGATGCATGTTAAATCACATATTATACAATATTAAACGTATTTATAGCTAAATATGAAAATATAGATCACCAGGGGTCGATCTGATCCATATAAGTTATCGCTCTTCTGATATTAAAACAGTAGGTAAGCTAGGTTACCTATATCTTGATATAGGTGCTTTCACGGCGGGAGGCACCTACGGTTTGAAAACAACCAATGCTATAGTCGTCCTCCTGTCATTCAATTGAAAACGAGAATTGGACGGTGTTATACAAAATGGAAACACCGCAAAGCTTTTGATTTGTTATTTAAATACGTTTGTGTCGAATAATATAAACTGTGCTACATTTATAGGCACCACGTCGAAGTCTTGGAAAATATGTGACGGTTTTGAAATTTTATTACCCATATATTATTTCTCCTATAGAATTTCTCCTTTACTTATGATTTGAAAACAACCGATGCCAGAAGCTTTTTGTTTTACTGGTGACCAACAGATACTGAAAATTTCTCAAGAGTTAAAGGCTAGAGTTAAAATTCTATAAAGACTTGGGTGTCAACGATTTTATTTATTTTATCATTTATAAAAAGAATCTGATTTAAATAAAATAAATCGATTTTTTTTCTTTTAAATCGTATTTTTAACAAAACAAAAATCGAAATGTCTGTGCACTACATATAAAAACACTAATACTTTCAGTAACGTTGCGCAGTGCTTTTTTTTCACTTAACCCAACTGTGTTATACAAAATGGAAACACCGCAAAGCTTTTGATTTGTTATTTAAATACGTTTGTGTCGAATAATATAAACTGTGCTACATTTATAGGCACCACGTCGAAGTCTTGGAAAATATGTGACGGTTTTGAAATTTTATTACCCATATATTATTTCTCCTATAGAATTTCTCCTTTACTTATGATTTGAAAACAACCGATGCCAGAAGCTTTTTGTTTTACTGGCGACCAACAGATACTGAAAATTTCTCAAGAGTTAAAGGCTAGAGTTAAAATTCTATAAAGACTTGGGTGTCAACGATTTTATTTATTTTATCATTTATAAAAAGAATCTGATTTAAATAAAATAAATCGATTTTTTTTCTTTTAAATCGTATTTTTAACAAAACAAAAATCGAAATGTCTGTGCACTACATATAAAAACACTAATACTTTCAGTAACGTTGCGCAGTGCTTTTTTTTCACTTAACCCAACTGCTTAGTTGATGCTTAGAAATGTAAATGAGTTACAATGAATAAGGTGATATATCGTATCTACTTTGGATACATAAATGGTCTCTACTATAATACTAAAGCCATTGGTGCGTCGAAGGGTACGATTTTGGAGAGATATAATAAGAGAATGGCCTTACACAGCTTCCCTTATATTAAGCCCATCTAAATCAGCGAGAGGCAATCGTATGGGGAATTTTGACACCATGGGTTGGTAACCTGTCAGTCATTTCGATCCCACATCAAACGTCTCTCACACCGCTTATATTCGCTTCATTTCGTTTGTTGGTATTTTTTTATATCCCCATTGTACGACGTTCCGCGTTCTGTACGGTATCAATATGAACGTTGACTGACACGTTTAATATTGAGAAACAGAACGTATTATTAGCCATCTTGATATTAATGTTTAATACATATTTATTAGTTTGTGAGACGATCCGGCGCTTTGGGATGATGCAGTGCCCATAGGTGGAATAATTTTAATTGTCTTGCCATGTCAATTATTTTTCTGGGAAAAAACGTACCACTCGTTCGGCCCGAGGTAATTACCTATGGCAAAGAGGATTGCGGAGTTGCTTATTTTTGTATCAGCTAGTAACGTTTTTTTTTTGTAATCTGCGTATAGCGCGGGAATAGTTTCAATGAAATTTAACAGGTTATTAAATGCTTTGGGTGTTCTTTCTATATCGCTTGTAGAAATTGTCTCGAATGTCAACAGAAATGTTTGGCGGGTGGGGTGTGTGTCTCTGATTTAATTGCGACCAAATGTATAGGAGAAAAATATATTTTTCCACAGCTTTTTTGGAATATATCGATGCAGGCGGCAAGTCGTAAAATTAAGCCCAATAAGGAATTAATTCCGGAAAATCTAGAAATTGATTTAATCGCTTTATTTTTATCTTGTGATAGATATCCTAAGTTTATCCTCGACCGTGGTCGACGTTAGCCGCCATATTACAAAAATGGCGTCGAAATTTAGTTTTTTGCGAATACTTCTTAAAATATTAACTTTTCGATACAAATACCTATTACTTTAAAAAAATTATTAAACCCTCATTACATTTTCTACAAAAAAGGTCCTCACGAACCTTGCCGTTACAAAGATATTTAGTCGTAAACTTGGATAACCTTTCGTATCTTTGGTAATAGGTATTTTCATACCTATAGGTATGAAAATTTTAGGAAATATTCGCAAAATAAATTGCGACGCCTTTTTAGCAATGGCTAACGCCGACCTCGTTTGAGGGGGAAAACTCAGTATATCCAGATTTCCTGGAATTATTTCCTTATTCAAATGGTACAAAAATCATGTTTTCCTACGCGGTTAGAAGGTTAGAAGGACGGCATGTATGGGGTAAAAATATAGATTACCATTTTTTTAAAAACATTTATAATAAATTGAAAATGATTTTTTAATTTTTTTTTAGATATTTAAATTTTATAATATTTTTATTGTTTGTAATTAAATGACATTTTTAAAAATAGCATCAGCATGAAAGCTTAGGACGTTTGAGACTAAACCAAAACAGAATAGGAAATTATACAAGTGGAAAGTTTGACTTTTTTATTTCTCTTTAGTTTATCATCGCCCTTAGGAAAAATATTGTACCTAACACGTGCAGGGTCTTTTCTGCACTCGATTGCTGACGGGACTCATGAAAAAATCACTCGCTGCGTTAAAAAAAACACGAAAAATAAAAAAATACGTGCAATATACATTGAAAAAATATTTTTTATTACAATTTTTATTTTTTTTACTCTTTTTCAGTATTATGCAAATGGAATTTAATGATTATTGAGGCATTCGCATTCATTACTCGTATTCTCATACTCGTCTCTTAATGGGTATCATCAAATGGTCCTTGCATATTATAGATAGAGAACAGCTACGTTCTAACATCCGATTTTAGAATATTTTATTCTAACACATGTTACAGAATCTATAATAATATTCTATATTTAACGAAAGATAACTTTTCTAATATATATATAGACATAATTTAATTGAATATTACCAAAAGACATTTTTACATGAAAAACGACCATGACAGCAATAATACTACGACTGATTCATCTTAATTCAACGCTGACTGCATTCCTTGTACTAAATCGTCCGCAAAAAATACCATCCATTTCTCACAATTAGAGCTGAAAACAGACGTATTTGCATGTCATGCACCGGCAGAGTTGATTCGCTTTTGTTTTTGTAGCGGGCTTGATTTTCTACTATTCAATTATCTCCTCCCTTCTTCCTATAACAATTGACAATCTAGAAACCGCACTATTTGTTTTTCCTATTAATTTTCATTCGGCTTTAACCTCGACACAGCCGCATGAAAATAACTCTGGGCTAGGAAAATACCAATACCCAGATGATGCATGTAGGAAAAAATTTAACGTCTCTGCGGTCCCTGCTTAATCCAAGTGATCGGTTCCAATTAGCGCGTTAATTGAATGTTAGGGGTAGGCGTCGGCATCGGGAAATAGGAAGAGACAGATCGAAGCGGTCTAGATTGACAAGTGACAGTCGCGGGACTTCAGGACGCGTAGCCAACTTAAATTGGATTTGGATTTCCCAGTTTAATTCTGAAATAAGCAGGACCAAGACAAACCCGAGTCGAAGTTGACGGGGCTGGGAAAGAAAGCACGTAATATTCGTTTAATGAGGAATGTTCTTGAATAGGAAAGGACAATACACGTGAAATTGCGACGTTCACTGTTATTAGAAATTATCGGTTTTTTAGTTTCCTACTAATAACTTCCCATAAATGTTATAGCGGATTGAGGTCTGGACTCCGCTATGGCCAATTCATAATGTAAACATTAATACCTTGTAAATACTTCAGCTAAAACAGATAAACAAATGAATAACTTACGCCTAAGGCCCACCATCTGATTGAAAACCCACCATCTGTACACACTCCAACTAATTTACATCATTGCAAACTATATTGCTCAAAAGTACTTTGCAACTCTGTAAAAATATCTTTTCCAGTAGTGGTCCCTTGTAGCGGCCGTAAAGCCAGTAATCCTCTGCCACTGCAAATTCTCCTTCAACACCTCTTATAAAAATAGCTAACTGGAATATGTCAGATAAATCTGTACTCTAATCCAAAGCAATCGAAAACCTTGAAAATCAGCCAATCTATCGGTCAATGTTTTTTGATATCACTAGCCATCATATCTATACGTCGAACAAACAGTACGTCGAGATAAGCTCACTTTGTCAAACTCTGTCTTCTTTTCTCGGCACAGAAGTTCTGCAACATCTACTAGGCACTCTTTAACAAACTGTACCTCAGAAAATGACTTCGACGTTTTCGCTGTTTTGAAACTAATTATTAAAGTAGCTTTAACAACACTGTCTAGATTTGATTTTTGTCAATGGAACATTTGTTGTTATTTCCTTAAATCGGTAATAAGTTTCTAATTTTATCTTTTCTTAAACTGGCCCGTAATTTATTTTTTAAACAAATTTTACTGTCCTGGACAAACACGACAAAGTCCTAAGTGAAGCTTCTGGGTTTTAAGACGTACGTGTGTAGCAGTGCTATATGGTAAATGGCGGAGTCGTTTTGGAATTAGGTATTGTTTAAAATTCGAATTCCCTTCTAAATTAATAAGGCCGCGACCCGACTTTCCGCCGCGCCATCGTCGTTTGTATGCAAAACAAATAAAATAAAAATGATGTCTGTTGTAATGAAATATTCAGAGCCTGAGTATTTTTCTTTAATTTTAACTAGAGAGCACACCCGGATTGTTAATTAACATTTTGATTTTGTTATCTCAGTACAAGGCAATTAAAAAATTCGCGATATCTGAGCGGCACGTCTCCCACGAATGGCCGGCACAATAAAATGACAAATTAAATAAAACAGAGAAAAAAGGGTTTCTTTAAACAAGCAGAAAAGCTAAATTAAAAGAATTTTCAATCGAGATACGGGCTAATTTTGACCCCACAATCGTAGCGCCGTCTCCCGTCCGTGCGTATCGCCCCGTTTTTGAAGAGCTCGCCATAAAGGGCTGATGTGTTGATAAATAAAAATATAATTACGCTCCTTATTATCTCCCGGGTCTGAATGAAAAATCAAACAAAATTGTTAATTATTCAGATTTACGTTTTTTGTTCCTTAATTGCGAGCGGAGGTACCGCCGAATTTCATAATCATAAGCACGAGCGATCACCGTTAATGCAATTTCCAAGTTGTAGAGAAAATACAACCAGCAAAAAATAACAAAATGGTAGTTGCGATGAATATACGATAGATTATTTTTACCCTTAACGATAAAGGCAATTATTTTTAATTATTGTTATGATGTATCTAATAATATATATATATATATATATATATATATATATATATATATATATATATATATATATATATATATATATATATATATATATATATATATATATATATATATATATATTGAGATAAATGAAAATACCGAACTTACATCAGTGATCAATAACTATCGCACAGCCTATAGTATAAGCGCAAGCACACACGAATCGCTGACCAACGTATATACTATAGCAGAGCGCCAACCAGCCACGCGCCTAGTTGGTCAGAACGTAATATCATTATATCTAAATTATTTATCGGCACAAAAATCTATATCAAGCATAATTACAATAGACAAGTCCCAATAATAATTATAAAATATCCATCATTCAAAAACTATGTCTAGATTAAAAGATTAAGGTGGAAGCATCAGAGTAAAAATGGGGTTCGAGAGTTTATAGCCGTGAACCAAAATGCAATGTAGAGATAACGCCTAATACATAAATTGAAGTTACGCGAGAGGAAGTGAATCTGATTGTATTATAGTGTTTAGAATTTGAAATTAGATAAAGTGAAAATCAAATAAGTTTGAATAAACAACAGTTTTACGTAAAATTAAATAAATTAAATAATAGGCAACTGATTGGCCAGATTATATCATAATAACAAGAAAGAAGGATGGCAACCAGGAAATGCAGATGTTTTTCCATACGGCATATCCGTAGTAACATAAAATAATAGGAAAGAGTCCAGGTAAGGCGTCCGATGAGGTAACAGCCACGCTCCTCATTTTAAAAAATATTGTTGGAAATTAATAGTAACACTAAAGTAAAAAATATTTAAATTTGTGCTAAATAAGTAAGGAAACCAGTGAAAAGGTCTACAAGCAGAAATAACTGTAAAATAAGTGTTTTCGTCGTAATTAACAAGTGAGAAGTAGAGGCTTGGTAGCGTCCCATCCGCAGAAGAGTTTGGTGATCAATATAAAAGAAAAGGAAACAATTTTCTCATAAAATTGAAGTAATAAAAGAATATAAGTGCAGAAGCCGAAAATTAAAAGTTTGACGGCCATCATAGCAGCATATAGAGGTAGTATGGCGACATCCGCTAGATGACACCACCAGAGCCCAGCAGCATCTGTTATTATTGTCAACAAAAGTGATGTTTTTGTGCGTGGTAATTAAAAAAGGATTAACATAAATTTCAAAGGTAATAACAATTTCAAACTTTGCTAGTTTTTAAGATACATTGTGACAGAGGACTTGGTACCATGTAGTATAAATAAGTTAGGCAGGTTTGCGTAGGGTAGAAATAAGGTTTCAGATTTTTTTTATTATTATCATATTATATGACAATAAACATAGTCATATCCAAATTACTTGTTCTTTTGAAACTTTTCAGGAAACATTTTAAATCATACATTTGAGATTCAACAAAATTCTATAAATTTAATAAAATATTATATTAATATAGAACTATTTGAAAAGTATTTTCACTTTATCATTGAAAATTTTAATTTATCAAAGAAATTTACATAGACCTAATTGAACCCCCTCTATGACTAAAGAGAGCTCATGTTTTAAGTGATCCTTCTAGTAAATTAGAAATTAGTGATCATAGAACTGGCGCCCATAAAACAAGAAGGATTCAATAGGGAAGAAATAGTGTAAGTATCCTGTAAGCAGATCGGACATTTCTTCTACATTCTACATTCCACGCGTGTATTTTCTCTTCACAAATTTCCAGCTAAAATAGTAATTAAAGTAAAAAAGTGATTAACAAATTGCATGAATCCATAGTGGATGTGTTTTTTAAATAATTTCAGTATAATTTGAACCTGTTATTTTGTCTAGTATTAAAAATAGTAATTTAATCTATAACTTGTGCATCGAGGATAATATTTAGGCATTTTCCTAAACATATACATCCATACCTTCTTATTAAATGTCGTTTTGAATAGTGTGCCAAATCAGTGAAATAAAATAAAGTGTGAGAAACGAATCATAACAGCTGATAGCAGAGTCCCGTAAAGCCAAGCCGAAATTCCAATCCAACTTGCAGAGGGTGCCGCTAAAGGTCTACAATTTCCAGGGCTGCAGCGCGTAAATTTTTCGAGTGAAATAACATTTTTCGACGAATATAAATGTAGTAAAATACCAATATTAGTACGTCGCTTTTCAGTAAATTTCCAAATAACTATATAAGGAATATTGTATGCAGAAGGATTTTATAGCCCATGTATTTTAATTTTAAGCTATAGTAGGATAGCGCAGGCTAGGCTAAGGCCTCTAAAAGTTGATGGACCATAATATTTCTGTCTATATGCCATATATCGCATTTTAAGATTAAAATTTAAGAAAATTATGACTAATAATAATTGGTTTTCGAGTTTCAATTAAGATATTAAAATTTTAATAAAACAAATTTAAATGATTCAGCTTATTTTGAATCTCCTCTGAAGCGAGTAATTTTCATGCTCTAATATTTTTTTATAAAAGTCAAAATAAAATAGTGATAAGAAATGCACAAGTGCCTGTACCCACATCTGGTCGTATATAAAACCTAGATATTTCAAAATTATTGTTCGTAAGAATTGGGGCTGTCTTCACAAAAGACAAAGAAAATTAAAAGTAAGTATCTACAAATCAATATCAAATAATATCTCTTAAAAAATAGTATTAAAATATAAAAATATCGCCTCGTCTCGCATCCCTTCCCAATGCCGTTGAGGTATTGCAAATTAAGCAAACTTCAAATATACTAATTGCCACTGGCCTACTTGTATAACCTTGTCTTTGCTTCCCTAGAAAAAAATTGGTATTTCTAAATATTCTCTGTATCTAGCTACCTTATTTCCCTTTCAACTTCTGCAGTGTTTCGCCCCTGAATTATTTTCAGAACTACTGACAATGAGTCATCATCGGAAGGATCAACAAATTTCGTTTCTTTTTTAAGTATATATTAGGTTTTCTGTTAAATTATGCCAATGATACGTTATATTGCTGGATTTGAAAAAAAAATAGACACCCTTGAGACGTTCATCAAGGGCACATCGCCCAGGGCTGAAAACTTAACATTTAATTATAGCTTAATAAGCATCCACTAGGACTGCTCAGCTAATTTCCCTTTGACGTTCGTTCCGTACCATCCAAAATGCAATGAATTCTTCAAATCGTTGCAATAAGAATGTATTATTGCAATGGTCACTATGATGTCATTGTAGCGATACCACTTCGATAACTGATCTGCAGAGCCTGGTTCATCACAAAAAACTAACCCGAGTCCACGCGATATCGACGTGTATATCCATTATCCATCCCCCTTATTATCGCGACACGAACGCGTCAAAGTGTTGATGCCCTAAGAAAGAAAAATGTATTTCTTTAGATGTGTGAGGGTCTCCTTAATCCGATAAATCAAATCAAAGATCACTAGATCTCTTCCCGACAGAACTTATAAGAGCTTATAGAAGCTCCACAAGAATGGATCAACTTGGCGGGATATGTGGCTTTTCCCGTAAACTCGATTTTCTTTTAAGTAGGGGATGTTGCTTTGAAACCGTATTATTTAGTTTTCGAATAAAATCTTCGGCCGAATAGGACGCCGGAGCCGATATATCAGGTAATATCCGCAAACAACGTAAGTTTACCCGGTTAAAGGTCTTGGAAAATACTGGAATAATATAAGATAACCAATTTCAGTATTTTACAGTTTGTACAAGTAGACATCGCATGCATCAAATACATATTGGTGAAAAATACTTCTGAAATACATTTTTGTACGGCCCTTTCCCACATTGCCCTCGTCATGCCCGACGAAACTTCTTATCAAAGAAAACGTCGTGTCCAAGAAAACTGGTTTTCCATATATTTGTTTAGCCGAAAATACCAATCAGCAATATCTAAAACAATAGTCAGGCTATTACTGTTATATTAATAGCAGTAATAAGTACAGTACTTATTAACAGGTAGGTTCGGCTTTAGGAAGTCAATTTTCAATCGTGAAAAATTGTCTAGAAATAAACAAAACACATTATTTTCTATACGACCAATGGCTTCTGATAAATAATTGTTTTGAAATGTAAAGTGGAGATTTTTATATGTTAATTTTATTTTTTAAGTGATATTATTTGATATTAGTTTGTAGATACTTACTGATTATTTTCTTACAGACCTGCAGACTATCCTTTAAATGGTCGCCAGTTCTTACAAACAATAATTTTGAAATATTACATTTTGACTTTTATAAGAAAAATATTAGAGTATCAAAATCACTCACCTCAGAGGATGTTCAAAATAAGCAGAATCCTTGTAGTTTGTTTTATTAAAATGTTGATATCTTAATTGAAACTCGAGAATCAATTATTATTAAAATGTAATTATTATTAATTATTATTATTATCAATTATTATAATTTTATCAAATTTTAATCTTACAATGTGATATATGGCATATAGATTTTAAATAAATTTAGCGTTAAAGAAGAAAAAGATTAGTTCTTATGGAATTGGACATAAATTTATTAAACACTATTTAGAACGATGTGTTATAAGAAAATAGGGATGTATCCATTTATGAAACTGCCTAAACACTATTTTCTAGGCATTGGTTATAAATTAAATTACTAATTTTAACTTCGCAAAATAACAAATTCAAATTATACTGAAATCTTTTTAAAACATATCCACTATGGATTGATGCAATTTCTTAATCACTCTTTTTACTTTAATTACTATTTTAAATAGAAAATTTTGAAGAGAAAAAATACGCGTGGCTCCCTATGTGATGCCTCAATCTTAACTTATATCTTGCATTATTTAAAATGTCCCTGTTTACTTTATCATTACTTAAAGTGTCTTTTTTGGTTTTTAGCTTACTTTTCTGCTTACACACTACACTTATTTTATGAATTAATCGTCTTTGGGGATATATACACACGGACACGCGAAATCGCATAGCTAACACCTTGAACTATATTTTATAACTAAATTACGCTTTGTTTTCCGTAGCTAGGGAAGATCTGCACGGAAAACAAAAGCATTTCCTGCAGTGGATGTGTTTGCTCTTTGTTGAAACTGTTTGACAACCAACGGATAAAGATAAACGGAGTCGAAGGCAGTCCGCATACCAGAGGCAGTGCAGCGATATCCCACTAGATCACACCACCAGCAGGGTCCAGCAGCAGTTCACTAGTTCGCGTATAAGTGCAATCGAAAGTGACAAGTTTTGTGAAAGTACATATAAAAAAAGGATTAACACATTTAACAAGGTAAGAAATAATCTAAATTTGCTAATTTTAAGGAATATTGATTCAGAGGACTTGGTCCCATGTAATTAGATTTAAGTTAAGTAGGTTGTTCCCAGGATAGTGATAGATTTGAAAATTTCCTTTCACATTAACAATATCTTATAGGTAATACACATAATCATATGCAATCATAGCTTCTTCTTTCTTGTTTTGTAATTTCAGGGAAATAAATTTAAAATACTAAACAATATAACTAATACAACTTTGAGCTTCACAAAAATTTAACATATTAATAAAAAAAATTGCACACAGTTTAAATTCAATGATGATGAGTCGATAACTTTCATTATCAACAAAGCATTCAAAGAAATTTTATAAAAAAAAAGAACTAAAGGCTAATTGGACCCTTTCTAAGACGAAAAAGTGCTCGTGACTCTAAAGTGATACTTTAATTAAATTAAGAAATTTATGTTCATAGAACTGGCGCCCATATAAAATCATATAACTAATATTACAATATATATATTTATACATTTTTGTAACGTAACAAACTATGCGAACAAAGATCATTTTGATAGAGTATATCAAACTAATTGTAATATCATAAAACACTAGTTTGATATTATTATTGCTAGTATCATTAAAAGCGCACGAGTTCTCAAGATTTTCTTTAAGGCAGTCAGAGAAATTAGTATGCATGAATTTAGCCGGTTGTCGCATCTTTCAGCGAGTCTAGTTCCAGCTGCTGAGCAAATATTGTGATACAATTCCGAATTCTGATAATTGAACGGTGCATTTCGGTAAAACAGCATTCAGATCTGTTCTGTTTGAACTACACCTTAACATATGCAAATGTGTAAAACGTTCTCCGAGCAGCGTTTCTGAATTATCTCAGTTGCTTAGACAAACAAAAGGTCTGCTACAAAGGTATCGCATTGTTTGGATTTGATTACTTATACCGTTCAACATTGTCACAAATCAATTGATTAAACCCGGCGAGGGCCCCTGAATTTAAATGAATTATATTACGGATGCATAATGTGGAACACAAGATGGAAATCACGGATTTAAGATTTATGATATTCAAACAAACCGTACGAGTATTTTAGGTAATAGTTTATTAATTTCTTCTCTAATGACATGTAATAACCTGTTCGAGTCAATTAAGGCGATACTCCGCCACATACAGCGCCATCAGTCTAATTTTGATTGATTGGAATTAGAGGAAAATTTAAAAAAAGCAGCCGAGCGGGCGTTCTGGTAAACCGCACAGTTTGATACAGAGTTGAAATGGTATCGAATAACAAGTTGACAACCAATTAAAAACCGTTTAACCGGCTCGATCTCCATTTATAATTAGGTGTATCGGAGTAGGCCGTGTAATTACTGGCCAACCACGATCAAAGGCATGCCAGGTCGAGGTTTGACAGCCGGATAGACAAGTGACCATCGGCTCCACGGCGCTCCTCGCCGATACAATGCTGCTATCTGGACCACCTGCCATCGCCATCGAGAATGGGTATTCTTTTGTTTTTCCCTCGCCCAAACACTATTGGTACATTAGCAAACTTAATTTTTGTACTCATTATTAATATTAGGTTAATATTCAATAATCTAAATAAAAAAAATATAATTTTTTTTCAGTGAAATACATTTTTCATATCCCAATTCCTATAAGAAATGTAAACATTAGAAGATAAGGATATTTTGATCATTATACTCACCAAAATATCCAAAAATTTTTACCGGAGTTTCTATGCCCTTTTACCTAAAACTATTAGTGTTATCGATAAATTTTATATTATATTTTTTGTAGAGAATCTTCCGTTCTTTCTTCTTCATTAGTGCACTTCATAGCCTAAAGATCGATGGGAACATAGATATTGGCAAAAAACCGAAAAAAGGTATTTTGATGCGTCGTTTTTCCATTGTCAAAAGTTATGTATACACCGGAATCTTTGGGACTCTTCATAGATTGTTTGTGGACCTGAAATATATGTCAATCCCAATTTACATAACTATAAATCTTTGTGTAAATTTCCTGGGCTATTATTTGCTGGGCATCATATCTATTCAACTTTGAGCACCATATCTGTATAACCTTAATTTGAACATGTTCGCTTTAAAAATGGCGATGGTATGAAATTTTAATGATGTAAAAGCCAAGATTTTCAAACATCTAAAATCTAAAAGTCCTAAAATCCGCAAAACAGCACTAGGTATAGCTACTAAAAATCCCAATTAACGTTTTTCGGCAACGGTCTGGAAAGTACCCACTTTCGGGATGCTTTCTCTTTAATAATAGCTCATCCTGTATATGATATTGGAAAATTGCCCCTTTTCCAGATAAGGTGTTAGAAGAAATATAGAGCAATACTTTATGTTATATAAGACAGCCAAAGACAGTTTCGAGTATAATCCTGACAAAGATGTATTAACCCTCTTCGGCAGAAAATAGCAGGAAATGTCACTGCAATACGAAAATGATATACCGCCAACTTAAGAGGAGTGAACAGTGAAGTAAGTGGTAATAGAGAAATTTATCGTCTTCTATCGAAAAGCGATACGTAACCACCATGAGTGTATTCAATTTATGTTGCACAGCAGCAGGCCCCAATAATATCCCTAATTGTTTATCAGAAAAGTGCCAAAGCTTTATTGAATGTATTTGTAAAATAAAATATAAAATTCAGTATACTTTGGCGCACAATTATCAGACATGTTTCGTCAGATGTATTTTTATTGATTTATAGATAGCCTTTGAGACGATCAGTCACGGTTTCCTCCTACAATCACTGGAAGATATTGGAATCAGAGATAACTGTTTAAGCCTTTTTAAAAGCTGCATAATATCAAATAGAATCTAGTGTGCAAGAGTGAATGATGTACTCCATGAGTCATTACTTATGGAAATTATTTTTCATACTGTAAGTTGTAAGCTGGTGAAAGACATTTAAGTATTTTTAAGAATATTTCGATAAAATGTGTATAAAACTAACAATATAAGTTGTAGAGTAGTAAGAATTATTAATTTTCAATGAGTATGTTATGGTAAAGTTAGTTTGGTATTTATTTTATTATTATTGCCCCACGTTGGATGCCAATTATTATAGTAAAGTTATTTGCTGTTTTTTAAAAAGCCCTACGTGGGGCGCCTTTTATAATAGTAAATTTAGTTTGATGTTTATTTTATGATTATTGCCACACGTTTGTGCGTCAATTGAAATAGTTATGTTAATTTATGTTTTTATATGTTGTTTTAAATTTCATGTAGAATAAGGTTTTAATTTTGGATTTTACTATTACTTGAATTTTATATTTATTTGAAGTTATATATTTACGATATTATACCTACTTTGTTTGCTCATTACCTGGTCATCTTTATCTGTCTATAGCATGGTCTTTTTGACAGAAGTCGGTTCTTGGGGACAAAACAGCAGAAAATATGTATTCACAACAAAGACAAGACATACAACTTACCCAAATTTAACAAACTTTATGTATAACCTTTTAATAAATCTATTACCCTCAATTAAATAATTATACACATTTGTGTAGTAATTGAGATTTCTGGTTGTATATAACTTATATTTAAAGATATTGCCTAATAAATTAATATATAAAATTCTACAGTACACCATTCTCCATCTACCTATTTTCTTATTAACGATTCTGGATCGTATCTGAGCCTCAAACCTTCCGTTTGTGTGTATTGTGTATCGTAGATTCCTATAGATTTAAAGAAAGAAATAGTTGCAGGACAATGCTTTAAAACTAAATTACTTGTTAACGTCGATATTATTGAATTATTTAGATTTCCTAACCTAAAATTAAATGGTCCACACAATGAAATATGTGCGTGCTTATTTAGAAATTTTCAAAGATTTTATCTGTATTTTGGAGCTCAATATTGGTACGTAAACTTTATATGCGTATTATTTAATAGTTTTACTATGATTCAAGTACTTTTTTAATTAGCTAGCTTTGTATTTCTGATCAGATATATGTTGTAACGTATACCCTTTTATCATTGCAATGTTATTGTAGGTCGTGATTCCTCGCTGGGGATGAAAACTATGGACTGCTTGCACACTATTCCTCTGAATTCTTAACATCTGCTAACTTATAAAGGTTTTTATGGCGATCTGGAACCTCGTCTGCTCGCTGCACATATACCAAGTCCACGTAGACGTTCTTGTGAGTAGATATATCCTTTTTTTCTTATTTAATTTACCTTTTTACGATTAAAAAACTGTAGAACACCAATTTAGACGCTGATTTCTTGAAATCAACCCGTTGCTTATCAATAAATTGTTTTTATCCCATGTTTTAGTTCCTGGTAACCAGGCAATGCATACTTGTTTCCTGTTTATTTGTTTACTAGATTTTATTCACTTAAGAAGTTTTGATTTATGCACTTTCACTTTGTTTTTAAAGTATCTATATCACATTTTAATTATTATAAATACTTAATATTATTGTTACATTATAATGCTTTTTGTATTTATATATTTATCTATTTGTTTAAGGTATTATCTTATTACATTGCGAGGTGGCCTCTCATGCGACGTAAGCTGTCAACTTTATTTCCACTCGCTTTGTAATTATATGTATTTTATAATTTACTTCATTTAATTTGTAATTACTATGTCAAGTTTGAATATCTTATAGGTAGTCGTAGATGCTCAATGTTTGATTGAATCTTGGGTTAGATGATATTTTGATCGAATTCTTACCGATGAATATTAAATTGTTTTATTTAATCATCAAATTTATATATATTTAGGTTTTTAACTGTTATTGAATATCTTACGTATTATATATGCTAATTACATGGAATTTTTACTAATATCATGCAATGAATATATATACATAATGATTATAATAGTCGCACATCCCTTAAGTGCGGGGTTTCGATAAAAGTTGTCCCAATTCCGACGTCGTCTATACCCATAAAACGAAATTACAATATTAATTTTCTGAAAAGTTATTATTGGGGATGTCTCAGCCGTCGAGGGTTCCTCCAATATTTGCGTTTTCAATTAATTAGTATTTCTTGTTTTCAGTTCGAAATCTCTCGTCGGATTTAATTGATTCTATTATTATTTCAATTGTTCCTTCGCAAAATATATTCATCGAAACACCGAATATTCCCAATTTCCGCTCATTGTTCAATTGCGTCGCAACCCGGGAGGGAAGATGTGAATTGATTAAAATCAGTTATCATCTCGAAATTTATGTATTCCGAAACTTTTATTATTACCAAATCCAACAACATTATCAGGATAAATAATTTGATAGAGGAAGGCGATAAATACGTGTATCTACATATCTGAATAACACAGGAGACACATGTTATATAATAATAATAATAATAATAGCATATATTATTATTATATATGTAAAACGACACCCCACGACAGCAGGGTGGCAGTGGATTCTTATGATTGGAGTGTCACAACAGAGTAACTCTGGACGCAGCCTAAGATTATCAGAGTTCGGATCCCCTACTCCTCATGGTCAAAGGCCATGAAGGAGCTGGCGTAGGAACTAATATATGGGCCAGCCTGTCCTTAGATGCAGGGCATGTCGTCCCCATAGATCATTATGCATTTACTATCAACCTGTATCACCGCATATGCGGTATCTGCCTATATCCATCGAGTAACGCATTACCATCTACGGCACTCGTAAGGTATCGTAGATCAGACACCGGTGTTGCCCTATGCTCCGAGGAATATTGAGTCCATTGTGGGGAATGAGAGGCCTGGTAATAATGGGACTATTCATCCCCCACGATCAGGCAGATACAAGCCAATAAGCCTGACGTAGTCCTCCTCGACCACCAGCTCAAGACGATGTTCTTTATCGAGTTTTTGGCTCCGGACTAAAAGAGCATGAAAGAGGGGGAGAAACGGACAAAATATAGAGATTTTCTCCTCGAACGCCGTAGGCTGTAGGGGGATTGTTCTGTTAAGATAGTGGTTATTATTATTGGCTCTCTCGTAGGTATGCGACAATCTCTGCTCTCAAAATTGAGAATCATCCCGGGATGGAAGAAATCATAGCCGAAAATATGCAGAAAGCTATATAAGTGCTAGAAATGTACAAATATTTTAGAGTAATAGAGTATTTATCAATACTTAAGTGGAAAATTTTTGAAATGCATATTCCAGTCCGTTTACGAGATGGGTAATCTTTCGCGAAACACACTGTATAGGTTCGTACAACTTTCATTGTTAATTACCGGAACCCGGTAACCACCAACTAATATTTGTCTGCTATTACCGACCGTTGTCGCTACGAAGACAGTTTAGGGAGCGCTACGAACCGAATATTCGCCATAGATAAAGTTAGAGCATCGGCAAAATCAACAAGTAAGGTCTGTAGAGGTTAATTATGCCCAGATAATTACAGACAGGTGTTCTATAAATTACCCCCTACGGTTATTATTGTTAATCAGCGAGATATTAGCCGAGTCTGGTCTACCGAAGGGGATATTTTCCTATAACCTATTTATTTTCCCTAGTTTCCACCTCATCGACTGCTAATGATCACATGTCTGTGCCAGATAATTATTTCGTTGAAATATTCCACTGAATGTTTTGTTAAAATATAACTATTAGGTGCAAACCATTCAAAGAGTTTGCAGCCATCACCCGAACAGTGAATAATAGTTATTTTTGCACAGTCGTGAGAAAAAAATCTTCTTGAAAAAAGTAACGTATATTTACTAAAATCTAGTTGTGTACATCGTATCTGTCTGTCTGTCTGTCTGCCTGTCAGTCTGCCTGTCTGCCTGTCTGTCTGTCTGTTTGTGTGTCTGTGTGTCTGTCTATCTATCTGTCTGCCTGTCTGTCTGCCTGTCTGTCTGTCTGTCTGTCTGTCTGTCTGTCTGTCTGTCTATCTGTATGTCTGTCTGTCTGCCTGCTTGCCTGTCTGTCTGCCTGGCTGTCTGCCTGGCTGTCTGTCTGTTTCTCTGTCTGTCTGCATGTCTGTCTGTGTGTCTGTCTGTCTGTCTGCCTGTCTGCCTGTCTGCCTGTCTGTCTGTCTGTCTGTCTGTCTGTCTGTCTGTCTGTCTGTCTGTCTCCCTGCCTGTCTGTCTCTCTGCCTGTCTGTCTATCTGTCGGTCTGTCCATCCGTCTGTCCGTCTGTCTGTTTGTTCCGGCTAATCTCCGAAACGGCTAGGCCGATTTTGACGGGACTCACTAGCAGATAGCTGTTGTTACAAGGAGTAAGTTAGGCTATTTTTATTTTAGAAAAAGAATTAAGATTCCGCCCAAAATAATTAAGATCCATTTAATTGTGAACAATGCATATGAAAGTATATACGGTACTTATAACAAAAAAACAATTTTTAAAACTTTTGTCTGTATGCCTGTTTGTTCCGGTCAATATCCAAAACGGCTGGACTAATTTTGACGAGACTTTTAAGCAGTAATTTCGGCTACTTTTATTTTAGAAAAAGAATTAGGGTTTCGCGTAAATAAATGAAAAACCAAGAAATTGTGAACAAAAACCGATTAAAATAATAAGTATAAGTATATATATCCAATAAAATCCAATATAAACACTAATTAATAATTAATTATTAACGTAGATCTCTCAGTACTTTTTACTTAATAGTAATAATCTCCGATATTCGTGTAATAATAAAATAAACTAATGTGCAGTCCAATACAGTGCGCGCCCCACGCGCACGCCGTCACGGCACCGAAAGGCGTTTCCCACCGCTTCCCCCTCTCACAACTTAATATCACAAAGGCTGCCTGTCGCGCAAGCTCAGAACGCGCGTTAAATTCTCGCCGATGAAGTCGCGAGTAACAGCTAATTGTTTACATACAACAAATTAAGAAAAACTTAGCTGTAATTTCCCACAAGAAAAAAGACGCCAAATTGTGATGCAAGCATGAAATTTGGCGCAGTTATAGACATCCTAAGAGATTTGACCCGATAAAAATCATTTTGTCCGACAAAATGGCGGACAAATAATTCTTAACTTTAAGATTATAATTTAAAATATATTTCTGGTCGATATGACCTTCACTGACCTTGAAAATAGCAATATGGCTTACAGAATAGGAATGGTTGCAGATTTTATTATAAAAAAATTGTGAATTGCTACCGTTTCTTTTTTTTTTGTAAAGCCGCCGAGATATGCAGTAAAAACGATTTTCCCATTTTGACCCCGTCTGTACAAAGCATGCCAAAATGATGAGGGACACGACTTGATAGATCGGGCAAAACAAATTTTTGAATTCGATGTCTGTTTTCGAAACCCAGATTCACTACGCTGTATTGGTTCTATAAATTGATTATCGTGTCTATGTAGATTATCTGATGCTTCGTACAATTTAGTGCTGTTAGTTATGACCGTTGGAATCTACGTTCCTTCCTTGTCACTTAGCCAAAGAGGAAGCGTCGATTAAAAAGAGTAATATGCTGTCAACTGGCTATAAATATTAATTGCGCGATATTAAGAGGAATAAAATATTTACGATAGTGCTCGAATGACGCTGCGCTGTCAATTTGAAAATTCCATCCGAGCATAACAGTGTTTATGGGGGTCAAATATTCCAATTTACTAACTGCGTGTGTGAATTTATTGTCTTATTTCCACTACTAAATATTCAGTCGATATGAACTTCCAGCCCGATTAACGTTTCTGTATAATTTTATTGCCAATTTTTAGGTTATTCGTACGTCTCGCGCCGTCTTTATATTGCCTCGAGATATTCCTCTATACTCTTTTAATAAAATCGCAATAATGTTCATTATGCATTTCCCTTCGAACGTTTTATTGTAATCGATCCCACACCTCCTGCCGCTGAATTAAATTTGAATTTTTCACATAAGTCAACCCTCCCAAAAGGCTTCTCTTCCTATTCCCACCATTCATTTTTAAAGCTGCGCCTCCAAAATTTTAATATTTAGGTGGTATCCAGAAAATTATATGATAGATGATAGATACCATAAAAATATGATAAGTAAATACCACTTATTAAATATCATCGCATTGTTTAAACATGGTTGACAGACTTCATCAATTTGATTAGATTCTTCATTAGATTAAAGTTGAATGGCCCACAGTTGTTAAGGAACGTTAATTCCATGACTTCCTTCCTTTCTTTGAACTCTATTAAAAATCTTAATAACTGTGAACAAAAAAGTATGGCACTGTATTTGGTAATATCGAGTTTTACTAATCTTAAGTTGCAGTAAAAGAAAATTAAATTTGGGACTCCCTATAGGTACTTCACCTATTATAAAAACAGCATTAAAACGTGAAGATTTCTTTTATGCATAACCTTAATTTGAGCATTTTTGCTTTGAAAATGGAGGCAGTACATAATTATAATCAACATCATGTAAATGCAAAAATTTTCAAAGTGGAGTATTTATAAAACGCGTATACTTAACGGCCTATACTTAACTTTTTTTTCTTAGGGGAGTGAAAGTAGAAGGTTTTTATATGCATATTTTCAACACCACCGCTGATAATGAATGCAAGTTTCCACACCACTCTTGAAGTATTGCTTTCAGCGCGTTACCATTTTTTAGTGGGTGGCTGGCTAGTAGCCATATTTCCCACAAGAAACAAAAATAATATGTACAAAACAGCTAAGTGAAAAATAACCTTTAAAACGGAAAAATAAAATAAATATACTTGCAATACTTGCAATTGAAATACAGTCATATTTATTGTGTAAGTAGGTACCTACCTAACCCAGCAAATCGTCAACACTCAACGCCGATTTACTTTGACTAATGCTTTGACAAAGATAAGAGCTTGTTTGTTAATAGGTACCTACATAACTAAACCGAGACTAAATACAACACATTTTTAAAAACAATTACAAATGCAATACATACCTACCTACCAGCTTCTCATCGCAAAGCGATTTCCAATACACACACTTTTTACAGCCAATCAAAATTAGAAACTTAGAATTAGAAAATTAGGTAGGTATCTACTTACACAATAAATATGATTGTATTTCAATCGCAAGTATATTTATTTAATTTTTCCGTTTTAAAGTTTATTTTTCTCGACTACTTAGCTGTTTTGTACATATTTATTTTTGTTACTTGTGGGAAATATGGATACTGGCGAACCACCCCCTAAAAAATGGTAACGTGCTGAAAGCAATACTTCATCAGTGGTGTGGAAACTTGCGTTCAATATCAGCTGTGGTGTTGAAAATATGCATATAAAGACCTTCTACTTTCACCCCCCTAAGAAAATAAAACGTCTACGCCAATGAAAAACATTGTGTAGGTCAGGGTTGCCGGTCGTTCAACTATACATACATATTGTACGAACTTCAAAAAAAGTTATGGGCAAAAAAGCAAAAAAAGAATAAAAATTGAAATTTTGGCTTTTTTTTGTTTCAACATTTTCGGCATTGTTTTATAATTTATTAAATACTCCATTCAAATTTAATTCTCTACAAAAAGTTTCATGTAATGTATATCGAAATTTTGCTTCGTTTGCGAGATATATTGAAAAAACTGAAAATGGTGACCTGCAATAGAAAACCCATGAACGTCTTACTTCCTTTCTATGTGACATAATCAATAGCCTAATAGTTTTTTTAGCTATTTACAAAAAACTGATTTTTGTAGTTAAGTTCACCATTCAGGCGTCAGTTGAGAGAAATAGAAATCAATTCAATTCTCTACGAAAAGTTTCATATAAAGTATATCGAAATTTTGCTTCGTTTGCGAGATATATTGAAAAAACAGGCGTCAGTTGAGATAAATAGAAATAGAATAGAAATATTTCTGCAAATTTAACTTTGTTCCGTGACAGAATATGTGTACATGTGTTAGTGTTTTAACAGTGGTGTCATTGCTTTTTCTAAGCATACCCCCAAAAATGCTATGTCGATGCCGCCGGATTCCCCACTCTTATGCTGATAGTTAATTAAGCACTCCTGTAGCCGAAAGACTAATTAAATTATTAGCCGGTTAATATCAACACTATATTAGTAAGCGATCTCCGGCCATTCCTTTATATCAAGTATCGGATTACCGAGGACTTACTAAAGGATTGAAGCGCGTACTGACCCCGTCGTGGTCCAATAAGACATTAATCCGTAAGGTCCTTCGGCGATAGAGCCGTGTTTCGACCGATTCGTAGAGGCCGAACAGCGTCGGTCTGGAACAATAACAAAGGGTAGCTGAAAAGACGAGGAATATAACAAAGTTTCATAGCATATTTCAAAATATTTGGTATTTTCAAATAATAAACTTTCTACGGCAGTAGAAAAATAACCATACAAATAAGACAATAGCAGATTAAATATTTTGTTAGTCATGAAAATATGTTCAGAAATTTGACTCAAAACTCTTGTGATATACGTTAGTTAAGGTAAATAAACTATGCAACTTCATATTTTCGGCGTTTTCCGCATCAAGGGGTGCGCCACTGGCCCGTCCGACGCTGGTCCGGCGCCGCGCCCGGTCGTCCTGATATATGACGCTGGTCTACGCAGACTTGTATTACCCACCTAAAGGGTTGATATAGGATAAGATTAGGTAATTAATTGGTTATCGCGCCGTATATCCTTTAGAACGGAAATTACATCAAGGACATCGAGGATCTCGTCCTGGGATAAGGATTAGAACGTTACCAAATTGATTTATTAATTACCACAGCAAATTGGACATTCTTTGCTTGGTGTCGTACTGCATGTTTGACTATGGCAAGCATGGCAACCTTTTTTTTGATAACCATTGATAATAATAGTAATAATATAGTATTTAAAAGCGAGAAGGTACTTATACTTATTTTTAATATATGTATATAAAAGAAAAAGATATTAATGCCTATTTTATGATTGTTCTCAAAAGCATATTGGACAATACTAGACTAATCTGTTCTTCCAAAAGTTACCATAACCCTTCAGTTTAATGAAAGGATATGGTCAATGGTTTAAAATGCCCTTTTCAGATCCAGAATTACAGAAATTACGTATAGCTTGACTAAATTCATCTTGGTTAGTGGTGCCCACGAGACCTTTCGAGACGGGACTTGGAAAAGTCTCACCTCGAATCTCGTCTCGCAACTAAAAGTCTCGTCTCGTCTTGGGTTTCGTAAATGTCTCGCAAAATTTTGTCGATGTTTGTAAGATCGAAATATGAGACATAAAAAATGTTCAAAGGATACCCACAATTGCCGCAATGGGAGATCGGGGCAGTATAACTTTTCTTACAAGCAAGCTAAAATCGTCACTATAAAGGCGCTTTCATTCAACAAGTTGTTATGCTTTGATAGAATACTAATAACTAATCAATTTTAACACAAAACCCATCAAAATAATACACTAAATTAAAGAAAAACTGTATTACTTCTATTTCAAGAATTGGTGACCCCACTTTACCATAAACCGAGGTCGACGGCTCCTTTTATCGATATAATGATGATTTTTTGCTCGGGGTTTTATGTCTCATATTTCGATGTTACAAACTATATATACATATAAGGATAGGTACCTAGCTTTAAAGCTCCTAATTCCCTAGGTAAGTGAAATACTTACCTAGGGAACTTTTATTATTGTAAACTTATTATATTATTATATATTACTTATTATATATTATTAACTTTTTATTATTGTAAACAAAAACATAAGAAGATAACAACATAATAAAAATAACATGTTATTTTAGTTGTAGATACACAGAAATATTTGATGTTAAAATTATTATGTAAGGAAACTAAAATTCTAACTTGTCAACAAATAAACCTAACTAAACAAACGTCTAATTTATTTTGGATTTTTTAATCAAACTTCTTCGGTGATTTTTTATTTTTAACCCAGTTATTAAGACACAAAAGACATCTTGTTGAAGCATTATTGAGCCGATTTCGATGCTTCCTTATTGTTAATGATGCACGTGAAAATAGTCTTTCCACCGGTACTGACCTGGCTTGGATACTAAGGGATACTGGGTTCGGTTTTCAAACATGATAATATTATAATAAAAAACAGTTTTCCTACTTTCCGCAGTCTTGCGATACTGCGAGACTTTTGCGGGACTCTCGCGTGAGGCTCGAGACGAGACTTTGGAAAAGTCTCGCAAGGAAAATGTAAAGTATCGTCTCGAGTCTTGTCTCGAAAACGAGACAAGACAAGACGAGACTCTCGCAAACGAGAATATCGTGGGCGCCACTAATCTTGACCGTGACCTTGAGGTGCGCAGTAAAATCGCTGCGTCGCTTGGAGGGGCAACGGACACATTTTCTCGCTAAACTTCAGAGAACTAACATCGTGTGTAGATTCCAGGAAAAGTGTTTCAATTCAAGTATACAGTCACTTGCAAAACGTAAAGTGTTAAGAGCGTTTTATAGGCTTATATAAATTCGTAAATTCAGTAAATATTTGAATTTGAGCATTTTTGGAGAGTAGCTTTAAAATTAAAGTTTACATGAACGGTGCACCGTTCTAAAGTTATTACTTATTGATTTTTTGAATTCGATAGAATAGAAAAATTTGGATATTTATTATTGACTATTTTATTAGTCTTCTACATAAGTTGAAAATTGTTTCGATGTCTATAAAATTTTTTAAAACAGTATTGTTCCTTGATAATTTTAATCATGTCAACTACTTTATTTCCAAGCCTTTTAAATGCCTCCCATTTCTCATATTTATCTACAGCAGTTGCAGATCTAAATGACGTATACATAATTTCTGAAATATCACCTCTTTTTATTCTATTTTGAACTTCTTGATAAATCACGGTCACGTATAAAGGTCTATATAGGCATAAATTTTTAAACTTTATTTCCCCTTGGAGTACAATTCAATAGCGATTTAATATGGGCATTAAAAGTTTACCTAAGCTAGCTCAGCTCTTAATAAAAATATAAATATAATTTCCGTGGATGCCACTGACCCTGCGCAACTAAGGCAGTTAGTCCCCAAATTGTCCTGGGTATCGAATCTACTTTCTGACACTTTCTGTAATTCTTGGGGAAAAGAAAAAGAATACACACAGTATACAGTATAGGTTTACTTTACAATTGGAAATTTAAAAATGGTGATACATAACAAAAAGAACTCAAAAATTTACGAAAAATGTAGTATTATACCTGGAAACGCAGCATATACATAAACAGCTTACACAGAAAAACGGTTTAAATGTCAACGTGCACGATGACCTTTCCGCAATCAATATACATACAAGTAGTGAGGCCTACCCAAATATGTTGCTTAAACAGCAAGAGTAACCGGGCGAATACCTATAGATACTTGGTCAAGCGTCCACACGTAGCGTAGCAATATCAAGTCAATCAAACAGGTGTCCCCTTTTGAAATATTATTAAAACTAGCTTATCTGTGATATGCAACAAGTCTTTTAGTAAGGTCGATCTCTCCTGTGACTCTACACCGGTATCCTGACTGACCCGACTCTACCCTGGTCGATGGACTTCAGCAAGCTGGTCCTAAAGGTGGTTCCAAAGGTAGTCCAAAAGAAATGTGGTTCCAAAGGTAGTTCAAAAGAAATGTGGTTCCAAAGGTAGTATAAAAGGTGGTGGAAAAGGTGGTATAAAAGATGGTCTAAAACAGTGGTGTGGCTTATACTCGCAGAAAGACAATGAAGCCTTAATTAGCTGGAAAATGGCTTCGAAAAGGTAGCTTCGCTGTGTCCTTCAATTAACTCTGGGGAGTTCAACGCAACGCAGGCTCTCAACATTAAAACTTATATGATCTCACTAATGTGGTATGTGTATATTCATCCAAAATGTCAACACATGTACAATGATAACCAAGAGAATCACTTAAACTTTTAACACGATGAAAAATCACTATGCCATCTACGCGTTCGGCTCAGCAAAGGAAGCGAAAAGACAAACGCCCTCTGGAATTAGACCATAGATCTGCTGGCCTAGGTTGGCGTCACAGGACTGCCAATATTCAACTCACAAAAGAATAAGGAGGCACATATATGCACTATGATATTTGTGGTAAAGGTCTATGACAAAGAATCTAATAAATACGCTGTGGCAATATTGATGTAATCGACTAATGAGTGCCGACCTGAATTTCTAAACACATGCAAAAGGGAAGGCGTAGTCACTATTTAAAATCAATGTTATCCGTCAAATATACCTACAATAAATTTCGGATAATCAAATTATTGTTAACTACTAAAAATGAACGTAACAACTTCTTGATAAAGAAGGCTAACATCGTTTAACTTTAAATTAATTATTATTAGAATTTATTCAAGTAATTATCAATTCTACAGTTGATAATTTACTACAACTTGCCATATAAGTAGGTATGTACGAGTAAGTACACGCTCAATGTGCAATCTCAGTTGGTAATTGATTGATTACATGTCTCTCCAAATGCACCTAACAAAAAACATATTAAAAATATAGCTATGCCTATGTCTCCAGCTAATTATATTGATACGGCCAATCGGGAACGCAAGAAGTGAAATTATGACAAGCGGTACACCTTCATAAATTTGATTGTCACTTCATTTGGAAAAAGCATCTACGGATCAACGTGCGATTTCGTGACTTACACGAAACGTTCCTAAAATAATACTGGAATAAGCGGGAATTAATTAAAAGCTGTGAAAATAATTTTACGCCTAGTAAATTACCCCAAGTAGTAAAAGGAGCTGACTTTGATTGAATCGGTGTTTTTATCGGTCAGGAGCGGCTCGTGGGACGTATTTACCGATTGAAAGTCATAATTTATACTATAGTGCGTTCGCAAGAAGTAGACAGTGAATAAATAATTAATATATCTTAAAACATACATACTAATACAGGTATGAAAATCAACCAGATTGGCCAGATCAAAATAACATAACAAGGAAACAAGTAGGTAACCAGGAAGTTGCATTTGTTTTTTATGACGATACATCCGTAGAAACTACAAACATTAAAAAAGAGCCTAGCTACGGCGTTCGAAGAAGTAACAGCCACCCTCCTGAATTTCATTAATATTTATTATAAAATAATAGTAAATTTAAAGTAATAATCATATTTTTGTGCTAAATAAGCAATAATATCAGTGTAAATAGTCTAGAAGCAGAAATAACTGCATGAATAAGTGTTTTCGTCGTTTTTTTGCAAGTAAGAAGTGAAAGGCTTCATATTGTTGTATTATGTATTTGTATTACGTATTATATATTTCGACATCCTATTCATGCAACATAATTGGTTGGTTTGCATTCAGATATTTTTTCGCTTTGGACGTTAGGCTGTAATCGGCATTAGCTGATTTGCGAGAGGTGTACTCGCCTTGTTCATTGTTGTGTTTATTTTTTTATATTAATTTGTCTAATTTGTATTAAATATCAGAAAAAAAGATTCATTGACTTTCTCATGTCAGCTGAGTTGCAGTTCCTTTCAGTTACTCAACTAGATTTGGTTTACTCGTTTATTTTTATTGTTTTCTCTTTGAAAGTTTTAAGAACTATTTAACTAAGTCTTAGACTAGTGACCTGACATTGGCAGAATTGCTGTACCTACCTATGTGTTGGAGTTAGGTCAGTAAATAAAGTGAGTGGTTCCTGTAAGTTTTGTTGTGCTAAATAGCTGACAGAGGTGAGTGTTATTACATTGTACTTGCCTGGGAACATTCTACACATCCACAAGATTCTGGATCCTACTTCACCTACTCCTGTCTCATTGCTCTCCTCTCTGGCGTAGCGTAACGCCAGTGGCGCCCTTGTTGTTATATTAGTAGATTCTAATCTTTCATATCTCCTTCCAATTGAACTTTGCAAGATTCGTGGAGACGAAGATAGAACAATATCATCCTAGCACAGTAGAAGAAATTTGCGATCAATAACAAACAAGAAAAGGAAGGAATCTTCCATAATAATCAAAGTAATAGAATATTAAATACTACAGCAGCAGTAAGTGATAAATTTGACGGTAAATTAATCCCAAGGCGAGATCCAACAAAGGCAGTCAGCATTCCAGAGGCAGTGCAGCGATATCCCGCTAGATGACACCACCACCAGAGCCCAGCGGTATTTGTTAGTGCGTGTACCAGTTAGTGCGTGTACCAGTGCGTGATGATAAAAGGATTAACATTTTTACGAGGTAATAAATAATTCAAAGTTTGCTAGTAATAAGGAATATTGTGTCAGAGAACTTGGTCCCATGTAATAAATAAATTTAAGTTATGTAGGTTTTATCGCAGGATAGGAATAAGGTTCTAAGATTTTGTTTATTTTTATTAACCATATCTGATAATAAACAGTCATATGCAATCAACTTCTTCTTTCTTGTTTTTTGAAAATTTCAGGAAATAAGTTAAAATTAATACAATTTGAGATTCACTAAAATTTAATAAGTTTAATAAATTTTGAACACAATAAAATTCATTATTTTGAATCAGTGACTTCATCTTATATATATATATATATATATATATATATATATATATATATATATATATATATATATATATATATATATATATATATATATATATATATATATATATATATATATATATATATATATATATATATATATATATATATATATATATATGTATATATATATATATATATTTGACTAAAGTGATCCGTCAAGTCAAATAAAATAAAAATCATAGAACTGGCGCCCATAAAACAGAGAAGGATCAATTGGGAAGAAAATAGAGTAAGTATCCTATAATCACAGTGAATGTTTCTCCATTAATATTATTTCAATATAAAATATTTTTTTTACAAAAACCTAAAACATATTACATATATAACAATTATCTCATCAATGTAAGGTTACATTAATTCATTCATCACAAATTTGTCAACCCAAAGTGGGGCTTATAAAATCTTAAATAAATTCACGCTTTGACGAGATCAAAGTGGGCTCGCGCCGCTCATCAAAGACATCGGGTTTCCCTTTGAAGATGCGGCATTTTTTCATTCTCATATATGTCTGATACATACTATATCTCGCTACTACTACACTGCTTAGTCTGCTTGCGGCAAGTTTGTTTGCTATTATTATATACCTTTTTCACCTATACATAACAAGCTTGAAACCGGTCTATATTTAGTGAAGGAAGTGATCAATGATTTTAGATCAAAATTTGTAGGTATAATTCAATGCTGGTAGTTTTAATTTTTTTTATGGAGACGTAGCGGATCTCATCCTGTTAGTATGTAGTTTTAATTTTGGAATTCGTACCCTTTTAGATCTTGGGAATTTTTATTTATAGCTTGAACGTTTCTGCCACTGGTACCAAAAAATAGCTAATTAACCAAAATATCAGACCACTACATTTCGTTATAGAATCGTTATGCATTTAGGAATCGTTAAAAAATCACCAAAATCATAATATCTTCAATGGTTTCTTTCATTATTTCAACGTATCATCTCATAGTAATATCACAGTGTTGTATACTGTGATTTTCCTATGAGTTTACCATTATCAAACCATATTTTGACTATTGTGAATTGATAAATCTACTCATTCAATTTAAATAAAATATAAAAATTGCAAAAATAGAAAAATGTTAATAATTTCGACAACACCAATAAATACAAATATAAATCAGCTGACCAAATATTTTCAGTTCTTCCTACGTGACCTATCCCTTTTTATAGATGAGCATGTAGTTGAGAAATCTTCTCAAATGCCTAATATTTTGTTATATTAATATTTTAAACGTAGGTGTATATTATTGGTCTCCAAATATGCGAAAGGGTTCGAATGCGCGCCACTGTTATTAGTAGGTGACTTTGATGGAAATGGTGCCGGTATCAGAAATAAAGCGAGAATATGATTGGTCACTTATTTAATTACATTCATCTATCATTTGCTGTCGACAATAGCTGACTTTGACCGATTGAGCTGGTGCCGGTGGTAGGTTTAACGCAGTTGCCTCTGGAAAATTGCATGCGATCTATATATTGCTTTCTCTGCACCATAACCTCTTAATGAAAGCACAAGAAAACAAAATATTGCTCCTTAAAAAAACTTAGTTATGAGTGTTCTACACTAGCGGAGACAATTACACATATTCGACATATCAATTGATTTCAATATTGGACATGCTTTTGTAATTTTCCAACGACTGGGAAGCACTACAGTTTTTAATGAGAGATTGAATATAATAAACAGTGGTATATCCAAGAAGTATTTGCAGTCTCTCACGAGGAACCATGGTATTAAATCAGGTCCAGATGTCATTTTATTCTTTAAGCTATCTAGAGCTTCTTGAATATCTATGATAAGGATTCTCGCGATTTTGATAGTCTCATAAAAATGTTGCTATAAGATTTTGTTTGATCTACCTGTCTCCAATTTACTAATACGGACCTAAAAAAATCTGCAACTCTATCTATAATATCTTATGGACTATCGGATGTTTGCCGATTTTTACAATTTATAAATGATTTTTTGATTCAGAACACACTGATTTCTGAATATGGCTTAGATACTTTTCGTAAGCTACGTCTATTCGCCATTTTATTATTGTCCGAAGTGTCCTAAATGTAAAATGGAATATAAAACCAACGTTGTCTGGTAGATATACCAAATTCGACTCAAAAAATATAATTCCGAATTATAATAATAGTTTCGACAAGTCATTTTACGATTTATCAAATATTAAAATTTATCAAACTATGTATATTTATAATTATATAAGTAATAGAGTATCTACAAAAGTGGGAGTCGAGATTATTTAGCCTCGCAGCAAGATATGAGTATAACAGGTGCATAATAGAGAAGAATGAAAATAAATATGTGTAGCGTTTTAAAATAGATTCTATAGTGTAATTGTAAAAAACAAAAATTATGACAATACGTGAGTGGTTGGCAGTTAGCTACTATGTTAATAAATATACGAGTAACTAAGGAAGTGTGTTTATTTTTTTGCGAGGAGACTTCCTTAACGAAAGATAATACTGCAGAGAGCTCATATTAGGCACTACAACCGGTAGCAGCGTTAAAATTTCTGTCAGAGAAAATTAAGTATTTAAATTGGGAATTCATATTAATTGTTAATGTTTGGACACGATTGTAGAAACACGTATTTCTTCTCATTTTTATTAGATATCTTGTGTGTTCTAGATAGTGTTCTATAATGATTTCATCTTATCGAGACAAGGATTATCAAGCTGTAAAGAATATAACATGTCAGCGTATTTACAAGAAGCCATCGCCAACATTTCCACGAGCAGTGTTCCTGATTTGATCCATATATTTGGTCCCGAGGCAGTTGAAATAGTGATGACGCCGTTGCTGATTTTCAGTTAGCCATTTGCAGTTGCAGAATACCACCAATAGAGGTCACCGCAACAGTGTTTACGTAGTGCACGTGTAATTGTGTTTCTGTTTTGTGTACAAAGGATTAAATTTGAGACAAGGTAACAAACAAACTTCAACTTCCTTTTATAATCCTTGTCATAATATATAACAGTACTGCTTCTTTCTTAGTATATGTTTCATACTATTTGATAAGGATTTTACTATCCTTTATGTTTTTTTAGTAATATAAGGTATAACAGGTGTTTCAGGTTAGTCTATGTTCCTATTTTTATTTAGTAATATTGAATCATCTTCAAAGTATAAACATTTTAAAATAAATATATGTACTAGTAGAACTGCAAACCAATCTATCTTTTCTTTCAGAATAAATATAAAGTAATAAAGCATATACATAGTCAACAATCTTTAAAAAGAAATAGCTTTTGAATAACAAATTAAATTTTCTTAATATAAAGTAAAATAATTCTTAAGTTAAAAAGCATACAGAACCACTTTCCAAGTCTATTTTGAACTCAGTCTGAAGTTAAGTGTTTTCATGCTCTAATCAACAATAAATTAAAAATACTGTAAAAGTTTTATTTTTCTGTATATTGTTATAAAATTAACATAGATAAATATTGAGAAATACTAAATAAAAATTGTTCACTGGCATTGTGAACAGCGCCCATGTAATAAAGAGTCTACAAAATAAATAAGAACTTTTAAGTAAGTGTCTTTCACCCAATTAATCTTTTAATATCAACCTATTTTTCTCTTTCATTATAAACAAGAACAATAAAGCAAAGATTAATAATAGCGGACACAAGTGATGGAATGATTTTCTTAAAAAAAATATTAAAAATCTAAATCAAACACTAAATCGAATGTTTATCATAGTGAAATTAACTATGTTAACTAGGCATCAAACATTACCTGAATAGATTTCTAATCTATCTCCAAATAATAAATTAGTCATAGATAATTTAAAACTTCCTTCGTATTACCGTTAAAGCAATACGTGGTTTAAAGGAATGTGTAGGTATAGGATCTACATTTTCTTATCAAGAATGGATAAAGCTATGTGGTCATGTTAAGGGTTTACTCAACTAAGTGCAATAATTTTTTCAGCGATCCACCCGGTATGGCAAAATCGCCATCATTCCTAAGCCCCAAACGCCACCAGGCCTAAACTATTAAGCTATAAAACAGTTGTTTTACGATATACCGGGTTTAAGGCTCAATATCTCTTACTCAATAGTGACCGCGGAAGTTCGGCCGCAACGGCATTACTTGTCATCAGTTATTGGAACTTATGATAGCAACCCGATAGAGCCGGACGCACTAAAGGTAATATTGCCAATTTCGGCAGCGGCATCGGGGACGGCAGAGTGCCTATGACAGATATTGAGCGGTATTAGAACGCGAATGTATTTATTATTATGAGGGCAGCGCGGACTTTACCGGTGCGGCGTCATGCCTAAATAATTTATCTTTACCCTCCAAATCAGTGAGGAGACATACACTGGCACTTTCAGAGAGTCTCGCAATGAAAAACATCCGACAATTTATGTGAATTGGTCATATAAGAACACAAGTTGAAAAACTTGGCACCCTTTTTATACAAGAAGAAACTAATCTGATGTCATCTCATCTCCCATAAGAATGTTCTATAGTATTAGCGAACCATATAAAATTAAACATTACAATATATATATATATATATATATATATATATATATATATATATATATATATATATATATATATATATATATATATATATATATATATATCTTCTAATTTCTTTGCTATCTTTATATATTTTTGGAGGGTTTATCTTGGGATAGTAGCAATAAAACGACTGATTAGATTACTTGACGTTTCGGTCCCTTTCTTGGGCCTTTTTCAAAAGAATATTTTATTTTGTGACATATTTGACATAGGCAAAAATGACAGTTTTAATTAATTTTTAAGGTTACTAGACTGTTCGATTAGTATCATAGGGAAGAACAGCCAAGAAACCCTACGAACTTAGGCTATTTTATATTTCATTATTATTCTTATTTTTGGTTATGATAATATTATGTAGATGTATATTTATAGTAAGTAGGTATGTATGTACATATATAAGTTTATATATAGAGATAATGTTTTTTGTTAATTTATTTAATACTTTTATATTAACAAATTGTAGATTGTTGTGATTTACATTCTGAATTTACTTTTATATATACTTTTACCTTATTCCCATGCTCATTCGCTTTCACGTATTTAGATCCGATATCTAAATATTTAATAGACACATCTATTGGCAGTTCACTAAATAACCATAATTATATATCTACGTAGTGGGCCTTAAAAAAAAGAAGCTGTAAAAATCATCCATCGTACAACCTTGTGAAATGATCAGAAAATCATAGTTTGAAATATTTATACTATAGAAAATAGTTCTAGATGTAGTAGCTTTAATACATATAGTAATATTTCTGTGGTTCTGGTATATAAAATATTTTTACTGATCACAATCCTACATATAACTTAACCTATATTAAAATTTGACATTAATGACGTTACTAAATCAATATGTACCTTTTGATAGGAAATGAAAATATTAAAATTGGTTTTCAATTAGTTATATCAGACAACAAGCTCGTTTAAAAAACGCACTTATGCAGGTAGGAAATTTATAGTTCATAAAAACGTTAAAAAAGCGTTTATATATATTTTTCTTATAATTATATAATCTATATATAATTAATATAATTAATATAATCTATATATAATTTTATATATATTTAATATAATCTTTTATATATAATTTAGTCATGAATTATTTCATCAATTTAAGGTACCACAATTTTGCTTGTTGCAGACTCACTATGCTTTTAGTTCCCAATTTTCTGGTAATACGGTGATGTGGAGCAATTCACAAGACTGTCCTTCTCCACCTGGACCATCTGGAACTTATCTTAACATCTCCGTAATGCTTTGTTTCAAATGACTATCGAATGCTAATTTAATATTTACTTATTTTCAGCCGATAAAAAAATTTCATTCGTATGCAACGTTTCTTTCTTCCCAATTTCTAACCCAGTTATCTTTTTTTTAAAATTGTTTTCTTTCTTCAATTGTTTTCAGTCTCTAGATTTATTTTCATCATAAGGTCTATGCCATGCAATATTTTTCATTTCATTTATTGAGTTAATTTGCGTAGCTCCTCACAAATTCACTATACCTTCTTATATGTAAAGTATACAATATCATTTCTTATTAACTATCTTCTATCATTTTATTTAATATATAATTCAATCTACGTCTTTGAAATTGGAGACTTATTGACATTTTGAAAATTTTATATACCGTGGATTCAATTATAATATTCACATGGTAATATTTGTACTACTTTCACGTATCTCATTTTGTGTCTAGTACTGAATTCAAGGTTGGTATTTAAGCTATGTTTTGATCACCATCGGTCCAAGATGAAACTTGATATCCTTAGGTTTTCGATATCACTGAATCCAAATATCATGTAAAAATCTGGTCAATAAAAAATTATTTTATTATTTAAAATTTGAAGGATTTTTTTACAATTTAACGCAAATCAAGTAAGGTTTCGTCTTAAAAAAATTGGTAACGTGTTGTTGGTAACGTAATGTCTATATTTACGTGTTTATTTTCGAATTGATTTTAATTACTACATCTTATTTTTGTTGTTGATAATAATATACATTCACACAAAACATGAAATTTCAAAAAATATAAAATTATGTTATTACTGTAAAATTATTATTAGTTATAAAATGACACTAATATACCGTTTTTGATTTATTACGTTTATTGACAACTGTCACTTATGTCAAAACCGACATTTATTTCTAAACAGTTACCTAATTAAGATTATTAACCTAATTGAGAAAGTGAAAAAAACTAGAAATTCGATTAAAAATTCCACTGACAGCTTAATTGACAATTGCCATTTAGCGAAAAACACGTTATCAATTTTTTTACGACGAAACTTGACCTGATTTGCGTTGAAATGTAAAAATGTCCTTAAAATTTTGAATAGTATCAAAAAATTTATTTTTATTTACCGCTTTTTTGACACCTGTCATTAGTCAAAACCGGTTTTTGACATGATTGGATTCATCGATATCGAAAACCTAAGGATACCTAGTTTCACCTTGAACCGATTTTTTTCTTCGACTTTTTATTGTTTCATAATTATTTTCTAGGCCTCTACTTCCGATTTAATGGGAGCACTTAAAAAAATCGAGACTTTTCCAAAATAAGGACCACCCTAATATATATATATATATATATATATATATATATATATATATATATATATATATATATATATATATATATATATATATATATATATATATATATATATATATATATATATATATTGGAGGGTTTATCTTGGGATAGTAGCAATAAAACGACTGATTAGGTTACTCGACGTTTCGGTCCCTTTCTTGGGCCTTTTTCAAAAGAGTATTTTATTTTGTGACATATTTGACACAGGCAAAAATGACAGTTTTGAAAAAGGCCCAAGAAAGGGACCGAAACGTCAAGTAACCTAATCAGTCGTTTTATTGCTACTATCCTAAGATAAACCCTCCAAAAAAATATATATAAAGATAGCAAAGAAATTAGAAGATAAATATATATATATATATATATATATATATATATATATATATATATATATATATATATATATATATATATATATATATATATATATATATATATATATATTTAATATATATATATATATATATATATATATATATATATATATATATATATATATATATATATATATATATATATATATATATATATATATATATATATATATATATATATATTTAAAGTGTTTTGGAAAGTATAAGACGATTATGAATGTCGTCATGGAGGAAGTTAATATCGCAGATAGAAATCCGGGATGTTAATAAATAATGCTTGACGAATGTTTGATATAAATTAGAAATAGAATAGAAGGGGTTGATATCCAGTCTTCCTGTAGACAATTACGCCGAAGGGACTCGGGGGGTTGGCAAATATCAAATATACAAGTTCGGCGAGATATGGATTTCATTCCTCGAAAGTAGTTATATTCATAAGTTTACTTGATACAAACTTTATATTGCTGTCTCGGATAGACGGAACTTCAAAAGATAGAAATGTGGAAATGTTTCCTTCGTGATGTTCTTCTGACAAATATCTATCTCTATACGGCTCCGCTTTATCCCGAAAAGTAAACTCTATATATATTATTATTATTGCCTTCATGTGATAAATGGCTGTAATCTTGAACTTCATTAAGTCCATAAATTCGCAATAAACTTACTCCACTAGTTCTTGATTATTAATGCTTCATCTTACAGCAGACTTCTTGCGCCATCCCCCCTTCCAACAAGAAAAATATCATTTCCTACCGCGATTAACTACTGACAAGGAACATGAGTGCCTTATACTTTTTATCGACGTGTCTCTCTTGTTTTTGGATTATTGAATCAGTTTTAGTCCAAGCTCCCATGACACAAAGTCGTACCTCATAAAACACCTTAAATTAAGTATGTGAGAATTAAAAGACGTGACGCAGAAAACATTTTCAGCCAACAGATTTTGCTTAAAATACCTAACTGACATTTCTGCAATTATTAAAAAAACATTATTATTTATAAAAAATAACAAGCAATTAAAATAGATATCTTGGATTAAGGCGTGAAATGTACAGTTTTGAAACTTTATTTGTTTAAGTTCAAAGTAAAATTTCATTCCTATTCATCATTTCATTCTTCCCAATTCGTAACCGTTATTTTTTTTTAATTGTTTTCTTTCTTCATTTGATTTCAGTCTCTACATTTGTTTTTATCATAACGTCTATGCCATGCACCATTTCTCATTTCATTTATTGAGTTTATTTGCGTAGCACCTCACAAATTCACTATACCTACTTATATGTAATGTATTCAATCTTATTTCTTATTAACTATTTAAATAACTAAAAACAGCTAATATCAAATTCAATTTTGTCGGGTCAATTTGTCAATTTATAAATAATATTTTTTTTACCCCAATATTTTAATTTGTTTATTTGTTCCCTACATATATAATAACGAGATTCATTGAGATCCAAATTTTCGATTATAGTACAGTAAAAGTATACCTTCTCTATAGATGGCACTCACAAATAAATCCCAGTAGAGACCCTTTAATGAGCGTCTGGCCAAGCCATTTGACCGCCATTTTAGTTCAGAATTGAGTGAGTCACTCAGATTTTGACATTTGTAGGTTGTTTATATTCGCAAAATTGTGACAGGCAAAGTAAATATACCATTTCATTCATTGTGAAAAACTCAAAGGTAAGCTTCAAATATTTGTGCATATGTAGAATTCAGAATATTGAATAGGCAAGTTGTGAATAAAAATTGAGGTTGTGTTGATTGTTGTGTTATTAGCTTTGTGTCTAAAGAAAAATGAACTCAAAACGTTATTTCTAGGAGGTAATAGGGCTTAATAACTTAAAATGACGGGATGTTGTGTACCTGAGTGTCACAATTCCACTAGGAAGGCGGCTGGGATGAGGGCATTTCCCCGTGATCCAAATAGAAGAAGAGAATGATCAACAAAGATTGGTTGGGAAAATTAGTGGACACCTAAAGACAGTTGAATTAGAATATATTTCTCGAAAACATAAGGAAAGCAATAAAAGCATAAAAAATAAAGACGAAACTAACAATTTAGCTAACTAACTAAACTAACAATTTAGCTAGAAACTAACAAACTAGCAATTGTCATAATTTAAAAACTAAATTAATTAATAGATTTATAGTGTTTAGATTAAAAGTGAACTGTAAAAAAATACAAAAAAAAACCGCCAAAAAATAAAAATAAAAGGATAATAAAGTATGGCTATGCATAGTGTTATCTTTTTATATCTTGTATTTTGTTCTGAGTAATAAATTGTTTGATAATAATTTTTGTAGAGTTTTCGTCCCATTCTTATTAATCATGAAAATACATATTTTACTCGTAAGTTAGTAGAAGCAGTACTACTCATTTTATTTTATATCGCATATCCACGTGTATTGGTGCGAATGTTTGCAGTAAAATCATTTATAAACTTTTTAAATTTGTCGCCACGAATTGTGATATAAAATGGCTGCCTTGGCCAGACTCTCATTGAAGGGTCTCTAATTCCCAGCAAGCTAATTTTTCAGGGTCAATGGAGGGGTGTCCCCCTAGTATCCAACCAAAAGTCACTCCACACTCCTTGTAGGGTGTTGCAATAGGACTGTTTTTTTTTGCAAAAGGGGTAGTTTCTTTTGTTTTTTAATTTTCTTTTGCAAACTTGTACATAATAATATTCTCTACAACTTCGCACAATAACTTTTTTGCTAACTTTAATTTTTGACCGTCCAGCGTCCATTGTATATGGAAAAACATCCACCATATAATGAGCCCTGAACCTAAAAAATCAAAAGTTACCCAAAAAATTTATTAGATATTAGGTCGTAGAGAATATCTTTACGTACAAGTTTGTAAAAGAAAATTAAAAAACAAAAGAAACCACCCCTATTGCAACAAGATCATTTTCCAATAAAATAATTCCTGGCAAGCTGATTTTTTTCAGGGTCCATTTAGTTTCTCCCGGGTATCCAACCAAAAAGTCACACTTCACACCCCTTGTAGGGTGTTGCAATAGAGGTGTTTTTTTAAATTTTCTTTTGAAAGCTTGTACATAATAATATTCTCTACAATTTTGCCTAATAAAATTTTCTGGTAACTTAGATTTTTGACGGATCATTGGAGAAACCCCATATTAAGTATTTATTGTCCAAGGTAAGCAAATCTTAAAAACCGAATGTTTTAAACATATTGACACGATTTTTCAAAGTAGGGACATTTAAAGCCTGGCCGTTTATGCAATTTAATGAAACAATTAAATTCTATAACATGAAAAAATGTAGTAATATCCTCTTAACTGAATGCGCGTAGTCGAACGTCTTCCTGTGCTCGTCGTTCCGTCCCCATAGTGCAAATTGGTCGGAAGGTTTGTGATTAGGTGAAGGATGCTGCGAACAATGGTCCCGGATTCTGGAATCATACACATGGAATAGACATGCATTATATACTATTCAATACGTTCATAGTGCTAAATCCAAACTCACGTCAAGTGTACCTTTGAACTTGACAATTCAATTGTTCTCAATTTCCTCCTAATCGTTTGGGTTGTAGTTCGTTTAGATTAGGGTATATCTTGCAAGGGATATTACCACGACCTCGGCTTTACTTATGTCCGATATTGATCTATTCCGAGTATTCAAAGTCTATTGAATCAGTTAGATATAATTTGAATAATAAAAAACAAAAACAGCCTGATAAAATTGATGAGAAAGGTAAGATACAAATTAATCGATATCATACATATTTTGACACTTATCTCTACAGGGTTTATCTTCAGAGATAGGAGATAGCTATAGAAGAAAAGTTTTAGGACTCTTTGTCAACCGTTCAATATCTATACTCTATCCAACGAGAGAATGGACTTGCTTTGCGCATCGGCGACTAAAGAGCAGGGGCTCTGTAACGAGCTACGCAGGACCGTCATTCGATGAAATAAATTCGTAAGTAGGTGAAATAAAACATATTTATTATTATATTTCTTTACCTGGCCTCTTTTAGTCTTCTTAATTGGCGATAATGGTGGATTTATCTCGTCTCTGGCTGCTGCCATTCTTATAATAGATTTAAAACTTATTTCACAACCGTAAACAACACAACTAAAATAACCGTACTTGCGAGACTACAAATACAAACTGTGAATAGGTAGGCAGTAGTAGGTACTTTATATAATTAGGTACCAGGTAGGTATCGGACCCAGGCGCCGGCCCTGGCTACCTGCTGAGCCAATTAAGACGTTGAGGGCATTGAACTAATGTTCTAAGGGGCGGAGATCTGACCAAAACAGACGAATTTTCGCTCGAGTGCAAGTCCATTCTCTCGTTGGATACAGTATAGACACATTTATAAGACAAAGGAATTTTCTTAAATGAAATAATGTTCATAAGTAAAAAAGTCGTTGGCGAAAAAAAACCTAGTAATAAAGTCCATATCAAAAAGGTCCATAGTAAAAAGTCCACAATAAAAGAAATCATTGTAAAAAGTCCATAGCAAAATAAACATATTAAAAATGTCCATAGAAAAAGTCCATAGTAAAAAAGTCCATGGTAAAAGTCCATTGTCAAAAGTCCATAGTGTAAAAGTCCATGGTAAAAGTCCATTGTCAAAAACCAATAGTAAAAAAGTCCAAAGTAAAAAAGTACACACTAAAAAAAGCCTGTAGTGAAAAATGTCCACAGTAAAAAAGTCCGTATAAAAAAAGTCCATAGTAAAAAAGTCCATATCAAAAAAATCCGTAGCAAGAAAGTCCATTCTTATAAAAATTAATAGTAAAAAAGTACACAGAAAAAGAAAGTCTAGTGAAAAATGTTCATAGTAAAAAATATCCGTATTGAAAAAGTCCATAGTAAAAAAGTCCATAGCAAAAAATTCGTAGTATAAAAGTAGATAATTAAAAAGTCATTAGTAAAAAATTCCATGATAAAAAGTTCATAGTAAAAAGTCCATAGCAAAAAAACCATATTAAAAATGTCCATGGAAAAAAGTCCACAGTAAAAAAGTCCCCGGTAAAAAGTCCATAGTCAAAAGTCGATAGTAAAAAAGTCCAAAGTAAAAAAGTCCACAGTAAAAAAGCCTGTAGTGAAACATGTCCACAGTAAAAAAGTCCGTATAAAAAAGTCCATAGTAAAAAAGTCCATAACAAAAAAATTCGTAGTAAGAAAGTCCATACTTATAAAAATCAATAGTAAAAAAGTACACAGTAAAAAAAGTCTATTGAAAAATGTCCATAGTAAAAACATCCGTATTGAAAAAGTCCAAAGTAAAAAAAGTCCGTATAAAAAAAGTCTATAGTAAAAAAGTCCATAGCAAAAAAATTCGTAGTAAGAAAGTCCATACTTATAAAAATCAATAGTAAAAAAGTACGCAGTAAAAAAAGTCTATTGAAAAATGTCCATAGTAAAAAACATCCGTATTGAAAAAGTCCAAAGTAAAAAAGCCCATAGCGAAAAATCCGTAGCATAAAAGTAGATAATTAAAAAGTCCATCGTCAATAGTAAAAAATTGCATGATAAAAAGTTCATAGTAAAAAGTCCATAGCAAAAAAATCATATTAAAAATGTCCATAGAAAAAAGACCATTGTAAAAAAGTCCCCGGTAAAAAGTCCATAGTCAAAAGTCGATAGTAAAAAAAGCCAAAGTAAAAAAGTCCACAGTAAAAAAAGCCTGTAGTGAAAAATGTCCACAGAAAAAAAGTACATAGATATAAAGTCCATAGCAAATGAATCCGTAGTAAAAAAGTCCATACTAAAAAAATCCATAGTAAAGAAGGTCCATAGTAAAAACGTTCATTGCAAAAAAAATATTTATATTTATATATGATTTTGCAACGATATCTAACCATGATAAAGAACTTACACCTGTCACCAGTTTTTAATTATTGTCAGTATATTAAAACAGTTTATTATGGCTAAATAGTTTCAAGAACGTTTGGTAATTACCCAAAAATTTTACAAAAATAGACGTTCTCTTGGAAAAACTATCGCGCACTTCGCGAAAACTGGTCTGAATAATCGCCTTTCTCTGACTGCCATTCGTCGCATCGTTGAAAAATATTTACTATTCACGATCTAAAAATATATATAAATTATACAGCCAATTGTTCATAACAAAATGGCTTTCAAAGAACAATAAAAATGCAAAAAAAAATATTTCTTAAGCTTCTAGCAATAACTGCAACTAGTTCTAATAAATATAGAAAGTGCACTGACCGCGTAAAGAAACAATTGCTGTTGCTACAAATGTAGCAACAGCAATTTTCAAATTTCTCAATATTCAATCAAAATATCAAATTCCACAATACTATATTACAGTTGTATATATTATTTATGAAAGTAGTAAAAGAATTATTGTACATATAATAATATAGTATAGGCCAAGATGTTAGCCATTTTTACATTTATTTTCATCTACTTTCATATGGTAATTCCGTAAATATTTATTTTTATAGTTAAAAGCAGCAACGCTACTCTATCGCACACCGAACACGGATTATATCTCGTTTTAACTTAAAGTTAAATGAATGCATGAATGAATGAATGAATTTGGTACAGTCGATAAATCTGGGAAATATTCCTTTGCTTTTATTTACCCAGCATTGGCGGATTGGCGGGATTTTCGCGCGTATTCTGTAACCTGTAACGGTTACTCGCGATAAAGTAGTGCGTTGGTGGAGATATTCGCGTATATCTAGTGCTGTTTTACTGTGATTGTGAATCTAATATCAGTGAACGATGGATACCCCAAAACGTAGGCTCTACCAAAAGACGCATCAAAGTCAAGCATATAAACATTTTAAGAGAAAGAAAGATACATGGACGTGTACAGTAACAGAAACCAAAAAAGAACATTGGAGTAAAGAACTCGCGCCGGACCTGATATCTGCTGATCCACTACCCGCTCCACTGCAGTCAGACGCGTTTTACTCCAATGTTATGTTACGGATTAGAGATTAGAAGATGAGGACATATAAGTTGGCCTCCCAATAGCCCCGACCTTTCTCCACTTGAATACTTTTTGTGGGAATTTCTAAAGAACAAGGTATATTGTAACAGATCTAGATTCTACAGGATTGAATACAACCAGAATGTGAACTCTTGAATAATCCTGATTTTATTATAAATACAATCCAGAAATTTAAGGAAAATATTAGGAAATGTTTAATTAATAGAGAAGGTTACATTTAAAATGGAAATCAAGTCAAAAACAATATTTGACGTTCCTTTATTTATTATTAATATTAAGATATGTTTTGTTACATTTAGTTATTTCTTGCCATGTAACAAAATCATTGTTTAAAATCTTGAGTCATTTATTTTATCTTGATAAGTAATTTGGACCAACAAAAAGTCGTAAAACTTTTATAAATGTCATTTTTTCTGTCTTAAAATAAATACTGTAGATAAGTGTCAAAATATGAGGGTAAATCGTGTATAAGTGTATATACTTGAGGATGTGCATGTTTTAATTAATATGGCAATGCCTTCCAGCCGCGACTGGAGGTACAAACAAGTATGTAGATTTTTGAGGACTGTTTAATAAACATATAAAGCGGCTGTTCTTTTCAGTCCGGAAACCTTTTAGCAATTAATTTCTTCCAAATCAGGTGTTTTCAATACCTCTTAGAAATTGATTTTTCACCATTTTTAATTAAAGAACCGCCTCCGGGGACGGCAAAAAGTCTCTCGCGACCGTATTTATCAGTTTCTGCCTTTCTGTTTGGTTTCGCACATCAAAGGATTGCTCTTTCTTTTGTCTTCTTTTAAATGAGCGAGATTTTTTGCTTAATTATAAAGAGAAACGCAAATCTAAATTCATAAATACAAAACTTACTTTACGTAACTCGGATGGGGATTTTCCCCCCTTGTCGATACGGCCATTTATTTTTATATTTAGCCGAAACATTTTTAAACGTGACATTTACTAAACGTGAATTTTTTTAAACGGGACTATTTTTCACACAGTACATTACAATTGTATATGAAACATATTATACATACCTATTACATATATTTATGTAAACCTTTGCACTATCTGAAGCATCTTCACATTTTTATAGAAAGCATTTACTACATTTATAGTCCACGCATTCTGTCAATGGCTTAATGTTAAATTAGCAGAAATTTCTTAAATATAAAAAAAAATGAGCGTATAGGAAATAAAATTTAAATATAGGAAATAAAATTTAAATATGAGTTTCTATGTCTTTCAACACGTGCGTGAATGACGAACTTAATCTAAAAAATTTGCAAATTTGAAAAAAAAACGTTTTTTGTAAATAGCTAAAAAAACTATAGCTCCTATCGCGAAAAGTTAAATGAGAGCGTTGTACATATTAAAGAAATATATCAAAATGCTCCTATAATAATTTTCGATATTTTTCCTACTTTTCGTTATATAGAAAATACCGCTAAAAATCGGGTTCTCTAGAACTTGGAACTAGAACTTAACTATAACGTTCCCATACTTGTTGCTTGGGACAAGCTAATAGCTAATAGCTAATAGCTAATAGCTAATAGCTAATAGCTAATAGCTAATAGCTAATAGCAAGCTAAAAAAAAACTTTTTCTTTAAAAAAACTTTAAAAAAAATTTCAAAATATTGATTATTTATACAGATATATCGATTTTTCGAGAAAAGATGCTCTCATAAGTTCACTATATCTTCTCATGGGCTTATGCTTGAGCATCGAGTAAGCGTGATTTTGGATGATATCGCAAAGAGTTGCGATATCATCCTGTAGTGGTGATCACTGCCAGTTATCCTGGCAGGATCGCCATGTAGTGGTAATCTATCGAGATCACCAGGTGGAGAGTTAAACTACCAATGAACGGAAACACAGTAGGAAGTTCGATAATGGTTTATTGAAACCCAGTACAGTACAACATAGTACTTATAATTAACTAGTGATCGGTAGGCCCGATCAATACTAATACATCGAGACGTACAACGATTAATGATTAATAATAATTAATGATTAATTGACCTAGTTACACTGGTATATATAATGTTTACCCAGGTCAGTACAAACGAGCGTACGTAACCTAGTTCGTATTAGTTGTTTAATAGGCGAGCCTTGGCCTAGTCTCTATGTCAGCACTTTATTGGTTATTGTTTGTATATATGACACAGTTTACCTTAAAATAATAACATAATAAGAAATAAGATAATGAGGGTAAGTGTGGCAATTATGGCACTTCAATCCTATAGAACAGTTGTATCGAATATTTTTATTTCAATGGTCAGAAAATGAATCTAAAAAATTGCATTTTGACATGTTTTTTTAATAACTTTCTCAATTTTTATTTAGTGGAAATGGCAGCTACGGGAATCAATTACTGTATTTGTTTCACGAATTAAAAAAACAACAACCATACGACAATTAGGAGTCGAGATAATTTTTTTTACAAAAATCAAAAAATCTGGAAGGCACAGTAAACATAGCCTTGAGTTTCGCACACGTTAATTCTAAATATCCATATTTTCAGAAACTATATAATAAAGTAAAAGAGAAGTGTTGCGCTCGCAATGAAAACTGAATTCGCACATTCAAAATGACTCGCGTTTGCACAATCTTAAATATGTCGGCTTCCAAATCACCTATAAAAATCCTTTTTGTACTTAATCTGGGGTATCTGGACGAGATAGACATGAATATCATACTTATTTGTGCCTTAGAATATAAAATAGAATATAAAATATTTAATTACTTTCCCATTTTGTATTGCAGGAATCAGTCAATGGGTTATTAAGGAAGAAAAAAGTGCAATTAAATTAGAGGAAGAAAGTGGTTAAGATGCACAATTTTCGTTTTTTTCAATATATCTCGCAAACGAAGCAAAATTTCGATATACTTTATATGAAACTTTTTGTAGAGAATTGAATTTCTCATTGAAACGACTTATTTAAAAAACTTGAAAAATATTTTTAATGCCGAAAATGTTGAAACAAAATGAAAAAAAATGGCCAAAATTACGTTTTTTTTGAAAAATTTTGCTTTTTTGCCTATAACTTTTTTTTGGGTCAGAGATAGGTATAGGCATTACTGCATAGGAAAAAAGTAGAAAAATTTCATTTAAAAATGGTTGAACGAAAATGTTTTTGGGGTAAAAATTGAACGAAATACGACCACTAGAACACACCTGATGTTATCGATTTTCTTTTACCTTATGCATATGTTGTTTTCCTTCGAATTTTATTTAAAAAAATATTATTTTACGCAACGTCTCAAGTCTTATTTACTCACGTCATATTTGCTGATGTCGGTAGAAAATTGAATAAAAACAAAATTTTATTAGGGTAAGTAAAAAGAATGTAATTAATTTATTTAAACAATTATTTTATAATGCACATATTCTGTATTATGTACAAAATGTTATGTACAAAAGTTATAAAAATTTTATAATAATGATTTTGTACATATAATACAGATATTTGCATAATAAAATAATTGATTGTGAGTAAAACCCTTTAAATATATATAGCACATTCTCATTATCTTCCTTGGATAACCTTCTAATTCACTATCTTCTTCTTCGTCCGCATTTTCGTGAATAATAAAGTCAAAATGAACGAATCTTCATCATTCTCTTGAATGTTTTTAATAGTTTCAAAGTTTTCACAATAAGTTGCCTCACAATGTTTACAAAAACTGCATGATATTTTTTTTATAATTTCTTCAGGTATTAAGGGTTCCTCAGTGTACATTGGCATTAATACGTTGTTAGATATTTTCCAGCCCCACTGACTCACATCATAGTCGTTACCATTTACAAAATGATTTTTGTAGGTGATCTGGAAGCCGATTGTGCAGACGCAGAATCAAGTGGACACAGAATGTCGTCAATTCCAAGACAAATGGACCTATGTGTTTGTTGTGTAATGAAACAATTTCTATTTTAAAAGAATGCAATATGAAGCGGCATTACTCCAGCAAGGATATCGCTCAATATAATTTACTCACGGGCCAGTTAAGAAAAGATAAAATTAGAAAAACTCATTACCGATTTAGGGAAACAGCAACAAATGTTCCATTCACAAAAATCAAATCTAGACAGTGCTGTTAAAGCTAGTTTTATAATTAGTTCCAAAATAGCGAAAACATCGCAGTCATTTTCTGAGAGACAGTTTGTCAAAGAGTGCCTAGTAGATGTTGCAGAACTTTTGTGCCCAGAAAAGAAGAGAGAGTTTGAGAAAGTGAACTTATCGCGACGTACTTGTTGTTCGACGTATATATATATATGATGGCTAGTGATATCAAAAAAACATTGACCGATAGATTGGCTGATTTTCAAGCATTTTCGATTGCTTTGGATGAGAGTACAGATTTATCTGACAGCCCAGTTAGCTATTTTTATACGAGGTGTTGATGAAGAATTTGCAGTGACAGAGGAACTACTGGCTTTACGACCGCTATAACGAACCACTCTTGGAAAATATATTTACAGAGGTGCAAAGTACTTTTGGGCAATATAGATTGCAATGATAAATTAGTTGGAGTGTGAACAGATGGTGCGCCTTCAGCTGTTGGTTCGCGAAGTGATTCTGAAGGAAAGAGCAACCGCTATGAATGTGCAAGAATGTGATTTAATAAGTATGCATTGCATTATTCACCAACAAAACTTTTGCTCCATTCCACTGAAGAATGTTTTGAAATCCATTCGACTGAATAATGTTATGGATATGGTAGTAAATACCATTAATTTTATTAGATCTCGCGGTCTTAACCATCGCCAGATTAAAACATTTTTGGATGAACTCTCCACAGAACACACAATGATGTGACATATTATTGCGAAGTAAGGTGGCTAATCAAAGGTAAAATGCTAAAACGGTTTTATGACCTTGGAAAAGAAATAACTGATTTTATGGAAATGAAAGAGGAAACATTACCGCAAATTTGTGATCCAACTTGGCTTTGTGAGTTGGCATTCCTGGTAAACATCACAGGACAGATAGTTGCATATCTGGTCCATATTCTTAATGTTGTGGATCGCTAGATTTTCTGCAATATCATATTTGAAATGTCTGGAAATATATAAAACAATTTCACTTTCCTGCATAGGTGGAGATAAATATTTTGCCGTAGCAAATAACTATAGCGCATACCTAATGTGTTATACTTGCTGGAGTCATATTTTCCAAAGTATAACTTTTCCCTAACTTCATTTTGAGCATAAGTGCCCCAGAACTGCCTAAGGAAAAGACTCTCAAAGGATTCGACACCGTCAATATCCTGTTCTTTGCCCTCAAACCATATCAAGGCATCTCGCTCCATACTCTCTCTGATTACCTCTTTTATCTCGTCCATATTTGTGTAATACTTTAATTTTTGTCTGGTGGAGTTTAGAAAAATAATTGGATGTATATTATGTATGTTATGTATAGACCACAAATTTAAATTTGTGGTCAATATTTTGTTGGGCAAAGTTAAGTTGTCTGCTACTATGGCTATTAATTTGTTGTTAATTATTAAATTTTAACTTTTTTAATTTCTATTTCTTTTTGTAGCTCTTCTTTCAACTTCTTAATAGCCTCATTTTCTTTGTTTCCCCCATGTTCTTGTTTTTCAGTCTCTCGGATCTTTAATTTATTTTCGTTGATTCTATCTTCTACTACATGGATATTTCTGTTATTTTCTACTTGTCTCTCAAAATGTTTATCTTCTATAATTTTTATGCTTTCAAAGATATGTGTTGTTCTATTTTCATTCTTTTCTGTCGCTTCTTCTACTATTCTCTCCATTCTTTGTATTTTCTTTTCAATACAAACGACTTGAACTTGAAGCCTCAAAAACAAGGGCAATTGGTAAATCAGCTGTTCAGTCATCTTAAAGCTTTTCAAAACATAATTCGGTTGTGAGAAACATAAATGGAAAGTAAAAACAGTTACTACTGTAAGAGCAATTCACTGATCGATTACCCGATTTTAAGAATATGGATAGCACTTTCAATATTTTTGCAGTCATGTGGAAGATGCTCCGCTTCACCTACAAATGGAGTTGATTGAGCTTCAAGAAGACTCATTTGAAGTCTAAATTTATTGATGTCGCCCGCGGCCTGATTAAGTCCCGAAATTACGCCATCAGGTAAGCAATGGTTGCCCATACCTGATCTACACATTGTCATCTTATCTATTTTCTTTACTACCACTAAATAATATACTTGTTATTAATACGATAGATCTAGGATAAAATATTTTTATTTATTATTTTCTATAACGATTAATTTAACATAAAATACAAATATTGTACTATAGTAAAATGTGAAATGTTTGATTTATACTTGGGGTGTGAAATTTTCTTAGCGATACCACACGAGCCTAAATTATTCCAGGAATTTTTTTTCGGGCACGAATATTTTAAGAAAATGATTCCTCGTCACTGCGTAACTCGGGATAATTAGCAAAATATTCGTGACCTCAAAAAATTCACAGATTTCGCAATCCTTTTTACTAAACATTTTTCCTAAACATTTTTTGTGATTTTGTAATGTGCGACCACCCCGTATAAAAAATATGATTTTTGCGGATTTTTATCCAAGAGAACTGTGATTTTTGATCACCCCATATAAAAACATAATTGTGGCAAAATCATCATAAATTTTTAATACGTGGTGATCAAAAGGTACAAACTTTACTCTTACCGAATTTTAATATTTTGTAATTTTTGACCACTCCGTATAATTAACATAATTTTTGTCGACATTACTTTAGGCAAGCAAAAACTTTTGTAAATAATAGCGTTTTCCTGAAAACTGAACATTTTTTGAGATTTTGTAATTTGTGACCACCCCTTATAAAAATATGAATTTTGTCGACGTCATTACTATTTTTTGAGCAAGTAAAAGCTTTTATAAACAATAAAATTTTCTCGACAATGTATAATTTTATACGTGGTGATCAAAAAGTACAAACTTTACTCTTACCGAATTTTAAGATTTTGTAATTTTTGACCACCCCGTATAATAAACATAATTTTTGTTGACATTGTTATAGGCAAGCAAAAACTTTTATAAATACCGAAAAGTAAAAATTTGTTGAGATTTTGTAGTTTGTGATCACCCCGTATAAAAAATATGATTTTTGTCGTCGTCGTTACTATTTTTTGGACAAGTAAAAACTTTTATAAATAATAGCGTTGTCCCGAAAACTAAATTTTTTTTGAGATTTTGTAATTTGTGACCACCCCGTATAAAAAATATGATTTTTGTCGACGTCATTACTATTTTTTGGGCAAGTAAAATTAACGGAATTACTACTCATACTTGAACAGTTTTGATATTACAGGTAAAACTAATATTGATAAGATTAATAATTAATAAACAAAATTATAAATAAGAAACAATTCAAATAATAAATTCATTATTCAAATTCATCAGTTTACTCTTTTAAATGTGTATGCTGCTGAATGTATATTCTTAAAACGCGGCCGCTCATTAGCTAAATCAGAATCTCTTATTTAGTGATTTATGATTTCATTTTTGCTATCATAATTCACAATGAGAACCTACTCATGTTTTATATACTACAAATTCGATGAAACAATTCGAATTTTTATAAGTTCATCCTAAATAAATTCGATTATATATCTCGTGTAAACACTAACGCCCGGTGTCGACTCTTTTAGGATAGGACCGTACCGGCTGAGCGATATGTTTATTGTTTATGTTATCGAGATGCGGTAAACGTATTTAATTGCCTTCAGGGCGAGACAGTTTCCATAACTGTAAAGTATTTATGGGCTGCTTTGACGGCCCTATGAAAGGAATAATATGTAGAGGTTTTGTTAGTTAGTTTAGAATAATATACGTTTGTAGCCTACACTTGTTCTTTTATTTTAATTATCGTTGGACATTCGTTTACACTCGAATAATTAAATTTATGAAAATTATGACTATGAAAATATCCCGATTATTCCCATCACTACTAGCAATGCGCCACCTCTTCCAATATAGCTGCACTGAATACTCCCCACTCCCCAGTACTCTTCACGAGCCGAGCGCTGCGATATCTACATGTATTGCGTCACTCGATCGCGACACCGCTGTCTTTTGGCCTTGAACGAAAACTTGTAACTTGGTACCCATATACTCTTGTCTAAACATAAACATTTCCAATGTTAAAAATTTGCCGGTAATAATTTAAGCTCTTGTGATATTGCAAGTGAAAACTATATTTTGTTTTATTCGCTTGTAGGTATGTATGGACTAAAAAGAAAGAAGTCGAGGTACGAAAAAGTAGTCCAACACAAAAGCGAACGTCCGCAAGACCATGAAACCGTAAAAGACTATCCTAATTCGGGGCCTTTTTAATGAGAGCACGTATGTATATGTGTCGCATACATTGCGACAAAGCCGCAAATTTGCATCCTATAAATCAAATAAGTGTACGCAAAGTCATATACTCGCAGCCTGATATTCAAAACACATATCTGCGCGGAATTTTAAAATCCGTTCCGCAAAGATGGCCACGTTTTAATGAAATAATACCGAACGGACGCTCGTCCGACGCCCGCGACGCTTAACCGAATAAGCCACAGCCGGCCATGTGTACAACAATTACAAAGAAAAGGGTAGATGTGTGTTTGTTTTATTTCTATGCGCGATATTCGGACCGGCTGAATTCCTCTCTCTCCTCTTTGCGGACTAATGCAATTATTATTATTACCGTATTCTGAACGCGGCCGAGTTCGCCCTTTTTATGGCCAAGGAAAACGGGAGATAATAATTAAAAATTCTTGGAACGGACCGGACCCCGTGCCCTGCCAAATGCATCCGTCATCAGTCCATATATCATCATGCATAATCTAAACAGAGATTACCAGAACAAATAAATCGTCTAGAATCAAAACCTGACAAATCCAAGAATTTCATGTAATGGTACCTCGCAAATCGTATATTGTTCCTCTATCATTAGAACTCGACAGCTGGCAGCAGAACCCTATAAATCTACTTAAAATATGCATTTAAAATGTGCACTTAATTTCAAAATCCTGCAGATATCGCGCGCCCTGGAATCAAAATGCGACAAATCTACTTCAGCCAGCGACGAGGTGCCATTTAATCACGTGATGACAAACTGCTTGCCTGTAATAAATTTGTTGGTTTATAGCCGTTCATGCATATGTTTCATGTACTTTTTCTTTTCTGTTTCCGAATAATTAAATACTATATTTATTATTTTATTTTGCAAATTAATAAAAATAATATGGATCCTACGTGTTTTGGAGGGTCTATCAAGCCATCGACTCCAAAAACTAACTAGAAAGAGGATTTCACAGTCGAATACATTGAACAGAAACGTGAACAGAATTCGAAATACTGGTCTGTTTTTATACACTTTTTTTAGTTACAGGCGTAAAAGACCCATTGTTTCCAAAATGTAAACACTGCACTAAGTCATATACACCCAGGGGCAAAAAAACGTTAATATTTGGTACAATTTAAGGTCTCATAACTTTTTAAGTTCAATTTTCATATTTTTCTTTAGCAAACTATAGATAATATGATCAATTTCAACTTGCATATCCAGTATTTTGTTATATGATTGCGCTTTAGTCATTATACAGGGTTAATTAAAATGTTGTTGTAAAACCCTAACTTTAAAACACCCAGTGGAGTAATTTCGTAATCAATTTCTTACAAAATACCAATTTTTTTGAAGAAATGGTTCTTCAACCTTCGTATCTTCGTACAACTTTCGCAACCTTCGTACCTTCCCTACATTTAGTTTTTTGGTTCATGTCATAGTGTATTGGTTCATTTTTTAGAGCAAAATGAAGTTGAAAATGAACTTGGAAAATGAACTTGGAAATGAAACCAAGAGTTTATTTCAAGAAAACTTATTTTTTGATGAGGAGGCTTTTCTCGTTATTGCGCTAATGTCAGTTTGACAGTGATGGTTGTCAGTTTGCACAAGACCTGTTGTATTCCTACCATGTTTTAAGTGCGGAAAATTGTGCAAAAGCTGTCGCTCTTGTTAAAGATGGTCGTATTTATGAATATGTTGCAGGAATTCTTTACGTTCATCGCCCTACCATCAAAAGAGTAGTCGAACGTTTTAGACAAACTGGCAGAAATAAGCGTAGAGCAGGTAATGGCAGAAAACTACTTGCTATTTCTTCACGTACAAACTTTGCGGTCACTTAACGTCAGTAAAGTCAAGAAATCAACTCCAAGAGGTCCGTGGTATAAATGTTAGCGTGCGGATAGTTTGCAGAAGACTTTGGTTTCAAAGCTTGCAGTGCAATGGAACAATGTTTTTTTTAGTGACGAATCCAGATTCGGCTTGCATTGTCCAGATGGACGGAAAAGAGAATGGAGAAGGAACGGGGAAATATTTTCAGAGTGTACGTTCAGTCCCCGTTTGAGCTATGGAGGAGGTTCCGTAATGGTGTGGGCAGGAATATCCCGAGAGGCCTACACTGATGGATCCTTGACGGCTTACTGATATATTGAGAAGGTATTAACCAATTACGTATGTACCTTTGAGTGATGCAGGATAATGCGCCGTCGTATACCGCAATGTGTGTCACACGATACCTCGTCGAAGTTGGTATTACCCAAATGAACAGGCCAGGATATTCGCCTGATATCAACCCCATAGAGCATGTGTGGGACATGCTTGGTAAGCGAGTCAGACAAGGCGAAGTAGCTCCGGCTTCGCTAAATGAGCTTCGTTTAGCCCTTCAGGAGGAATGGTAAAATATCCCTTAAAGTGATAATCGTGCCCTTATTGACAGTATGAACCAACGTATGCAGGCAGTTATAAGAGCTAGAGGTCGAAAATAATATATGGAGCACTGCTTCCGAGGAACGTCGGCTACGTTACTGGCTGATGCAGGAGCAGACATAACCTTACTTAAACGCCACGGAGGATGGAAATCCACTGTAGCTGAGGGCGATGTGGATGAGTCAATAAATAACAAACTTGAAATAGCTAACAATATATTGAATCACTTACCTCACACTTCTACGGTTCGAAACACATTCACCATAACATCACAACATTCACAAGAAAATGGCATTTTAGACACAAGACTTGACTTGAAATCAATTTCTCACCGTAAATAATTTCATATGCCTAATAATTTCATGACCAAATTCTTGCAAAATACCACACAAATACATTTTTGTGGGGAACCATGCATTTCCTTCATGAAAATGAATGAAGGACTACGACATTTTTTTTAAATAGAATATAGTTACAAACAGGTATAACAATTTGATAAGAAATTCATTAAAAATATTTTTTTAGTCAAAAGCTATCTATCTATATTTATACTTATAATAATACAAATGTAACGCTTCCTTATTAGCAAGTAAGTCACTTCCTCCTTATGGTAAAATTGTAGAATTTGTGATTTGAAGAAAAAGTTAGCAGAACTATTTCGTTTAAGGGGCAAAGCGTTTACTTGGTGGGATGCGAAACCTTAAAAATATCCCAAGAAAAAGTAACATAAATGTATAGTCTAATTCGTAGTCGAATATTTGTTATAAATATTTTAGTAATTAATAGATATGTGTATAATGCCGCCTTTCTACTACAAAATATGCATTATTAGCACACATTTAAAAAAAATAAATGGTATATTTGCAAAGATACCGCCTTTTAACGTAAATATTTATACTTGCCGCCTTTTTACTTCCAAAATGGTGACGTTATGTCAATTGCCGCTTTTTTTAAATTTCAAAAATCGTAAATTTTTTTTTCAAAAAAAATTTTGGATTTTAGTTGAGTTGCACTTTAGTTCAAAAATGTGGGACAGAAACCCCTTAAAATTGTGAATTATTCAAAAATATGAAAGCATATATTTCATATATATTTTTTATCATGGTTAAGTAGGCTATGAAGCATCCCAAAACAGTCGAATCACATTGATGCGTTGCCATGGAGACGCATAAACGCGGACAGAAGTTTGACGTATTTGTTATTGTTAGCAGTAATTAATTAATCTTATCAAAACGTTGCATTTCATAACCGGTCAAAACTTGTTGTTCGCGAATTACAAAATATTTTGTGATGAATAACGTTGAAGCAGGTAAGTTAATGATTATTTTAAGCCATTAGTTTTCTGTCATTCATTTGGTGATGCGAGAATATTTGAAATTATTACATATTGGTGCAAATGTTTGCAACAAAATACATATTTAGTTAATTTGACCAAAAATATTTGCATGTTTTACATATAGATACATATTTTTTGACACCTAGTTTTTTTCTTTGATCTTATGGCTTTTCAATAAAAAAATTATTTGTGCTACTTTTTGCAAAATAAAGTTCAACACTTTTTATAGCTAATAGATTTTGATGTGATTTGATTTATTTTTGGCAGGTGGGTAGGTTTGTATGTTCCTGCAAAGTTGTCAAATTTTCAACAAAAATTTTAAACAGTGCCGTAGTTACGAACCTCTTTCTAAAATGGCGCATAGAAAGTCAATAATAATAAATAATTATCAATGTTGTATCTTCTCTTTCTTACTAAAAGAAGTCAAAACATAAGCCCTTTTTTTAAAGACGTACGATCTCATCGAATTCGGAAAATAGATATTTTCGAAAGGGGTGTCAGGAGATTTCGAATACTCTATTGTCTGTAACTTGTCCAATCTGCCAAAAGACAAATGAACAAAAAATAAAACAAATATCCAAGAATTTGAATAACTAATTTACACAAAAATGGAATAGTTTTTCGTACAAAATCAAAATTTATTAATAAGAATAGATTGTGGCTGGACCGTTACATAACTTTACCGTGCTGTCCCGTTAAAGATGAGAGGCCTAAAGACAATGTCAATAAGTTATTCTGGAAAATTTAAAGGAACCACACATTTACGGAAATTTGAAATCTGTTTTAAGCGTTTTAAAACAAAAAAAAAATACACAAAACCTTAGTAATACTTTTTTCACATTTTAAGAGGTTTGTGGCCCACTGTGCGATGGCAGTATTGCTTTCTAACGTTAGAATTGAGACGTGAAACGTCATATTTTGACACATTCGAATAAAAAATATTTTTTCTGCCAACTAGGTTCAAACTAGGCTCACGGTACATCATAAAATGATGCATTTTATGTGATTCATAAATTCTAAAATTTATCAAAGAGGAATAGTATCTACTATCTAACTTTTGATATTTTCGAAAGGGGAAAAGGTGTCAGGGAGATTTCGAATACTCTGTGTCGAATACTCTGTAACTTGTTCAATCTGCCAAAAGACAAATGGACAGAAAATAAAACAAATATCAAAGCATTTGAGTAACTAATTTACACAAAAATGGAATAGATTTTCGTACAAAATCAAAAGTTATGGAAAATTTAAAAGAACCAAACAATTAGGGAAATTTTAAATCTGTTTTAAGCGTTTTATAACAAAAAAATACATAAAACCTTACTTAACACTTTTTTCACATTTTAAGAGGTTTGTGGCCCACTGTGCGACGGCAGTATTGCTTTCTAACGCAAGAGTTGACACGTGAAACGTCATATTTTGACACATCGAATAAAAAATATTTTTTCTGCCAACTAGGTTCAAACTAGGCTCGCGGGACATCATAACAGGATGCATTTTATGTGATTTATAAATTCTAATATTTATAAAAGAGGAATAGTATCCGGTTTGAATTTATTTAAATGTAGTATTGCTTTCTAACGTTAGAATTGACACGTGAAACGTCATATTTTGACACATTCGAATAAAAAATATTTTTTCTGCCAACTAGGTTCAAACTAGGCTCACGGTACATCATAAAATGATGCATTTTATGTGATTCATAAATTCTAATATTTATCAAAGAGGAATAGTATCTACTATCTAACTTTTGATATTTTCGAAAGGGGAAAAGGTGTCAGGGAGATTTCGAATACTCTGTGTCGAATACTCTGTAACTTGTTCAATCTGCCAAAAGACAAATGGACAGAAATTAAAACAAATATCAAAGCATTTGAGTAACTAATTTACACAAAAATGGAATAGATTTTCGTACAAAATCAAAAGTTATGGAAAATTTAAAAGAACCAAACAATTAGGAAAATTTTAAATCTGTTTTAAGCGTTTTATAACAAAAAAATACATAAAACCTTACTTAACACTTTTTTCACATTTTAAGAGGTTTGTGGCCCACTGTGCGACGGCAGTATTGCTTTCTAACGCAAGAATTGACACGTGAAACGTCATATTTTGACACATCGAATAAAAAATATTTTTTCTGCCAACTAGGTTCAAACTAGGCTCGCGGGACATCATAACAGGATGCATTTTATGTGATTTATAAATTCTAATATTTATAAAAGAGGAATAGTATCCGGTTTGAATTTATTTAAATGTAGTATTGCTTTCTAACGTTAGAATTGACACGTGAAACGTCATATTTTGACACATTCGAATAAAAAATATTTTTTCTGCCAACTAGGTTCAAACTAGGCTCACGGTACATCATAAAATGATGCATTTTATGTGATTCATAAATTCTAATATTTATCAAAGAGGAATAGTATCTACTATCTAACTTTTGATATTTTCGAAAGGGGAAAAGGTGTCAGGGAGATTTCGAATACTCTGTGTCGAATACTCTGTAACTTGTTCAATCTGCCAAAAGACAAATGGACAGAAATTAAAACAAATATCAAAGCATTTGAGTAACTAATTTACACAAAAATGGAATAGATTTTCGTACAAAATCAAAAGTTATGGAAAATTTAAAAGAACCAAACAATTAGGAAAATTTTAAATCTGTTTTAAGCGTTTTATAACAAAAAAATACATAAAACCTTACTTAACACTTTTTTCACATTTTAAGAGGTTTGTGGCCCACTGTGCGACGGCAGTATTGCTTTCTAACGCAAGAATTGACACGTGAAACGTCATATTTTGACACATCGAATAAAAAATATTTTTTCTGCCAACTAGGTTCAAACTAGGCTCGCGGGACATCATAACAGGATGCATTTTATGTGATTTATAAATTCTAATATTTATAAAAGAGGAATAGTATCCGGTTTGAATTTATTTAAATGTAGTATTGCTTTCTAACGTTAGAATTGACACGTGAAACGTCATATTTTGACACATTCGAATAAAAAATATTTTTTCTGCCAACTAGGTTCAAACTAGGCTCACGGTACATCATAAAATGATGCATTTTATGTGATTCATAAATTCTAATATTTATCAAAGAGGAATAGTATCTACTATCTAACTTTTGATATTTTCGAAAGGGGAAAAGGTGTCAGGGAGATTTCGAATACTCTGTGTCGAATACTCTGTAACTTGTTCAATCTGCCAAAAGACAAATGGACAGAAATTAAAACAAATATCAAAGCATTTGAGTAACTAATTTACACAAAAATGGAATAGATTTTCGTACAAAATCAAAAGTTATGGAAAATTTAAAAGAACCAAACAATTAGGAAAATTTTAAATCTGTTTTAAGCGTTTTATAACAAAAAAATACATAAAACCTTACTTAACACTTTTTTCACATTTTAAGAGGTTTGTGGCCCACTGTGCGACGGCAGTATTGCTTTCTAACGCAAGAATTGACACGTGAAACGTCATATTTTGACACATCGAATAAAAAATATTTTTTCTGCCAACTAGGTTCAAACTAGGCTCGCGGGACATCATAACATGATGCATTTTATGTGATTTATAAATTCTAATATTTATAAAAGAGGAATAGTATCCGGTTTGAATTTATTTAAATGAAATGTTATTACCATACAAAGTAAGAATACTATTTATGTCTAGTAGCGTTTTAGGCTCCTCTGGAAAAACCCTTTAATGCAAATCTCCCGGCAAGCAAATAAACATTAATAAAAAGCAAATTAGACAAATGCAAAGGAATATTATGAAATTAATACCCTACATCTTGTTTCAAACATATATTTAAAAAAATCCCCGTAATCTTTTTAGTTACTAATACATAGCTCGGGCCTTTTAATGTATGTTTCTACATACAGGATTAAATAATTTTTAAAACGCCGGCGGCGATTCCAACCCTTATGCTGCCTGAAAATATTGAAATCCGTTTCTTTTCCTACGCTAAAACGGCCTCGCTCCCGCTAATAAATAACGTATTTTAAGGTAACTTAATGTTTCAAATTAAGGGGTTGAAAATTTTTCAGATGTGTGTTTTATATCTCCATTATCCCCCGTGAGCGCTTCGCTACCGCCCCGTTTTCCCTCTTTTATTTTACTTGCCCTATAATTAGAAATTAGCCCTGTTAATCCCTAATGGCCTTATGGATGTTTTCGGACAATATTACGGCCAACTTTGACCCACCGTGTTCATTAATAAATTACCAAATTAGGTAAACGTATTGGGTCGAAATTCGGGTATTATATAGTAATGAGATCACTCCGTGTGTTATTTCGCTCCTTAATATTAATCAAGGGCCATACTAGAGCATATACTCATATATGCAAATTATTGGACATGGGTTACAGGTTGGATCTAATTTAGAGAAATTAGGAATATTAACCATTAAAGATACACAATATAATAATAATAAATGCATTTATTGAAGAAGAGAAAAATAATATTCAGAGAGAAGTTTAGACCAATATAGAAGTACACTTTCACACTTAACTATAAAGTACTTAATTGATGATTTTAAAAGCATTTTTTAAGCGGTTTGAAAAGTTGTAGATTTAGTTAGGATTTTTTTTTAAATTTAACTGATTTGAGCAGGAAAAAGTTCGATTTTTACTAGTGAGGAATAAAGAAAAAAATTCCTCTCATAATACAGTGCTTTCGCTTGATATGCAAACTAATGGAATTCGGTAATCAGTGGCGCGCGCAATTTCCTAATATAGGAAATAAAATAAAAAACAATAATGTTAACTAAATTCAATTTATAATACATCAAAAACAAATTTCAAATGGATGCGAACTGCAAGTGTATTTGTTTTTATTTTTTCCGAGCAAACGTCTCATCTGTTAGTATCGCCTGAAAGACATCTATAGGGTAGTGGTCGCGCCTATAGGGTGGTGGTCGCACCTATAGGGTGGTAGTATACAGGGTTGGCACGAATTAATTCATATGAATTAAGTCAACGATTTAATTCGCGAATTATTTCAAATGACTTTTTTTTTAAAGTCACGAATTATTTCAACTGTTTTCCAATGGGAACAAATTGCATTATATATCAACTTCAAACGTTCAAACTGAATATTCGATGGCATTATGACAACAGGCAACGGGAACCGAGTAGTAGTAGTAGAAGTGTGGTAACAGACAATGCTGCTAATATGGCAAGAATGTGACTGCAAATACAAGAAAAAACTGATGATGTAAATGTTATTACATATGGCCATTTATTAAATCTACTAGCCAAGGATTTAAATGTTGAAGGGGTTATGAACAATATAGTGCGGATCATAAAGTATTTTAGAAATAACCATTTAGCAAAAGCCGTATTATTTTCTGAAGGTGGATCATCACTTGCCAATTGAGGTACGCTGGAACAGCGCATGCGACTCACTTGAGGCATATTTGAAAAACTGGTATACACTCGTTAAAATTTGCAAAGAACATCGCAATAATATTGATAATGAGATAAATAAGTTGCTCTCTAACATAGCCATTAAACGTAATGCTGAAGATTTGATGGCTCAACTAAAACCTATATCGTGCGCACTGGATTTAATACAAAAAGCGAACTGTATATCTTACGAGATTTTTAATATCAGTGCTCAGATTATAAAAATTCATCAAAAACCGTGTCTACTCCTTTTTTGAATGAGTTAAATCGGCAAAGGATAAGTGAGATAAGGGGGGTGTCCATCTTTAAGAGACTTACCCGGTACATGAAACTGAAATAAACATTTAGGTCAGGTTAGCTTCGCATCCCTCAATGTCTTTACCTCTGTTGTTTATATATCCTTTTTACCGTGGTTTATACCTGTTGTCCTTTAAAAATTTTTAAATTTAAAATGCCCTGACAGACCTCTGGGCAAGAAGCTTGTCTCCCAGTGAATCATTTCGTCCATCTTCTAAATATAACTCTCCGTTTATTCGATGCTAGGTTAGAATTAGGCCAAAAAATACTTATTAAATATTTAAATATACTTAAATACATATTAAATATATTAAAATAAAGCACCTAATAAAAATAGTTAGATATCTAAAGTCGAATATCTACGACTCTACATCATTTGTATCTGGTTGATGGCCAACAGCTGAAAAAAATTAAAAAAAATAATGGGTATAAAAAAGGAGAAAAGGAAAATAAAGGGAAACAATAGCACTTACCCCAATGGCTCTATTTCTCGAAGAGCGTAGCGACGCAGAGTTTCATCCCTCCACCCCTCGAGCGGCAACCCCCCCGATGTCGTAACTTCAGGTGTACTATTAGGGCACATATATAGACACATATCTACCATCCCTCCAAATTTCATTTCTTTTCGACTCTTCGCAAATATCTTGATTTTCTCAAACGAATGATACAGCTGTTGTATTTTGTGAGTGAGAAGGATTTACAGTTTACGTAGTACCTCAATTTTTGTATGTATTGGTGAAAATTAGAAAAAATCTTGAATGAAATACATTGGGAAACACTATTTTGTGTAACGGGCATCCTTTTGCGGAACTTGCTCGTTCCGCAGAAACCTCCTCGTTATACAAAATAGTACTTTTCCCAACTGGTTACCCTCTTCAGACCCAAGCATATACCAGTAAAAAAATGTATATGATTGGCCATTGTGATTACTAAATGGGTCATAAGGAGCAAAAAATATTAAGAAATTTTTTTTCTTGGTCCTTTGGTTTTTGAAAAAAAAGAGGTATCAAATATGATACTTTAGGCCTATATCACTGCCAGTTACAATATTTAAAATAAATATTTTATTCAGTAAAAATGTGTAAACAATTAAAATGTTACTACAAACTACTTGCTATGAAATTCCAGGAAGCAATTTCTTTCTGTTGAGCAGCAGATAAAAATGTTACACGCGGTGCAACAAACAAAGGTCAATTTTTTGCAACCAGGATTTCTACATTTTGATCTGCTTTTTTGTTCTTTGTTTTTAAAATTAGGTAAAAGTGTGGCACTCGAAGTTGAAAATTTCTTATCGGGTAAATGTTCAGGTTTTCTGGCCTTTTTGCAAGCGGGTGAATCATCACCAACAGATTCGTCATTTGCAGGGCGTCTAGCAGGTGGGATTCGAGAACGTTCTTCTGTAGCATCATCTGCAAGATGAACTAAAAGGTGCTTTGCCACTACAAACTTAAAGTCTAAGTAATCCATGATCTCTTTCTTAGGCAAACCTAGGAGTTGGGCATCTTTCCTGTACATCACAGGAAAGACCATCCCGCCGCCACAGAAAAATCAATAAAATGATAAATGGCTCGGATCGTCCATTTGTTTGTCCTATACCGCATAGGATACTTTCCGATAACACGATCCAGGAGATCTATGCCTCCCATTTTGGCATTGTAAGAATTTACAATCGCAGGCTGTTTCATCTGGATATAGTTGCTATCTAGTTTGCTCCAACGTCTGCATTTACCTTCAGGCTGAGAACCTTGAACTGAAGAAGCTAAGTAAACGAATCTTGTATCGAACCACTTCACCACAGTTATTTTTGAATCCTCTCTAACCACCTGCTCATAGGTTCCCCGTCCTGCTTTTTTCATTTGGTTGTCAGATGAAAAGCTAACTTTTTTAGGAATTCGAGATTTCATAAGAGTTCCAGACAAGCCGATGGATCTTGCCAATAAGGTGTCTATCAAACTAATCGAGGTAAAATACCTGTCAGTAAAAACTGTAACACCAGATGATAAGGTATCGCACAGTTTTAGCACAAATCTTCCACCTACATCAAGTTTTTCTGGTGTTGCAATCAGAGCAGATTCTACTGATGTTCCTTTTCCTTCATACAATTGAAAATCTAATGGAATGCCTGATGGAGTAGACATCACAAAAATTTTCAAGCCAAGCCAAGAGGGGATGCCAAAATCGGCATCCAAATATTTGCTAAAATATTCAAAAGGCTCAAGGACCGTGTTGCTATTATTTATTGATTGAGCACTATGATCATGATCTGTAGCTATTGCTAGGGGTTGAAAATTATTTGAAGGGATCCACTTCTTTTTATCGCTAGGAACTAAATGAATCAAAGGTTCATCGTCAGAAGAATCAAAATCATCTATAGAGTCAGCATCCCCATCGCCTGGCAGTGGAGATTCGCCCAAAAGATCTTCGTCATCATTTTCATCGCAATTTGGAATTAAATCTTCATCAATGTCCGACTCATCCAAGTCCAAATTGTCAGCTCTTTCTGAGTTAGAAACCCTGTCAAACAAATAAAATATATAAAATATTTACACCCAGTGAAAAATAGTCATCATAAGATGGCCAGGTAGTGACAGAGACCGAAAGTATCACATCTGATACCTTGAGCAAAAGTCATTGTCTAGAGCAATAATAAAATGCCAATTGTAATATGACTTTATGCAGCAACAAATGTATTCACAAGAAAGCCATTAATACAAAAATTATAGCATTACTTACGTTTATTCGAATATTTATCCATTTTTTAAGAATCGCTTGTCACGTAGGTTATGTTCACTGCCAATGTAATATTTATCTGGCGGGAGGTTGAGTGGGAGCAAACCGACGGCGATATTTTTACGCATGTCTGAATAGGTATCATGAATGATACCTATGGAGCTGCAGCGCTGTGTACAACACATCGCATGGAAGAAAATATTTTGCCGGAGGTATCATCTATGATACCTTGGGTCCGAAGAGGTTACATAGATAGGTATTACAAAACCAGTTACGTAAAATTTTACCTTTCGTAACTGGTTGTGAAAAGTAAGACGTTTCGTGTCACTTTAAATGTCACTTTGAATGTCAAAACTTGGAAAAAATATTATTGAAACGTATCTAAATATTCAAACAATTACGAATTAAAATACAAAATACATGTCAAGGAAGAGTAAAATAAAGGTGGGGCTAAATTTCCATATAAGATTAATAATTAAATTTGATAAAACGTTTTGCCAATATACGAAAACACAAGTTTTTCATAATTACATTTTTTAAATAAATTTTTAAATACTGATAGGAATAATTCATGAGGTTTGGGGTATTAAAACCGATTCGAGTCCTGAAATGAATTAAAATATATTAGAAGAAGCAGGCAAGGTTCAAATCAAAACCATTCTGTTCACATACGTACTATGTGGGAGTCTGCTGACAATGGTGCCTACGAAATTGGTCCATTCTACGATGATCACCGGACGTCATTATGGGTTATACTTATTTTAAAATACAGCCAATTGTTATATCCTTTTCGTTTATTCATCACGGTGTATCACCGTTTTGTTAGCGTTTATGATGGCTCTGACAAAGGTTTCTAGCCCGGTAGGCTAGGACGAAAAACAATATTCCTAGATGATGTTTGTTTGTTTACCTTGTATCGCTGTAGACAAGTTTACACCTACGTTTATCGTGGCTTGATCGAGCGGGGCCAGGTATTTTTTTTTTGGAATACAATAAAAGGGTGCAACTTTTTATGTCTTTATTAATTTTTTAATTTAAAATTCATGTTTAAATGAATATATTACATATTGATGACGCTGCGACAGCCACAAATAGAGACGTACTACCCACGTGATGTTCGCTTTTAATATTTATGTAATAATTCTCGAGCAAGGGTCTTGCGAGTCTCAGGAGCCCATACTATCATATGATTAACTTGAGTCAAACCTGAAGCATTATAGTATAGAAGATGTAATTGAATGATCTAAAAACTGAACTATATTTGGTTTTCTGTTGGTAATTTTCAGAACAATTTGTAGGTGTTGGTGATTGTGACAGATTGCTTTGTAGCTAATGGTTACCGCTTTTTTTTGTAGCGAATGTTGTATTTAGTAATATTTTTTACAAGGAACCTCTTAACAAAATATAAAATTTTCTATTGGTGGTTCTTTTTGAGGTAGGAGGAAAGAATCTTTTGGAATTCGAGTTGTACTGGCCGTAAAAGAAGACCCAAAATAATGAAAATAGGCTTAATGCAAATAATATTTTGAAATGAAAAAAAATTATCAGTAAATAAAAAATAATGAAAGAGGAATTTCCATAAGAAGAATTTCTTCCGCAGCAAGTATTCCGAAAACTACTGTTCATATTGGTATAAAACACGTTCTAAGATTGAATGTTGATAGATTCAGATTCATCAAGAATTAAAGATAACTGATTATTGAAAATAAGCAAAATTTTGTCGAAACATTCTTAATTTACCTACGTAGAAGAGACAGGCATTGACTTGATACGGTCATCATGTCAGACGAAGTATCATTTCACTTAAATAGTAAGATGAATAAATATAATTATAGAGTTTAAGCATCACACAAAAATGTGTGATAGCAGCATAGTTGGTTTGGCTGTCAGAAAAATACGGTCGCTGAATATCTAATATATTTATTATTTACTGAATTATTTGTGATCACTTTACAATATTTTCTTCCACCGGAGAAGTGGTATCTAGTTCTAAAGTCAAATATTCCAACGATAAGACAAGAGGGCCAAATAAGCGCCCTGTATAATATTTTTGATCCAAAACTATGATAAGAATTATTCAGTTTGCGTTTAATGATAACATTAAAAAATAAGCAAAATTTAGCGGTTTTTATTCTATCGAATTTAGTTATTTGCGATTTTTCTCCAAATTGATATTTCTTTTCTGCCACTATTTTGTGTGAGATCTTGTACAAACTTTTGTATCACGTTTAAACAAGACACCATAAAGCCTATGACCTAGAACAAAAAGTTTTAATTTAAATGTACTAATACTAATGGAAATATAGACAAATGTGATAAAACAAATATTTCAGTTAAAAAAAACCAATTTTGACCATAACTCACAAATTGGTCATAGGATTGAGTTGTACGCATGAGAACTATGTCAGAAAGTATGTAAGATACTTTCCAAAAGTTACAGTATGGAGTGCGGTATCAAAACAAAAAAACTACCGCCCATTTTTTCAAGATTCTAATTGTCAATACTCCATTATTATTAGACATGTCATTAGAAAATTTCTGCTATCCGCAACTTGAACATGATAATTTTTTAAAGACAGATTTCTAACAAGCCCGTGCTACGCCTCATTATGCTATTAGACTGTGAGATAGAGTAATGTTGAGTGCAATCATTTTTTTGTCTAGTATTTTGAGGGATGAATGCGGCTAGTTAGCTGATGAAAATAAGGGTGATTTTAAGATATCATTTCATGATATTTTGATGATATATCAAAATTGCTTTTCGCTTTAAAACACTTGTGGGGGATCGTTGCCCAAGTTAAAGCTGCATTCGCTATCTCTGTTTCTCTCTCTCCCTCATATCTGTCAAATGCTTGTGTCATGACAAAAAAGTGTCGTGACGCGACCTTGAAAAATCACTCTCATGCGGCCAAAGTATTCACTTCAAAAATCGGAAGTTCTTTGCTTTATTTCCTCGGTTAGTCCAGGAAATAAAGCAATTAACTGTGTAACTGCATTATGATGTTGCAGATCAACATAGAACTTTCCATTCAGACCCGTGAAATTACTCCAATACTCCGAATGATAACCAATGATACTGGCACTGTCTTATGGTGGAGGAAAATCGATTTGTACAAAAGATCACGAAACTTTCAAAAATATAAAATGAGTTCTGCTTTATCAAGCATTGCATGGCTTTTAGTAACCTTGAACAATTTAATAAACTTTTTGCAGTTTCCTCCTTTTGGCAAATGAAGACAGTTTTTTCTAAATTCTCTTCCATTATTCAAGTACCTATCAAGGCTATGTATTTTATGTTAGTTGTCTGGGGAATACTAAATAACTTAAGCGGAAACCCTGTTTTCAACACAAAACCTCTTTGTCGTGTTATCTACCTACCTATCTTTGATGATGTCTATATGTGTTTCCAGGAAATAAATTTATTCTTTTAACAAATAATTACGTATTTATTTATCAATCGAACGACTTATATAACTTGTCTGGCATTTTTAATTTAAGTATGTACATTGTAAACTTAACAATAGAAATACAAAATGCCAGAGAACAAATCTCATATTTAGATTGACTATTATATACGTAGGTGTAATTCCAATATAAATAATTCCTTTTTTTTACTTTTTTTTGAACAGCTCAACTTGTCTGGCATTTATTTTTGGTGTATATGTGCACGTATTTTAAATAGAAATGTGAAATGTCAATTTTTCTTCGTCACCTACCAAACTAAAATTAGTTATAGATGTATGTGTGATCTTTAATTCCTACGAATTAAACCTTAGAAATGTCTTTAACATAGCACACAACTTTGTAAATCGAATATGTCGAATATGTATAAGTCATGTTGTATTTTATTACCATAGTCTACCTTTTGAATCATTCTTTTTTTCGTAGAATTTCGGTAAAACAGTATTCATTCAAAACTGTCAATCTCTAGGTATAATTTCTCCCTAGGAACTATGGATTTTTGGGAAGGGGAACCAACGATCTTTCCAACTGTAGAAAAATATACAGTGTTTTTTTGAAAGTTTTTAAGAAACTTTTGTTATTGTGCAACTTATGTTATTGACGCTGACGATCGGCATACTATAGATTTTCCCAACTTGTTGCTGACGCTATTTAACCGGTAAAACTTTACACCAATTAATGATGTGGAATTTGTACAGAGTTGCATTTGTTTTCACGTCCGGAAACATACTAAAATAAAATTAATATTCATTGTATAGAGGCAAACGGGTAGTTTTTCATGTGCAAATTTCCTCCGTAGTATCCGTGAAATAAAATATATTATCCTGCGGAATTAATCAGTATTCTAAAAAGGCGCGCGAGGCCCTACTAACGTTCACAATTTGTAAAATAATGGCTCAAACTACACGTATAATATGTAGATACAGAAAGTAATTAAAAGAATTTAATGGGCCAAATATAAAATTCTCCCTTATGCGCTTTCACGGGAGATGGCCACATAGGCGTAGACTACCACACAAAGTATATGTACCTGCTTACGACTATGTCCAGCTCCTAAAATATTACAAGATTTTTTTATGTGTTATATTTACCTTAATATAAAGTTATGTGTAAAATAAACGCACTATATCAAAAATTTATCATGTGTTCCATAAGGGTAAGTAAATCAGAGGGGGTAATAGAGTGCACCAAAAAAGATAATATTACGAAAATATGAGATTTTTCTCTGAACTTTCTCTATTGAATTTTCTCTGAATTTTCTCTGAAATTTTCTCTATTACCAACGAAGATATGCAGAGCTGTACAAATCGTTTAAAAAACGATTTAAATCAAAGATCAGATGCGTTTCATTTGTACAAATGATTTAAAGCAAATATTCTTTTGTCAATAATAAAGTACTTAGATAATAAATCATTTTGAGATTTAAATCTTTTTTTGTGATTTAAATCTTTTTAGAAAGTATTTAAGATACTTTTAATGTATTTAAATAATTTAAAAAGATTTCAATCCTTTTTTGTTGATTTAAATCGCTGATAAAGATTTAAATAATGTAATGATTTAAATCTTCTCTAATGATTTAAACCATCTAGTGATATAAACCGTTTTGTAAGATACGATATGTCGTCGATTTAGAGATCTCATTTTCTCATACTTGACATGTAAACTTCCTATAGTAGGCAAAAGTGTTCCAAAATATGTATGTTTAATCTCCTTGAAGAATGTCTATGGCTAATGCCAGAGGTTCTAGTATAGTATATTCTTCCAAATATTCTATTTTATTTTCTTTAAGACTATGATTTTTTTGTGCCCAATCTTTCCAACGATATTTAATTTTTCCTTGTTTCAAAATCTGCTTCATTGTCGTAAAAACTCGTAAACTTCGAATCTGGTTTTTTGAATTCATGTCAGTAAATCATTTTAATAGTATTTAAATCTCCTCTAAAATATGTAAATCACTTCGAAACGATTTAAATTTTTTTAAAAGTATGTAAATCTTATTTTCAGGTGCAAAATCAAAGATAGTTTCAATAATGATTTAAATCTTAAATCAAAAATCATTTTCCGTAAAAAGATTTAAGATTTATATCGAAAAAAGTATTTAAATAAAAAAAAATATTTAAATCTTATTGGAAGTGACAGCTATGGGCATGATTAATTAAACTATGACGTAGTTTTTCAAAGAATTTACACGTACAAAGAGAATGCACGTAAACTCACGAGCAACAATTTACAATTAAAATATATTTACATTTAAAAAAAATTATATAAATCGTATGTGCGTTATCAGATAAATGCTGCCAGTATTAACTAGATAAAATATATAATATATACTACAATAATAGTAATACAATTGTTGGTATAGCAATATTTTTAATTCGGTGTAGTGTGACTCCTCGAGCAAGAAACCTGGGTACGTCTATGGCGAATATCCCACCATGCCCGCAATTGTAATCTATCCGTTTTCCTTGTGCCGGTTTCATATTTTTTCTACCTTACATTACCTCTTTCCTCAGGTAAATGAGTTTTAGTACCTACTTCGCTAATGAGCAACACAAGTAAAAATTATTGCCTAAATACCAATTAAAGAGCGTTTAAATACGATACTGTTATTAACATAATTTTGTCATAAAAACCTTGCGATGGAAACGCTACTCGAGTGGGTACTTTAATATACTAGGTTCCCCATAATAGACTATCTATTTTAATATTTGAATTAAAATTTTTTAGTTAACAAAACAAACATTGTATTTTACTAAATTACAGCTAACTCTTTGGGATTTATGATAACTTATAAATATTTGGCTAATTTAATTCTAACTTTTAAAAATCACGTCTTCTAAATGACCTCCACCAACTTCAACAGATTTTTTAATATTTATTTAATTTTAATTTTACATACGTCAACACATTTTTTAATTGCTCCTTGATGTAAATCCAAAAATTCTTGACAAAATGCTAACCTTGCTTCTTTATCTTGATTGCTAAGGTGCTGTGCCATTTGGTATTTATAGGGAGGAAATTTTAAATCCCTATGAAGAATTCGATCTAAGCTTCCCTTCGATATTCCTAGAATAAGGGTTTGTCGATTAGCAGACCTTACAGGACTTCTCGTAAACGCAATTCTAACTCGTTCAATATTTTCTGGTGTACGAACTGTTCTTCGACGTCCAGGCTTCTTCAAATTTTTTACAAAACCATTTTCACGCCAATGACGAACCCATAACCTAACAGTTTTACGTTTTACGATTTGGCGCGTGACCCCTATTGTTGATATTAAACTGACGCCGCAATGCACGCCTAACTTCTTCTATCGAATTGCTTCTTATGTAAGTTTCTACACAATACACACGTTGTTGAACTGAGTAACCCATGAAAGTTCAATAATTATTGATGAAAACTAACAAACTTCTCGTAGAAAAATGACGTTCCACGAAATTATTAAATTAAAATTTATTTGTGACAGGAGCCTACTTGATTAATAATTTACTTAAATCCCAAAGACTACAGAAGATAATCCCACAGAGAACAACCTATTTAGTTATCTCATAGGGAATTTATTAATAATATAAAATGGGTAGTCTATTATGGGGAACCCAGTATATAGTTTTCCTCAAAAATACATCGCAGAATGCAAGCAATTATTACCATGTTTATATCTATTTTCTGTTTGATTTAGTTTTCTAATGTTTCCTCGACGTATCGTCCACTATTTTATGGCGCATAAAAAATCACATAAAAGATTTTACATCTCATATGAATATTATAGACATATTTTATACTATTTCACGTCTTATCTTTGACTTGTAGCCTTCGGACATCGAAACAATGCATCCCATTGGCGTGAGACTGTATTAAAGTGTCTCTCTGATATCCATTCCGTTTGGAAAATCTATATTGCCCAGTGGTGGCTGCATATATATTATCAGAGGGTAGTGCGCATTCATATTTAATTAAATTAAGTCTCTATAATGCTTACCATTTTACACCAGTAATTTAAATTTAATAACAACCTCAACAACCAGTTATATATATTTATATATTTTTAAATTTATGAATGTCAATTTTTAAAGCTGAGAAGTATATCACTTTCTGTGTCACCCAGCTTTATATTTCTGTCTATATTTATATATTTTTCAAATATTGGGAACGCCAAATTTTAAACTTTGTGGAATATACACTTTCTGTGCCACCTAGTGTTTACTTATTTTATATTTTTAATATATTTTTAAACTTTGGGAGGTTATCTTCTTTCTTTTTGTCGCCCAGTGTATAAATTTACATATTTTTTAAATATTTAAATACATGATTTTAAATACAGTGTTTCATTTTGAATATATTTATATATTGTTCAAATATTGTAAACATACATTTTTAAACTTTGTGGAATCTGCACTTTCTGTGTTCAGTGTTTAATTTTTTTAATGTATTTATATATTTTTTATATATTGTGACCTTCACTTTTTAGTGCAGTGTTAACTTTTCGCATATTTATATATATTTTTTTAAATTTGTGAACGTCAATTTTTAAGCGTTGGCATATGCCACAAAGCTTGAAATACTTTCTCTCTCACTCAGTGTTTAATTTTCTTTCATATTTATAGATATATATATATATATATATATATATATATATATATATATATATATATATATATATATATATGCATATATGTATTCATATTTTTTAAATTTGTAAACGTCAATTTTTAAACGCCGTAATTTCTGTATCACCCAGTGGTAATTTTCATATATTTATTAATTATTGTGATCCTGAATTTTGAAACTTTGGGGAATAAGCAGTTCCTGTGTTAGTTAGAGTTTAATTTTTTTAACATATTTGTATTTTTTTAAATACTGTCACCCAGTGTTTCATTCTTATATACATTTATATATTTTTTTAAATATTTAAATATTTTTTTTAATATTGTGAGCATCAGTTTTTAAACTTTGAGGAAGATGCACTTTCTGTGTCATCCAGTGCTTAGTTTTTTTAATACATTTATACATTTTGCAAATATGGTGACCCTCAGTTTTTAAACGATGTGCTGTATGTACTTTGATGTGTCACTCAGTGTTTATATTTTAATATTTTTAAAATATTGTGAACCTCAATTTTTAGTTCACTTCAATAAATAATAATATAAGTGCATACGTGAAACGCATGGTACGCCTCTGCATCTTAGTAAGCTATAGATACAGTCCATAATGCGATCTAGAGGCGACAGCAGGAAGTATCCTCGCTATATCCTGTTCGGAATGTCCTTATCGGAGCAAAAGACACCACGGCTATGCTGATTTCCACTCCCGATAAATACACAATTTGTATGTATCGCTTTGACGGTATCCGAAATGGAAAACGGCATCGCAAGGCATTGAACTACGAAAAAAATTTAGAAACAAACCCTGTTTTAAATAGTTAACAACATTAGTCATTCGTACCTCAACACCTCCCACCTTAAACTTCAATAACATAAGCAATATTAGACTGTGTACTCATTATGAATTCCCCTTCTGCTTGGAACCGCAAACGGAGGAGTATAAACACCGAGACACAGTAGATATTTTCAATGTTAGGCCAGACATCAAAGTAGGTTTATTATGATCTGAAACAGATGAATAAGGGGGAGCTAGACACAGGCCTAGCAGGATTGCAGCGTGTGTAAACGTAATGTCCGTCTGCGTTAATGACACCATCAAGCCGTTATCGGCCCTTGCCATTAGGAGAGTGGATCTTAGAGGGCCGGGACACATAATGTGGCTCAAATTATAAGTTATGACTTTTCATATTGTCTTATTACCCCGGGCATCGATGCTTTCGGAGATGAGGAACGGAAGAAGTCTATTGCGTTAATATCGGCGACAGAATCAAATCACAGTGTGCTTTTATTAAATTTTCCGGTGTATGTGCTTCCATCGTTATGTACAACCCACTCCCCCATAAGCTCCTAGGGGATATTTCTGTATTAAGAATGTATTAATAGTGCAACTGAATAAACGTTTTTCAGTGCATCATTTCATATAATATAAAATACAGAAAACAACTATGACTTAAATTTCTCTAGTATTTAACGCATAACCAGTGTCTATAACCAGACCTTTGGAACCATGCCATGGATTTATTTCATATAAAATGGAATGATTTTGTTATCGAGTTTGGCACAAAGCTATTTAACAGATGCAAATGATGTAGATTGATAGCTTCTAGGCATTACCGGCTATCTGCGATCTGGATGCAGAAATTGCCATTCACAATTTCGACTGTTTTTACGCGCCATCGTATCCTACCTCCGATCTTTCAGGCAATTTACCGGAATCCTAAAAATCCGATCGGCGTAAACTTAACAACGTGTTATGCCGTGCCGTAGAAAAAATTATTTCGTGACGTTCTCCGAGCCGATACCATCAGATTGGAAGTGAAATAAAAGTGAACAGCGGGAGGAAGCGACAGCCGCCCTGTTGCGCGGGAGAGGGTTAGGGTGTAGTCTTACAAGAATTTACAAGAATTGGAAGACACCAATTTAGCCCCGGGGGAATCGAACAGTAATTTCTTTTAAGGGATGACACTACCAATTCTGCTTATCAGTTTTCGAGTTTTTCTCTCATTTTCTCGATTCTCCGCAGATGTTTGAGAGGATACCGACCGGAGCATAAGTTGTACGTGATAGAGGGTAGCGGGAGAGGATTTTATTGGTACTTTTATAATATGGAAGACGAATCTAAATAGGTAATTCTAATCGTAGAAAAAGAAACATACAAACGACATACAGCCAAACAAAAAAGTATAAGTTACGATTACTGAAATACATTTCTTTACAACGTATACCTAAAGAAGTAAAAGGAAATATAAAAGCAGCAGAAAAAGGTATATAACATATAAACAGATATATTTCCACAGCAGAAAAATAATAATTAACGATCCACTTAAATAATCTTCTTACATAATTATATAGACATAATTGCAATAGACGCAACAAAATTTATCTAATATCAAGCATACATAAACTATGTATATATTAACAGATTAATGCGAAAGCATCGTCATAAAAATGGCTTTGAGAATATAACTCGTGTGGTAACTAATGTGATAAGTGAATATAGCTTATAATTCAAAATTAAACCAAATATAAAGGGTCCGCCAATAGGGACGCTCGATCTTTGACAGCTCATGGCGGCCATGTTGTTTGTGGTAGAGTTGGAAAACGTAGTTGTTATTATTCAGTGTATCTTCACAAATCACCATGAACCAATTCAGCCGCGAGCAACATGTGCAAATCGTTAAAACATATTACGAAAATCATTCATCTGTTCGAGCAACGTTCCGCGCGCTCCGCCAATTTTACGGTGCAATTGATCGTCCTGCTGAGTCGACTATCCGTCGTTTGATTAACAAATTCGAGGCAACCGGTTCGGTGAACAATCAGCCAACACCGACGCGTCGTCGAAACGTCCGATCTGCCCAGAATGTCGCCGCTGTGCGCGATAGTGTGCGTGAAAATCCGCGACAGTCAATTTCACGTCGCGCACAGGAACTCCGCCTTTCGGAAACATCACTTCGCCGAATCTTGCATCTGGATTTGGGCATGCATCCGTACAAGATCCAGCTGACACAAGAGCTCAAAATAAACGACCATAGACAGCGCCGTATCTTCGCTGATTGGGCTTTAGAGCAGTTGGAAGTCGACCCCGATTTTGGTCGCAAAATCATCTTCAGCGATGAGGCACATTTTTGGTTAAATGGGAATGTCAACAAGCAGAATTTCCGTTATTGGGCCGAGAACAATCCACAAGAGGTCCACCAGGTCGCAATGCACCCAGCAAAGGTAACTGTTTGGTGTGGATTTTGGGCCGGAGGCATCATCGGGCCGTATTTCTTCGAGAACGACGATGGTGTGTCCATCACGGTAAACGGCGAACGATACAGATCCATGATAACGAACTTTTTCTGGCATGAAATCGACAATATGGATGTCGAGGATATGTGGTTTCAGCAGGACGGCGCTACGAGCCACACAGCGCGCGCCACAATGGATCTTCTGCACGAGCGCTTCGGAGGAATGGTTATCTCGCGCGGAGGCGACATCAACTGGCCAACGAGATCGTGCGATTTAACCCCACTAGACTATTTCTTGTGGGGTTTTCTTAAATCACAGGTCTACGCAAACCAACCACAAAACACTGATGCCCTCAAAGTCAACATACGCCACGCCATCGATGAAATACAGCCCGATTTGTGCGCCAGAGTCATTGAAAATTGGACTTCTCGTATGCGCGCCACCCAGCGAAGCCGAGGTGGACATTTGACCGATATTATTTTCCATACATAATGCCTTCGAATACTCTTTCAAACAAAAAATAAATTTCATTTATACCTCTCACACAACTTGCTTTATTTCATTTTAAAGATCGAGCGCGCTTATTGGCGGACCCTTTATTATTAGTATCTAAGGAAGTTCAACTGTTTGATTTGGTAGCACATCCGCGGTAACGGATAATAATGCAAAGTTCAGTTATAGCGTAGCAAGTGAGTTCAGTTATAGCGTTCGAAGTAGGAACAGCTCGTTAAGTTTTGATTTAAAATATTGTAGAAATTTAATAGTTATAAGTAAATTCAATTCAATAAAATAGTGCAACGTCAGTAGGATCCCAAAGGGAAACGTTTTTAAAGTTAATTTAACCACGCTATTAAGTGATTTTTGTCGAAAATACGACATAACAAGTGTAGCGTCTCCAGGTAATATTACTGGGATATAGACGAGTGTGGCAAGCAGACCAAGAAAAGAAATATTAAATTACAAAAGCTGTGAGTAAAGAGCCTGACGATTTTCAATTTAAGATCCAGATCCACAATAAATCAATAAGCGTATCACCGAGTATAGCAGCATTCCGGTGTATGGCAGAGTTCATGTAGATGGCAGCAGGCGTGTAAAAGAAGTTAGCCGCATTCTAAAAGTCTAGCAGCGTTCCAGTAGTGGGCAGCAGCAGACTCCAGCATCAGTGTAAACAAACCGGTTTTGTACAAATAGTGACTAGTGTTGTGATTCAGAAGTAAAAAGGATTAATATAAATTTTACAAGGTAATAACCATCTAAAACATATTTAATTTTAAGTAAACATTGTTCCAGAGGCTTAGTCCCATGTTATTAGAATACATTACGTAGGATTTGGCGTAGGATAGTTATAAGGTCTAAAAAATTGAATTTTTTACTATTTTGCATTATAATTCGCACTAATATTTCTACTTCCATTTGCACTATAACTTGCATATATATAAATTTCGTACTTGTGCATTGCAATTGTCATACTGACAATCATATTTCCAATTAGGTAGAAAAATAAAATTAGTCCTATACAACTTCTGCTTTACTATTATTATCTCAATATTTTCAGGACATAATTTAAAGTCTATAATTAATAAATATTTTTATATTTCAATCTCTTTGACAAAACAAAGTAATAAGTATCATTGATCCATTGACCATATTAAAAATAATTTCAAATTTCAACTTAGAATATTATGAAATAAATAGGGGCCTAATTGAACCCCCTTTTTTTGACCATAGAGGACTCGTGCTTATCAGTGAATCTTCTCCACTACAAATAAGTGTTTATAGAACTGGCGCCCATGGGAAGGTTACAAACAATAGGGAAGAGACAAAGTAAGTATCCTCGAATCTTATCAGGTGTTTCTTCGCTGTGTAATAATCACTGTACTTATAATATAAATATTATATTATATTATATATATATATATATATATATATATATATATATAGTATAAGTGTCACTTTAATAAAATTATCAAAATGCGAAAACGCTATTATTATATGAAACTGACACCAGCTAATCAGCCGAAATTCACACTGGACAACTATTATTTACTATTACTGTTAAGAAGACAGACGTGTCTTTATTCAAACGTAAATCTATTGGTCACAAAACGGAAGCACATAATCCCCTAACTCTAATTTGTGGACTACGGCTTAGTATAAAAAATGCCCACTGGTATTACGTATGTGGGGTACTGGCCAGGTGTTCAGGCCCTTTTATTTGGTACAATCTATCCTTTCCGATCAATTCGGAAGACCTTAAGATCCCTTAACCAGAATCGGCTGTGCAGCATCGATTTTTTAGGATTATAACACATGTTTTTAACTATTGTCCGGTCAACTAGCAAATTTATATTATAAGTCTGCTTTTGCGATAATTCAGTTCTATTAAGGTTTTGTTGTATTAAAGTTTTAAAAAGTAATTATATTAAATGCAAACTTCAAAGAGATAAATTGGATTTCTGTGATAACATTATTTTATAACTTTATCATAAAAACGGTTTTACGACGATACTATAAGATAATTTAAAAAACTGTTATATAAATATTTTATAGTGTTTGCGATTAATTTACTGATGAAGTACCTACAAAAATAAATAATTTTATAAAAGTTTTATGCCGACGCTAGTTGTTATTTTGTGAGAATTGCCATATAGCAGAGGAATTATGATAAAATAGCTCTTGTTAGTTTTTAATAAAATAAAACAAACGACTGATTTATAATTATGAACATCGGGATCATTCCGCAAGAATAAATAAGGAATGACATTTATTTTATGGGTTATGGTATTATTGGCAGGCATTCCACCACTTCCTGAAATATCTCGAGAAATCCTTCTTCGTTAGTAATTTCATTCGAAATTCACCTTGTTATCGGGAGACGCCCGAACGGTCATATGTTCAATAGGGCGATAGAAGTGCGATCGTATAAAGGGTTTATCGAGTGTATACGATTGATGAGGACCTTGTTAGCTGCCCTCAAAAGGTACACGATGATATAAGTGACCCTTCGCTGAGTTGCCATCGGTATTAGCGGGATATCGAAAGATAGCAAATATTTGTGTACCAAGGAACTAAAGTTCAACTTTTTAGCACGAATGTGGATTTTATTTTTTGAAATTTTTAACTTATTGGCGATGGTTTCCCTGATATACCCTTCAGTCACGTTAGCTGAACGCCATCCTTCATACAACCAATTAGGATAGCTATGTTTCCACCACAATCGAAAGTCCGCCTGTCAGGTTTTTACATTCCCCCCTCCAATCCCGTAGCATACGGTTTTGTTTGCAGATTGGTAATGACAAGATGCAATCGAGTGTACCTATGCAATTAGGTACATACATCAACTTTTTATTTTTTTTTGTACATTATGTAAATACATAATAATACATATGAATGTATGTATGAAGGTTATGTATGGACTACATACATACATAACATGCAGTAATATGTATGTGTAATAAAGCAGTTAAATATTTTTTAAAAAATTGGTGACACCGTTATTTCCATTAACCATGTTTTCGATCATATGTATTCAAGCTGTAGAACTTATATGTACTCAAGTTGTAGGCCAAGCTCTCATTGGTCAATCATGTTTATAGGTTTATGGTCAAAAATATAGGTTATTAGCAATAAAAATAACTTATAACAAATTGTCTCAGCACAAAGTGAGGCTAGTAAATAAATTTAAAAATTAAGATGTTAAAGCTGATTTGAATTCGATTCCTGGTCCTGGATAGTACACGATATTTTTTTCCTACATCAAATACAGAAAAGGCTTTGCGAAAAGGCTAGAGGCATTATAATGTAGTAATGCCTGATGAGTAACGAGTAAGGTGTATAGGGCGAGGGAGACCCGTGGTATTAGAGACGTTGTTAATTCTATTTTATAATACACATTTGTATACATCCGCTCCAGAACCCAATTAAGCGAGGCTAATTGAATGGCACTCATCAAAAATATAACTTTTTTTAATTTAAAGAGAAAAATTAGTCCCAATCTAATCAAAAAGGTCCCAAGCTCAAACTCATAAATTCTTAATTAGGAAATCTCTGTGAATTATTTAAGATGCGACGTATAGACAGGCAAGACGGTATTGTAGGGAAAAATCGATTGGGCATGATTATCCTGTCACAAGATGCAGCGTTTTAGTTTTTGTCGGCGGTGTTTACGCTGACAGTTAGGTAATGGTACACGTTTGTGCTGACTTTATTTCGTGGCAATGTCTAGTTTTTGAAGTTAATCAAGATGTATAATTTAAATCAAACTTGTCATATGTTTGAGGCATTGTGTTTTCTTGATGTCAGTTACTAGGCAACGTAAGATGAAATAATCAAAGTTTTACGAAATATTTATGACACTAATTGAATGAAAAATTTAATTAAGAAACTAAGAGAATAGTGTTTCTTAGGGGTTGAAAGTATTTTTTTTCGATTTTCGGAGAAACCTTACGAAAAATATTCTTCACAAAAGTTGTAGATAATAAGAAATCTAAAAATTTCATGAGGCATTTTTTACGTAACCCCAAATTTTTCAAGAAAATGGCGGAAAACCTATTTTTCGTAAAATAATTGAATTAAAATTGCATAATAGTTGGTGCAACTATACTTTTTTTGCATTGAATAAGCACGATTCTTTTGGAATCTGAAAAACAAGTATTTTCCGAAATTTTTACAATTAAAAAAAAATTTCCACGGAAAACTTTATTAGTGTTTTCTTTCGATTGAAATAATCCATCCGGGCTCATTTTAACCGTTGGAATGTCTACTTTAAAATGGTCTATATATTCTGTTGATCGTTTATTTTTCATGAAAATGCTTAAAATTGAGAATCGACAACCAAAAAAATTACTTCTCCTATCACGAATACATATTTCAATAAAAATTCAATTCAATAAAAATTATTTGTGTAAATAATGGATTAAATTTTGAATATTTATTTTCAATTACAACTAATTGATGCGGCTTTGGATTGAGGCTATTAATCCAAATGTATATTTGGTAGTTCACACTCAAGCAGTGCTGATAACGACTATCTTCCGTGGGTGGGATTTATACAGCTTGCATCTGAAGTTGTATACAACTTGACAAATGACAAATTGAAGCATGTCTTTGAAAATATCTTCATTAAATTTCGTAGCCCCAACAGCACTTAGCAGATCATATTGTTTAAATTTTACCTTGATTTGGTACGAAACTATAAGTTATCCGATTAATGTCTTAGGTCAACTTAGGTCACTCTTCAATTTTAAAGCACAAGGGAAATATCAATATTATAATTCTGTTTTTCTGGTTCAGTTTATGAATGTCTGACCGCTTTTGTAAAGAGCTACCGCGTTTTTAATATATCTGGAGGTTTCAATTAAATATAAAGCCCCCTTTGACATGAGATTACGCCGCCGATCAGATGCGTTGGCGGCAGCGAAATTTCTTTTTCCAATTTAATAAAGCCGCCGTATAATGTTTAGCAAGTAATTAATATCTGCGAGATACATCGCCGATACACAGGCCCATTCTTTCGCAAGCGTAACTCAGTGGCGTACGAGCAAATTTGGGAGGTCAAGAAAATATAATTTCTTGGCGGTGACATGGATTTTATTAAACAATATTGATTAAAAATGAGTTGGAATAAATTGGATCCACGATATTGAGACACTGTTAGATTAAAAATGACGGTGTCTCTGTTCCATGCTGGATTTTTGCCTGAGCCTCCGTTTATCCTCGTGGACCTCGTGTGCCGTCCTTGTTTTCTGATATATTAACATTGATTTTTCCCGTTCGCCCTCAGCTCCCTTATTCTTTTTAATCCCAAATTGTTCACTTAATAATTTCGGTGGAATTGGGTTCCCGATGTTTGGGCCTTCTTTGTTATTTTGTTAATGAAGGTGAGTTCATTATTTTCTGTTTAGGATTAATGCCGACTCGGTATATTTACACAAAAAAGCAATCAGTAATGCGAGTGAGATATATACCTTCTAAATTAGATTAATTAATTTATTTATGTGTTTGTTTTTAATTCCGCTAAAAGTGGGATACGGTTGCAAGCCTACTTGGATTATTAATTATAAAAAATCAGACGGCACACGTATGTATGATTATGTTGTTAAAAGAATCGGATTACTTATCAAAACGTGTTGTATTACCGTAACTATCTTATGGTCGGATGTGATTTTTTGATTTCTAACAATTAGTCGGGAAATATAAATGTGTATCTCATTAACAAAAAGTTGTTGGTTCTGGTAGTGAATCAGAGATTTGCGTCGTCTTTATCCTAAAGAGCGTTGAAACTTTTGATGTGAAACTAAGACTGGCGTAGTTTTCCACAAACATAAAATACTAAAAACCATAGTCGAAGCGTTTCGCCAACCAAGATCATCGGGAGGTATTTAAAACCAAAAGCCCTTTGTTACCACTATTAAAATTATTTCTATTTATTTTTATTTCTAAACTCTCCAAAGTATTTAGTTAGCTACTCGTCGCATTCCTAATTCATTTGAAGTTACTGATGTCTATCATGTGGTTATTGTTGTTGAAAGCATGTCGGGCAACGGAAGAACAGAAAAGCCCTGTTCTTCCATATTTGAGATAGTTTATGGGCCAAATGCACGTTTAATCAAGTTTATAGTTTCCTTTAATCTAGATTGCCTAGTTTGTCCAACATACCTTTTATCACTCTTTCACAGCTAATTTTATCACTCTTTCACAGCTCACCTTTTACAGCTAATTTCATATATCCCTGCCCTTACTTTTATGTTGATTTTATACTTCGGATTGAATATTTTCCCATATGAATGAACAACTGTTACTAATATATTCTGCTAAGACCACTGGTAAGACTGGTAAGGGATCATATGAAATTGACATATATATTTAGAATTTCCTCTATTCATTTGAAAGGACGAAACGTTAAGGTTTTCTTTAATTTATGATTCCTGATCATTCTATCAACTACTCCTTTACGACATTCACTTATAATAATTTCTATTTCATAAGTTCATCTTCATCAAAGAAATTCAAGACTTGGTTAGCAAAAAAGGAAAGCCCGAAGAAAATAGCAACTAACTCGTCCGCCAGGCGACAAACGAGTGCTAAATAATCTATGGACACAGCTGAAAAATAAAACTACCTCTTGAAGGCAGCTAAAAAAGGCTCAGCTGAAAAAGCCACTCCCTCTTGAAGGCAGCTAAATCTTTGAATAGACTAAAGAATCATGACCCTCCAATTCGACAAGATGATGGAAACTGGGCTCGACGAGATGAAAAGTCAGAACTATTTTCTGATCACTTGGCAAATACATTCCAGCCATATTAGGCTACTGTTATGGAAGAGATGCAAATTACTGATAGATATGGCACGTTAATTAAGTCAATAACACCTGTTGAGTTCACCAAAACTATCAAAGTATTATTGCTGAAGTAATAATGACTCCCAAAAATCAGCAAACTAGCAAACCTCGGAAAAATATAACAGCATACCAACCAATTTCCTTATTGCCGATTATATCTAAGCAGTTAGAAAATCTCCTATTGCAAAGACTCAAACCAATCATCGAAGAAAAGCAGCTTATTCCATCCCACCAGTTTAGATTCCCGATAAGCATTCAACCATGGATCAAGGGCATTGAACTTCCGATGTAATTGAGAGAGCAATGAAATATAAAAAGAACTGCGCAACCCTAGATATGGCTCAAGGATTCGACCGAGTGTGGTATCGGAGCTTGGAATAAAAGCTAGAAAAATATTTGCCATGGCAAATGAGCAAAATTCTTCGGTCATACATCACTGACCGTCACTTCAGAGTTCAATATGGAGAAGAATATTCTGAGAAGATTTTTGTTGGACTAACTCAGGGCAGTGTCCTTGGACCTGGTCTCTATCTGCTGTACACCAACGACATCCCATAAAGCGACGGAGTAGCCACAAACAGTGAGCCACAAACAAATTTCAAACAGCAGTAAAGAATGACATTATTTGGATAAAGAAATGGCGCATCAAACTAAACGGGGCCAACTCAATTTTAGCAACAAGAAATAGGACTATACTCCAGTTATTGTCAACCAACAATCAATCCCACATGCCAGTGAAGAAAAGTATCTAGTATCAAAGCACGATTTTAGAAGCAAAACTTCGATGGAAACCACATGTGAAGAAGAAACGTGAGCAATTAAACATCAGATTCAGACAAATGTATTAGATTCTCGGATGTCATTTTGAGTTGTCAATATATAACGAACTGCTTCTCTATAAGCAAATTCTGAATGCAATATGAACTCTGGGGATGCACTAAGAAATCCAACATTAAAGTAATTCAAACGTTCCAGAATAAGGTACATCCAAGCATCGTTAATTCGCAATGAAGACATCGCATCCTGACCTGAATATGCCTATGGTTGCAGATGAGATCAAGAGGTTTGCAGGCAAACATCAGAAGATGCTAGAAAACATCGAAGTGATATCACTACTCGACAACAGCTGACTTGTTCGGCGACTAAAGAGATTAAATCCGTTCGAATTGGTGTAGTGAAAGTGCCTAATGTCTATCATGTGCTAATGCCTATTATGTGGTTATTGTTGTCGAAAGCATGTCGGGCATCGCTAGACTTTTCTGTTCGTCCATATTTGAGATAATCTATGGGCCATGTGCTCCTTTAATCTAACTTCTAAATATCCTTTAATCTAGATCGCATAGTTTGTCCAACATATCTTCTATTAGTCATAAATCTAATAAAGCTAATGTCATAAATCCCCCGCCCTTTCATTTCCAAGATTTTGAAGTACAAATAGATTTTTAAGTATATGTCTCTCACACGAACCAAGTGATTAGTTTTATGTGGAGTGTGTTTCACAGATATTAAGATATTAATTACCCTAGATATTATGAAAAAATTGTTAAGGGTTGAGTTAATCTGGTTACAATATTCAACGTCCACGGGGCGTTTTTCTAAAAAAAAATTACTAAAATCTTCAGGTAAATTTAATAGAATATAATATCTAAATTAAATAAAATTGCGTAGAAATATATTTTACTAAACATTTACAAAGACATACTAGATATTTACAAAGTCCAGTCTTCAGTCCCATTTATTCTCCATTAAGTAGAATTATTGCTAGACTTCCAGGTCCACTTAAATCTCTTAATAAAATTTGTTACTGTTTAACATATTTAACGTGATACCCACAACTTTATTTTTGGAAACAAAAAAATAAATATTAACATAATTGAATATCCTTTCCTTCGCCAAATAAATTTAATTCTAAAAGCACTCCAACTCTCGCGTTTATACTTTAAATGCCAGAAAAATTTCCACTTAATAATTACACATCTTAAAATATTTCCGGCAAATATTTGGGTTGTCACGGCAACTTAACACAAAACAAGCCTCTGATTAGATAAAAAAATGGTCCTGTGAAATTTTCATTATAATTCTGTTTAGAACCTCTCCTCGAAGACGGTGAACTAGAAAACTGAAGCTCGCCATTTTGAGTTCAATGCAATGGTAAGGGTCTTTAAGTGTATATGAGTGATGGTATCATTTCAAACAGAAACTTCGAGAACTGTTTAAATAATAGGGGTATATTTGGTGTTTTTAATTTTATTTACTTGTGATGTACATACATGAAAGTTAAAATTTACGCTATAAATTCAACTGTGATGAATATGCGTTATAATTTCAGTTGTCTTGTATATAATGCGCATACGTAATTTCCTGTAATTCAAGAAATTTCCTGTAATTCAATATCTGTAGTGGCATATAGCCCTAGAAGTAGTTGTTTGGTAATATGTATGATTTAGGACTTACTTTACTAAATAAGTTGCTTGGAAAGTCAAAAATATTTTTTTTATCTGTTTGAAATAATACTTTTAGGTAGTATATCAATAGAGTTTAATTACAGCTCTTTTCAATTATCATATTTTTCTCTATCGTATCGACTATTGTATAAGCGCAAGCACACACGTATCGCTGACCAACGTATATACTATAGCAGAACGCCAACCAGCCAGGCGCCTGATTGGTCAGAACGTAATATCATTATATCTAAATTATTTCTCGGCACAAAAATCTATCTTAAGCATAATCACAATAGACAAGTCCCAATAATAATTATAGAATATCATATATATAATGAAAGCATCAGTCTAGAAATGGGTTTCGAGAGTATATAGCCGCGATACGGCAATGCAAAATGCAATGTGGATATAACGCCTCGTAAATAAATTGAAGTTACGCAACAGAAAGTGAATCTGATTGTATTATAATGTTTAGAATTCGAAATTAGACAAAGTGAAAATCAAATTCTAAGTGTTTTACGTAAAATTAAACAAATTAACTAATTGACATCAATCTGATTTGCCATATTAAATCATAATAACAAGAAAGAAGTATGGTAACTAGGAAATGCAGATGTTTTTCCATACCGCATATCCGTAGTAACATATAACAATTAAGGAGAGTCTAGCTAACGCGTTCGATGAGGTAACAGCCACGCTACTAAATTTTATAAGTTTGTTAAATAGTACAACTAAAGAAAAAATATTTAAATTTACCAATGGAACAGGTAATACCAGTGGAACAGGTCTACAAGCAGAAAACATTGCCAATTAAGTGTTTTCGTTGTAATTAGCAAGTGAGAAGTATAGAGGCTTGGTAGCGTCGTAGCGTCCCCAGCCGCAGAAGAGTTTTGTGATCAAGATAAGGAAAAGAAAACAATTTTCTCAGAGAATTCAAGCAATAAAAGAATATAAGCGCAATGCCAAGAATTAAAGGTTTGAGGGTAAATATACCCTATAATAAAGTTCCAGCGATCATAGCAGCATTCCAGAGGTAGTACGGCGGCATCCGCTAGATGACACCACCAGGTAGATGACACCCCAGCATCATATGTTAGTACGTGTTCAAACTAGTGCCGTCGAGAATATTGATAAGTTTTTTGTGCATCGTAATTAAAAAGGATTAACAAAAATTTCTAAGGTAACAACAATTTTTAAGATACATTGTGACAGATCATACTATATGACAATAAACATATAATAACTTGTTCTTTCTTCTTTTGAAACTTTTGAGGAAACATTTTAAATCATCAATTTCAATCAATTTGAAATTAAACAAAATTCAATAGATTTAATAAAATATTATAGTATCATATAATTCACTATTTGAGAAAGCAACTTCACTTTAAAAATTTTAATCTTGCAAAGAAATTTACTAGGTCTATGTAACCCCCTCTATAACTATAGAGTACTCATGTTTTGAATGATCCCTCCAGCAAATTACAAATTAGTGTTCATAGAACTGGCGCCCATAAAACAAGAAGGATTCAATTGGGGAGAAATAGTGTAAGTATTTTTTTTATCATAGGTTTGTAGCAATTCATTACATAGATAAATAAGTAAATAGATGAATAATAAAGAAGATACGCTTGTGTTCTATTTACTTATTTATCTATGTAATGCATTGCTACAAACCCAAGATTTCTTTTCGCAAAACAACTATGAATAGCAAAGAACTTAAAAGCTAATAATATACAAAATTTACCAATAATTCATTTGAAAATATTTTCCTAACTATAGGTTCGATTTACATGATTTTTTTTTGAAATTGTAGGTTTGTTCGTGCGGTATGCAGATGTGCTATTGAATTTCAGCTCAACTTTAAATTTTGATCATATACAAGGTGTACCAATTACATTGGATTTTTGCATAAAATTTGCAACACTCTGTGGTAAGTGCAAGCAATAAAAAGATGAAAATTTTGGTATAGAACTTCTAAGTCTAAAGTCTCTTCTAAACAATTCATTTTTTAATTAATGTAAATATCTTTATTATTAGGGAAGATATGATTAATTAAAATAATGACTAATGATGACTAATGAAATAATGGTGTAAAGTGCAACTGGCGCCGCCAGAGCCATAACTTTAATACAGGAAGGGCGGTCACAATACTATGAGAAGTTCTAGGTGTTTCGAGATGTAGTATTCACAGAGATGTAGTATTCATATACTATGAGGCACAATACATGTGAGAAGTTCTAGGTGTTTCGAGATGTAGTATTCAAAGAGTCGTGGAACGGTTTTGAGGTAACGGTAACGGTAACTGGAGAATACACCAGAAGAATGGGATCAGGAAGAAACAGATGTACAACTCAGCAGAACGACCGTTTTTCAGCCCTAAGAATACTACGAATCAGGGACTCTACTTCAGTTAGTGAGCGGAATGCTTTACAACATGTACATGGTGCAGATATTAGTGTACGAACTGTGAGAAGGCTAAATGAAGTTGGCTTAATGGCAAGAAGACCTGCCAATGGCCCATTTCTGACTAGAGAATATCGTAGACAGCGCCTTCTTTTCGCCCGTGAACACCAAAATTGGGGAATTGAGGAATGGGGTAAAATCCTGTTTACTGATGAATCGAGATTTTGTATGTTATCTCCAGATGGCCGTCACAGAGTATGGCGAAGAGGTGGCGAAAGGTTTGCAGAGTGCAATATTGTGCCAAGGCTCAGTTTTGGTGGTGGCTCAATTATGGTGTGGGGAGGAGGAATTAGTCTTGAAGCTCGTACAGAGTTAGTGGTGGTAAATGGTGGGGAAATGACTGCTGATAGGTATATTACTGACATTTTGGAACCACATATTGTGCCTTTTGTCCCATTTATTGGAAAAAATTCCATGCTAATACATGATAATGCCCGTCCACATGTGGCAAGAATCGTTTCCGAGTATTTGGATCAGGTTGATGTTAACCGTATGGTGTGGCCTGCAAGAAGCCCAAATCTTAACCATATCGAACATATTTGGGACATGGTAGGAAGACGTGTTCGAGCCCAAGCTCCTGCTCCTGTGAATCTGAGGGAGCTTAGTGCAGCTGTCGTACAAGCATGGGATGAATGTGACCAAGGTGCCATTCGTCATTTATTTGAGGGGATGCCAAGACGCATGGAAGCTGTAATTCTTGCTCAGGGAGGCAATACAAGATATTAACTGTTTTTTAAGTTTATTTTTGTTGTTAATTTTAAAATATTGTTACATTCATTATCGAGAAATGTTGATTCTTTGTTTGTGAAGTTAAAAGTTAATGTTAATTATAAATTGAAAACCTACGTCATTATTTTAATTAATCATATCTTCCCTATTAATAGAGATATTGACATGAATTAAAAAATGAATTGTTAAGAACAGACTACGCTAAAGTTCTGTACCAAAATTTTCATTTTTTTATTGCTTGCATTTACCACAGAGTGTTGCAAACTTTATGCAAAAATCCAATGTAATTGGTACACCTTGTATATGGTCAAAATTTAAAATTGAGCTGAGATTCAATAGCATATCTGCATTCCGCACGAACAAACCAACAATTTAAAAAAATATCATGTAAATGAACCTATAGTTAGGAAAATATTTTTAAATGAATTTTTGGTAAATTTTAGATGGATCGAATTTTGTGCCTCGTATATATATATATATATATATATTTTGTGAAAAGTAATCTTGGGTTTGTAGCATTTCATTATATAGAAATAAGCAAATAGACGAATAAGAAAGAAAACACACTTACCAGTGCTATATCTGGACACACATACGGAAATGAATCACTATGCACATGAAAACGAACCACTTAGAAGTTGTACAAGTTCTTTCACCTTTCTTGAGGATCTTCAGAGCAGTATACGATTTATTTCATTGATCATTCATACTTGAATTTAAATTACCAATACACTAACACTTGCAGTGACGTTTTATGACATTAGTTTTTGACGGAACTCGTTCTTAGAATACACAAACCTAGTCTACTATTTATATTTGTTCTATTTGAACATATTATATATAAAAGCATTAGGCATACAGTTATCCAGAAGATGTTAAACTTTAAAATGCATAAAATCTTGTTGAATCTATTGAAAAACAACTACTTTTTCCAACTATATGCGGGAAAATATTGAATTATATATACAATAGAGTTCTGAAGCATTCAAAGAGGGAGTGATACAGAAATTGCTTGCTTAGTCAAAACTAAAATCATTTGTTGGTTGTATGTATTAATTGTTTCTTCGAAAATTCTCGAAAAAAATCCAATTTTCACCCTGGATATATTTATTAGCTTTGAAATTCTTTGCTATTCATATTTATTTTGTGAAAAGTAATCTTGGGTTTGTAGCATTTCATTATATAGAAATAAGCAAATAGACGAATAATGAAATCTCTGAAGATCCTCAAGAAAGGTGAAAGAACTTGTACAACTTCTAAGTGGTTCGTTTTCATGTGCATAGTGATTCATTTCCGTATGTGTGTCCAGATATAGCACTGGTAAGTGTGTTTTCTTTCTTATTCGTCTATTTGCTTATTTCTATATAATGAAATGCTACAAACCCAAGATTACTTTTCACAAAATAAATATGAATAGCAAAGAATTTCAAAGCTAATATATATATATATATATATATATATATATATATATATATATATATATATATATATATATATATATATATACACTTCACGATCGGGTTGATTAAATTCAAGGAATTAAAGTCTACAATAACTGACAGCTTTTCTCTCCCTTGATTCCTTGGCCCCCCAAACACCTAACAGTCGCGATGCGTAGACGAAAGCCAAATAAATCCATAACTCCAATTAAAATTCAGATTCCGCCGCCTTCATCGCGGCGGGTTGCGGCGGTCCCGTGACGTCATAATAATTGAGATTCGACTGGGACAGCCATGTTGTGCCTTCATCAATAATAATCAGATCTATTGATAATTATACGGAGACGTCACCTTGGAAACTGACAACAATTAGGATAAATTAAGGGATGCGTAGGGTGGTTTGGTCTGCCGGACTAAGTGGGAACGGTAAACTGGTCCGGCTGATTTGCCAGGGCCTACTTTGCATGATCACTGTAAGCGGGGGATAGGGAATGCATTATTAATATTTATTTCGTTTATTACAGCGACAGCGGCCAATTTGTCTCTTAATTTATGGTTATTTATTTATTGTTGCACTTTTGTGTAGCTAAACACCCTTATTTCAGCCATACCAACACATTTAGACTAGCATAATACTTAATATATAAGACTTGAGGTCGTAAACCCCTCAGCCGTACATAAAACTATTACCTCAGTAAACAGTATTCTAGTTCCTATGTTCCTTTTTATTTTTATTTTTGAACAATATTTATATTTATATGCATTCAAAATATGGCATATAACATATAGTGATAATCAAACTACAATTGCTGGGTTTACAGAGGCATTACATGACAAACTATACACATAATTAATTAATCCGTGTTAATAAATACGCAAAGTATATCCTACTGCGCTAGAGACTTTGGAAATAGTATTTTTTTCTGTGAACGCAATAACTAGAATTTACCTACTTGAAGTACTGTTTTTAAATTTGCTTCGACCTACATAGACCTTTTGGTAATGATTTTTCCGGAAGTCAAAAATTAATTTTCAGCAGCTGCTCGAAAACCAGGTCAATTAATGATGTCTATAAATGGACTCTGAAAGTTCGAACGATAACGCAGAAGAATGGGGAAAATCGCGGAAAGGGGTGAGAACACGGCAAGGAAAATTTGATCGTATGGAAAGCAGGGGGAAGCTTATTAATATATATTGGCGCTTTTGTTGGGTTCTGTAAGTTATTGATGAGGAATGGCGGGATTTACGAGTCCATTATCAGTCTGCAGCTAGAGTTTTAATGGACCTCAGATTATACGAAGGTGTAATGCGCAATATTAATTCTCATAACTTCAATTTATGTACGTATATCTAACGAATGTTTGTCGCAATATTAACGTCAATCAAATATAGAATAATACTTAAATTGATAGAAAACACAAACCGCCTCTACTACTTATATTTGTTCCATTTGAACATATTATATATAAAAGCATTAGGCATACATTTATCCAGAAGCTGTTAAACTTCAAAATGCGTAAAATCTTGTAGAATCTATTAAAATAACTACTTTTCCTAGCTATATGCTAGAATTGAAAATATTGAATTACATTTACAATAGAATTCTGAAGCATTTAAGGATTGAGTTATACAGAAATTGTTTGCTTAGTCAAAACTAAAATCATTTTCTGGATCTTATATATTAATTATTATTTCGAAAATTCGAAAAATATTACATAAAATTTTCACATAATAGATATGAATAGCAAAGAACTTAAAAGCTAATAAATATATTCCAGGGGAAAAATTGGATTTCGATATCCTATGTCCAGTTAATAATAAGTTATGATAACATTTTTAAAATAAATTGAGGTATTAGTTAAATGCAAACCAATCTCTTTCCCTTCAAAATAAATTCATTATCAATAAAATTTTCACCTATTAAGACAATATTTGAAGAGTTATAGCCTTATCAACAAATACAAATCTTCTTGAGCTTAAGCTAAGATCGTAAATGCATATAGTATAATTTTTAATAATAAGCCTATTTTGAACTCAACTTCAGGTTAAAATTATGTATCATAACTGCCTTCATTTAACACCGGTGCATTATCAGAACAATATCTTGCCTTTTCAATTCTTTGCAACAAAAGGCGGCAAACATAGATCTATTAGAAACTCCCTTTGAAGAAAAATATCTACATCCACTAATTTATAAGCGAAATTTTATGGGGAATATTAAAACAGGTATTTCTACTTTGTCTATATAAGTTTGAGATACACTCTCCATAATCATCTCAATTGACTAGCCCAACAAGGGGCCGCTTGCAAAATCATCTCAATTGGCGCCCAACGTGGGGCTTGTAAAAACATCACAATATATTTTAGTATTTTTTTGAAAATTCACAAATTTGACAGTTGCCAGATATTAGTTATTTTGGAAGCAGAAGTGATGGTTTTTTAAACTTTAAAATTAAAAAAAATACCATATGGGTCCAACTTTATAGCGGACACTGTATATATGTAATGAAATGGCAGATTATGGATGTTGCTGAACCGTCATTGTGCGCCATATTCGTTAGACCTGACCAAAGCATTTGATACGGTAAGCCATCCAGATTTATTGAATACAATTAAAGATCTTGAATTTAGGGGAGATTTTAATGATCTATTAAATATCTACTTAACAGATAGAAAGTAGTATTCAAGTATAGACAATTGTCTCATACAATTATATGAGCTCTACGGGAACAGTCAGTTTTGGTATTACACAAGGCACAGTACTGGCGCCTGTTATATTTTCTATATATGTCAGTGATCCTTTTAAGACCCTTACTGTTGCTGAAGTAATAAGCTTCGCTGATTATACGGCAATATTCTTCAAAGATAGGACATGGGAATAGTTAAAAAGTAGGGTAGAAAGGGATTTTTAAATTGGTATTGACTTTTTCAATAGCAGCCGTAATAAAAAATATCAGCAAAATACTCTACTGACCGTTCTCCATCATTCTCATTCGGAAGAGGTTCAAGGAAAGCAAAAGAATTTGTGAAACATTTAATGACCTTTGTTCGCCATGAAATGATTTTGATACAGATTTGATATCGATAGATTTTATTTTGTCAATTAAATAATAAATACCAAAAAGCTGCGAAATAATATAATAATTGATGATGGCATTGCTGCTGCGACTCTATAAAGAAGTGAGTGAACGTATAATTTAAATTTATTTTGCTCTATTTCACCCACTATTTTCTTTTATATTTCCTTTCCTATATTTAATGTATCTTATCAACTTCCATCAGCTATCATACATATTTCATACTGAGAGAAAACCTCAGTCATCACAGTGGAACGGGACGTCGTTTTCGGTCGCAGGATCGCACAGATAACCAATAGAGAAGCCATAAAAACGCTTTTACGAGCTGAATGCAAGCCGGCGATCGCCAGAAGAACCGGAAATATTGGACTTTGAGCAGGAAGGACATGCGAGCGGCGTGATTGTCTGACCGCTGGGGACAAAGCATAGCGGACTGAGGACTCTTCTAATCCCATATTGGGGACTTATTGACGGATCCCACGTATACATGGTGGCTTTCAAACGGTGTCAACGATAATATACAGTTTTCCAGGCGTGCCTTTTAAATATACAGAATAGTGTAATATCTTGGAAATTTTTCTCGTAAAAGTTACAATATAAAATTGACCAATATTCAATTCAGGAATTCATTCATTTTATATAATGTTCTTTTGTTATAAATAGTTTCAGTACAATCTGTATTTTGATGGTAAAATATTTTGAAAACCGCCAGCGCTTACAGCATGCACGCTCTGATATGAATATATGCAGCAAAATTCAATCACACGATCGAATGATTGTTTTATTAATAATGTCAGAGCGGCGGACGCGAAATGTGAAATCCACATCAGCTGTTGCCTCCGTGTATTCGCGCCCTGTTGCCCGCAATATTGGCAATAGGACACATCGCGTGTTATAGTTTCATCGATATTTCTGGCCTCCCCTCGACGCGATGGCTCAATGGGTACATGAAAATTCGATACTTGATGAAGGGACTCGTGTTGGGCAATTTCAACTATTATATGTATTATATATATATATTATATATATATATATATATATATATATATATATATATATATATATATATATATATATATATATATATATATATATATATATATATATATATATATATATATATATATTTATATATATATATATATATATATTTACATTTACATATATATATATATATATATATATATATATATATATATATATATATATATATATATATATATATATATATATATATATATATATATATATGTAAATGTGATGAGTGAAAACTGTTTAAAATACAAAATTAAACCATTTAGACCATACATTATATAAATTAAATGTAAAACAAATTAGTTAAAATACTAGCCTTGATATGATTGGCCAGATCATGTGAAAATAGTGTTGCAAGAAGCTCGTATCTAAGGAAGTTCAATTTTTCAAATTTGAATAACTTCGGTAGAAACAAATAATAATGCAAGGAGAATGGTAATAGCGTTCAAAGGAAGGACAGCTCGCTAAATGTGTGTGTAGCAAATTGTAAATGTTAATTGTTAAAAACAAGTTTACGTAAACAAATCTGTGCTACGGAGTAGCACAGATTCCCAAAAGGAAATATTCTAGAGAAAACTTAAACAACGTATTAAATGGTTTTTTGGGTCAAAAAAACGACATTTCAAGTGTGGCGTCTCCAGGCAGAGTCTACAAGGTGTAGAAGAGTACAGCAAATATAGCAGATAATGCAGTAAATATTTCCACATATAAATAAACAGTGAGTATAGAATCATAAGATTTCAAATTTAATAAGAATTCAACCCAGTAAATAAACAAGCTTCGCTTCGAGTATAGCCGATTTCCAGAGTGCGGTGTAATACTGGTAGATGGCAGCAGGTATGCTGAAGAGGTTAGCAGCATAGTGAAAGTGCAACATCATTCCAAAAGGGGACAGCAGTAGCAGATTACAGCCCAAAAGTAAATAAACAAGTGAAGTGAGATTAATAAATATTGTGTTGTGCTTCGTAAATAAAAAGGATTATAAAAAGCGTCCTAAGGTAATAACCATTTTCAAACAATTTTAATTTTAAGGATACATTCTTCCAGAGGCTCATGCCCATGTAATTATTTTAAGTTACGTAGGTTTTGGTGTAGGATATTAAGTTTTTAAAGTTTGAGTTTCTATCTTGCATTATAATTTAATAATATGTGTATACAAACATACTTCATAACTTTCAACAACAAAACAACAAAAAATTCATAACTTTCTACTTTGTGCTTTGCATTTAATTGTCGTTTAGATAAATTACTTCTTTGTCTATATTAATAAAATCAATCTTATATATGTAGCTGCTGCGTTATTATTATTATTCTCATTTCAAAGTTCACAATTTATATTCTATAATTGAGAAGACTATTAAATTTCAATTCTTCATATAAATTACCTTAGATTCATTTACCAATCAAAACAATTTCACCCTTTCAAGAGAAACATAGTGCAAAATATAGAGGCCTAATTGAACCTCCTCTAACGGACCATAGAGGACTCTCTACAGTGAACCCTCCTCAAAATAAATAAGTGTTTTAAGAACCGGCGCCCTTGGGAAGGAAGCAATAGGTAGACAGCGTAAGTATCCTGTTACCTTATCAGTGGTTTCTTTACTGTGTGATCACTAAAATTATCTCTGTTATAAGATCTGTAATAATTTATTATATTTTAAATTTTAACATATATATATATATATATATATATATATATATATATATATATATATATATATATATATATATATATATATATATATATATATGCTTGAATTGGGATTGTATTGAATCCTCAATAAGGCCCACTGTCAGAATTACAGAAATCAGAAGACCCGCTGTCTACAAAAATCTCCTGGCGATCTCAACAAGCCAAAGACAATAATAGCAAATCAATTAAGGCCAGTTTGGGTAGAAGGGCTTCGATGGGGGAAGCCTGCGAATACGCGGAGACAAAGAGTCAACATTTATTAGATCTTGGCAAGTATCAATAAGGGCTTGTCCAGCGATTTTACTGCCCACATCCCATGTCCCTTACCCCTTGACGACATAAAAGCGATGTTGCTGCCGCTTGGGTATCCCCAATGCGTCGTCTGCTCTTCATATCGTAATCAACTAAAACTATTTTCATTTGTTGACTACCGAATACAAACACACACGAATTTATTCCACTAAATACATGACTACAGAATCTCACTTATCTCCATATTTACTCTCAAGTCTGCGCTGCTTTGGTTGAAAACAAAACACGAATATTTTACTGCAATTTTAGTAACACTAAAACCCCCGATACAAGAAAAAATCATCCCCGTAAAGCCACAATATATACATTTGTCTAATACGTTTCTCCCATCAAAAACTAATAAAATCTCGGCAATATAACACTACGGGCCTGATGCAGTAAACGTGGGAGACATATTGACGGCACCGACAGTAGAGGTAGTGCCCATTGGTCTTTAATAAAACCTTCTTTCTTATGAGGAACGTCCCCTAGTACGGGTGGCTTAGCCAAAAGTAGGGCACGTTTCGGACAATGTGTAGTGTTTATTTCTACAACTTTTTTCTGGCGCCGCTCGTGCTGGGTTACCTAACCCATTTCGGTCTCACGTCCAAAAATAATACCGCACACATAAAAATGTGTATTGAAGCCAGTGATTGAGGGTTGTCTTGGCGCAACACTTAAGTAATAAAAGGAAATGTTGGCACTGTGGGTTTACTTAAAAAGTTTATGTTGCATATAAGAGGAATCCCCCAAAGAAATTCTCTTACGCCTCGATTTACGGCGACATAAGTTATTGTTGGTTTTGATTTTTTAAGGGTTTCTCACTCTCAATGACTTCTGAATGACTGGATTATACCGGTCATTAAGTATAAAAAATACAAATAAACGCAAATGAATTGAGAAGGCTGATTTTTAGATATTGTGTAGGCATAAAAAAACTTGCATTTGTCGACCAGGATTTCTTGAAAAAAGGACTACATTTCGTTTTCTTGCCATATCTCGTTTCCCCGTCATGGCACTCTTACGCCACTGGGTTCACACAATTAGTAATGTCCAGAATCCAAATACACTTAAAGCATCACGAGGCGATTTTTATTGGTCAACTTAAAATCGGTTCCGAATTGCACGACAGACGCTTCGTGAGAACACGCTTTCGAAAAGAGTTGTTCAACTTTTGTTGAACCACAAAAAGTTGCCTGGCTGGCAACTTTTGATTTCGAGTCGGCGCAATTCTGTGACGTGATCGAGCGAGTTGCATCTTGTTGAACATCAAAAGCGATTAATTTGCTTCGTTGGAGTATTTTGATTGTAATAAAAGTGCACGCGAGCAACATGACTTCCTATAGAAAAGGTTTCAAATGGACTGATGCTTTATTCTGTATCCGGCCTTATACTCGATTGCTAGCTCTTTTAGAAGCATCTGCGAGGCTCCTAATCTGGTCCCTTCTTGAGGCCCACCATCTCACTCAGAATTGGCGTTTCTTTTTGAATATTTATTTTCTCAAAATTATTCTTAATGCGGCAACTAAAATATTTTTAATTTCACGGAGACAGTCTTGCACAACTTTGCTTGGCGCCATTTTGAAGCAACAATTGACAGTTGCTTCAAAATGCAAAATGCAAAAAATGCAAAATGCGGTTCGATTATCATTTACAACGTGTGAATACAAATCGCTTGCGATTTTTGTTGCTCAACAAAAAACGTTTCGTGAGAACCACGCTTTACTGACTGCTGTAATGATCGGCTGGCTTTATATACTATTTTCAAGGTTCTATAAACTTCTAGAAGCTTCTCGATAAGTGCATCCCATTCTAGATTGTATACAAGGCGCCTCGAAAAATTCTGCAGGAAGTGGTCCACATTTTCTTATTCTGCAACTATTCTAAATTGGGTTGGGGGGAGTATCTGGGTTATGGGAACTCCTAGAGGGTTAAAACCTCGCCCCTGGGGGATTGTATCTGCGACTCCATGTGCGATGTTGCCACATCATCGGCTGCGGTGTTGCCAAATTGTGCAGATTATCCCTAGATCTACAAATGCCCCACACTAATTCTATTGGATTATATTGCCAATGATAAGGTGGTAATCTCAATCCTTGATGACCATGTTTTTCTAGAAGTTCATCTATGGCATATCTCGAGGTCTGCACAAATGCTGCAACCAGCACAAATGATGGCATAAATGTAAAAGTTCAATTTTCAGATAATCTTTCGAAAATATTATGCCTTTCAAGAAAGCCATTCCTTTAGTTTGTTTTATTCTAGGAAGCAGTAGGAATTGGCTCTTCCAAAAGTTATCCATCACCATTATCGAATGCTCAGTAAGATATGGAATCAGCTCATGCAAGATCAGTTTCTTTAAAAAAAATTGGTCCATTGAATCGTGGTAGCTGACTTTGAACTTCGTAGCAAAAAGTAATGAAGCATTTTGTATGAATCCACGCCTAGTTCCAGCTTCTAGCACAACAAAACGCTTACCATTTCCTGTGTTTTACAACTGTTTACGCTACTATCTTGCCGCGTTCTTTTAAATCCCCCTTTCGCAAAAATCTGTTTCGTCGAGGTACACAAATTGCGTCAGCCTCTTATAATTTCATCAGATATCCTCTCATATTCTCGAAAAAAATCTTACTTGGGATGTGAGGTTGCTCAGAAAGTAAACGTCTGTTATTTTCCTCTGTAAAAAAGGCCAATATTCTTCACAATACGCCTCACACGTATCCGAAACATCTAAGATAGCTTGCCTCACTATTCCATCGTGAGCATCATTCGGTTCGCATCAACTTACGTCTGTTGCGTTTTTTCCCCTGGAGCATAAAAAGGTTTACCAGATGCAGACTCTTTCTTTATACGGGATATGCTTCTTAAATTTACTTTTAAAGCATCAGCAAATCCTAGGAGGTTTATTATGAATTGACAGCTCTGTTTTACAATGCTACAGTTAGACATTATTGAAAACATATGTATATGCAGACCTGTCACTGGACTTTAAATTTAACTATTAAAGTAATAACTTGTTTTCAAACATTTATACTGACACTGTTTCCGAAAAATCTAAGGAAGACATGCGTTAGTGTGTAAAATGGCCCTTGACAAAAACAACAAACGTAACTCCTAAAGCGATGCATCCACATGCCAAGATAGCTCTGAAAAAGGGTATATCAACCCGGTCCCTCAACTTGTAAGGGTGATCGTAAATTTAAAATCTTAAACATTCATAGAAATTTTTCTATTGAGCTAATATAAAAATTATATAAAACCAAGTGCAATAAATCTAATATTATACAACAAATTGAGCGATCCTCAACATATACAGTTTCCCACAATTACATAAAGTCGTAAGCCTTGAGACTCGCTATACAATCTATTATATAGACCACCGCAGCGACAATACCAACTATAGCCGTGATTAGTATAATAAGTATAGGTGACCTTTGTAGAATCAGTATCGACATCGTCATCAACCAAGCACCGATTAGGGCAAGCAATATGAACTGGAAACTTAACACAACATCAAGCGTATCTCCTAAATCAGTAGAACTTATAATAAAAATTAGTAACGACACTATGATTCCAACAACAGCGGCCGAAAACAGAGAGTCGTAGTGTAAGTGAAATCCAAACGTGTATGCGTACGTTCCAAATGTGTTCTCTAAACCTACGGTCATCAGTATTAGTACTGCTAGGCACAGTCCGGATTCTAGAAGTTTAAGCACTCCAATATCTTCTTGTACATAACCTGCACCGTAATTCACCATTTTGAAGAACGTCCTCGCAATTTCATCGCTAGGATTCAACCACTGATAACAAGAAACTGCAAAAATGTTACACTAATACTAATAGGTTCTCATTTAGAAAAGAAAATCCTATTTCTTGAAAATTGTTTTTATATCAAACGAGGAACTTGCGTCTTTGGATCTGTTTCATCAGATTTGTAAAAAAGTTGACGTTTTACAGATTGGATGTCACATAAAATGTGAAGCTGATAGCTGAGATATTTTTCACATTTTTAACCTCGCTTATTCTAATAGTAATGTCATGTAATAAAATATAGTAATAAAGAAACTAATATGTACTAGTGATACAAAAATAATGCGATAGATTTCTAGTCCAGTCATTATATACATTTGAAAACGCAAAAGAACCGAGAATTATTTTTGGGTATTGTGTACAGATGTACAGTCGCCGCCTCCCATAAATGCACAGCATATTTTTCTACTTTGATTGTGACTTTGAATCATGGTCGGCTCATAATTAGTCAATTTATACATCAAAATAATTTAAATTTAGAACATAATGTCATATTAATAAATTAACTTGTCAGAATGTTAATAGAAAATGGCAAGATATTTAAATGATGTGCAAATGGCGGGGGCTATAGCCAAAATTGAAGAAAATTGGTCCCTGGCTGAAGCAGCCGCTGATTTGAATGTTAGCAAAAGCTGCATATATAAAATTAAAAAGACATGGGACCAAAGGGCAGCAAGAATAGGAATTGGTAAAGTTTCCAATGATATTCAAGATAAAGCTCTGATCGAATACATTCAACAATATCCTGTCGAAACAGCTGCTAATGCACGAGAAGAAACATTATTTCCGGGGTCTGTAAGGACTGTGCAAAAACGGTTAAAACAGTCTCATTTAAAGAACTGTGCTGCTGCCCCTAAAATTTTTCTTTCAAATGAGCACAAGCAAAGAAGGATGGAGTTTGCAAATAACTTGATAGTGATAATAACATTGAATTTTGGAATAATGTGATTTTTCTGATGAAAAAACATTTCAATCTCGTCACAGTGGGCGGCTCCGTGTTTATAGACACGTAAATATTAGGTTCCAGAACAATTATTAGAGGTCCATCAATGTCATTGGGCGCTTTTCAATAAACGTTTGGACATGGATAAGTATCCATGGGCCCGGAATTTGTTGGAAAATTGATAACAAATTCACAGCACTAAATATCAGAAAATGTAATGTTACCATCGTAATGCAAGTTTTTCCTGGGAATTTTATATTTCAGCAGGTGAACAATGTTTTAATGATCCTTCTTTTAGGATGTATTTACAACTTTTATTAATAGGATAATTGATAAGCTGTTCATACCGCACGAATAGTAAGAGATTGGATGGGTTATAATGATAGCAATCTTTTACCTTGGCCCGTAAAAAGTCCAGACTTGAATCCTATCGAAAATGTTTGGGGTTACGTAACTAAACATATTTATAAACAACGTTTCAGACCTCAAAATGCTAATCAGCTTTGGGAAGTAGTTGAAAATGCTTGGGAAGAACTTGTGGATACTTACGATCTGAGGTCATTAATTATGTCGATGCTAAGGCGATTGGATACTGTCTTAGAAGCTAACGGTTCTGCTATAAAATATTAATTTTTTGTAATATTTATATTTACCAAACTTTTGCCCAATAAACAATCTATTAATTTTATTACTGCACGTCACTGAACAATTTTAGAACAAACCCGATTTACATTAACGAAAAATGAGAAAATATACTGTGGCAACGGAAAGTCGTGCACTTTTGGGAAGCGGCGACTGTACATGTACAGATAGCTCATACAATAATAACAGCTGATTTGTTTTTCTTTATCCGTGATTTGCCTAAATTGCACCATGAAACAACGTCGCCAAAGTCAACATCCTGCTCGATGGTGATGATGATTGATGAGTATTCCGAAGATGAAGAATGTGAACTAGGACCATCGAAACGTAGATAACAATAAATATTAAAAACGGACCTTCATTCATCTTCATACTCTACAATATCAAAACATGTATTTGCATAATAAATTTCATACGTGTCATTCATAATTTTGCTGTTTTATTTATTTATATGGTACCCTAATAATTTTCGCTAGAACCTTAATTATAGAGCGTAATAGGATCTTATTTGTGGAGCGTAAAACAAGCAACAAAATAGTACCTATATAATCGCAATTTTCATATCATTACATATCTTGAGATATTTACTTATTTTTTTAAGATAAGCTCATAGGAAATCTTGGCCAACATTTTAGTTAAGCTCTTCTATACACAATACCCAAAAATAAACCTTCTTTTGAGTTTTCAAATGCATATAATGACTAGACTAGAAGTTTATCGTATTATTTTTGTCTCACTGATTTAGTATCCATCTTAGTTTCTTTATTACTATATTTTATTACATGATATTTCTATTATAATAAGCGAGGTTAAAAAAATGAAAATATCTCAGTCATCAACTTCACTTTTTATGTGACATCCGATCTGTAGAATGTCAACTTTTGACAAATCTGATAGAACAGATCCAAAGACACAAGTTCTTCGTCTGAGAGTGAACAATTTTCATGAAATAGGATTTTCTTTTCTAAATGAAAATCTATTAGTATTATTAGTGTAACGTTTTTTGCAGTTTCACGTTATCAGTGGTTGACTCCTAGCGAAGAAATGCCGAAGAATATCTTCAAAATGGTGAATTACGGAAAAGGTTATATAAATGAAGATATTGGCATACTTAAGCTTATAGAATCCGGACTATGCCTAGCAGTACTAATACTGATGACCATAGGTTCAGGAAACACACGTGGAACATACAGCTACGGATCCAGCGTAAACGGCGACTCTCTATTTTCGGCCGCTGTTTTTGGAATCATGATGTCTCTATTAATTTTTATTATAAGTTCTACTGAATTGGGAGATAAGCTTGATGATGTGTTAAGTTTTCAGTTCATCTTGCTCGTCCTAATCGGCGCGTGGTTGATAACGATGTCCATAATGATTCTCATAAAGGTACCTAAACTTATTATACTGATCACGGCTATAGTTGGTATTGTCGCTGCGGTGGTCTATATAATAGATTGTATAGCGAGTCTCAAGGCTTACGACTTTATGTAATTGTAGGAAACTGTATATATATTGAAGATCGATCAATCTAGTTTATAATATTAGATTTACTGCACTTGGTTTTATATAATTTTTATATTAGCTCAATAGAAAAAAATATATTTCTATGATTGTTTAAGATTTTTTTTTTCGGTCACCCTTACAAGTTGAGGGACCGGGTTGATATATTACTATAACTTAACAAATAGATCTGTATGTAGAGTTTTAGTGGGAGAACACTATTTTTTTTGCCTAAAAAAATATCAAGATGGCAGACGTCTTCGTCATTTATGGTCCCATTCAACTCAAACTCGATATCGCCATATTTTCGGAGTCGCAGATCACCAATTTATTATTATCGGATCACATATTCCAAATGGCGGCTCTAAGATGATAATAATATAATATATAATATGTCTGTTTTCCTTAATTAAACAAATTATTATATAGAGATAATTACAAATGAGAGCGACGTTTAACTATTGTTGCTCTTCGACACAACCTCATAGATCTCACAGTAATAATAAAAAGAGAGCAAGCACAAAAACATGGATGAGTAGGTAATATTCTTGTGTTGATGATAATGAGTAAATCATAATGCATATATTATGAGAAGAAAAACTTAGTAGACGAAATGATATTAATTATAATACTAGAAAATTACAATTAATGATAATATTTATTTAAAAAAAAATACGAATCAGTAATAAAATTAAACTATGCCTTATTAGAATAAAATTAAAATTTAAAATGTGTCTCCAATTAGTATTTTTTATGTGCATTTGTAAACTATAATTACTAGGGTGGGAACTGCCCTTACTGTTGTTAGATTTATACATTTTGGTTGCATTGTATGTAAAGGACCTATAGTAGGTGTGCCAGAGAAAAAACACGTGAATTTGAACTTTGGACGGAACCCGCTCAAATAGGGCTTAAATGAATCATCTTGACGATCGTTCATAAGTCAATATTAAAATTAAAAAAATATAATAAAAACATAACACTGTCAAAGAAACAACGGTTAATATCTCGAAAACTGTCTCAGTTAGAGCAAAATTACGAGCGATCAAAATTGTTACTAAGGGACCGTTATTTTAGGAATATTACAGATAATATCAGTGGCGTACGATAAAAAAGTTCTACTAAGCAGAATAGCCTCAGTACCCGAAAAAAGTAACATCCACTGTAGTATTTTCGACAGGAACAATACAACATCTTGATCCTATACAGGTTAAGATATGTGTAAAATATTAAGTGAATACATAATTCCGTTCAGAAAATATTACACACTAATGTGCCCTATATAGCCCACGGATTGCTACTATACGTACAAAACTCGTTCGCATTAACGTGTATATCGCCTGGGCACTATTTGGAAGCTCTGCTGCATGCTAATTGCAACCTCTTTTCTATAGTGTAGTGTATCTACGTATGAAGGAGCGTTCAAGGTCACAGCTCTAGGTGCTGTATGCGAACGCTAAGATATGATAGTTACATTGGCATGGTATAGAAAATGGATAGGCATCGCGAACTGTCCTTAATAGCCCAGGGATTGCTGCCTTTGTTTACAAAACGCATTCGAGTTAACGTGTATATTATCTGGGCATTATGAAAAAAAATGAAACTTTAACACCCTGTAGGAAGCTAGAACGGTCATATGTGTATCCTTTTTAAGAATATGTGTTCTATCTCCTGTTAAAGTTTGTCTACAAAAAACTGACTCACCCTGTATATTATTTGTTCATTTCGGTTATATAGTAGTTTTTGAAACAAACAATCAACCGATCAAAATTAGTGTTTCGTGTGTGATTTGTAATAAAAAGCTTGAAAAATGCTGAAGGTTTCCATCGTGAATGTTACTCAAATTTTACAAAGTTTGAAGCAACAATATGAGAATAATTTGTCATCATCTACTACATAATCGTCTTCTTCATCAGGTATTGTACAAAATTCAATTCCCTATAAATATAGTGATTTTTCAATACTTCTTTTAATATAAAATTATAAGAAAATTTCACAATAAAATGAGAAAAAATATTACATCGTAACATAAAGCAACTGTATAACCTCAAAACTTTTGTATCTTTTAATTGTTAAAAACATGCACCTCGATTTTATATGGATGTACAGAATCTATAAACTCAACATTAATTTTTTTTATTACAAGCTTGTATTTGACTTGCAATGTTTATATGTATCGGGTCAAATCTTGCAACTGAATTTTGAAATTTTGTATACACGTTTACTTTGCATGGCAATGTATGGTTAGTTAAGTAACGTCATTCTAAATCCGAGGAGAAGAATACGAGAATAAAATGGCGTCACTCTAAATCCAATATGGCGGACTCCCAAAGATGGCTTCCACAAATGTCCGATAAACTATAAATTATATTTTTATTTGTTAGTTTTATTTTACGATAATTGTAATGAATTATATTTACAAATTTAAAGTTTACGATTATTAACGAAAAATACATTTATTTTTACCAACATACACTAGAAAATATCAACCAGTAAAGTTCAGCCGGTACAGCTGTGCGTGATCACGTGATCGATAACCAATGAAAAAGTAGAAAGCGACCACGCTACACCGTTGATCGTTGCTCGCACTCGCATTCGGCACTACCCACAGGGTATCTCTCTATCCCGTGCAAGATTTATTTTAATGTGCCAGTTATTAAATCCAAATATAAATGCAAATATTTTTAGATATATCTAATTAAGATGCTAATAAAATTTCAACGTGAATCAATCACTTATTTTTTTATTTTAGCAAATACAACTGGGGGGTATTATTGTGGTTTAATGTTAAAAAGTGGCCAAAAGTGTCTGCCTTATTTATTTTTTGACACAAAAGCAACTTAACTTTCGAATAGTATTTGTTGGCTTCTGAATCAAACACTTTTTTTGGCATATATTTTTACATCTTTCTTATATGCGCAGTATCTGTTTTCAACCCTTTCAATAATTGGTGCAAATAAAATAAAAATAAAATAAAGAATAAATACATTGCAGATCCTTTAATTATTGTTCACGTTTGCAAATTGAGGGAGCGGGTAGGTATTTACTATAATCCCGTATATGTGGTTAATATGTTTCTTGGGGCAAGTACCAATTAAAAATAAATCAGGGTACACGGAAATATCGCGGCGTATATTTATGCGACGGAGGATGATTTCGCAAGTAATGTAAACATGGAGCACGGGCTCAACGGGCAACTTGGCAAATAAACGAAGAAAAACATAAAAAGCACTGATTGGCAAGGTGGCTGGAGAGAGCCAATGAAAGTATTACCGGCATACGTATATGCGACGTCGACTTTGATCAAGGATCAGCTTTGAAAACGGGACCGGGACCGACTATGATTGTATGAAATATTAATGAATCGACTGGTAATGGAATAAATTAATTTCTAAAAGCAATATTTCGAGGATTAGCCGAGCATCGGAACTGCAAGAGGAAATTAAAGAGAATACCTAATCAGCGCCTACTCAGGATCAATATGAGTAATTGATTTCGCAGATAGATTAGACGGGGGGGGTTGTTTATGCATGTTTTGCAAACTGCCAGCCGCAGATTCGCCCGCTGCCTAATATGCCGGCTTTTTTATTATTTAAACCTTCCAGGGCGCTCTCCTTGAGCTATCTTCTAACCATCATCAGTATTTTATCTACTTATGCCATGGAGAACAAGAGGTTATCTATCTGTATGCCGAAAGAACCTTGCGATATACACTTTATATCAATTTCGGACACAATTCAACGTGAATGAGTCCTCTATGGTCAGCTAGAGAAGGTTCAATTAGGCTCTGTATATTGTATAATGTTTTGACTTGAAAATTGAAATTATTTTTGAACGGTAAGTGGATCTAAAACACTTGTTGTGGAAGAGATTGAGATTTAATAATATTTGTCAATTATAGAAAGTAAATTATGAAAGTTCGAGATGAGAATAATAAAGCAGAAGCTAAGGAAGTATGATAACAAAGCAGATTATAATGCAAAATAGAAATTGAAATTTGAAAACTTAATATTATCCTACGCCAAAAACCTACGTAGCTTATCCTAATTACATGGATATACGCTGATTGTTTAATCATAATTATAGTAATAGCTAAATTAAAAATCGCTAGAAAAATAAAAGGACAACAAACATAGTATCAACAAGTGAATTTACGAATTATCAAATATAAAAGTTTATTTAACTGTCTATTTATAATTGTATATAATGAGAGTACCTTCAAAAGTGGGAGTCCAGATTATTTAATCTCGCTGCAAAAATATCAGTGTAAGGTGCAAGTAAAATGGAAGTAAAGTAAGAACTAGTTAAATGTAATTTTAAAGTGAAATAGTAAAAATCATGCGTTATGGCGATACGCAATTGATTAGCAGCTAGCGACTAATGAAGGAAATATCTACGAAACCAAGGAAGTTTGTTTTGTTCTTGTATCGGGACTTCCTTAGTCATAGATAATCATGCTAAGAGAGTACGTTAATGGTACTAGAGTCGCTAGCCTCGTGTATCCAATATATTGTATCGTGTATATTGAGGAATTTTGAGTAATAATAGTAAAATCTTAACAATAAGTAGATATCTAGGGTGTCCTAGATAGTTTTACAAGTGTTTTTCATCGTACCCGCGTAAGGATTATTAAGAAACGAAGAAGACAAACAAGTAAATGTAAGTACGAGCAAGCAGAATAAGATTTCCATAAGAAGTGATGCTGAAATCGCTGATTTATTGGTCCCAAAGCAGTCATAAAATCATAACAGACGACGTTGCAGTTGTTCGACGCCATTGCAGTTCTTAAGTTGCACAATGCCACTGGTAGGGTGTCAGCACCACAGTGCGACAGTGAAGTGCGCGTGTAATTTGTTGTGGTTTGTTTACAAAGGTTTAACTTTAAAATAATGTAAGAAACAAACTTTTAATACTTTTCATAATCATTGTCATAATTTATAAAATAATTCAGATCAGATAAAAAAACGATACCACAATAACGAATAAATGCACAAAAATCCGGTTTTAAAAACCCCTTAGGTACATTTAAATTTATACGGGGCATCCAAGGATTTAGGCGATATGTATATATAAGGATGTGCAGATTTAAACAGATTGATGTTGGCAATGGAGATTGCACCATTTACCGACCGAGAAGCCGAAAATTCTTGCGTGTAGCCGCGGTATTCGAAGTGCGGGATACGAGGAATTCGACCTCATCAATACCTGTCTATCTGTTCGAAGTACTTTAATCCAATATTGGCTGCATTAGCTCAGTATGTAATCGTGCATCAGACGATTCTTATAGGGATTAGTGGTTCGTTAGGTCTAGCGGCACGTAGAAAGACTAATTTACAATAACATTCTTCTGCAAGAGACATCATATGATTAGTCGTTATGTTACTGTATACGATAGATCGAAATAATATTTCGAGACACGATTTCATTTTTTTTACGTTAATGTGTAATATTTTCTGAACGGAATGATATATTCACTTAATATTTTACACATATCTTAACCTGTATAGGATCAACATGTTATGTCGATCTATCTTAACCTGTATAGGATCTTAACCTGTATCTTAACCTTTACCTTTATAACCTTAGTAACCTTTACCTTTATAACCCTTATCTTAACCTGTATAGGATCAACATGTTAGTCGAATATACTACAGTGGATATTACTAATTTCGGATACTCAGGGTACTCAGGGTACTCAGGGTATTCGAGATATTGGCCGTTGTTTCTCTGACAGTGCAATGTCCTTTTTATATTTTTTTTCTCGAATTTTCAACATGACTTATAAACGAACGCTTAAATTTTTTCATGTTTGGGGGATAATGCCTATTAATTAAGGCGCATAAAACAAGCGATAAGAATGTGCGAAAATTTGCACAGTGCCGGAGTGGAAGGGATGCTCCACCCCTTTCTTATTCAGAACTTCTACGTCAATGACTATATTTTAAAAAAACTGTTATTTTCATTATCTACATATAATTTAATAAAAATAATGTCCCATCTTCTGTTTCGAAATTCCTGTGCGTTTCCGAGTTATTTTGATTTTTAGTGTTTGATGTGGTACTAAATTAAGTAATTTATTTATTTTTAATTAGCGGCTAAATTTTTAATTCTTTCAACGAAACCTACTTAAATATGGTTTGCTTGGGCATTCTAAAAAGCCGAAATATTTTATTCTTTATCTCTTGCCAAATACCTAATGTACTGCAACTAAATTACAAAAAAAAACATTGAATGAACATTGATGTTAATGTTTATGGAGAACATTTTTTAATTTATGACAATATTTAATTAACAATAATTGTGGAATTAAAAACAATTGATAGCAATAATGATTTATAAAGAACAATTACAAGAATTAATAACAATAACCCTAGTACAAGCATAAAATTAGATACTTTGTAAAAAATGTAAACACATTTCACTGCAACGTACAATAGAACGTCTTAAGTTAACTAAATGATGCACTCTTATTTCATTGCAAGCATCTCTGATACGATTTTGAAGTTCTTCAAGTGTATTAACTGGAGTGGTATACACTTTTTCCTTAATGAATCCCCCACATAAAAAAGTCAAGTGGCGTTAAATCGGGGGATCTGGGAGGCCACGCCACTGGACCTCCACGACCAATCACATATTGCCATGCTCTTCTTCTAAACATTGTAAGAAATTTTTACGTTGTGGCAAGAAATAAGGTCCGGACGTTTTGTCCACCTTATTTGACAGACTAATTTTAAACAAATCACCTTTGAAGTAATTTGAGTGTAACCATGAAACCGCATCATACATGCCAAACACTGTATTGTCAGCGTTGTATATTTTCTGCCAATTAAATTTATACCGATAAAATGTATTCAGAAGTTAATCCCGAAATTCCCGATAAATCCTAGAGCAATGAAGACCTTCTGCGGGGTTTTATTACTATCTTTCATTTTCAAAATGACTAAAAAGGCTATTCCAACCGTGACATTGGCGCATCCGGCAAAATTGTGAAAAATTTTAAAATTTCTACCGTTGTACCCACAGAATAAAAGAAGGTGAATGAATGCGCTAAAAGAACAGTGAATGACTAAAATAGATCACTACTTCACATATTGGTGTTTACTGTGCCCACAGGTTGTACACCGGTACATTTGTGCGCGATATAGAATAAAATAGAATATAACAAATTTATTTATCCCCAAACTCTGTTACAAGTAAACAAAGAAGATATATTGTATCAAGGACCAAATTATCTATAGTATATGCATATAGACCAGGCGTTAGATGGTATAGTTTTGTTTTAAATCGTGAGAGGTTTTGAAACTTTTTTTTTTTAATAAAGGGTCCGCCAATAAGCGCGCTCGATCTTTAAAATGAAATAAAGCAAGTTGTGTGAGAGGTATAAATGAAATTTATTTTTTGTTTGAAAGAGTATTCGAAGGCATTATGTATGGAAAATAATATCGGTCAAATGTCCACCTCGGCTTCGCTGGGTGGCGCGCATACGAGAAGTCCAATTTTCAATGACTCTGGCGCACAAATCGGGCTGTATTTCATCGATGGCGTGGCGTATGTTGACTTTGAGGGCATCAGTGTTTTGTGGTTGGTTTGCGTAGACCTGTGATTTAAGAAAACCCCACAAGAAATAGTCTAGTGGGGTTAAATCGCACGATCTCGGTGGCCAGTTGATGTCGCCTCCGCGCGAGATAACCATTCCTCCGAAGCGCTCGTGCAGAAGATCCATTGTGGCGCGCGCTGTGTGGCTCGTAGCGCCGTCCTGCTGAAACCACATATCCTCGACATCCATATTGTCGATTTCATGCCAGAAAAAGTTCGTTATCATGGATCTGTATCGTTCGCCGTTTACCGTGATGGACACACCATCGTCGTTCTCGAAGAAATACGGCCCGATGATGCCTCCGGCCCAAAATCCACACCAAACAGTTACCTTTGCTGGGTGCATTGCGACCTGGTGGACCTCCTGTGGATTGTTCTCGGCCCAATAACGACAATTCTGCTTGTTGACATTCCCATTTAACCAAAAATGTGCCTCATCGCTGAAGATGATTTTGCGACCAAAATCGGGGTCGACTTCCAACTGCTCTAAAGCCCAATCAGCGAAGATACGGCGCTGTCTATGGTCGTTTATTTTGAGCTCTTGTGTCAGCTGGATCTTGTACGGATGCATGCCCAAATCCAGATGCAAGATTCGGCGAAGTGATGTTTCCGAAAGGCGGAGTTCCTGTGCGCGACGTGAAATTGACTGTCGCGGATTTTCACGCACACTATCGCGCACAGCGGCGACATTCTGGGCAGATCGGACGTTTCGACGACGCGTCGGTGTTGGCTGATTGTTCACCGAACCGGTTGCCTCGAATTTGTTAATCAAACGACGGATAGTCGACTCAGCAGGACGATCAATTGCACCGTAAAATTGGCGGAGTGCGCGGAACGTTGCTCGAACCGATGAATGATTTTCGTAATAAGTTTTAACGATTTGCACATGTTGCTCGCGGCTGAATTGGTTCATGGTGATTTGTGAAGATACACTGAATAATAACAACTACGTTTGCCAACTCTACCACAAACAACATGGCCGCCATGAGCTGTCAAAGATCGAGCGTCCCTATTGGCGGACCCTTTATAATAAAAAATTTTACCGGTGCAGTACGTACATATTATATACAACTTCATATTCTATTCAAACGAAACTGTTAACATATTTCATATACCTCAATGAAAAAAAGGAAAATATTTGGAAAATAAAGAGCGATTTAAAAATATTAGTAGGTATGTTAATACACAACAAAATCAACCAGGCGTGACAATTTTTGTATTTCTCCCATTTTTGTATTTTGTATGAGTTCTGAGGAAAAAATTAGATCTGTATTTTTTTGTGTAAACTTCAATTTTTGCCAATGATGTCATGAAATGTTTTTATTGAGCCTTATAATCATTAAATTAAATTTAAATTTCCTTAATGGTTTTCAATTAATTAATTCGTAAGATATTTGAGAAGTAATATTATTATAAAATGCAAACAAAAAGATTAATAGTGTCACAACAGATACATTAAGCATACAGAAGATATTATTAATAATAATCCAAATAAATTTTGGAGTTATATTAAAGTGATTGGGGGAGACAGTAAATTACCTGCTAGTTTTTTCATAAACAAAATTTTTCACATGATGCTGATATTACCAATATTTGTAATACTTTCAGTCGGTTTATGGTGACAGTAAATTACCTTCAAATTTGAACAATAATTTCAGTTACAACTTGAATAGCTGCATCATTAGAAACGTTTGGCAAGTGGACATAGTGAATTATATTGCTACTCTGAACCCTAAAGCTACCATTGGGATAGATGGGACCCCATCATATTTTTTCATGGCTTATTCAGAAATACTGGAAAGAATGGAAATACCAATCTCATAAATAAAACTACAATTCCATTCACAATCAGTCACTGTGGAGATTTTAAAATAAGTAGTAGACAAGTAGATACTGTTACATTGACTTAGATAAAGCATTTGTTCAAGTAAATCATCAGGTCTTAATAAACTGTCTACTCTACTTCGAATCATATCTAACAGCGCAGAACATGTAGTCAAATATATAAAAATAGGTACCTATTCAGAAAATTTTGTCACCAAATCCGGGGTGCGTGCCGCAGGGCTCTGTATTGGGACCAATGCTGCTCGTACTCATTATTAACAACATTTACCGTGATATCGATATCAGGTTTTATTTGTCAGTAAATTCTGAGTACGATTCTAGTCGTCTGCAACAGGATATTAAGGCTTTGTTGGAGTTCCGTCGTCTCAAAGATCTTGTATTGAATGAACCAAAGAGTAATGTGTTACTTTTATTAAAACAAAAACGCACATTGTTAAGGAATTAATATAGTATTAATGATACATACTCTAAAATCAGAATTTAAATATTGAAGCCTTAGTTTTACAAGTAATTTTAAACTTATCTCATTATTGGATTAGTCTCTGACTGCCACTGAAAGTTGTGGTTAAATTTAAGGCCTTGTTGAGATTTTAGTATATCCGCATATTATATTTTACTATTTAATTCTTTGTTATTATTATTATCATTAGATATTATATATGTTTCTAATACATTTTTTTAAAACTTAATTTCTAGCATTCCTAGTCTAACAATCTAGTATTAGAAAAATAACGGATAAATTAAATCTTAAGACTGACGTTTCTGTCTGTCTGTCCGCTAATTTCGATGTAATACAACATAAGTGAGTGAAGGTGAGTGTTAAGAAATATTTAATTTATCCGTTACTTTTCTAACGCACTGTATATAAGTACATATAGATAAGGCATTAACAGAACTCTGCTTAACTAAGATCATCAAGTTACCGCGGGTAATTTACAAATATACAACTAATAAATTATTAGCAATTATCTAAGCGATGCTCTTAGAGCAGAAGCACTGGGAGGCACTGGGGCGGAAAAAATTAATGTGATCCCGTAAATATGGTTAGAGGCTATAAATATGATGCTGCCGTTATTGCCACAGTCGCGGAAACCCCGAAAGATGTAATAAGTAGGAAATATGAAGACCGATACTCTATATTATGACCGGTCGGTCGGCGGACGCTACTCAACTGCCCCTGCCTTAAGATGCGCTAAAAATCACCATATCTCACGACTGTAACATATTAATAATTCATTTTGATAATATGATATCAAGTATCGCCAAGTATGCTATCATTTCAGATAGACTTCTTCATTTGAGTATATATTTTTTGCCCTATAAAAAATAAAATACGTCATTTTCGATAGGAAGTGACCTTTACCAGTTCACTTTAATGCCCTTTGGCCTTTGCAATGCAGCAGCTACCTTTAAAAGACTGATGGAACTTGTACGTAGAGGTCTAACTTGGAAGACCTACCTAGTTTACCTTTACCTACCTAGTTATGGGACGCGATTTCAAAGAGCATTTGAGGAACCTGACAAAAGTATTTGTAAGATTAAGAAATGCACACTTGAAATTCCCTAAGAAGTGTTTACTTTTCCGGAAGAAAGTCAAGTTTCTTGGGCATGCTGTATCTTCAGATGGTATACAAACAGATGCGGACAAAATTCTGAAGTACGGGACTGACCGAGAGCGTCAAATGCTTATAAAGTACGAAGGATTATTTACTTGTACGGTCTAAAGAATCGTGATATAAACAAAGAACTCATTGTGAGACTTCAAAGATGATGTCAAAAACGGATAAAGAATTGATTATCTAAATTTCTATATAAAAAACATAACTTTCGTTTTGTATAGGATCTTGTGAAATATCGTTTCACAAATATCTACTTCATTGGTTCATTAATTTCCTTCGCTTAACATATTTTAAAAATATATTTCACAGAAATTCTTATTTTCTTGTTCCTTGCTCTCAATTTTAAACAAAACGTATGTGTATTATTGAAACTTCTAGAGACTCAACTTATTTGGTCAAAATGTCTCAACATGGGGTACATTTCATACAGAGTTGTGTCCAGTTTGCTACCATTCTTCTGCCAATGTGGTATTACAAAGTTAGAAGTCTCTAAAATAATGTTCATCCACTAATGTGTTCTAGTTTGTTGTTTCTTGTGATTTACCGACTCCTTCTTGTAGGTTTACTATATCTTCCCACTCTAATGCCTTGCCTTATGTCCTATATTAATAATATACCAAATAAATAACGCGTTTTTGTATTTGATTTGAGCTTTCAATATATTCGTAGATAATGTTTTCTGTTAAAGAGTTTAGAATGTTTGTAACCGTTAAATGCCATCTTTTCCTAACAATGTAATAGACAATAATATAATTTTTACAATATATATTTGCATCAATTTGATATTAATTTTCCCCAGAAAAATATATGTTAACACACCATTTGAAAAGAAATAGGGCAACGACGAAATAAAAAAAATAAATTTAGGAAAAGTTTATCCTAAAAAAATTTGCCTTATTCTCAATACTGCTTACAATGTTGCCGAAAAGGATCATATTAATTTAATAATCAATATTAATAATAAATTGTGTTCAGATTTCTCGAAGGTCGAAGACATTAGTCAGCCTAAATTAAGACCAAACTGGATAGGGCTGGAACCTTTGATGTAATTATATCACTCGAAGTAGTTTCCACAAACACTAAAACCTTTTACTTGGCTCGACGCGCGTTTCGCCAACAAAGTGGGCATTATCCGGAGACGATTAAAACTACTATAATGGTCCTTATAAGGAATTTACTAGAAACCCTTTACCAAAAATGACAACTGAAATAAAAAATGTCCTCAAATCATGTAACTTATTACTCCACCTGTTAAGAACATCAGGTTACATGTATCTAACCCTACCGTACCTAGACTGTATTGTCTACCAAAAATTCATAAGCCAGGGAAGTCGGTGCGTCCAATAGTATCGTCTATTGGATCTCCGACTTACCACTTATCAAAATGGTTGACTAAGGAATTTGAAAGTTTGCCCATTGCACAGCCTAGTTTTTCAGTTAAAAAATCGAATGATTTCATTGATAAGGTCAAGAATATCCAATTGCAAGAGGGTGAACTTTTGATTTCCTTTGATGTTCATTATTTCCGAGTGTACCTATTCCACAGACCTTAGATTATCTTGGGGATATACTCGAATTAAACAACTATAGAAAACAAGTACCTAATAGAAGAATATGTAAACCTTACGAAAGTTTGTATGAAACAAAATTGCTTCCGTTTCAATGACAAGTTCTATGAACAATATGAAGAAACCGCAATGGGTAACTGTTTATCGCCTTTCATTGCTGGTGCCAACTGAAGCCAAAGAAGAATTCGAGTATGTTCCTAGGAGTTGCCTGAGATATGTGGATGACATTTTTGCCGTGTTTGACACTAATATTGCGAATGTAGAAAACTTCAATTCCAAATTAAATAGTCGTTTCACTTCTGTAAAGTTTACATATGCACTAGCAAATAATGGAAAGGTTCAATTTTTAGATGTATTAGTAATTAAAAATAGTGAGAATAGGTTAGAATTTGATACATATAGGAAATATGCTAGTACGCTCAGATATATCCCTAATGACTCTCACCACTGCTATCAACACAAAATAGCGAGTTTTAGTTTTCTTGTCCATCGTTTACTAAGCTTTTCTCTCAGGAATGAGAGGTTTGAAAAAGAAAAAGTATTAATTAAGGATATAGCTGTGAGTAATAGTTATCCTAGAGATATAGTTGAAAAACTAATTAGGAAGCGTAAATTTAAGGACACACTTCGTAACTCTATGACCTTTCAAAATGATATAAGACACCAAAATATGTATCCATCCCGTACGAACCCCGGTTTACTCGTGGTTTGAGTAAGGTGTTCAGAAACGTGGATATAGCAGCAATTCGTCGAGTGATAACTGACAGCAACTACACATTACACAATCCAAAAGATAAAATTGTTTCAAATGAAAGGTCAGGGATTTACTAAATTAATTGCAATGATTGCGATGGAAAATATGTTGGACAAACGAGACGATTAATTAACACCAGGTTTAAAGAGCATATGGCTAATCTAAAATATGGAAGAACAGATAAGTCTTGTGTTGCACAACATGCTTTTGACAACTATCATAGAATAAATATTAGCAATTTAAGATTAGTTAAAAATGTGACCAATAATAGACAGTTGGATGCATTTGAGAGCATAGAAATTATGAAATGTAAAAATAGTATGAATAGCGACCTATACCTATATAGCGAAGGGACCTATACCGTATAGCCCACTTTACGCGTTGCTTAGCAACCGATCATTGAAGCCTGATTAGTCACGTTTAAATTTCACGGTGATATCATTAATGACGCAACCATGAAAATAGTATAAATAGGGTAGATTTTTTAGTTTAAGATTAGTTTTAATCGTGTCCGGATGATGCTAACGTGGTTGGCGAAACGAGCGTCGAGCGAAGTAAAAGTGTTTTGGTGTTTGTGGAAACTACTTCGAGTGTTATAAGACCAAACGTTTATGATAAAAGCTTGAGAAAATATCAAAATGTTAGAGGTATATTGTTGTTTATTGTATATATATATAAATGATATCAAATCTTATTTAACATCAAAGACATATGTTACTATGTATGCAGATAATATTTCTATTACAGTGTCCAATCCTAATATACTAACATTTAAATGCAATGAAATGTTAGATACATGCGGGAAATAGTACTTTACCGCACGAAAACCCCAGCAAATATTTTCGTTGGTTTTCGTTGTGTCAATTTCATGTTGTCAATTTGGTTCATATTGATTGATTTTTATTTTATTTACGTTAGTTACTAAACACTTTTGTGTTGCAAAAAAACGCAGTAGGAAAAATTTTGTACCTATTACCTTTTCCGCACTCGATTGCTGATAATTTTGTATATAATCACGCATGTATATTAGATACACATGTACTCTTTACCACCCTTACAAATTATTTCGAGCGACGAGAACGCACGAGAGAAACAATATGGCGCTGAAGCAGACAACCCTGATGGGATGGGACTCGCGAATCCTGGTTATTTTATTACTATTGTATAATGGTGGCAACAAACACAATATTTCGATCAAGCGTGGTGTTTTGTGATGTACGTAATAGTGTCTCATAACAGTTGGTTGTTAATAATAAATAGCACTTTCACAGCACTTATAGTACAAAACTGCGTTCAAAGAGCAGCAACACAGCTGTAATACAACAAAATTGCTCTAATATTTTTAAATAATAGAACAAAAATGTTAGTTGGGAAATCGATGAGAAAAAAAATTATTCTCTCCATCGATTTCTTCATCGTTTCTCTGCCGCTGTAGATTTTCTTCTGCGGCATGTGGAATCAGACGAAACAATTACTATTTTTTAAACTTACACTCCTGCCTTCGTATTTATAAATACCATCTTTAGGTAGGTGTATATATATTTAAAAGAACATCCCCTACTATATTGCCTGCCGGCAGATTTCGTAAACACCCGCCAACAGCTCTGGCTGCTGGTGATACCCGATTGATTGAAACATGCGAGTTTGTATCGCAACTACATTACAGTTTAATTTCCGTGCTGCGTATACTCCGGCAATAAAAACGATTAATGAGCAACATAATAATTTTAAGCGCCATGAAATGCACAGTGGAACAATAAAACGGCGTATCGAACGTTTATTAAACAAATGTTTATAATGCTTGAGGTATATTCGTAAACATCGCCGACGTATTCGGGTGCCACATAGCAGGCGGCGAGAATCATATACGCGTTTTGAAAGATCTGTATCGGAGAGATCATAAAACTTCTATAGACCACCCACCTATATATACTCAAAACATTATTTTTACTGCGTGGAACAAAAACTCCAATAATTAGAAGCCATGTGCAATGCAGGCCTATACATGTAGGCGAGCCGGTATGTCATCGAATCGCATGGAAAATCTGGATATACTCGCATGTAATGTAATACCCCGTGAAATGGCATCGCTTTATTGCATTCGCGACTGATGCTCATCGACTACAGGCGAAACGACTATGCTTCCGTCACCTCGAATAACTTTATCTAATACCAAACGCGCTGGCGTGTTTACGAGTTTCTTGTCATTTATATAATTTCAATTTGCACAGAAAAACTACCAGAAAAACTGTATAATGGAAGTTAAGAGCTTCAGGAAAATATATATTTTAACGATTCCAGTCACCAAAAAAAAATGTTTGTGGAATGCTCTCTTTGGATCGATATCGAGTATACTGAGAAAACACTTAGTGTTTAATAAACATTTTTTGTAATACTCGTATAGTAAAATAACTCCGCAGTAGTTAATTTATTTCCACTGATATAAAGCAAAAATAATCACCATTAAGTACAATTAATAGATAGATAGATAGATAGTTTATTCATCTTTATGCCAATTTACATCGGGTAGATACGTCATCGTAATTGGTATATAAGATATAATATACCTAATATTAATTGTACATATAAGAATGTAAAATACAATAAAAAAGAGTAAGTATACTATACTAAATAATAGGTAAACATTATTATATATACATACACACATACATATATATATATATATATATATATATATATATATATATATATATATATATATATATATATATATATATATATATATATATATATATACACATATACAACACATATACATATTTATATACATATATACACATATACATATCGTCGTTGGCACGGTAATAGCTGCTATGTAAAAATTATAAAATTTTCACAATAAGCCTAAAACTTCATTATAATTAGAAAATTGCGATCAACTCAAAACTAATTAGTTTTTAAATTATGATATATTTGAATACATAAGTTAGTTGTTACTTGAGAATTCAACAATGTTCAATATTTATAATTATTTAATTTTTTCGATTGGTAGTGCACATGACAGATAATGCTGTTTTTTATTTTCAGTTAACAGATATATATAAAAAATGCTTTGGTTACTAATTGTGTACTTTATTAATTATTATTATTACCTTAATTTTTTATGTACTTACCTAAATTTAGAAATTCAAGTGCAGTAATAAATATAAATATGAAATAAAAAGTAATAAAAATATATATGAAATGTTTAAAACTGTTTATTTTCTAACACCAGGATCAACACAAGGTTTTTTCTTATAAATTCAGCATAGAGTTAGAGAGAAAATAGAAATACCTACAATAAAAGATATACCAAAGTTAGTTAAATATGGGGCCTAGTGTGGCAGTCCATCATAAAAAGGGTGATAATCTCTTTCCATTACGGCTTTTAATTCTTGCAGGTGCTGTATTTTTGTTTTTTAATTTTTATCGGTCGTGTATATAGAGGCTTTGGAATGCTATGTAGGTTGTCTTTTCTACCTTTATGGCTAGTACGCCCTTCAGTAAAATCAGTCCATTCATCTGTATGACGGATCTTATACTGCATTTTTCCTGACGGCAAATATAGTATACCCCGAAGGGGTATTATTAAGGGGTAAGACGGATCAAAGAAAAAGGATGGAGCAGGCTGTGGTATATATTCCAGGAATCTGCGACACCGATGCAGCTGGACTAGGGATAAAAATGCCAGTGTAGTACAAACAGAACTCGCTGGTATAACCATAGCCGCACAAGAGATTGCTCGCAGAGAAATAACGGGCAAGACAATAAGAATCTGCACAGATAGGAGACAATCACTACTGGCCCTGAAAAATTATAAAATAACTAAAGGATCAACATGGGAATGTCACCAAGCACTTGTGAGAGCATGTCAGATGAGTAACATCTGCCTGTGCTGGGTCAAAGGACACTCACAATGCAACGGCAATATAGAAGCTGACAAACTGGCCAAGAAGGCAGCCAACCTGAGTATCCTTGGGCCTGGTCCTTCAAGTACGCTACCAGTTGCAGCAAAACTTCAATTAATAAAGGAAAACACCCACATAAAATTTAAGGCGTTATGGGATGAAACAAGTAGCTGTCAGCTGGCCAGAAATCTCTTGAGATATCCCAGCGAAGAGACGGCGAGGAACTATCTGGCAATGTCCAGGGGTAAACTGCGATTTGTTACAGGAATCCTAACCGGACACTGCCGGGTAATGAAACACCTCTATAACATGACACACCCATCTGCAGAGGATGTGAACAAGAAGATGAAACGATCGAGCACGTACTTGCGAATGTCCCTCCGTGTCAGCGACCAGAGAATCCATATTGGGGGAACGTTGGCCTTCTATGGCCAATTTGAGGGAAATGCCCCTGGGCAACATCATAACCTTTTGTACAACATTGGGCTGGTCGATGACCTAGGGAGACATTTCCCTCATGGAGGAAGCACAAGGGGCCCAATGGGGCCTAAGTGCAGCGGATTTCGATCCGCACTCCGGACATATTCCAGATTCCTGATTCCAGAGATATAACCAAATGAAACCTATACAGGATCATTGGTTAGGTCTTGTGCATGTGAGATGACTAATTACGACATATTTTGGGAGGTTAGACATTTTTTATCCCGAAAAATGGCAATAATTTGTCAAAATGTTATATTTTTATCTCCATACCACGAGATAACTTCGAAACTAATTAACTTAAAAACATAAGGTTTTTTTTAATCGATGTAGGCAGACAGAACTATACTAATTTAAGTCCCCTGATTAGCGTATTTTTTTGGACAATGGAGTAAACTCGAAATTTTGCTTTTATTGCTGCATGATTTTCGGTAACCGAGAAACTTTTTTATTCAAAGGAATTTAAAAAAAAAATTTTACAGCCATTTTTTTTTTAAACCAACCTTCTATGACAAACACTTTTCGAGTTATCGCCATTTAAAATCAACAACACAGAGGCGCCTTATATAATGGGTCCCTTAAAGTCTATCAATGTCGTTGTGGATGCTAAATTTGCTCAAAATTTAAAGATATATTATATATAATCACAACCTTATATAGGGTGTTTCAAAATTAACGCAAGATTGATTTGCCGCCATTTGTGCAGTAAAGTGTTTTCAACCCTAAACAAAAAACAATTCGATAGCTGACAGTTTAGGGTTAGTAAAAATGGAGCGTTACACGATAGAACAACGTGTCTTCATTATTGAACAATATTTCAAGAATAATGAAAGGTTTGGCAGCCGCAGTTCGAAAATATCATACAAAATATGGTCGGAATAGTGCCTATTTCTCATAGACAATATTAGTATCCTGGTGCAATCCTCGCCAATATTTTCCCAGGCATTTTCAATCGCCAACCACAGTTCTTCTACGTTCGCTGGTCGGAAATTTCTGCTATACATGTGTTTTTCCATTTGTGCCCATACATTTTCTATCGGATTTAAATCCGGCGACTTAGAGGGCCAAGGCAGAGTGTTAATATGGTTGTATTCAGCCATTCAGTAACAACTCGTGATTTGTGAATAGAGGAATTATCCTGAAATATAAATTTAATTGAAATATGGAAAAAGGAAAGAGGAAATAAAAATATTTTCCTGCTGGAAAGTGAGGTTCTCGGGATATAAAATGGAAACGGAAGGTAACATAACATATTCCAAAATTCGAGCGTAGCTTTGACCAGTAAGACGCTCTCTGATTCTCCAAGTAACACCTGCTCCTTGGTAACATATCCATGCCCACACGTTGATAGAGAAGCGACAACTACGAGCTGTAGGATTTTTATAGCGCTCTTCATATCGGCAATTTCTTGGACGGTTGGCACAGAGCCATCATAGCAGGATTGAAAAACTTTTTCGTCTGAAAAAATTGTGTTGTCCCAAAAGTCCTGTGGAACACCGACAAATTGGTTGGCAAAGTTTAACCTCTGCTCCTTTTGCCGTGGCAACAGAGCAACTTTATTTGCAGCCGAAAAATTCTTCAGCTCAGATGCTCTGATACGTCGTCTTGCGGTTTCCACCGAAGCAGGAAAATTTGTTAAGAAGCAGGCAGTCACTGCTGTATCAAAAGGATTCTGTCGGAGGTGGTCAAGGACGAGTTCGTCTTTCTGACGGCCCCCTCTATGGACGTACTCAACAGTTCCTTCTGCATTCCATTTTTGCTTAATTTTGTAAATACAACCTTTACTCACATTCAAAGTATCTGCAACTGCTTGCATTGACAATCCGTTATGCAGTAACATCACAGCTCTCATTTTTTGCGGTTCAGTTAAGCGCGGCATAATAATAATAATAATAATAATTATAAGGAAAACTTCAAAATATAGAATAATTATTAGTAAACTGGCAAATAAAATTGAGAATCAAGTTTTGATTACCTGAAAGCCTGTTAAATGGTTTACTTTCTTCAATTGAAAGTAACGGCACTGTACGATTTATCAGACGGACGATAGACCCGACCTTACCCTATTAGTATACAATTTTTAATAAAGACAATTTATTATTATTATTAATATTTATAAAGGGACTTGACTCGATTAAAAATTTAGGTGTTACCTTCGAAGGTAAGCTGACTGTATTTTATTAGTAAAAGTAACTTTTGTTGTGTCCTTGTGTTCGATAATGTGCATTGAATTACTCATATGTATTGCATATTTTCTTTGTTTTTTATGTATTTTTTTAATGCACAAAATTTAATTGAATGTACTTTTGCTGTTTCTCACTGTGTAATAATTGGTTTTGTACTGTTGGGTGGCGTAATAAATAAAAAAAATAACATTTAATAATAATAATAATATTGTCTTGGGTATATATATATGAACATTCTGCTATTCTTAATTTACATAAATTATTTGCCGGACCATATACTGACCAATTACATCAATTAACGAACAACAAAAACCGATCGGAATTCCTCAGCACCGCCACCTCCCCCGCCAGCAAACTTGGTAGTCAATAAAAGGAATTGACCGATTAAGATGAAGAAGCGTTCGATTCAGTCCCGCGCGCCATGACTTTCAATAATAACATTTACCGTCGAAAACCCCTTACAATAGACAGGATGTTTATTATACTCCCGCCTCGGCTACCTGATTTTATGACTTCGTGGCAGCCTTGATCATTTATTAAGATTAAGTTTTGTTATTGTAACACAAGCAGCCATCGGGCGGGCATTAGCGGTCGATAAAAAAATAAATAAGACCGTTGCCGAAGACGGTTGGCGGGGGGGCTTAATTATTATTTATCGCCTCGATAAGGAGCTTTGAATAAGCGATTTGGGATATGGTAAAGATGTTATTTATCGATTATTGTTTTGTTTAGTTGAAGGAACAACGGACTGAAGCCTTACGTATATCAGGCTTAGAGAAACGCATTATCGACACTGATTCCTTTCATAAAATGATGGTCAAGAAGACTATTATGCAGGTTCCATGAAACGTTAATTGATTCAGTTTTTGCGGAAAGAGATTAAGTACACATAAAGCAATTTTGCGGAAGCTCAAAAAATATTATAGGTATACCGGGTGGCAACGAAATAAATTTCCGGCTGCCATTTCTTTATTTGTTAACTGATCGAGATGAAACCCGGTATGTCTTTAGCAGACTACATTGAATTGATATAGCACGTCGATAATTGTACTAAAAATATATAAAGATTCAGTATTTTCAAACTTATAAATATTTGTTTATTATTTTTCTAATTATATAATAATATATATTTTAAGAGAAGCGATGCTTCTTCTGGTTACAGGCACCATATGCTCTTGTATGTGGTAAAAATAATAATAGTGAGTAAAATAAGAGTACCTGGAGGATGAAAATTCCTGATATTAAATATTTATAATTTTTTATTTTTAATAAACTTTCAGACCCCTCTACTCAAGAGACTTTTTTAAATAAATTAATTTCACTGTAAAAATACTGCACATAACATGCTGTCTATGCTGACCTGGTATATTGAACTGAAATCATTGCATATCTTGTTATTTACATCTATGGCATGTTCGTCGTTGTCGCGTTTACTAGGACATGACTTTTTTGTCAAATGTAGTTGGGACATATACGGCGCAGAATAAATTATGATTTGGGATTTCTATTTAAAAAGTATGACAATTTAATTAGTTCCAGTGTTCCAATTTTATATTAAAAATTCGCAAAAGAGGAATAAATAATGCAGTTAAATATACACTGCGCAACTTATTTAACGCACAACCAAAAAGTTAACTCAAATTTGACGTTATGTATTTTCGACAATTTTTGTTCGTTTTGGTCGATTTTTTTTTCAAATTGTAGGTTTTTCTCTTAGGAATATCACTGTCTTAGTTGTTTTGGTAAAACGAATGATTTTGATATTATACTAGGTGCTATAAAAATGTTATGTATTTTTCCGAAATTTCAAAACGTCCTGTGGGCTATACAAGGTATTGCAAGTTATTGCAATTATAGCCAATTTAAAGCCACATGTTTTTTCTACATTTTCTTTTTTTATTCATTTGTTTATCTCTTTTACTTCATGAAATACACCGTTTTGAAACACCATATGCTTTTATTCACATGAAATGCATTTATCGGACAACTCAAACAGCTAGCAAGCTATGGAAATCGAAGATTACACGTCATAAACTGACAACTGTGTCATTAGTTTTTTGTTGACAGTCCAGCAATAATTAGTGAATAATGGAACGCCAAACCAGAAATTTAACTCGTGATGAATGTGTTGAGGCAGCTACATTACATGGTGAAGGGTGGAGTTACAACCGCATAGCTGGAGGTTGGGAGTGTCTCACACAACTATAGCGAGAGCAATTCAAAGGTACGCGGAAACAGGAGAACATTCCAGATGGGCCGGTCAAGGTAGATCTCGTGTTACCTCTGCTATCCAGGATCGCTTTTGAAGAGTAAATGCTGTAAGACAACGATTTATAACTGCAACACATTTAAGAGCACAACTTCAAGACGCAGGTGGTCCGCTCATATGCGTTCAAACTGTACGCCGACGACTGAGGGAGGCAAATTTAAAACCCAGGATTGCTGCTCGAGGACCCGCATTAACAGTAGATCATCGGAGAGCCAGATTGAATTTTGCCAATAAGCATGTTAATTGGATGGAAGCAGATTGGGAACGTATTCTTTGGACTGATGAGTCAAGGTTCAGTTTGTATAATTGTGACAGACGTAATCGCGTCTACCGAAGACCCGATGAGCGATACAGTCAATGCAATTTTTTGCACACAACTTTATATGGAGGTGGATCCGTCATGGTGTGGGGCGAAATATCTTTGACTGGGCGAACGGACTTGGTAACTGTGAATGGAAATCTCAATTCTGACAGATACATCACAGACATTCTTGAAGCACATGTTTTGCCTTATGCCCCCTATATAGGACCCAATTTTTTTACTAATGCAAGACAATGCGCGTCCCCACACGAGTCTTATCGTGAGAAATTATCTTGAAGAAGTAGGAATTGATCACATATACTGGCCAGCCCGTAGCCCCGACCTTAACCCCATTGAACATGTTTGGGATTTTATCGGTCGGCGGTTACGAGGTGAGGGACGACAACCCCAAAATTTACAAGAATTGGAAGGACGCCTAGTCGAATTATGGAATGGCCTAGATCAGAACCTAATCAGAACTTTGGTTTTAAGTATGAACCAAAGATGTCGGGAGGTCATTCGCGGAAGGGGTGGAAGCACCAGATACTAATTCTCTATTTACTTTTGTTATGTTTCCTGTTATTGGTTGTTTTATTGATTAAAGCAATCCATTTTTCTAGGTATGTTTTTTGAGTTTTTGTCCTTTTAAGACCTTTTTCTCTTCTAAAACACCTTACATCTCTCAATAAATTATAAGATATCAAGGAAAACAGAACGCAAAATGAGGCATTGAACCAGTATAATGAGTAATAAATAATGAGCACTTGACAAAAAAGAAAGTTAATAAATTTAATAAAAATCACGTCAACTCAAAAATTGGATATTTTATGAAGATTTTATGAAGATAAACAAATGAATAAAAAAAGAAAATGTAGAAAAAACATGAGGCTTTAAATTGGCTATAATTGCAATATCTTGCAATACCTTGTATAGCCCACAGGACGTTTTGAAATTTCGGAAAAAAACATAACATTTTTATAGCACCTGGTATAATATCAAAATCATTCGTTTTACCAAAACAACTAAGACAGTGATATTCCTAAGAGAAAAACCTACAATTTGAAAAAAAAATCGACCAAAACGAACAAAAATTGTCGAAAATACATAACGTCAAATTTGAGTTAACTTTTTGGTTGTGCGTTAAATAAGTTGCGCAGTGTATAATAAATTTAAGTATATATATATTTTAGGGGAAGCAATGCTGCCCTTGCTTCTATGCACACGCCCCTGGTGAGTAGTGACATTGAAAGTTTGTTATCGAATAAATGTGTCAGTGTATATGTGTAGGTATATATATATACATACATGTATATGCTGCACATAATTAATTTTCTATCGCTTGATAGGTCTGATTTGTCAATGTGATCTGGTGAATTCGAAACAAGGCCCAATTAATCCCCTGGCAAATGTTGTGCACGACAGCAGTGCGAGGTATTAAACTGTGTTAATCCATATTGAGTGTAAACGCGTCAACCAATTTAGCGGATCATTGGAGACACTGTGACAGATTTCAATGCAAACCCATTGTCCAAAGTCAGCCGGCACAAACAACCCTTAACTTATTAGAGTAAAATGGTGACATAATAATTTTTCCAATTTTATGAAACCGCTCGTTAGTGTCCCCTGTTACTGTTAATATTCGCATGTGCGCGAAAAAACAAACGCTGAAAGCTTTAATGGAAGTTTTAACAATTTAAACAAACCCGATCGCAGTTCAAACGATCCGCCTGTATCTTTAGCGGAAATCGCATATAGCATAACTAGTACTCGCCCCCACAGGACGCCGAAGACATGTGTTTTAAGATCCGGATTATTAGTATAATATAACCGGGGGATATAAATAAAGCTATCAAACCGACATATGATGACGGGCCGCCTATATACCGGCAACACTAAAAATTATACTTAAGGTTTGACAATAAAATTATTATTTGTTGTTTCTATTTCGGGATGTCGGGTAGTGATTTCGTTCGTTTTGTTTATCGTAGGCTGATATTTTTTGTGGGAACCGTAGGGTTTTATGTCGGTGCTGTTTACTTTAATTTCTGTTTAAGGTCAGGAATTCACAGAAGCCCAGACTTACCGAAACCGTTTAATTCCCAAATTGTGCACTTATGCAGGTTCCTTATGTAGTGGTCGGTGACTATGATATACAGACAAGATGAAACATTACATAACGAAAAATATAAATATAATTAGGTATAACGAAAGACAAAGCAAGAAGAAGCATAGAAAAAAGTTTTAGCATTAAAATATCCAGAAAATCAAGAAGTTAAAGATAAACATTGCAGTAACAAACTCAAAAAAGCAAAAAGAGCATATTTTTCTTGGAAAATAATTAAAGATCTTTGGAAAACAGAAACCCAAAACTAATATTGAGGATATCAACGAATATTTAACGAATAGGATTTAACGAATAGGACAAAGGTTACTACTTGTAAACAAGAAATTGTTAACCAGTTTAATAATTTTAACATTTGGAGAAAATTTAGCTGATCAATACCAAACTTAAATAACTATAGAGACAACTTGGACTAGGTATTTGGAAAATACTATATATATGTACTCAACGGACGAATTAGAAGTGATACAAATCGTAAAAGAACACCAAAAAAGCGCAAAAACTTTAAAGAAGATATTATGAAACTACTAAAATACTTACTTTTTTAATAAATACATGTGTACATACAATACTAGATACAGGGTGTTTTCCAACAGGTGTTGTATTAGATCACTGTTTAAAAATGGTGGTAGGCTAGATATTGAATAAAAAAATTGCAATTGAAAAAAAAAATCTTGTCAAACTATCAGTATGGATTTAGAGAGGGGAAATCTGATGATGCTGTCTATAAATTAACATCTATTAGGTATATATAATTCACTGAATAAAAGAATACCCATAATCAGAATATTTCTGGATCTCTCTGAAGCCTGTGACAGCATTTGTCACAAGAGAGTGTTAGAAAAACTGTAAAAATATGGAGTTCGAGGCAAATAACAATACTTATAATAATTTACAATAATATACATACTTACAATCATTTTTATTTATAAGTTTTTTATCAGGTGAAGGAGCCGGTTCTAAGGCCGGTTCTTTTCACCCTTTATATACAGGGTGTTTCAGGATTATGTTTACATTAATTTAAGTTTTAAGGACACATTGTTCAGGTAAAAATAAACACAAAATGTTATATAAACATAGGGCTGAAAACCCTTCCATTTCGAGATACAGGGTGTTAAAATTTCCAAAAAAATATTGATATTTCTTAATATCTCGGAAACGGATAGAGGTATTTAAGTAAAATTTGGTGTAATATATGACAAGATAATATGTTAGAATATGACTAAGTAACAAGTATTGCGAACCACCATTGGCGGAGATACGGGTAGGTAATACAATTGATTTAAAAAAAAGTATTACAGCCCTGCAAAAAATGAAAAATAGTGCCATTTTTGAGTGTAACAGTCTATTTTGGACAAATATTATCTCTTGGAATTTTCTCGTATTTGTAACCGTTTCGTGGCGAATTCATTTTTTATACCGCCGCGGCGAAAAACCGCATGTGTGCACCGGCGCTTAGTTTCACCAAGAATCAGTTACATTGTTCAGTAAATTAAATAACTTAGTGTTCATAGTAAGTGTTCAGTAAACAGTAAACAACAAATAACACGTAAAGAGATTTTTTATGTTAATACAATAATTAAATCAACCCATAAGTTAATACCACAAGTTGAACATGAAAAACTAAACTTAAAACAATAATAAATAATCTAGAAAATATTTTGTTTGAAATGGCTTCCTGCTGCCTGCAGACAAGCACGGCACCTCCTAATTATGCAGTTAGTGGACAACCGACGTTGAAGTTGAATTAATTCTCGACTTGCTTGGGTTATTCTTTCTCTTAGAGATTCCAGGGTATCAACTGGCACTTCATATACTTTTTGTTTAATCGCCCCCATATGAAATAGCCCATGACGTTTAAGTCGGGGGAATGCGCATGCCACTCTACAGGACCACCACGACCAATCCATCTCCCGGGGAAATTAATATCAAGCCATCTTCTGGGTCCTCTGCCATAGTGGGCAGGACACCCATCCAGCTGAAACCAGCTCGGTTGTTTAGAGGAACATTTTCTAATAGATCGTGAAAATCATTTTCAAGGAATGCCAAAAATAGTTCAGCATTTAGACGATGAGGGACAAAGTACGGACCAATTACAGTATCATCCAATACACCTAACCATACATTGCACTGAAATTCGTGTTGGAAATTATATTCCCTTACAGCCCGAGGATTCTCGTGCTACCAGATGTGGCTATTTCTTTGGTTTAATATCCCCTTTCTAGTGAAAGTGGCTTCATCTGTCCACAATATTTTTTTCGTAAATGTGACATGATTTTCTGCGTGATTTAACACCCACTCGCAAAATATGCCTCTGCATCGCATATCTTGAGGTAATAGATGCTGTACACGCTGTATGTGATATGGATGACGACTGTCAGCTCTAAGGGTTCTCCAAATTGAACCCTAACTCCTGATTAGATCTTCGAATGCTTATAGATGGATTATCATCAAAATGGTTTAGGATTCTGTTAGTTCTACCTTCATTCTGAAGCGGAGCAAATTGTCCATCCGCACATGGTATAATATTGAAAGAGCCTCTTAAACGGATGAATGTTACAGAAAATGTTTTCTTTGCAGATAATCGTCTACATGGATATTTTCTTAAATACTCACGACGAGCAGCCGTGGCATTTCCATTGCAAAATGCAGATACAAAACTATATCAGCATATTCCATATTTGAATATATCGGCGGCATTCTTGTTTTATACCTTTATCATAATTCTACTTGAAAGTACTACACTTCACTAGTCAATAATTTTAATTTATAAACTTCTTGTCATTGTTTGACAGCAGCCTACTTAGCATGTTTTCCTTACTAAAAGCCATTGACCAATTTGTAAAGTGAACTTGAAAAAATTAATAGCCACGAAACGGTTACAAATACGAGAAAATTCCAAGAGATAATATTTGTCGAAAATAGACTGTTACACTCAAAAATGGTTACACTCACTATTTTTCATTTTTTGCAGGGCCGTAATACTTTTTTTTAAATTAATTGTATTGCTTGCCTACCCGTATCTCCGCCAATGGTGGTTCGCAATGCTTGTTACTTAGTCATATTCTAACATATTATCTTGTCATATATTACACCAGATTTTACTTAAATACCTCTATCCGTTTCCGAAATATTAAGAAATATCAATATTTTTTTTGGAAACTTTAACACCCTGTATCTCGAAAGCGAAGCGTTTTTAGCCCTATGTTTATATAACATTTTTTGTTTATTTTTACCTGGACAATGTGTCCTTAAAGTACGGCGGAAAAAACGGCGGAAAAAATTATTAGTTTTACTAGCCCCTTTTTTAAGGCGCTTTAATTTTATTTTTGACTCGAGTTCGCTATCAGAACTAGTACTGCTAAAATCCATCATTGTTAAATAATGGATCTCTAACAAGAGTTGCATAGAAACTATCAAATATTACTTCTTAAGTGTTATTTCATGAACTTGTCCTTGGTACTCTCGTTACTAAATTAAACGTCAACTTCACTAATAATTAATAATCCTTTCTTAAAATACTCTCCGAATAACTGCACAAATATTACAACACAGTTAACTACAGACAGAAAAATACAATAAACTAAAAAACTCAATCTAGACAGTCATCTGCGTAACTAAAACAAACCCAAATAAAGCACAATATGAGAAATTGATCTTATATGCCTCTCTGGTACATAGAGTTGTTTTTCGGCTGGCACAGCCTAGGAAATGTGAACCTTGCTCGCATCTTAGGATCGAGCATCGATCGTCATAACATGGGTTTACATTTTATTTGTTTCTAACGAAACTATCAATTGCATGGAAAATTTGCAGACAGCATTTTAATCCTCGATCTTCGATGTACATACAATGCTTGTATAAGTGTTTTTTTTAATTGATCGAGAGGTTCTCGAGTTATGACGTGATATATAAATTCAGAAATATGTTGTTTCACGGCGAGCGTTTATTTATTATGGCGCTCCATATAAAACCATTGTGAAAGCGCTTTTCATAATTTAATAAAAAATATTTCCGATTCAAGCTTGTGAATAATATCAAGACTGATGTAAGTTGTGATGATTACAATGCGAAAGACGCAAAAAAAATTTTTTATAACTTTTTAAAAAACTGCCCCTGGGCAGCCCCTGCACAGTACGATTTTTGGACAACCAGTCGATTTTACATTCTCAAGGGAATGATTAAAAGCGGGTCTTACATTTTAGCAACAATGTGCAAACGGGATGACACGATAGAGCGGGATTTAAACTCTATTATTAGCAAGAATATATTTATATACAGCAACTGGAAAAAAAATTGACACAAGAGATCGGAAATGAATCATCCAACGAACCAGCAAAGCTCAATTAATCATTTCAGGTAGTGAAAAGCCATAAAATACCTCGAAATCAATTGAGAGTCAACAGCGTATATCTGTTTCAGATTGCCCAATTGCGAAACGAACAATAAATAACAAACATTCGCACGGAAACAAATATCAATTGCAAACCGGGGCTGTACCGTGAACATTTCCAGCGTAGAACTCGATAATGCTTTCCATCAATGTTTCAATTTTCAAGTGTCTATTATTCCCGATTCATAAACAGCTTTTAACGAGTCAATTGCTTTATTTCCAGTCGCGCGTTCAAGAACATATCGGTGATTTAATTTGCGTCACAACCGCCCTTATGGCGGCGTGTATTGGGGCGAGTTTTCCGCGAAATCATAGCGTGATTTATTTTCACCTTCTGTCAATTGCAATAAACACTCGCTTCACGAAAATTTCACACCCAACACATCTTCCCGCGTATCCGTTGTTCGGCATGTGCGGTCACCTCCCGCACAGCCTATGATTATGCTAGAATGAGGTAAGATGCTCCTGCGCGCTGCTTAATTTCACACCCAAATGCTTCTATAAAATATTAACTACGTTCAAGCACGCCCGTGGCCGCGTTTTAGAAATAATTAAGACCATTATTTAACCAATTTTATCTCGATCCTCGATCGGCAAGACGGAAAAATAAAATACATGCTTAAACTCACTGGACGGCGTAAATAATGTAACATTATTTCATTATTATCATAGATGGCTTTTAAGTTAAGACGCGAGCATTTAAAATATCGCGGCAGGCACATCCGCTACGTTCAATTGTTTAACGTCTTCAATAAAAAACAGCTCACCTGTGATACGAATTGATGCGTCTTTGTATTTACGCGCGTTAATTCGTTCAATTGTCTTGGTACACTGGGTGGGAAATGGGGAAATAGTAAATTCGCATATTATATTTTTAGACTCGGCACCATATTTGCGCATATTCATTTATTTGGTACTACTAAACTTATTTGAACTATTCATATGAGATAATTAATACCCAAAATTGCACCATAACTAATTCTATAACTAACTAGTACTAAAGGGTCCGCCAATAGGGACGCTCGATCTTTGACAGCTCATGGCGGCCATGTTGTTTGTGGTAGAGTTGGCAAACGTAGTTGTTATTATTCAGTGTATCTTCACAAATCACCATGAACCAATTCAGCCGCGAGCAACATGTGCAAATCGTTAAAACTTATTACGAAAATCATTCATCGGTTCGAGCAACGTTCCGCGCACTCCGCCAATTTTACGGTGCAATTGATCGTCCTGCTGAGTCGACTATCCGTCGTTTGATTAACAAATTCGAGGCAACCGGTTCGGTGAACAATCAGCCAACACCGACGCGTCGTCGAAACGTCCGATCTGCCCAGAATGTCGCCGCTGTGCGCGATAGTGTGCGTGAAAATCCGCGACAGTCAATTTCACGTCGCGCACAGGAACTCCGCCTTTCGGAAACATCACTTCGCCGAATCTTGCATCTGGATTTGGGCATGCATCCGTACAAGATCCAGCTGACACAAGAGCTCAAAATAAACGACCATAGACAGCGCCGTATCTTCGCTGATTGGGCTTTAGAGCAGTTGGAAGTCGACCGCGATTTTGGTCGCAAAATCATCTTCAGCGATGAGGCACATTTTTGGTTAAATGGGAATGTCAACAAGCAGAATTGCCGTTATTGGGCCGAGAACAATCCACAGGAGGTCCACCAGGTCGCAATGCACCCAGCAAAGGTAACTGTTTGGTGTGGATTTTGGGCCGGAGGCATCATCGGGCCGTATTTCTTCGAGAACGACGATGGTGTGTCCATCACGGTAAACGGCGAACGATACAGATCCATGATAACGAACTTTTTCTGGCATGAAATCGACAATATGGATGTCGAGGATATGTGGTTTCAGCAGGACGGCGCTACGAGCCACACAGCGCGCGCCACAATGGATCTTCTGCACGAGCGCTTCGGAGGAATGGTTATCTCGCGCGGAGGCGACATCAACTGGCCACCGAGATCGTGCGATTTAACCCCACTAGACTATTTCTTGTGGGGTTTTCTCAAATCACAGGTCTACGCAAACCAACCACAAAACACTGATGCCCTCAAAGTCAACATACGCCACGCCATCGATGAAATACAGCCCGATTTGTGCGCCAGAGTCATTGAAAATTGAACTTCTCGTATGCGCGCCACCCAGCGAAGCCGAGGTGGACATTTGACCGATATTATTTTCCATACATAATGCCTTCGAATACTCTTTCAAACAAAAAATAAATTTCATTTATACCTCTCACACAACTTGCTTTATTTCATTTTAAAGATCGAGCGCGCTTATTGGCGGACCCTTTATAATGACAGTGAACTTTCCAGTCCTACTGATATCGTTAATGCGTTTGGTGACTACTTTAACAGCGTCTTCATTCAATCACAACCAGTTAATCCATCTGAGTTTCCTTTACACAACAATCGAGGACTTACATAGACTTACTGAATATCTCATATGAAGATATTTTAGGAAATCTGAAACGATCTAAGGATACTTTTACAATGGGCGTAGATGGTATTCCCAGTTTTGTTCTGAGATTGTGCGTATGTTTTTGCCGAGCCACTACAGATCTTATTCAATTGCATCCTACGTAATTCTTCCTTCTCGTCTTATTGGAAAAAAAACATGTATTTGCCCAATACCAAAAAAGGGAAATCAAAATGATGTTTCAAATTATAGAGGCATTTCACTACTGTGTAATTTCTCTAAAATTTGTGAAACCATACTGTATAGTAAACTTTACTACTCTACCAGGCAGCTTATTTAGTCACGCCAACATGGGTTCATACTTCATACAAGGAGGTCAACAATATCTAATTTAGCGGTTTTTACTCAATATGTCTCTGAGGTTTTGGATAATAGAGGACAGGTCGATGTCATCTATACGGACTTCCAAAAAGCATTTGCTCGGATTGACCATAACATACTCCTTTTGAAACTAGAAAGTATTAGTTTTTCTGAGGCATTGATGAAATTATTCACCTCCTACTTAAGCGATAGACACTTTATGGTCAGATATCAAAATTTCAATTCAATATCATTTTCTCCAACTTCGGGAGTTCCACAAGGTTCCAATCTGGGCCCCATATTGTTTGTATTCTTTAATAATGATCTTCCTGATGTCATTACTTGTGAGCATTTGTTATTTGCCGATGATTTTAAACTCTACTCTGAAATTAAATATTCTACAGATTCCATCCATCTTCAAGACTGCATTAACAGAATGTCTTCATGGTGTGAGACAAATCATCTTAAACTAAATATAGCCAAATGCAACGTAATGACTTATACGCGCAAAACTCCATCTTATACTCACAACTACTTCATTGGGAATAACATCATCAGCCGAGTTGATGTATTCAAAGATCTGGGTATTTATTTTGACAGCAAACTCACTTTTGTTGAACATATAAACCATATTGTTTCTAGTGCCTTTAAATCTTATGGCTTCATTTACCGCAATTGCCGGGACTTTTCCACTATAAGCACCTTCAAATATCTGTTTTATGCTCTGGTGAGGTCAAAACTAGAATACGGGTCGATTATATGGTATCCGATTTATCACGTTCATTATCAACATTTAGAATCGATCCAAAGAAAGTTCTTAAAGTTTTTGATCTTTTTGTAATATACGATCCATCCTCCTAGAGGTCTGGATCAGAATTATTTACTTGCGAGATTTAATTTTGACTCTTTAGAAACTAGACGCTATATCATGCTAATTAGATTCTTATTTAATATCTTGCATGGCAAGCTTGATTGCCCTGATTTTTTAAATAAAATAAATTTTCTGATACCTCGCCTAAAGTCTAACCAGCAAACTTTATTTTACTGTGTTGCTCCTAGATCAAATATTTTAAAAAAGTCCCCGATATTTCTGACGTGTGAACTGTACAATTGTACTGTAGAATAGCCAAGTACGATTGCATCAAATACAATATAAAATTATGCAGATAAGTGCAGATAATAATCAAAAAACTTGGGTTCCGGTTTAGACATGGGCCGGTTCAGTGGCTTCACTTCTCGACTAACAATAAAATAATAATTAGTCTTAACCCAAATCGATTTACATATAATACACGTTAACACAAAAGTATTAACGTATTGTAGATAACTAACGCAATTAAAAACTTACTATACTTTTATGTGTAGTGGCATTTTAGTCTTTCACACATGATACCTGTTTAATTAGATTAAACATCTTGTTATATATAGTATATAGCGATCGAACATACCATTTTATGAAACGACTATTATCTATTTTAATTATTATAATAATTAATATAATTAAAAGTGCCAGACAGTATCGTTAATTAAACTTATTAATGAGAGTTTAGAAATTATTCTTATATCTACATCGGCACTTTTCTCGCCATTTTCCATGATAAAAGTTATTATGGTTTGTTAAATGAACAATACATGTCCTCTCCCCTTGAAGGTGACTCAACTGCTCTTATATAAACAAATGAAGATCTATGAACTGGATAACAGAGTAGGTGTGACATCCCCAAACAAAAACACAGTATACGAATTTTGGTAAAACTCGAGATAAATGATAATTTTTAGACTATATTATGGCCTCGAGTTGTTCATTGACTTTTATTCAGTCTACTTTCAGGGCCTTCAATGGAATAGCCAAGTCAAGGGTCTATGGTCTGTGATGAGTTTATATTTTCTCCCAAAAACGTACGGGCGTAAGTATTTTATTACCCATAACAACGGTTAAAAGCTCTCGTTCTATTGTAAAGTATTTTGTTTCTGCGTTTCGTAATATTCCAGATGCATATGCACTTTGTAGGTCTTTACCTATGGGTCTGATGGGTCCCTGTGATGGCACAGTTCCTATTTCAACTGCGCTTGGCATCAGTGGTTAATAGAAAGGTGTCGTCGAAGTTTTAAGTTCTTTTAACGAATTTCTACACTCTAAATATGATTTAAGGTCTTTTTGGTTCTTTAGTTCTGGAAAATTTCGTATACAATCGATGATTCATAATTAAATTAAAAACAAATCCATAAGGATTTGTTTTTACTCCATCTTGGGTAATTAAGTGACCTAAGTAAGCGATTTCTTTTCCTAGGAATTCAGGTTTATCGGGTTGAATTAGCTTTTCTTAATCTTTTGATTATTTCAGTGAGCCTAGAAATATGAATATATAATAATGTCGTCTATATAGACAAGGCAACGTTTATTTTGGATACCTCACAGAATATTATCCATTATGCGTTGGAATGTGGATAGTACGTTTTTGTTTAAACAAATGGCATGTGAACGAATTCGTAATGGCCATTGATACATTTATGGGGACATTGTGTTAATAGTCCAATTAAAAAAACAAAAAGGACTTAATTAAGTATAACTTTCCTACCATTCAAAGAGCAAAATAAATTTTCCTCTTTTAGTGATACTTCGTGTTCGATATCTTCTAAATCCATAGAAGTTTCGGGTTCTGGTAAATATATCCAAAAATGTTGCCTGTTTTTTTTGTCATTAAAGAACCCAGTTGTGTTAGAATAGTTTGTTTATTTGAGCAAGATATCCTTCCTAAAATAGGGCCAAAATTAAAAAAAATATATTTTTTGATTTTTGCGCATAACTTTTTATGGGTCAGAGATAGGTATAGGCACTGCTTGATAGAAAAATAGTAGACAAAATTTCCTTTAAAATGCCTGGTCGAAAACATTTTTGGGTTAAAAAACAGTATATGCTGTGTCATTTAAGAATACGAAACCGCTGAGTGCTATTAAATTAGAGGGTGCAAATTGGAGATAGGGGTGAAAATCCACGCTTGTCAGTTTTTTTTTCCTATATCTCGCAAACGAAGCAAAATTTCGATATACTTTATATGAAACTTTTAATGGAGAATTGAATTTCCCATCAATCCCATCCCGTTAGTTAGCAATGTTTTTGTTTGCGGCAGCCGAATGGCAATTATACCTTTTTCCGAAATCTAGGAACAAATCCCCGGCCATAGCAGCTTGCATTTCCAATCGGAATAACTAATTAAGACTTCCGCCGGGTGACACCATATCAGATGCCCCGCATACACAGAATGGGATAATGACGAAGACAAAGGAATTGCGATTTTTAAATTACGTTTTTGTTATCTTAGAATAGAAATGAAAATGATACGTGCCCGAGGCCTTTTTAATTTTCGAGAAATGATCGCGCATGTTAACAGTAATAAGGAGCCTCAAGATTTTACAATAGGTTCCCGTCCCGCTCTTAATACCTGGTTTACGCACGGTCTCTGTCTGGTAGTCAGGCCCGGGCCGGCCCAAAACGCAACTCTATAGAAAATTCTCAGGAAGTGTTTATATTCTCAGTAAGTGCATTTTCTTTTCTCAGCCGAGGCAGTAAAAGTGGGAAATAATTCTGGCGTGCTACATATAATATTTCTATTTTTGAAATGAATACTTCTTTAGCCGCATGAGTGATTTTTCAAAATCGCGTTAAGACACATTTGATAACATTTTCGTCTCGCAAGTGAGATAAAGCATATGACAGACATGAGGGAGAGAGGGAGAAACACATATATCGAATGCAGCTTTGACTTGGGAAACGATCCCCCACAAGTGTTCTAAAACGGAAAGCAATTTTGAAATAATTTATAAAGGATCGTGACAGAATCGGAATTAACCAGAATACAATATTACTTATGCATATCTTGCTGGATATGTCTGGACTTGGCTTTCGAATCTGATCCAAATGGATGATGATCTTTTTGCGGAGAATGCATCCTTGCCACTACTTCACTTTCTTCGTGAGAAATTCGGTTTAGATATGAATAACGACCGGAACATTTGTTTCATTGATCATTTATACTAGAATTTATAATATTAATACTTCATCATTTCAGTGACATTTTATGTGACATTAGTTTTGACGGAACTAATTCATAGAAAACACAAACCTAACCTACTATATATATTTGTTCTATGTCAACATATTATATATAAAAGCATTAGGCATACATTTATCCAGAAGATGTTAAATTTTAAAATGCGTAAAAGCTTTTGAAATCTATTAAAATAACTACTTTTCCTACATAGTTACATGCTAGAAAATATTGAATTACATATACAATGGAATTTTGCACCCCTTCCTGAAAGGCCTCTAGAATATGATGCGCAAATGTTACTGTTAGTGGAACTTGAACGTTTGGAACAAATCCATGTTGGTTGAAATGGTTCCATAACAATAAATACAATATTTCTTCGATACTTTTTGCAGGTGCAGGAAGATACACGGTAGGTCTAGGTATAGTTCTCGACGCTTGATTTTTGAATTGGATTAATTAGTCATACTTAGGTAATGTGTACAAATATTGAGTTAAATATATAGGTAGGTATTTAAATTAATATATTGAACTTATAGATACACAAGCGTTTCAGATATTTTCAGTTATTACGGATCTCACGCGTTCCCAAGCATTTGGTGCCGGCACGGCCCTGCCGCGTGATCAGCATGCTTGTTTAATATCGCCCTCGGCCGATAAAGTAGGGTGCTGCATTATCAAGGTACAGCAATAGGATAGGAGACACCTTTTACGCTAATTGGAAGGTTGGTTATTCTTCTTAATATAAAAGTGTGACTGATTTTTCAATATTCCCATTCCTCGCGAACTACTTACACTAATACGTGCCAGGAGATATTCCCAAGTAGTATCGTCTAATGGAAAATGAAAATTCGTTCCTCTCTAGCGCCACGATGCCCTATTGTTGGGAAAAGCGGATAACCTATTTACTTATCTGCATGCGTTATGAATGATGAATGTTCAGTGCATTTGTGCAAGTATCAATAATTTTTAATATAAATTCAATCGCATTTAAATTAGCAATAAAAGTGAAAGTAAGCCGGAATGTTCAACAGTTTTGGCCAGAAATATTTTATATGTTATGTATCAAACAATTCTTAATGATTGATATTCTAGTTATAAAACGGGTATAAATAGATATAAAACACTTGTAGTATTTTTTCTCATCTAATCATTTTCTGTATTGTAGCATATGTGACATAGACATGTCATCACCTTCTTCTGAAATGTGAACATGGTGTTTAGGGGGAACACAACATTTGTGTCAATATTGCTTACATCTGTCATATAATAAAATTACATCGTATTGTTAAGAATTTGAATCATACATTCAAATTAACTTATTATAAAGTAAAGCAATAGCTTTATAGCAATAGCTTTATAGCTTTATAAGCAATAGGTCGAGTAATAACTCGACCAATTATAAATGCAACAATCCTAATAATATGAGTGATGTATTTAAACTAAGAAATAGAAAAACATCTACATTTTTCATTAGAAGAATATAAGAAAATACTATAACTAAAGCTCAACCAGCTCAAGCCAGAGGTTTCTCCTTTCTGGGTCTTTGGGAAACCTTATTAATCAGATTTTTTAAATTATAATATGAATTTAATTGGAGATAAAAATGGTATTTTGCATCACCAGAATAAAAATAATTTTAAATAAATATCGCACACTGATTATGTACTATATAAATTACATAATAAAAATTAATGAAATAAGTATTGATTAATTATTACAGCAATATAAAAAGTTCATTTTTGGTTTCAACGCCGTCCCTGGCCAAGTCAAGCCATTGCAGCTTGTAGATAACCTTAAAAATACTTATATTACTTACCGATGAAAAGTAACATTTTCCGGACTTAAATGATCCACCCTTTTACAAACTATACAAGAATTCACCATAGTTACACACTTATTGTTCACCTGAATCGCAATAAATACAAAGAATCGTAGAACACACTAAAGAAAACACAATTACAAGCTGTAGCGTTGCGGCAACCTCGCAAATTTGTTTCCATTGATAAATAAACATTGTAGTAAAACTCGAGTAAAATTCATCAAACGACGTTGCCGTTGTTGAGATTTATATCTCAAGGCACAGTACATTTTCGGTTGTCTATGGTTTTCACCATATATTATTAACGCAATAAGGCAATACATTAGATTACTTTTACCAAGAAGCTGTTTTAAATAACATTTTACTATTAAAATGAATCAGATTCGTTGAAATTGTCAAATTATTTGAACATCTTTTACGGTATTCAAAGACCTCAAGTGAATTTCATAGTAAGCCTGGCAAACGTGCCGTTCGGGAGAAAAAGATGGACAACAAGGATGGAATGATCTTGGATCGGCCAAAAACCTAAACAATTCTGTCTCTTGTATTAATACATCTATGATTTTAATAGATTCTACAAGATTTTACGCGTTTTAAAGTTTATCATCTAGATAAATGTCTGGCTAATGATTTTATATATCAATAGGTTCAGGTAGAACAAGTCTAAATAGTAGACTAGGTATTAATGGTAAATATAAATAGGTGTATTAATGATAAATTCAAGTTTATATGACCACTTACATAAATCGTACATTAATCGAAACATCCTCAATAAAGGTGAAAGAACTTGTACAACTTCCAATTGATTCGTTTGCGCATATATATATATATATATATATATATATATATATATATATATATATATATATATATATATATATATATTAGCTTTGAAATTCTTTGCTATTCATATTTATTTTGTGAAAAGTAATCTTGGGTTTGTAGCATTTCATTACATAGAAATAAGCAACTAGACGAATAAGAAAGAAAACACACTTACCAGTACTATATCTGGACACACATACGGAAATGAATCACTATGCATATGAAAACGAACCACTTAGAAGTTGTACAAGTTCTTTCACCTTTCTTGAGGATCTTCAGAGCAGTATACGATTTATTTCATTGATCATTCATACTTGAATTTAAATTACCAATACACCAACACTTGCAGTGACGTTTTATGACATTAGTTTTTGACGGAACTCATTCTTAGAATACACAAACCTAGTCTACTATTTATATTTGTTCTATTTGAACATATTATATATAAAAGCATTAGGCATACAGTTATCCAGAAGATGTTAAACTTTAAAATGCATAAAATCTTGTTGAACCTATTGAAAAACAACTACTTTTTCCAACTATATGCGGGAAAATATTGAATTATATATACAATAGAGTTCTGAAGCATTCAAAGAGGGAGTGATACAGAAATTGCTTGCTTAGTCAAAACTAAAATCATTTGTTGGTTGTATGTATTAATTGTTTCTTCGAAAATTCTCGAAAAAAATCCAATTTTCACCCTGGATATATTTATTAGCTTTGAAATTCTTTGCTATTCATATTTATTTTTCACAAAATAAATATGAATAGCAAAGAATTTCAAAGCTAATAAATATATCCAGGGTGAAAATTGGATTTTTTTCGAGAATTTTCGAAGAAACAATTAATACATACAACCAACAAATGATTTTAGTTTTGACTAAGCAAGCAATTTCTGTATCACTCCCTCTTTGAATGCTTCAGAACTCTATTGTATATATAATTCAATATTTTCCCGCATATAGTTGGAAAAAGTAGTTGTTTTTCAATAGGTTCAACAAGATTTTATGCATTTTAAAGTTTAACATCTTCTGGATAACTGTATGCCTAATGCTTTTATATATAATATGTTCAAATAGAACAAATATAAATAGTAGACTAGGTTTGTGTATTCTAAGAATGAGTTCCGTCAAAAACTAATGTCATAAAACGTCACTGCAAGTGTTGGTGTATTGGTAATTTAAATTCAAGTATGAATGATCAATGAAATAAATCGTATACTGCTCTGAAGATCCTCAAGAAAGGTGAAAGAACTTGTACAACTTCTAAGTGGTTCGTTTTCATATGCATAGTGATTCATTTCCGTATGTGTGTCCAGATATAGTACTGGTAAGTGTGTTTTCTTTCTTATTCGTCTAGTTGCTTATTTCTATGTAATGAAATGCTACAAACCCAAGATTACTTTTCACAAAATATATATATATATATATATATATATATATATATATATATATATATATATATATATATATATATATATATATATATATATATATATATATATATATATATTGTGAAAAGTAATCTTGGGTTTGTAGCATTTCATTACATAGAAATAAGCAAATAGACGAATAAGAAAGAAAACACACTTACCAGTGCTATATCTGGACACACATACGGAAATGAACCACTATACACACGAAAACGAACTACTTAGAAGTTGTACAAGTTCTTTCACCTTTCTTGAGGATCTTCAGAGCAGTATACGATTTATTTCATTGATCATTCATACTTGAATTTAAAATACCAATACTCCAACACTTGCAGTGACGTTTTATGACATTAGTTTTTGACGGAACTCATTAAACGTCACTGCAAGTGTTGGAGTATTGGTATTTTAAATTCAAGTATCAATGATCAATGAAATAAATCGTATACTGCTCTGAAGATCCTCAAGAAAGGTGAAAGAACTTGTACAACTTCTAAGTGGTTCGTTTTCGTGTGTATAGTGGTTCATTTCCGTATGTGTGTCCAGATATAGCACTGGTAAGTGTGTTTTCTTTCTTATTCGTCTATTTGCTTATTTCTATGTAATGAAATGCTACAAACCCAAGATTATTTTTCACAAAATAAATATGAATAGCAAAGAATTTCAAAGCTAATATATATATATATATATATATATATATATATATATATATATATATATATATATATATATATATATATATATATATATATATATATATATATATATATATATATATATATATATATATATATATATATATATATATATATATATATATATATATATATATATATATATTGTAACAGAGGCATGCCTATAAAATACCTGTTTATCCCAAGCCCTGTAAATCGTAATATTAAACCGTCGTTAAAACCAATTTCCATGAATCTTAAATTTATTCCAGTCGGGTATCGGCACCGGATCATTCTTTACAGCTTGTTACCGGGATAAACTGTGAAAACTTCCAAGGAAGTGAATGTAACCATCCGGAAAAATCGACACGATTTTTCAACGCGCCCCTTCAATTTCCTTATTCAAAAGGTCTTAAGGCCGAATTTTCAGGTCAATTGGTTACGCGGTCTGCGAGATTTTTCCTCCTTCCTGTCAATCTAATCCCAACCCTTATCAATTTCCCGGCCCCGGCGCCGAAAAGTGACGTATCACGCTTTTTTAAAAGGGTTCCGTATTGATGATCCTTCCGCATGAAGCGTTCGGATCGGTTAATAAACCCATGCCCGTCACCTCATTTGGATGCTGAATTTATTTATGTATTGCAACTTTTAGAAATAATCATGCGCGCGCCGTCCTTTTGTTTCTTCGGGTATCGCGTTACTGTTGTGATCCAGCTAATAAAAACAATGGCTACGCAGTCAGCTCAGTAGCCAGTATATTACATTAATCATGTCGAGATGTTTTCCCATCCTGGTTCTATGAAATTCATTTGTTATAAACATATTAGACAATTGTTTGCCGGTTATTTCTCACACTATTTAACAGTATTTATCCTCTAGGTATCTACCTGCTGCTCGGGAAGTCAGATATGATCACCTTGATTCTACCATTATTAAAGATTAGCGAATGATTTATTTCTCTTAGATATTCTCATTATTATTTTATATTTGAAAGTAGAAATTGAGGGTATGTCTTTTTACGAAGCATCTTTTTCTCATTTTGCGGAACGACAAAAAGTATTCGTCATAGAAAGTCACATATTTTCTACGGGCAGCCATAAATTGGATGCTAAACCAACCAACTGGCCCTCATTGGGGCACCTTATGAAATGTACACGTATCTTTATTATCTGGTCAGTCGGTTGGGCGACTCCGTGACAAAATTCCTGTAACAATGTAAGTAAAAAAATCTAAAAAATTTCTTGAGAAACCAACTGGTCGTCTTGGATACTTGAAGCCATGTACACGTATCTATATTAATTGTTAGACCATATTTGATCTCCTAACCAGTGGCGTCACTGCAGACATGTACTGTGATATTTTTATTTAAAAAAGTGGATATATTTTTCTGATTAGCCTGGTCAATTTTACAAGAAAACGGGAAACTTTGTTTCGAATATAAATCTCAGTGTTTAATGAAAAATAAATATTTATTACAGCAATTTGGGCACTAATTTGACATTGACGCTGAGTGACGTTACACAGGCTGGAATTAAGTTCGCAGCATTATTTGTCAGAACGCCTAATTAGCGCATGCCGACAAGCCTCACAGCTGTAGTTGTTTACGCTTAGTTTTGTGGGTATGTTTTATGCGTTCCTCTACGAATTGTTTTGCTTTGTTTCTGTATGCATATTATTGTACGAAATTGGAACCAGGATTTCTTAAACGGAGTGCAAGAAATCTGCCGAAAGTTGATTTTTAGCTGGACGAGTTTTACATGTCAAATTTAGATTACTTATCAGCAGAAGTCAAGTGTTAACAAAGTTAATTTCAACTTCAACTGTCAAAAAGCAGGTAACCATAACTATGATTTAAAAAATAATCAACACCCTGTAGCCAAAAAGATAAGCCGTTGCGGACATATAAGGACTTTCCTTCATAAAATGACCTGGAAATTACACCCTGAAATTTTATCGCGCCATTAAGGAACACCCTGTATATGTTGGGAAGTTGAAAATATACTGTATGTACCATTCTACCAAGACAGCTTGTAGCTATGGTAAAGTACAGGCACTGGGTCGTGGAGTGTAATCCAATCAGTTTGGGGCCGATATCAGCTAGAGTGGCATCGGGACGGGCTCTCTATACATTCAACAGGTCGTTCATTGTTAGGAAAAAAAGGAAATCCCTTTTCAATAGCCTGATCCAGTCGCCTAACGAACAATTGACAGTCGAGAACATTAATCAAACTTTTCCAGCGGTAAATTGGAAATGCGCTGTATAAAAAAGGGAATCGACACGGATCGACGTGTTATACTTATTAGCTCTCAGTGCGGTGGAGTGGGTTTATTTCGTAGCGGAATTTGTTACTGATTGATGAATTTTTATTTGATTTTTATTATGCATAGTTTATATGTTTTTAATCAATATTTTAGAATAAGGTTCGTATCGTACGAAATATTATGCCTTACAACAATAGGATTTTCACAATACCGTCTTCGTAACGCTATAAAAGAATTTGCGAGTTTGCGACACTCCAGTATCATATTTTTATGGGAAATTTTATTGAAAATTTTATATATACCTTTTATACCTCTTATGCTCCGGCTATGTTCAGTTAATCATTATACCTACTTACTTATCTCAGGAGTAGGATCTAGAGGTAAGCCGTGATAAAACCTTTCAATCCACAACACCAAGAAAGATAATATATATCAATTTAACACATTTATTAATAACAAACTCGATTATTACGATGCTATAGCTATAGGTATATGATAAATTGGGATGTTGTTATATGGTGGAGACGAGAAAATGATAATAAATAAACCCTTATAAAAATTTCTATCCCCTACCTAACCTAAATTAAAATTTTGACATTTCTGACATTTGTAGAAATTTGAAGTTTTAAGTCCGAATTGGTTTCACTAAAATATTATATCTTTGAGCTCTATTTAAAATTGTTCTTTTATTAATGTTAGTACTTGATAAATTTAGACAAACTATTCAAAAGTTTTGATCTTATTTTATAGTCATTACTTATATTGGAATAAAATGATAAGGTACCTTAACTTTGCTTAATGTTGCTTGTGTCCGTCTAATTTTGCTTAGATATCAGCATGCCCCATTCATATGGCTTCAACGCAAATCAACAACTCCTTTAATAACCCTCTTCTCCTTTTTCTCTCTACAAACTGCTTCCAAATTCACATCTCCAATCTCCGTTCCTTATTTTCTCTCCTCGCCTTTTTCCCTCTCAATTATTCTCTGCAAAACTCCTTCCAAATTTCTATCTGCTATCCGTTTCTTTTATTTTCTCTCCAATTATTATTTTTTTCCCTGGTTTCCACCTTTTTTGTTTTCCGTGCCCCATGTCCCATGCCATGTCCCATTTTCTATACTAAAGTCTATGCCATGCAAACTTTTTCACTTTAGTTATCGAATTTATTTGTGTTTAGCATCGTTATACCTTCACTATGTCTACTAGACACTATCAAACTATACACTATACGTGTCTACTACACATATAGACATATTAATACGGGGAGACCCAACCATTCATTCATGAAACGCTGGAATAGCCGATCTCTTATTGTTCTAAAAACTGCAATGAGTGCGAGAGAGAAAATGGAGGCAGGCATCCTTTCGGCAACGCCGCTTCGTGTGATCAAAGCCCATCCAGTGGCGTGTCTACTTATCTTTAATGAATGAGTTAGACTGAGGGTAGACTGTTAGAATGAGTTATGAGGGTAGACTGCATAGTTGCATAAGAAAAATACTTAATACCCTGTATTTCATCGTTGCAATAAATCAAATGAAAATAGGAAACATTCAGAGCATAGTTTAATTCGTGTAGATTAAGATAATAGTTAGTAACTGCAATAAAACTTTGTCATGTGTTCTGTAGAAATTTTATTTATAATTTTAATGCAGTTATTGGTCGTATTTGTTATTAGTTATTGGACACATTGTACATAATTTAAATTCTATAAAAAACGATACTTTAATAGGTGTCTGACCACTTAGTAAAAATTTTCCTTGCGTGTTTGTTGAAACAACTCATAAAGTCTGTCTATTTATTTTTTCTCTTCCTCATCGTTTTAAATTTTTTCATCGTCAAATTCACATTGTTCATGTTCAATGTCGCTGTCTTCATTTTCTGTAATCTCATCATTTTCTGTATTGTAGCATATATACTGACATAGACATGTGTCATCACCTTCTTCTGGAATGTGAACATGGTGTTTAGGGGAAACACAGCATTTGTGTCAAAATTGCTTACATTTATCATATAATAAAATGACATCATATATTTAAGAATTTTAATAATACATGTAAATTAAGTTATTATAGAGTAAAGCTATTACTCGACCTATTATAAATGCAACAATCCTAATAATATGAGTGCTGTATTTAAACTAAGAAACGGAAAAACGTCTAGATTTTTCATTAGAATAACATAAGAAAATACTATAACAAATAAAATCTCAACATACTTTTGGAATTTACAAAATTCATAAATGTATATCATACTAAAGTCAACATGAACTACTATAAATATAAATATTAAAATAAAAGCAACATTTTTTTCAAATTCTATAGACTGAACATATTAAAGACAGTTCTTTAAAAAAAATCACAAGTTTCTAAAATTTACAAACTTCATGTCCTATATAAAAACAGCATAGTAAATCAAACTTTCTTAATCAAACGTGCTATAATTATTGAATCTTTTCATTCCTAAATAATATGAGTTTTGTATTCAAACTTCTTATTCTATTTCGCCTATTGTTTTCTATTTTTTTTTGTTTCATAATACATATTTTGAAAAATGTTTTCAGTACCAACTTGACCAATTGAATATGGTGGTCATTCAGTAGTTCATCAACATACATAGATGGAGATGAAAATGGTATTTTGCATCACCCGAATAAAAATAATTTTAAATATCGCACATTGATTATGTATATATATATATTGTGTAGGTATAATATCGCGCTGTCTATCAAACGCACTGACCCCATTCAAAATAAGCATGTATAGCGCGCATAATTAGGATTTAAAAACTCTTCCGCAGCATCCCAAATTAATTGCGAAATTAAATCAAACGCGGGCCACGGAAAACATATCTTTCCGTGGTAGGCAGCCCGTATAAATTCGCAAAAAACATCTGAGCATCCTGGCGAAAAGGAAAACAAAAGCAAGTCGAACGAAACAATCGAGTAATTCAGAACATTGTCGATTCGAATTTGTTTCCCTGGGCGATTTATTCCATTTCTAAGCCCGCCTCGGCGCCCTTATACACAGTCAATTGAAGAAAATATCTGAAATAAACCCCCATCAAAGCCTACTTTGTGTGTGTGTGTTGCTTTACAATTAGTGGGATACATTGTTTTCCTTTCGCCGTACCGATAGGTTATCGCCCGGGGCTATTGGTTTAAAATTTCTGAAAGGTATACATATTCAATCTGTATTTAAATTGGTCTTGCCTTATTATTATACCTTGTATTAACGCCCAACTGACGTAACAGTATACAAAGAAGAAGTTAATAATTGTCATACCGATACTATTACCGCACGGGAGTTATTTTTAAATCCAATCATGATTTTAATAACAATATAAATAATATTATTGACCTCTTGTTAGTGAAGTTTTACAAAAGTAATATGTATTATAAGTATGACACTAAAAATAGCTATAAAATATTGACGGAGATATGAAACAAATATGGCAGTACTTTCCCCAAAAGAGTATCCTCTGGACTACCTCAGGGGTCAGTTTTGAGCCCGCTTCTATTTAACGTGTACACCGCTGATCTCCACTCTCTCATGGTATCAAAGGAAACGCTGATGATTTTTGTCTCTATATTACTAAAAAATATTTAGCACAATGTAAAATTGATCTCAATTATACAATGCATCTCTTTACATCATGATATTTTATAAAGATCTGCTGGACATTTCTACAGAAAAATTTACAGTTGTTTTCTATTTATAGAACACAGATTTTAAAAAAAAATAATTACAGTAACTGCAGTGGCTCAGTGAGCAATGCTCAAGGCTAACGAAAAGAAAAACATGGAATATTTTATATTTTTTCGGTCAATTTTCCTTCGTCTCTGGCACCGTTTTTCCAATTTCCAATCATCAGCCAAATTAAAATAGTTATAAATGTATCTGTGATCTTTAATTTACCGCGCTGCCAGACAAATTGAAATCGCTGAAATTTCCACATCATTATCCGCGGGAAGCTCAATTTCGAACTGTGATTACCGTGTGGCAATTTTTTAGCGTTATTTTCACGAGAAAACTTTTCATTCACTCGATTGCCAGATGAAAAGAATACGTGGAAAATTGTACCTTCTTCCCCGTTTTCGACAATTGAAATCGGTATGGCATATTCTATTGGTGATTTATTTATCAACGTAAATCTTTTATTCAGATGCCAGAGAATAAGATAATAAAAAAACAAAATATTTCATGTAAATGAAAATGGATTTTCCGAATTTTCGAACGGGAAGCAGGCATTAAAACCAGCCTTATTTTCATCAGCCACATTCAGCCCTCAAAATGCCAGACAAAAAAATTATCTCACTCAACATATCTCACGGTCTATATGCAAAGATTAGAAGTATCCCGGTAATTATTTTCATAGAGATGCTCACGTTTTAGGCATTATAATTCCAGCAGAATATTCCCATTCCCAAAAATCTATATCCAAATTCTTCAAAGCAGTTAACAACCTCCCTGTAAGTCTCTAATATTCTTAGGAATAATAATAATATTTTTTTAATAATGAAAGTTGGGAAAATTATAATAATGTAGTGTGCCCAATATTTTCCACATCGCGCTGTACAGTATTTATCTGTAATTTTGTTTAATGACATTACCACGACGTTCGAGGCCTCTCTGTCATCCTAATGAATGGAACGATCCTGAAGGTAACACACGGCGCAACATAATAAAATTTCCAATCCGCTCAAAACTGACTTCCCACCCATAATGTGATTATAATTACAAGGCCTGATAACTCAGATTGAAGTCGACCGGGCCGCCCACAAAAATCAAAAATCCTTACGCTGATGATGCCCGAAGGGCAAATAAGTTATAAATTGACAAAGCAACGGATTGCCCGGCCAGTGGCGTCTGTCGTGGGGCACGCAAATATTCGTTAAAGCTCTGCAATTGAATAAAAAGTGAAAGTCTTGCAGATCCATGATTGCGAAATGTAATATAATCACTACAAAAGCGTTACTCATCGGGGACAGACAAGGAAATATCTACCTTACAGAATGCAATTTGTTGAATATAATGGTTTTAAATCGAATACGTATCTGGCCAGCTCGGGAGTTCGGCAAGGATCAAACTTGAGGGCGCTTTTATTTTTAATATTCATTAATGACAGCATTAGTAATAGGATATCGTTATTTGTTATTTGAGGAAGATTTGAATATTCTTGCCAATCCTGCATCTGAATTGGATTATTTAACACGTTGACGAACACTGTGATTAGTAGTTGTGGAAACACGTTCCTGGAGTCAAAATAAGATTATTATGGACCTAAAATCACCAAAAAATAAACGTCTACAAAAAACTGAAAACCATAAAAAATACTACGAAAACAACAAACAAACAAACAGCTTGTGGGTACAAAAGGGTAGGGTGGCTATAGACGTCGTCCAATTGAGGTGCCACATAGTGACCTGAACGTCCATAGACGTCGCTATCTGCCAACGTGTTAACTTCTCCGAATGGCCCTATAGTTACTAATGATACTAGTTGAACATGAATACTATAATGAAACGCATGTAACGTTAACACAAGTATCATTCAAAATTTAATCTACGACGCGACGCCGATGGTCCAAATAGATAGATTCGAGTTATCTTAGGTATACCAGAAACCTTTTCATAAATTAAAATTCAAAGTTATCAGGTTACCCTGTTTCTTCGCTGTTGTTACTGTCACTTTAATAACTTCATTGTTGATGTCGAATTTTGTGTCGTACTTTAATTAATTTATTAATTGACGTTGAATTAATTTAATAAATTGTACAGAATTTATAATTAATGTCTATAATAAATAAATAAATGCTATTCAAGATTTTCTAATTATTAATAACAAGTGTTGTTTCTTTTGTTTTTTTGTTTCTGGCGACAGACTTTCTTTGTATTTGACAGCGAAAATTTTTGGTTTTAGCATTCTTTTTTTGATGTCTCTTTTCGTGCAATTAAGTATCATTGCCTGTTGGAAAATATATATATTAATATTATTATTATCATTATTATTTGCAACGCCTCTGAATATTCGTATATCTAATACGTATATCTTCTACAAGTGTATGAATAAACTGACGATTTTTAATGATCCCAAATAAATGTCTGAATGCCTGTAATGTTTACATCCCAAATAATCGTAATTGATGAAACATTCAAAATTTTGTACGTCACTGTGCGATGAGAAATAATGCCACAGCACTCGATCGAAGCCTTTACTTATTATGAGTGATTATTCGCTTTTTTACTCGTCCAGTGCATTTATAGGCGGTGATTTGTTTTTAAAGTGTCTTTTTATGTGGAATAAACGTGTGAAATGGAAGTCACAGAACCTCCTAACGTGAGAATAGGCGGAATGGATGCTGTTATAATACTTTTTATATCATGATCGGGCATAAAATGACATATAATTCCGATTTAGAAAGACAATGTATAGCTTTGAATAAATAAGGTCCGGTTTTCCAGTATTATAAATTATTTAAAATTATTATTATAAATTATTTGTTAACTGATAGAGATTAAACTTGGCATGTTATCAAGATGACATTTTTGCATCCACTTCTCAAGTTTGTAGGACTTCCGGTTTCACCGGAAGTGTCTCCAACTTTTGATTTTTAAACGGGATGCCCTGTATATTTTTACGTTTTTGGAATCTAGACATTATTTTGTATACGGGTGTCCTAATTTCATGAATTTCTGCGCCATTATAAACTTTTTACAGCCAATTTTAATATTCAATCTAGTGTGCTGTGTGATCTTTTTCAACCTACCCCCTAGGCGTATCTCCGGACTGAATTGGAATATCAATTTGAAACTTGGGTCGAGTGGATTTCCGGAAAAGATCTAACATTCTAAAATATTTTCGAATTTATATCACTTCCGGTTATATCGGAAGTTGACGTCAACTTTGTTAATTTAAATGAAACGACCCTATTTTTTATACATTTTTGGATTCCTCATCGATATTAAGGGTAAGTTTGACAATACAACCCTATCTTGTTTCTCAACTGTTTTTGAGTTATTATGATTTTTTTTAATTTCTTGCATTTACAGCGTCTCCCTTTACTGTGGTTATCTGCAAAACAAAATGATATAAATTAATGATTTTTTGACATCTTTTAAAATTTTGAAGCATTATCAACTAGTCGATGTTTAATGTATATATACACCCTGTATATATACTTTCGTAATATATGGGGGAGGCGTAAGAAAAACGTTCCGTTTAGGGAGAATAAAATATGTCTCCCGGAGTGGAACGGAGCATGCGCTTTACAAATAAATTATTCTCAGCTGACAAAGCCCCCTGTGTTTTTATTTATCATTGTAACCTACAACCTAACATATGATCTTACGTCCACAATCAAGGATTACAGTTTTGTTATGTAATTTTACGACTTTCGTGGTGTTTGAGCATATGTTAAAAGTATATACTTGTGTGAAAATGTAGCATTCCTGATCCCAGGTTAGTTTTCAGCATTTATAAGACAGATTCGTTTATTATATAATCATTTTTAGAATATCGGAATGCAGGAAAGTTGCGGTTTCAAGCCATTGGAAGAAATTACAACGATGAAATTTCCCCAGACAATGTGATTTGCTCTGTGCATTTTACAAATGACATTTCGCCCTGGCCCACTGATTTTAGATCTAGAATTGGGAATATTGAAAAATGAATCCATGCCTTCCCTAAAATTAAAGGCTGAGAGGCCTGTTTTCGTATTTCGGGCTCGTTTAGAGACAGATTGGTTAACAATGTTAAGATTTGACATTTAAAATACTGTGTGCAATGTAATCACAATTACAGAATCACAGAAGGAATTGCAGGGACGTCTTCCTCATTTCCTCATGAATTACTAGCGGATAAACTTTTTAAATATGACACTAAAGGACCTGAGTTAATGGATAAGATCTTTTCTAAAAAGTAGGTCTAAAGAGGTTGTATATAACTCAAGATGTATATAACTCAAGGTCAGCTAGTATCAGTATTGGTGTCCCCCAAGGGAGTATTTTGGGGCCACTACTATTCCTTATATATATATATATATATATATATATATATATATATATATATATATATATATATATATATATATATATATATATATATATATATATATATATATATATATATATATTGTCAATTATAAACTTAATTATAATTCATTACACAGTACCAGATTTACACGGTACAAGGAATAATTTCAGAGATAAACATAAGTAAATATAGGTATGTTTATATTTTTTTTAGAACATAAAAGTATTATTAAAGTAACTATGTTTTAGGTACATATATAATTATAAAAACCGTGGCAAATATAAACTTGACACTGATTTTTTACCAGTACACCAACATCTTCACCGATAGGCTAAAAATTCCAAGCATCGGCGATCAGCAAGATATTTACCCATGGCGCCATTTTGTTTTATGAGTTAGTTAAGTTAATGTGAGCAGTAGATTCACATATAATCTTAAATGTTTTGCCTCCATAAGTCCAGCTCTATTTGACCCGTGTTCACCGATTAAGTTAGTATTTTCATAAGAACAAAGTGAACTTTTCATCCCACAATAAAATCCACCATTTTTGATATCCACCAGTCACAATTATGTGTAGAGGTCTATCTGGCACACCGTTCAACAAATCTAAACCGTACGATACCAAGGATACCCTCATATATGATGAATTATCTATTACAGGGAATTCTTGTATTTTATATATCGTGTATTGTTTTCAGTCCATCAACATCAGTCTCGTTTCATTGATGATATTGATAGGAGTGATACTATATCCCAGGCATCGACCGTTTAATTTGATGAAATGAATATCAACTTCGGGTTCAAGGAAAGCCCAGTAAAAAAGTTCGAAGGTCCAGTTGTTGTAATTGGCTTTAATCTTAATATGTTTTGTCATATTTACTCTATTATTAGTTTTTTATCTTCCAATCCCAATATCGGGATATTGGGATTGGAGGTCTTTAATATCTACCGCGATAAAAAATCGCGGTATATATTAAGAATTCGAATCTCCCGATCCCAATATTTGGCTCCAATGTATTTAGTCTTTAAGCACAAAAAAAATCAAGCAACCATTCATTAACACTTATGTACTACAGAAACCGTAGAAAATCAGGTTCGGGTGACCGATACCAAAAAAAAAATTATACTCTATAGAGATTTAAAAAGTAAAAGCTGTCGCTTGTCGATCATCCGCCGCAAACTCATAATCGCCATAGAAAACCCCTACACATGGTGCACACTCATGTATGAAATACAAAAGTCTCTAGGCGTTCAAAGTTTGACAATCAATTGAATTGAACCAGTTCAATAAATCCGTACGATATCTTAAAAATCACCGTGGGAACCGCCTACGCTACCCGAGGTATAAAAAGGAAAGATCAAGAAGCCCTTTAAAATCAAATCCCAATAAATATCCCGACTGAATGGACTCGATCGACATAAATTCAGCTAGATATCAACAGGTGGTAGAATTTTAGGAACATAACAGGACGCGTTTCAATGGACAAGGGTTTCGAATAAGAAACATTGTCGAATCGGAGAAGGCCGCCTTTGTCACTTTCTTGAGTGTATATTGATAAAAAATGTCAACTTATAGGAAAGTACGGTTTACAAAGACACATTCATATATGGTGAAATATACCGTTTTTAATTCCAGTTTCTTGTTGAAAAGAAGTTCATTTTAAACACATGACGTTATAAGGAAATTACTGATTGGTAGTTAATAATATCAACGCATTGCGTCTTATTTTTTCAAGTGAACAATCACCCCTGCGTTTCAACCCCCCTTGAAAACTGTCTGACCACCTTTGATAATCGATGCGAATAATTTAGCACTCAATCGGCGTTTCTTAACTCCGCTTGGCAACCCCAATCGTAATTGGGGTTGTTTCTTGGTTGTTTCCCATTAAAAATGCACCTCGAGCTAAACCACCATCACACCAAAAATAATCCTATGATATTTATAGACTATTGACTATGTAATTGAACAAGAAACTAACCCGTTCAAGGTATTTTATCGTTTCATAATATGTTCAATTGTACCTTAGAAATGAGATATCCACGTCGTGCTATAGTATTAAGTATTGAGTGAGTTTGTTCACTTTTAAGTCTTTTAACTGTAACTCAAAAACTATATCTACATTTTTTTGTATATACACATCACGACTTTACAAAAAAACTTCTTTTTTCAACAAAATAAATCAAAAAACTGTTAAATTGTTAAAAAATTGTGTATAACCTCTTTCTGAGTAGATTTATTTATAGATATTGGTTCACAAATAAGAAATACGATGTAATTTCCGTCGAAATGGTGACCGACAGCAGTATTTTTGATAAAAATTGTCTGACATACAGTCGTTCAAAATTTCCTACCTTTTTTACCACTTTCTAGCTTGATACCATATTTACCATAATATATCCTAGAATATGTGTTGGTTGATGAGTCGCCAAAGGATGTCCAAAGAGTTTAATTTTGTTTTTATTTGATAGTTCTTTATACGTCATACCACTTATTTCGTCATATTCACTCCAATCTTCCACATTCTAGACTGTTTATTTATATTATAATTCCATTATCCATCCATCTACTTTCGTTTTCTAAATACTATTGTTCAGATTGTCTTTTAATTTTTAGATTTATGTTTCCATTCAGCTTGATTCAAGTGAGGTTTTTCCCCTGCTTCACCTCCGAATGTATCATTTTCTTGGATTATATCTTCAACAACATTATTATCATTGACAATCTCAAGTTCTGGATTTACTTCTGACTCAGAAGTAATTGGTCCATCTTCCTCAGAAATATTCTTCTCAGTTGTTATTGAAAATCTCCATTAGAAACAAAATTTGGAGATCCTGTTAAGAATGATTGCATCAAATAGGTTCCTGCTATTTGGTCTGGTTTGATTATTAAAGCGAAATACGTCAACGTCTTTGATTATAGTTAGAACTAACCCTTAGAACTAACTAGAGGAGTTACCCTCTAGTTAGTTCTAAGGGTAGTTAGTTAGTTATAACTAAAGGGATAGAACTAACCCTTTAGTTATAGTTAGAACGCTCGTGCGTTCTGAGCCCGTACGACGGGCATCTTTTGTGATATTAAGTCATGGGATGGGGAAGCAGTGGATGGGATGGGGGCGACCTTCACTGCGGCGACGATAGCGGCGTGCGCGGTATTGGACACTGCTACTTTATTACTCTAAGATCTGAGATTATTACTCGAAGCAAGTATAAATACTCCGGAGATCTACGTTAATAATTAATTGTTTATCAATAATTGTATGTATTTAAATAAGATTTTGTTTACAATTTAATGGATTTTAATTTTTTTGCGGGGAACCTTAATTCTCTTTCTAAAATAAAGGTAGCCGAAGGTACTCCTTATAATATCAGAATATGCCAGTGAAAGTCCCGCCAAAATCGGTACAGCCGTCTCGGAGATCTGATTTTGTTCATAATTTCATACATTTTTTTTGCACAGAACCCTAAATCTTTTTCTAAAATAAAAGTGTCCTAAATTACCTCTTATAACATCAGCTATCTGCCAGTGAAAGTCCCTTCAAAATAGTCCAGCCGTTCCGGAGATCAGATTTTTTTCACAATTTCATGGATTCATGGGAGGGCCCTAATTCTTTTTCTAAAATAAAGATATCCTAAGTGACTCCTTATAACATCAGCTATCTGCCAGTGAAAGTCCGATCAAAATCGATCTAGCCATTTCGGAGATTAGCCGGAACAAACAGACAGACAGACGACAGACAAAAAATTTAAAATTAAAAAAAGCTATTATTTTGACATTACAAACAGTCACAGCAGGTGGAGTTGTCTTGTATGGCACCGACATGTGCCTATCCAACTAGCACCACGATAGGATTTACCATAGGCTTAGTGAAGCATTTGCCTGTGCTGCACTGATGAGACCAAATAGGGTCGAAACAGGTCTGCGGATGGTGTTGCTTGTGGTGATGTTCATATGAGATCTGCCTGTCAACTTGTCCGTCACAATCAAAGATCAGTATAACATGTATAACCGTGTCTCAAACTAGTGTAATTTAAATATTTAAGTACATCGGAAAATTGAAATTAAAATGCGTTGGGCGCATTGACGGCCAATGGTCTCATCTATGGACTAGAGGAGAAGAATTTAATGGTGTAAGAATTTAGGTGTGATTTGTCCTATAAACTTGGCACGGAACGGTTTAATTTCCGAAATACATATGAGACATCAAATGTATTTTTGTTATTTCAAAGAATTGATTCAGTTTTATTACTCCGTCATTGGAAAGATCGCTTCATCCATACACCCTTATAATCGAGTTATTTTTTCTCTCAATATATCAGATTTTGTAGATCCATCCTTTGTTAAGTATAATGACGAGTCGCCGCTGGTTCTTATTATACTAATACTTCAACACCAGCCCGTGAAAGGCAAAACCACTATTAGATTTAAGATTTAATTACCACCCTTCGAACCTGATTAGCTTTTCTGTAACGTGTTTTCCACGAAACAACGAAACTTCAAGTCGTCGGTTCGATGAACGGGTGAGGGGGAGCGTAGATTATAGATTATGTTAATTAAAATTTATTTATTAATTATGCTTGGTGTGATTAATAATTATTGTTTTAGGCGATCATTAGCAGATTTTTCAATTAGCCCGAATGTTTCATTATATAAGAAAGATCTGGACCGGAAAATAAGATCCGACACATCGTTGAAAAATTCACTTTGCTGGAAGTCATGCAGCTTCACACTAATTTGTTGGTCCCGACCAGAGTTTATTAATATTGTCGATTAATGGCAATCGCATATTACGAAGAATATTTCCCTCCCACTTTAAAAATAGTAAGATAGGATAGGCATATTAGGGAAAAAATTGAGGTTCAGAGGAGTTTTGCTGTCGTTTTGATTTTCTCACCCTTTACGTTTTTGGGTCATTAAACATTAATTTGAAGTTTGTAAGCAAACATTTGGCCCGGAACTTTTTTTGGCAGTTTTTGCCCAAATTTTGGCACTTTTTTCAGTTTTGGCCTATATCTCAGAAAGGAAGCGCCTAATCTATACACAATTCAAGTAGATAACATTTCTTATATTTTTCGTATATAACGTTTTCCAAAATCCCAAAGAGTCTTCCAAAAACCCTCGGGGACTTTTGATATATGTCTATCCAAGTGTAAAGAAAGCATTTAAAAAAAAATTCAAACTCTAGGAATTTTTTCCAACGTTTTGTCTAATTTGACTGGTACTAAATGCATAGGAAAATATATACTAATATTATAACAAAAATATCAATTTTTTAATTTTTTGTCTGCCTGTCTGTGTGTTTGTTCCGTCTAATCTCCGAAACGGCTGGACCGATATTGACGGGACTTTCACTGGCAGATAGCTGATATTATAAGGAGTAACTTAGGCTACTTTTATTTTAGAAAAAGATTTAGGGTTCCGCGCAAAAAATTAAAATCCATCATATTGTAAACAAAATCCGACCTCCGAAATGACTCGACCGATTTTGATGGGACTTTGACTAGATAGGTAGCTGATTTTATAAGGCGCGACTAAGGCTGCTTTTATTTTAGAAAAAGAATATGGGTTCCGCGAAAAAAAATAAAATCCATGAAATTGTGAACAAAATCCAAAATCACCGAAACGGCTGGGCCAATATTGACGGGTCTTTCACTGGCAAATAGCTTATGCTATAAGCAGTAACTTAGGCTACTTTTATTTTAGAAAAAGAATTAGGGTTCCGCGCAAAAATATTAAAATCCATGAAATTGTGAACAAAATCCGATTCAAATAGAGAATTATACATTCAATTAATGAATAATTAATCATTAACGTAAATCTTCCGAGTATTTTTTAACAATATTTTGAAAATAGGTCAAATACCTATATTTATCATAATTTTTTATTGATAATTGTGAATTTTAAAAATGTACATCAAGAATCCTGAGAGAATGTTGCCATGGAAACGACTTTATGCAACTAACTAGATAAAGTAAAAGATTATGTAACTAGTTACTGAATGAAATTTCATCTTCTGCTGTGATTATGAAATATGTCACTTTATTTGTCAAAATTAGAAACAAGGTTTTTTATGTATTTTCTTATAAGTTGGCCTGGATGGAAGGAGAAGTCGTAAATCGTTTAGTATCTTATTTTGATGAAGTAGCAGACAATATTGAAGAAACAAAACCGGAACAAAAGAATCGCTATAACCCGATCTTTGGACAAGGAGCTCAAGGTGGAGCTAAAAAATGTGCAGTATCAAAGTAATTAATTGTAAAAAGAATCAATACAGATTTGTGTCGAATAAGATAATTCAAATAGTTCAAGATAATTCAAGTAGAAAAACGAGGAAAGTGAAAAGCAATCGGTTCTCCATGACGGCAGATCCTTACTGGAAATTATGTGTCAAATGGTATAAATACATACCTATTTGAAGGAATGAACTTTCGAAATGGACTAAAATACAGCGGATTTTGTTTCAGCGTAGAAATGTTACAGCAATGAAATGTTTCAACGAAAAAAATCACTTCCAATCACTCCCTGCGATCCTAGCTTTGGCAAACCGAGAAGTCGGTGGGGCAGCTTATAAAAATAACTGGTCATTCAAGCACAAGGTCAATTAAGCCTTACCTTCGCCTATATTATTATGATCAACATCATGAAAAAATAATACAGACGAAGAAGATTCAACTATATAGGAAGAAACAACACATCAGGTTAAGCCTTCGACGTCGCGTCGTCCGCATCAGCCTATAACTAGGAAATTGCACAGTCAAGGAAATACACTGATTGATACAAGCGTCTACGTCTACATCTACCTCGGCAACCATATTATTGACTATACGAATTGCGATTTGACTAAAAAAGTCTCATATCAGATCAAAATGAACTCCATCAGATTCTAGACAACACCTTTTCATCAAGTTTTCATGTTATTCCTACATATTATTATAAACTGCCATAAGGGGTATTTGCATACACCTAGCTAAGTCGTGTATAACAACAACGTGTTGCGCTGCAACCAAAAAAAATTGATACAATTGCTGTATTTTAATTTGGTTAAGCAGGCAATAAATTTCCGGGTTAACAGTACCTTGATGTTTAAATAAAATAGATGTGTATTTCTCAAAGTTTAAACACTGACTATTTCACTTGTTTGCGCTCACATAATTTAAATAAAACCAACTGATTAAGATAATCTACACGCCGTATCCACACACGGGTATTTAAAATTTCCGGGAAGCCGTCAATTGCGCAAGACTAGATACTTTAAAAAGTTAAATAGCCGCACATAGAGTGTATTATATGGGGCAAGTGATTTATGACAACCATCTCTATGATAACCATATAACACCTACAATATAATGGCATCTGCAATACATTACTTTAAAATTATCTTTTCTCTACAACCAGCAATGCATTGACAAGATTAGTTCTTTGTTTATCCACCTCAAGCGCTGAATACATCAAGCGTTATGGGGGCCATCTGTTGAAAATATGTAATAATTAATTATGTTTATTTATCCGTTTTTTATAAATATTCAATATTACACAGAGACCTAAAAAGATCATCGCGAAATGATTGTAAACGCTTTCATCAAACTGGAAAATTGTAGTGGAAATGCATTAAATATATCGCAGATAGTGTAGGTAATTTCATAAGTTTCTCTTTGCATCTAAGTAAACCTTGGAAACAATATTATTATGGTCCATTATACAGAAGTTTTGAAACCCTCGAACTAGATTCCTCAAGCTATTTTACTGTGTGAATTTGCCAGTGTCCCTGGTGCTATAACGATTTCACCATTTAAAATTTTAAGTAGTTTAAATAATTACAGGCTGTTAACTTACAGAAGAACAGTTAATTATTGTTCAAAATAATATTCCTTTGTCTTAAGACTGAACATGTTATCTCGCACATACTTAAACTTTTATTTACTTGTATCGTGATACATAAACCTGGGTAATCGTATTCTGAATCTGATTGTGGGTGAGCATCATTGTTATTCTATTATTCTTCTCAGGGATCGTTAAGGGGTCTTGTCGTTCGAGTACCGTAAGTGACTGACATCGCCAGATTGCAACTGCAACAATTGCAACAATTAGCCGATGCTCATTATTGATGTTAAATATCCCTTTAATTGGTTGGATGCCTCTCCCATGTCTTACTTATTGAGCTGACATGGGACATCACCAACCGCTTTACTTTTTGTTTTATTTTATAACATTCGAGGTTAATTTATTTCACGATTGACTGCAATAGTACGGGGAAGTCCCAGGAAGGCCGTTTTATCAACGAGGGCCAATACTAATCTGTACCGGAGTCACTTGACCGGAGTAAGAATATCGCATTGTACGCGAAATAACGAAGGAGGTCACATATTTGGGAGTAATTCTAAAAGTGGCAGCAAAAGAACTACAAGATGGATCTCGAATGTGGACTAGGAGGGTGCTATATCAATAGAATTAGTGTGGAGTTTGTGTAAATGATACGTGCCAATACAGTGGAAGATTTCTGAAGTAATAATGATTCCCAAACCTGGCAAACATCTTGAAAATAACATCATTCCGACCAATTTCTTTATTGCCGATTATATACAAGCTTCTTTTGTAAAGACAAACCAATTATTGAGAAAAAGGATCTTATTCCGTCCCACCAGTTTGGATTACGTAATAAGCATTCAACCATGGATCAAGTACATCGAATTACGGGTGTCATAGAGAGCACTAGAAGTGAAAAATATCTGCGCAACGATCAATTTGGTTACCGATATCTTGAACTTTGTATGCACTAGCAATGACCGTGCTTCTGCCGCAGGATTACATACTCTTTCCTCATCTTAGTTTATGTTTCGTATTTATGCTTGTCACTTCTGTGTAGTAATCTTCTTTTCTTGTATATAAATATTTTTCAATAAATAAGGACTGAAAATTGTTCAGAATTTTTACAATTGTGAAGCTGTTTGTATCTCACACGTGATCAACCTTCGAGATAATGAAATGACCATGAAAAAAATAGGATCATAACAGTTTGATCTTTAATTTCATGTGCCATGAAATTACCATTGCCATTTCATACCTGTACCATGAGATACCATATACTTTCGTTTTATCTACCCAATTGGCATTAATGCTTTGTGTTTATCCTGTGGCATTGCGCTAATAGATAAATAATTGAATAAACTGGTAAAGCAAAGTTCATGAAACGCCGTTGAAAGAAGGTTACTTGATTGATTAGGGGCATTTGCCCGGCTTTGAACCGATCGCGGGAAGCGGGTTATCAATAATCCGTGACGTGAGTTATCATTATAATCACATTAAGACCTTTGGCAATACCCGAACTCGCGTTATTGATTATGCTCCTGCCACCCGAAAAAATCAACGTGCAGGTGATAGGATAGGTCACCTTTTACCTGCAACCAGTAAAGGGATATACTAATTATAGCGTTTGACGTTGTTTTATTTGGCTGGATAGGTGTTTCGTCGATTGGATTTCTGTTTCGAATTTCTGGTAGATCTGAACAAATAGAGGGAGAAGATCAATATCTCTGAATAATATTGTCTTCTAAAGATTCCTTGGGGGCTTTTAGTAATAAAAATAATTATCCTGATGTTTCCATTCATGCTTTTTTTATTTATCTTTTATGCTTGGGTCGTTGCTGTATACTTATTTTCTTTAAATGCTGTTGCACTGATCTTTTTCTTATCCGGTAAGCTTTCAAGGTCCCTTCTTTTCGAATTATGGGAAATTGGCTCATTATTCTATTAAATTTCTTCTCATATTTTATTTTTGCTTTGGAGTAACATTACAGATCGTTGTAACCATATGATTATTATGATTAAATCATATGATGATTAATCTCAGTTTTAATCAACTCCCGATGATGCCAATTTGGTAGGCGAAACGCGCGTCGTGTATAGTGTTCAGTGTTTTGGAGTTTGTGGGTCTAACCAACAAGTTCCAATCCTCTTCAAGATAACTTAACTACATTGGATATTCTGATTTTGGTTAAAGATCCTACGAAAAAAATAACCACGAGAATAATAATTTTATTAAAAGAGGGAGAATAGGAAAGGTGTGAATTACAATAAGAGACAGATATATAACGTATTTACACATATTAATAAACTAAGTATCAAAAAAATATTGAATGTTGATATTTTTGTGTCAATGTTTCCTCTAAAAACGGCGATACATTGTGTGTTTCAACGTGTATTGATGAAACCCTTTGATACTATTATACGTCCCTCGCGATTATTAAAAGTTTTTCTAGCACAAACCATTCACCTAATATCGAAGCCATGGTTATTACAAAGACATTTTCACCCAGAGACAAATTGATTTAACGACGCCTCGGTATCCGATCTAGCTATACATCTGTCTGATATATTCATAAAAATCAGTTAATGGCTTTTTAATATCATAATTTCATGCCCAAATTCATCAGCATCATAAAAAGTCAAGCGCCCCATTCTGTAACGAATTTCCCACAACATCGTCTTTCGCCTTCGATCATCATTTTGTAATTCACCTTAACGTCCTCTCTCCTCGCGGCATTGTTTTTGTTAATGACACATCGGCTGATTGATATTAGGGAGGAGTACACAAATTTGGGATTTCAAATAATAAATTGATGGAAGGAAGTTTTAGACAACGGTCGGGATGGGATCCAAGCCAGTGGCGCAGAACCGCCGGGAAGTTCAATACAAAACACCTTTGCATTTTGCCATTGTTCTAAGAAGGATGATGAGTGCGTTTAATTATCTTATTTACAAATAACGCACTAGATGTAAACCAGTAATTATGTACTTTGCCGCCAATGGTTAAAATTTTTTTAGTAGTTTTGATATTTTGAGATTCAAGTCTGCGCTGGTTTTTAAAAATACTCATAAATGACGAGTCGACACAATATTTGTTTACTCTGCGTTGTCAAGCATTTGTTATATGGATTATTTGGCTGTCATTTTACGTCAAAGATACGACTTAATGAAAAGAGCAAATCTTAAATGAATCCTGAATTTTTATGTGTAAATTAATCATTTAGATTCGATACCTTGTCCTTTTTACATGCAAACTGGGCCCCGCTTTAAGATGGATGAGCAACCTGCAGGTGTGTATTTTAACATGTTATATTAATTTTCAAAAAGCGATCTTTTTAAGTAATAGTCTTTTAAATTTAATGAACAGAGAGGTTTAGTTAACTATTTTCCTGAATTCAGCTATAAGTTTCTATATACTTATTACTCAGTAAACATCCAGCTTTTTGATGGTAAATAAGTGGCTGCTACTTTTTGCTCCTTTTTGGCCAAAATAGAAAACAACTGCTCTATTCTGTATCCAACGAGAGAATGGACTTGCACTCGAGCGAAAATTCGTCTGTTTTGGTCAGATCTCCGCCCCTTAGAACATTAGTTCAACGCCCTCAACGTCTTAATTGGCTCAGCAGGTAGCCAGGGCCGGCACCTGGGTCCGATACCTACCAGATACCTATTAGGTACCAGACCTAATTATATAAAGTACCTACTACTGCCTACCTATTCACAGTTTGTATTTGTAGTCTCGCAAGTACGGTTATTTTAGTTGTGTTGTTTACGGTTGTGAATTTATTTCATCGAATGACGGTTCTGCGTAGCTCGTTACAGAGCCCCTCCTCTTTAGTCGCCGATGCGCAAAGCAAGTCCATTCTCTCGTTGGATAGAGTATAGTGTTGTCACTATGAAACTGAAATCCGTCAACTATACATCAGGGTGTTTAAAAAAGACGCGGCAATATATTTAAGAGCGTGATTTCATAAAATGACCTAATCATTTTATGAAAAAAAGTTCCCATAAACATAGGTCCGGAAGATTTCCAAGATACAGGGTGTTAAAATTTTATCTTTATTTTCGTTTTTTCTTTATAATTTTCTAATTAATGCAATATATTATTAAAATTTGGTATTTAGAGGTTTTTGATATTAGAAATTTTACATTTATATTAATTTAGCTCTAACCTGTAGGGGGCGCCATCAACATGACTTTTTAGAAGTAAACATTCAGCTTTTTTATGGTGAAAAAATGCAGCCCTGTATAATGCAGATCATAATGCAGTTCATCCTTCAAAATATTAAATTTTTACTTATTATATGACCCGCTTTTAATTTAAAGCGTTTTTAAGAAATATCTGATTAAAAAACAATTTCGATCAGAAATGAATATCAAATACCCCACTGTGCGGCGCAGATAGGGACCAAAGACCTAAAAAGCTGGCTAAATCGTTGACTCTATATTAACGTAACTTTTAGTGTCTGCTAATTTTGTTTTAATATTATATGTATAACCTAAATGTATAACCTATATGTTAATGGAAGGAGATATATCATTTCCAGAGTAGTTTTCTGTGCTGAATCCCAATCTGGCCTCAATTTTTTCACAATTCGTATGATAAAAGGGTGTAATTGAGGCGAATCATTGTATTATTCCTTGTGTCTCATTGCATTAAAGTCTACAATATTTGCAACATTTATATGATTCACATAGTTTACAGTATTTACAAACTTGTGAATACTGTAAACTCTGTGAATATTGTAGACTTCAATGCAATGAGATACAAGGAACAGTACAATGATTCGCTCAAGTACTATAATAAATAAAGTAAATTTGGTTTCACTGGTTCCTTCGCCCCTTATCTAACTTTTATAATAAGAAAATAAGAGACTTCTTTGTCATGTAACTTTTGAACAATTAACAGTTGGAACTATAAACTTTTTTCAATTTTTTTCTGCATCAAAAAAGAAGGGAATCACATGCACTTGCCTAAAAAATAAATTATATTCAGTTAAATATAAGGCTTTTTGCAAAACCATTTTTTGTCGTGCTTTATTAGTTATTTTTGATTACCTTAGGAACTGTATAGGTTATCGAAAAAGCAAAACAATAAATGAATTCTGAGTAAAAAAATGCCGAAATATGTATTGCTTTTCGTTTTAAACATTGTTGCACCCTTTCATCACATGATTTGCGTTTTTTCAAAAAAAAAACTCAAAACATCTCGAAAACATTACGTGCTGGGAAAGAACAGAGGCCGGATTTGGAAAACTCCTATGGTAATTATATATCTAATTCCATGAACACATATATGAGTCATATTTTGTTGACCAGTGATTTTTAACTATTATTTTAATATTAATATAAATTTCGCTTAAAATAAAACTTCTTTAGCAAAAATATCATCAATAATAATCTATTCGTCGTCACTACTATCATTACTCATTTCGTCACTACTTTCATTTTCATCTTCCACTATATTATTTGGATCGCTCTGGAGCATTTGGGACTTTCAACATCTCTATTACTTCTTTTGGAATTAGTTTCAGCTTCCTCTTTGGAACTTTCCCCTGACTAAATTACAGGATCAGAAGATACCAGCAACCTTTTAAAAATGTTCTCGTTTGTTCTCAGCCGGTTAAATTTCCGCGAGAAATCTCTTCTACAAGCCTTCAGGTCTTTGTTTCTGGCTTCTTGAGCCTCAGATAACTGTCCAATTGGTATAATGACATTATTCATAATAGTAACACTATGAATTAGAATCTTGTGGACTGTAGGAGGCGTAGGATACCAAGAATATAATTTGACGTATCATTTGTCACCTCTAAACAGAATATTTTAAATTTTACAGTATTTATTTCAAATCCACAAGCTAAAGTGATTAACACCAAATGAAATTTTCTAATCAGACTACTTTCAAGACCCGTTATCTGAGCTGGCTCCATGTAATTTTCAAAAAATCGACACGCGGTGTTCCCATCGTTAGATGAGCCTCAATAACTAAACTCATTTTTAACTTGAATTGGTTTTAAATATCTTTTTTCGCAAGGCAAGGACATCTTTATCACTTCCCCTTGCCTGCCATTTTTTAATGGAAAGTTCATGCGATATATGTAGCAGAGCCTCAAAAAAACGAATCCAAGCATGAAGAAGCGAAGGACCATAAATCATGGTAAATCATGGAACGTGACTCATAAATAACAGGTTTGAGTGGAAGCTGTTTGACTGAGAGCATTGCAGATTTTGCTATGTATCATTGTAAAAAAGAGCATATGACGAACAATTACATTTTCATTTTCCAACGTAATGATAGTGTCTTGTAAGTTCTGTATTTGGCGATCTACATTTTCTTTTTTTTGACGGAAACTTCTGTGGTCTCTTTAATAAACTTCATACGAAGTGGGCGGAAAAATCTCGTAGCATGTGCCTGGATTCTGTCAAATGATTTGACAATTTTCAAATTTGAGTTATCATCCCCTACAAGAAGAACTGGTACAATATATGTAAAAATATATTCTCGTCACTAAACATGTCATTTTCCAATTTTTGTGGCGGAAAACCCAGATTTTCCATCGAAACCCCATTTATACAATAAACACAGTTTCCGCAGTCCCCTTTGGGTGTCTATAACGGGTTTTTAGGCCTGGATTAGGCGCTTAGATGTATGTTCTAACAGATCTAGCAAGGCTACTTCTGCAGAAGATGCAGTAAATGACACGGTGTTTGCAGGATAACATTGTTTCTTAGCTGTTTGCATGATCTTAGGACGGAAATACTTCTTTGTATTTTTCTCGAACTAAATTGTACTAATATCGACTTAATTTATTATATACAATTAAAGCTAGGGCTTCTTCACCACTTAACACTTTTCTAGTTGGTGTACGTATGTATGTATGTATATGGGTCGGAGTGTAGTGGAAGGTAGTGTAACACTCCCATTCCACCACAGCACTTAAGCCTCATTAGGCCCTTTGTGCATTCCTCCTTTTTACTTGAGTACTTTTCTTCAAACCATCCTATTTATTACGGGTGGCCTGGTGGCAAAGTCTCTACAATTTGTATGTAAGATAGTATGGTTCCGTTACCGAGATAGAGATACCGATATAGAGTTACCGAGATTAATTACTCTGGTCCTCATTACCATTTATCTGGGACCACGCGTCCGCGGCAGATGTGTTGAGTGTTCCCAGATCTCGGGCAGACGCCACTGTATGGGCCCAAGCCTGCCTAGGTCACCCATCCAAGTGCCACCAACGCCCGCCCAGCATAACTTTGAAGATACCGGTCAAGTCTAAGCGGCCAGGCGGTCCCATTCAGTCATCTTAGTTGGTTCTTAGTTCTAGTTGGTGTGATTTCTGCTTTTGTTGCTGAGTCTGTCGCTATAATATCTTTCAGCACACGTGAAGCTGCTGTCTTGTCTATCGATCGAAGGCTCATTTGTGTAGCAAATAATAATTCAGAACTAGAAATTTCAGCTCGTAACTTTTCTGTCTTAAGACGTTTGGTACACTCAGCAGACAAGTCGAAAGGTCTACCTCTTTTCTGTTTTATTGTTTCTAGTGTTGGTTTGTATTTCTTAAAACTAATAGGTTTATTTAAACATTTCTGATTTCTCAATGCGAACATTTTGTGATCTCGGTGACACTTAGAACTTAGACCATCTTGAATTAAATTCTGCAACGAAAATGGACACTTTATGGAAAAGTTCGTTTTTATTTGTATTAGGACATATAAGGTTACTTCCAGAAGGTGTTTTTAAAAAATGCGATTTGTCAGAGGCTTTACCAGAATTCTTTATTAACATGTATAACTCACTGTTAAATATTATATCAGAAATTGCATCAGACAGAAACAAAATACCAAATATTCCAAAAATATAGTTTTAAGCTTGTTACTGCAAATCATGTTTTAAGCATCAATACAATACGAAAAGGCAAAAAATGGCAATCGTTTTCGACTTCGTGTTCATGTTAAGATTACTAGGTATGAATATATACAACATTTACACTCTAGAAATTTCCAGAATAAAACTAAATGACTAGATGTTTGTTGCAAAGTCGAAATATTACGAGTTATATAGAGGTTACTCAAAATATACTGATTTAGTATAAGAAAGAGTGGTGCCTTAACAACTTCTACTTAATTCTGTGAAAGTACTTACCAATAGCAGTTTCCTCCATCGTAATTATTTTTTTGAAACTTCCGATAATTTACAAAAGGCTCTCAAAAGAACTGGATGGATACGGGGAATAACAAGAATATTTCTTGTATTCTTGTTATTCCCCGTATCCATCCAGTTCTTTTACTATCAGCACACTATCAGAAAACTTTAATATGGAATCTGGAATCTGGACTTTGTCCGAAGTGCGGATCAGAGATCCGCTGCACTTAGGCCCCATTGGGCCCCTTGTGCTTCCTCCGTGAGGGAAATGTCTCCCTAGGCCATCGACCAGCCCAATAGAAGGCCAACGTTCCCCCAATATGGATTATCTAGTCGATGACACGGCGGGACATTCGCAAAGTACATGCTCGATCGTTTCATCTTCTTGTTCACATCTTCTGCAGATAGGTGTGTCACTTTGTCTCATGTTATAGAGGTGTTTCCTTACCCGGCAGTGTCCGGTTAGGATTCCTGTAACAAATCGTAGTTTTCCCATGGACACTGCCAGATAGTTCCTCGCCGTCTCTTCGCTGGGATATCTCAAGAGATTTCTGGCCAGCTGACAGCTACTTGTTTCATCCCATAACGTCTTAATTTTTTTGTGGGTGTTTTCCTTTATTAATTGGAGTTTCGCTGCAACTGGTAGTATACTTGAAGGACCAGGCCCAAGGATACTCAGGCTGGCTGCCTTCTTGGCCAGTTTGTCAGATTCTATATTGCCGTTGCATTGTGAGTGTCCTTTGACCCAGCACAGGCAGATGTTATTCATCTGACATGCTCTCACAAGTGCTTGGTGACATTCCCATGTTGATCCTTTAGTTATTTTATAATTTTTCAGGGCCAGCAGTGATTGTCTACTATCTGTGCAGATTCTTATTGTCTTGCCTGTTATTTCTCTGCGAGCAATCTCTTGTGCGGCTATGGTTATACCAGCGAGTTCTGTTTGTACTACACTGGAATTTTTATCAATAGTCCAGTTGCATCGGAGTCGCAGATTCCTGGAATATATACCACATCCTGCTCCATCCTTTTTTTTTATCCGTCCGTGAAGACATAGTTTATACCTTCAGCGCCGGCCTCGTCTTCACCAGACACTGCTCGTATGATATGTAGGCCTTATTTATTCTTCTTTCGAGGTGAAGATTCCAGCTTAATTTAGCATCGAAAGTTACTCCCAAGTATTTCACCTGTGGTGCAAAATTTAGTGCTGTGTTTAGGAGAACAGGTGCTCTCATTGGCTCCAGTTTTCTTTTCCTTGTAAAGAGTACCATTTCCGTCTTCCTGGGGTTGACGGATAGGGAAAACTCCTCACACCAATTTTCAATTATTCTTCGGGCCATCTGCATTCTCTGACAGAGGGCTCCTTCGAATTTTCCGATGAAGCAGTTCAAAATAAACATCAAAAATGTATAAGGAACACATTCCACTTTTTTCAAGAAAAACTTGATTTTTTTTTAATACCTACATACCATTCAATTCGTAAACTTGTTCTCTACAAATCAAGATATGCCATGAAAATGAATCAGCCAATTACACTGTTTCATTAAGGCAAAAGTGCTAGCGCCTCCATTTGTTGGGTTGATCGCTTCATATTGTAAATATAAAGTGCCTCAAATTTTTGAAGGCATCATAACGGTATGTCACTTTTTAAATCCAAATAAAATTGAGGTATATACGACGACAAAACTTTGTGTTCCTTAGACATTTTTCGTATTAAATATTAAAACTTTCGCAATTTTTGTCTAGGTTGATAATTACGTTGATAGTTAAATGCCAATGTTCAAAATGTCTACCAATGAATATTCTTATCTGTAACTTTATTTGACAGAGCGTACGAGGCTGATGGAGACTCTAACTACACGTACAAAGTTTCACGTGCTGCACAAGGCATACGAACGATATCCTTTGTTTTTAAGCAATTCCGCTACGTCGTTTGGACAATTTCCTCGTCTGTCACTGCCATTGACTTTGCAATAATTGGAAACAACTTTTAAATTCGCGATGTTTAATTTAAATTTAATTCCTGATCCCGAATAGCCGACGGAATGAATGGAACAAACAAAACAGACGTTTGTCTCCTTAATTTTAATAAGATTTCAATTCTTCCAGGGAATTTAACTCTAAGGGACGGCCTTTCAAACAGATACATCATTCTATTAAAAAATAATTACGTTTTTAACTGAGTATGCCAAAATCCTGCATTGACGTCTACGAGCGGAGAGGTGGCAAACCATAATAGGACAAAAAATATTACAACCCATTAGCTGAACGTTATTGGGGCCACCGAGGCGCGAGTTAAATAGAAAATAATGCATATGGGCCCCAAAAAACTTAAAGCATAATGACAAACACGAGTGGTAAATTGACTAAATCAACTTTATCTGCATCGACTGATCTCTTAGATGGGGTCTCAATCAAACACGATGACAAGCATCGGCTGCTGCGTGCGGGATGGTGATGTGATGGACAGGGGTGTCCACGGTTAACTTTTTGATATCTTGCATCTTTGTTTGAGCACCAGTTCAGTGTAAATGTGTGGATTTAACAATTATAAGTAATAACCTCGGTGGGCCGCATTTCTTGTCCCTCGTTTAAATGCGAATTTATTTAAGGACCCTGGAATACAATGTGCTTGAAGGCGTTCCTTTAAATTAACATCAAGAAATCTGGATGCAGATGGACGGTGCTCCTGCGCATTGCGGCAAGCAAGTAGTATAGGTAGCAGTAACTGAATGGAAATTATCAACAGCGATGGATGGACATCTACTCAAAAAACAACCACCCAAATATAAGAATCCGTACGGCGGAGCAGCCGCTTCGTCACCACGTTCGCCAGATCTGAATCCTTGGGATTATTTTGTTTAGCATCATCTGAAAGAAATTCTGTTTGATACTAGTAACTCGTGAGGTATTTCTGCAAAGATAAAGGACGTTTGTGATAAAATAATAATCAAGTTCAATTAACAGCTGCAGTTAATAGGCTAATTCATCTATGCCAAAAGTACAATTATTGAGGTTAGTGGAATACACTTTGAGCATTTTATTGTAATTTTGCTCTTGATGGTTTCTCTTTTGCTGTGTTTTGTAGGATTTTGGTAATTTTGCTGTATTTTTTGCTCTTTTCTATATTTTTTAAAATTATTTATTTAATATTAATACTAAAGTTTCTTAATATTTTTTCTGAATAAAAATGATACAGTGAGACTAGTTCTGATTAAAATTTTTAAAAAAATCGTTAAAACGAAGCAAAATATCGACAAAGTGAACGTGATAGAAAAGTTACAGAATTAATTACTAAATAGACCTGTGCACTTGTTTTTGAAAAGACAAATGAGAGGACCGCAAGGATCCGTTTTGGGCCACTACAATTTTAATGCTTGTATGTAAACGAACTGCTGGAGTCTTCATCTCGAAATAGACTTGCATTATTGGATATGAATTATTTTATATTTATGTATCTATATAGAATCCAGACTCTATCTAGTCTTAAATTTTGTTAAAGAGGATAAACCAACGTATCCCCTCTATGACAATAGATCGTGTCTGGTCTTTCCCCACTTCGAGTTAATAATATCGTATTTCCTAATTTTTTAGAAGTCAGTAATAGACATAGTTACTAATCGCACCACGCAAATATCGCACCACACGAACCTATTGGACATCCCTGAGGATATTTCCACATCATTATTCTGTTATTGACAACATAAAATCCACTCCAAGCCCGTTTCTTGAATTCCGAGCATAGGTGTCACTGAGAACAGTTGACAAATTCATTTCATTACCGTCTAGTCATCCAAACAAATTCGTTATTTATTTTTACTCAGCCATATAGATTTATAATGACGGGTACATAATTCTAAAATAAAAATATTTAAACAAAAGCCAAATATTTCAACTCATGAAATTTTGGAGTTTTATAGGAATAATCCAGTAACTTAGTCTCCTGTAAGCATGGGGTAGTATGCGTCAAATCCGGTAGTTCCGTCAAATCCGGTAGCAAAAACTGTTATTTTTTCAAATTTTGGCGATTATAACCCTAAAGGACTGTTTTTGCAAAAACTTTTTTAGGGCGATTTTTATAGTAGACGAAATTTGCTACAATATGATACTAGAATTGTCTCTGTAGACCCAACAGTTTCCGAGAGTAAGCCTTTCAAAGTTTATCATTTTTTTCGAACTTTTTTGCAATATTTTAGACGTCACTCGAATAACTCTAGCGGGATGAAGTTCTATGAATTCTAGCGGGATGAACGTAAAAACAATGTGGTGTCCCTTTCCTCAGCTGTACGAACTATTACTGTTGGCAATAAACAGGCCAACTGTTGACAACTGTTGATCCTTTAACATCTTGTTTCACAGGTTGTGTGTCTTAAAACAATCGGATGAAGAATTGCGAGAGTTCTTTACTTACGAACTGTCACCAATCCCAATGTCATTGTTCTCTGAAGAGCGAATGAGAAAGGGCACAAAATCCACCTTGGATTCAGTATTTCAACCTGTAACCTTCAATGAGAAGCAAGGGTTAACGAAGTTTGCGAAGCTCGAAGCTCATCATTTGTTGCGATAGCTGACAGATACATACAGTACATTACTGCTCACTATGGCTCAAACGTGTCAGTAGTTTTCGATGGTTACCCCGTAGATGCTGTACAGAAAAACACAAAGAGCTCTGAGCGTCTTCGAAGAACCACTTTACACTCATCACGAGAGATAATCGTTGATGAGGAAACCATGGCACAGGTTCCTCAACAGAAATTTTTATCAAATGATAAAAACAAGATTCGTTTCATAAAGCTGCTGACAACAAAAATGGGAAATCACAACGTTCAAGTATTCCAAGCAGAGGAAGATGCTGATAGGCTCATCATCATTACAGCTGTAACTGCTGCCTCTACCTATGATATAGTGGTAGTCGTTGGTGAGGACATTGACTTGCTGATCATCCTTACTGCGATCTCAAACCAACGTGAAATTTTTTACAAAAAATGTGGAAGAGACAAAGCATCAGATGTCATGCATCGCTTCTTCAAAATCCTATTTGAAACCAGAGCTTTTCCTCTTCATCCATGCCTTTAGTGGTTGTGACTAGACATCCTTCTTTGGCTTAGGGAAGATATTACTCAATTTCCTAACAAAAAAACGTATTAACTTTTGTTGTACTTATCGTTTTTACTTCATTATTCATAGCTTAGCTTAAACATCATCGTTCACACTTCTCATTTTCTTTTTTAACATCCCACCATACAAGTACAGGGCCTCGATAGTATAATCAGGGTCTAAATTCATTCAGAACGACAGAATTGCAAAAAAATGCGAAGTTCGAAAAAAATTATAAACTCGGAAACTATCATATTTAGCAAATTTAGTCTACTTTAAAAACGCCCTAGAAAATTTTTTTCAAAAACTTTAGGGCGATTATAATCGCCAAAATTTTAACAAATAACGATTTTTTCCCGATTTTTTCGATTTTTGACAAAGTTGCGTTCGGTGCTCGAGGTCACAAACTTGGATTATTCATTAGGCCATCATGAACAAGTCTGCAAAAAATTAGAACTACCGGATTTGATGTAGAACTTGTTTAATAATTTGAATTATCACTGGTCTATATTTAGCAATATATTATTGTCCAAAACACCTAAATGCAAAATCCATACAAATAAATAAAATTGAAGTGTCTGTTTGCAATGTTAAAATTTTTATCTCTCTGTCTGTCTGTCTGTCTGTGTGTTTGTTCCGGCTGATCTCCGAAACGGCTGGACCGATTTTGGCGGGACTTTCACTGGCAGATATCTGATATTATAAGGAGTAACTCAGGCTACTTTTAAAAGCTGACATGTTGCGAAAGGGATGTAAAACTGGGGGTTCCGTGTATCGTCGGAAGCACATAAATTTGCTCGAGAGTATTTATTGCTCAAAATAGAGTACGTTATTAAGTTTTAATAAGGCTGAAACTACTGAAAATGCATACAACAATTCTACGTCGATTTATATATCGAACAATGCACTACACATTTCTGAATAAATAGAGAATTAAATTTTAATTAAACATAGCATTTGCTGAAATTACATGAAATTAATGTCTTCACGGTTTTGCCTCGGGGTCCGATCACGATCATCACTGAAAACCAGGTCCGTACCAGATTAAACGCTACTGTTGGACGCTGTTAAATATTGCAAACTTAAATATTTTATTAAGGATTAGGGAAGGCTATAATTTTCAATGTAAATGTCTGCTTTTAAAAAAGGCCCAAAAAGGTTACAGAACGTGAAACTACGCCGTAAGAAACCTGCGATTTCGTGGACTTAAAATTGTGGTTCCGGTCGTCCGGCTCTGCCAACGGAGGCGCGAAAGGTAGTAGCCGTGGCACTCTCGATTGTGCGGCATCGCTCTGTAATCTTGGCCCTCTAATGGCATTATTACAGTACCTGACCACGTTGGTGGGCTCCGCACATCCATAAGACCACATGCCCCGCGGATAAATCGATGCGTTTTCGAATTAATGACAAATATCGTGGGGATATTCCGTGATGACAGTTAAATTAATTCAATGGATGACAAATTGTGCCTCGACTCGGTATTTATCTATACAAACATGGCCATCGTACGGTCGGACTGTTATTAATTGACATCACAAGTTTATACTGCTCTTCGTGCGGGGTTATGTTTTCCGTGGGAGACGGCCGGGATGGTGTTGCTATTTCAGACGCTATCATAAAAATATCGATGTACATCGGTCACTACAACCTTGGAAATGTTTGCCGTAAAGTCGAGACGTTGGAATAGTTGAATCGGTCTTTGCGGAAAGTCAATCAATTTCTGGGCAAATCGGCATATTTCGCCAAACGTTGGTATCCTACCTGTTTACACCTTTTCATGCAACAAGGAATTTAGTCTTGAACATCATCACTACCATTCACTACCTATGTGATTTTAAAATCTTGAAATTAGTCGTTAAGTTAGCCATATCGTCGGTCTTTTCACGTAAAGGCGTATCTCAGAAAATTTGAAAATTGAGTCAAGACCGCCAATGGGCAGCTTAAGCCTCATATTTTTATCTCACGAAGGGGCGTATCTCAATATTTTATACTTTTGCTATTCCCCACATATATTGTCGTATCTCAGAATAATCAATATGTGATTCTCACGTATTTGGCCTAACTTAGGATAGGCCTATAGATTAGGAATTTAAAGAGGTATCTGTAGTGACGGCGCGTTACGGGTGATTAGGTAGTGATTTAGTTCGCACGTTATTGTTTCGTAAATGGACATTGTGTTTTCCGTTTTATTTGTGTTTTTGTATTTGTGTTTTTAGCGGATTGGGCTACTAAGACGGAGGACAAGCATAAGTCCTCATAAGTCCTTCTCGACTTATGAGAGAATTTTTAAGGCAAAAAAGTTGCCCATCTTTTCTCCTAAAAAATATATTTTTTATGCGCAATTGTCAAAAATGGAACTGAACAGCAAATAGAACAGTTGAGAGAGAAGTATAAAAACAAGTTTCAGAAAAGATAGAGTACGGGAAATTAAGGAAAAACAAAAATAAAATGCAAAAGAAGACTCCACCTGCAACGAAAATGCGTTATTTTATAAAAACAGACGTTTAATTTAACGTTTTACAATATTGCTAGTGGAGACTGTTCCTGCTGGACGTGGCATGAAGGCATTAGCCAAAGAGGGGCATCAAAAATAGCGACGGCAATTTATAAAACTTCGAGTATTATAATGACAAAGGGGTAACCCAATAAGTGACCCTATTTTCTGTGGATGCAGGGGCCAAAATAAAAATATTGTCATGGTTGCAATGCTTTGAAAGAAATATCTCTAAGATTCTTCGAGTCCTTTCAGGGATACAACGAAGGCGATTCTGCGCATAGCGCAATAGGCTATGTTATGAAACATTCGGGAAATATTTACGTTCCTTCACAATTACACCCAGTTTGTTCCTTGGCAAGACAAAATCAGCCGTAAAAAGTAATATCTCTGAATAGTGAAGACTTTCTTGATTTTAAACAGCTTTCAAAAGATGTAAGAATCTTGACCGTGAGGAAGAGTGATTTAGGAAACCAAGTAAAGTGTACAGATATTGTGGAAATAAAAGTTAAGAAAGATTCTGCAGATCAGATCTTTTTTTAAGACAGTCATAATGAAAAAATTATGATAGCTTGTCACTAAAACGAAACAGACAGCATAATATTAGAATGTATAGGCTTAGACGATTGAATGCAGGACCAAACAACATAAGTAAAGACAAGTACCAATATTTGGTTTCTTTGTGTTCAGGAGTTACGTCTGTGATCAGACAAAAAGAACACCAAGATTTTAAATCTGGCTCAGATGAGTAATAATAATAGAACCTTAGTTTTGATGTATTTTCAACAAAATATTATTCGTTTGTGAGAGTTACATTTTTGTTTTATTAATTTTCACGATACATGTAAGTTATTATACCCGCTGTTGTCAATAAATAACGTTATTTTGAATCTTTTTATATTGCTTCAGTAGGCGTATCTCATTTTTGGTCAGACAAGCACATCACACGCAAGGGCCAACCTTTTGATTACTCTTTTTCTACTACTCTTAAGGCACCAAGCACTATTTAAGTGACCAATTCTCTAAGCTCTACAAAGTTATTTGCTACATAAAAAAATATCACCAAGCTCTAAAAATAATTGCGGGACTTATTCTCAATAAAAAAAACGTAAAATATTTAAAATCGCTCTGCTGGAAAATCATCAAAACTGAGATACGCCCTTACGTGAAAAGACCGACGATATTATGTATTAGTTGGGTTATAGTTTAGTTTGCCGTGTTTTCATAAAAAATGGATACCGAATCAACAAGAAAGAGTATAAAATATTTAAATCAAAGAGGCTCATCCAGGCAAAGTTATATACTCGTATAATATAGGCTGTTATGTAACCAGTAATTACAGAAAGATCTGTTGGAGCTTCTTGCTGGTAAATTAGAGGTTAGATTGATTATTGAACATTATTTTGAGATGTAGTCACAAATATTTTGAAAATGTTCCATTCGATTCTGTTTAGAAAAAAGCGCGATGACATGATGATTTGACATGTCAAATAAGGCCCTCTAGCGACGGCGATAAGAATCAAATGAAAACACGGTAAAAAGCACTCGATAGAACAAGAAAAGGCCTTTAAAATGTTACTAAGTTTGTTATATTCCGTTAATGCTAATGGGAGTAATAAACAATTAACAAATAAAAGTTGGGCATCTCCCTACCCCTCATCTTTGAAGATACAAAAAATATAAGAATGCTAACAGGATTCCGAATTATCTCAGGTCTACAATGCATACATTTTCAATACCAATTTATTTGAGCGACATAGGGAGATAAACCTAATTTTCTATTCTGTCATGGCTGTTACGTCTCCTAGTAGCGATTTTAGACTTTTCCAGCGACTTTTCAGGCTCACTTTACTTAATATAATATTTTTACCGAAACTGTTTAACTAAACTCTTAGTTGCTCAGGCTGTACAAATATTCTGGATGTTGTAGTATTGAATAATGGCTCCATCATGCAACACTTTTCGAATATGTTATTGAATTATTCTCAAATGGCCGAGAACAAAATTGTTTATAATGAAATCCTACATAATAGCTTTTTATGTAACCAGTTGGGGAAGGTAGTATTTTGTGAAACGAGCAGATTTCTGCGGGACGAACGCTAGCGAGTTCCGCAAAAGGATGCGAGTTGGATTCCCACCGTGTTTCATATAAGATTTTTTCTAATTTTCGTCTTCGATTTTTTTACATCTGAAGCCATCAGATTTTCTCTTCAATAGTGCCAAAGTGCCAAAGTTTTACGTAACTTGAAATGTTCGTATTATGTCGAATATGGACTGTTGCGCGTAACATGGGATACATCCCAAACTGACGACGGTTTCGTTTGCTTTGACAATTCATCAAAGTACGCCAACAACGTTTTCGGACAATGATTTGATGTTATTTTTAAGTCTCCAGTCCATAAATCTTTGGTACACAAGTTCATACTTTTCACACGATTTTTCTGGTAGGAGATAGTTTGTGACCGTTTTGGCTTTTTCGCTGATTTCAAGTGGCATGCACAAAATGCACAGATCTTCCTCACTGTCGCTAGCAATTTGAAATCTTACATTCAAAAGAATTAGTCGATAAAATGATATATTTTACTAAAAATAACATTTTTCAATATTTATATGTAAATGACAGTTACAATTTCAAAAAACTGTCAATCGGATCTGACACCGCGAACTAGATCTAACGACAATAATAGATCTGTCCACAAAATTTTGCTTTCAACTGAAAATTATAGATCTCTGGATTTTATAAACCCCTATAAAGTAAAAAAAAAATAGTTATTTACTTTCTGCGTTAATCGCAATAGCAGTTACCCCAACGCAGCGAGGCTATGAAAATGCTCCCGCGAGCGAGACTAGGCGGATGACATCACATGCCAGCTGTAATGGTCAGACTGGATGTCAGCGTTGCCAAATGTACCATAATTATGGAATTGTACCATAATTGTTATCTTAAATCACTAGCACTTCGTGAACGTACCATAATACATAATTGTACCATAATTTTAATCGATTTTGCTCAAAAACTATTTAACGAATAGTCGTATTCCCGATATCCTGATATAATTTTAAAAAATTGCCATTCGGCAACACTGCTAGTATTGCAATCAAAAAAATTGCACAAATTATGTCGTTTTATGTATATGGCTGGTTAATGTTGGTTAGTATGTATATGTATATATTATGTATACGGTTGGTTAGTAGGTATATTATGTATATTATTATGTTAGTACATAATAACATATTCTCGTTTATTTTTTTTATATGCATATATTTTTAAGTTTAAATAATTTTTTTATTTATTTTCATTTAAATTTTACATCAAATAACATAAACTTGAACTGTGTTTTATTTTTGCTACTTACTACAATTCGTACCATAATTTTTCTTAAAATCCGATAATTCTGGCATCGCTGCACCATAATTTCATATTTGACATCTGGCAACGCTGCTGGATGTTATAGTAAGGTTAGTGACTATTATAAGCTAGGGCGGGTCAGTTATTTGTGCGGATAGTTATTGTTATTGCCGTTAGTTATTATGCCGACTAGTTTTCACACCACTGGATTGGGGCTAGTTGAAGTCGGTATTTGACGAGAGAAGATCGGATACTATAATCACGTCTACGTTCGCCAAATTATGTGAATCTCCTTTCTGGAAACCCTCCTCAATATTTGACAACAAGCAATAAACAAACTATATTTGATGTTCTAAATAATAAAGGCGCTACTAGATAATACTGTGAATAATACGCAGACTTCATTCTAACGAGAACGTCACGGAATAAACAAAACGCTGTACAGTAGTACGGTTGATCTATCGCGCGTGCAGACCTAGCAAGCATGTGACGTCGAACCAATGACAACGCGTTTATCCGATTTAAATAAAGCAAGCACTTTCTACTGACGCTGGTGAGGTTCGGATCGACTTTTTTTCAGGCACAGTTCTAATATTGCTATTATTAGGACAAAAGCTTCATTCCTTACTACTTTTAATGTATATTATTTTTTTGTGGATACACCTATTGCGAGAGTATGTGTGTAATGTTAAGTGCAAATAATGTCGTCGCTGTGCGATGTTGCACTTTACGCACGACAGTTCATAAGGACTCTCTTACTTAGTTTATGCGTTGTACGTAATCTAGCATTTATTATAGTGGACGTAGATAACCATATTTACTACGCACGTGACAACCATTAAACCCATGACTAACATCATCTATAGATTCCTCAGCGACATTTTGAATGTGTTGCGCAATTTTTGTCGAGAATTCAGTAGTCCTAAATTTTATATCGATCTATTCTTGCACCTAGCCTCTAAGCGCGGATTTAGCCCTACAACTAGTGTCAATGAATACCGGCTCATGTAAATATACTACTCGACATGTACCTCGTTAAAACTTCTAATTAATAAAATCCCCTACTCGTAAGAAAATATATATTTTCCATAATCGCAAATTTGCGATTCCTCGCATGACTAAACTTACCAAGTCTAAACCGGCAACAAAACTTACCAACAAATTTTCCTCCGAGCCGGAAACTTTACTTCAAACATCCCGTTTTCCCTCGCTGTCTGGCACGCGGGATCAGGCGGGCGTCGGTGAGAGACGGGCATCGAGAGGAGAGGATGGAAGTTCTTTGGGATAAGCACAAAACATGCAGATTTTGAGACGTGTATCAAAAACAAACATCTTATAGTAATTGCAATCAATCAAGGCTTTATTAACTAGGGAAGCTGATAAATCCATACTTTCAACCCTTGTCTGGGGGTTGGGTGAACTTGACGTAATTGGAACGTGAAATATGTGCCCTGCAGTTTTTAACGCTACGGTGCCGGTGGTTGATTTATCGCTATTTTCAGGAATATTCTTAGCCGCTACTTTGAGGGATATAGCATTTTTCTCCGAGCGTGTCTGATGCTTTACTTTCCCGATATATTTTTTTTGTAGCTTTACTTTCCCGGGAGGGAATTAGATATTTGGAAAATGTGAATTATAAAAATAAATTATTTTTATATTTCTCGAAAAAAATAGGCGTGAAAGGAACTAATTTGTTTAAGGTATTTTATTGTTTCATGTGTTCAAATGTACCTTAAAAATGATAAGTGCTATTAAATTTAGACTACAATTTTTGAGAATGGGGTATATTTGTCCACTCTTAAGTCTAAAGTCAAAAAACTTTTTCGACAAAAAAAAATTAAAAACACGAAAAATTCAATTTTTTTGTTTTTTTTACATTTTTGTGTATATGTACCTACCTTCTTTCTAAGTATATTTAGGTATAGGTTCACAAAAAGAAAGCCGACGTAATTTCTGACAAAATGGTGACAGACGTCACTTAACAAAAAAAAATGTTTCCATTCATTCCATTAATTTTTTTTATAGAATTCGCAAAAACCAGTAACAAATTTTTTTCTCAACAAAGAGAAAAAAAATTTAATTTCACGGAAAATTTTATTTTCCGGGAGGGAACTAGATATTTGGAAAATGTGATTTATAAAAATAAATTATTTTTATATTTCTCGAAAAAAATAGTGGTGAAAGGAACTAATTTGTTTAAGGTATTTTATTGTTTCATGTGTTCAAATGTACCTTAAAAATGATAAGTGCTATTAAATTTAGACTACAATTTTTGAGAATGGAGTATATTTGTCCACTTTTAAGTCATAGTCAAAAACCTTTTTCAAAAAAAATTTGTTTTTAATTTTTTTTTATTTACATTTTTGTGCATAGGTACCTAACTCCTTTCTGAGTAGATTTAGGTATAGGTTCACAAAAAAGAAAGCCGACGTAATTTCTGCCATAATGGTGACAGACGTCATTTACCAAAAAAAAAATTCCCATTCATTCCATTCAGTTTATTTTATTTTTTTTACAGAAAACGCAAAAGTCAGTAAAAAAATTTTTTCAACAAAATGATAAAAAAGTTTTCATTTGACATATCATATATCATATATGATATAAAAGCTTGTCGCGAGATTTAACTATGTAGATAAACAATAACACAATATGTAACTTGATATTGACGTAAGTAATCCTAAGAAAAAAATACGTTTTTTATAAAATAGGTAAATCTCTCCAGACAACAGCTCCATAGGCCATCATTAGTCTTATGATAGCAGTGTATATCCACATGATCACCCTGGGTTTCATTCCCCAGGTGTTCCCTACGGTTCTGCGACACTGCTCATATGATATGTAGGCCTTATTTATTCCCCTTCCAAGGTGAAGATTCCAGTTTAGTTTAGCATCGAAGGTTACACCCAATTATTTCACTTGTGGTGTAAAATTTAATGCTGTGTTTAGGAGAACGGGTGCTCTCATTGGCTCCAGTTTTCTCTTCCGTGTGAAGAGCACCATTTCCGTCTTCCCGGGATTGACGGATGGGGCATACTCCTCACACCAATTTTCGATTATTCACACCATCTGCATTCTCTGGCAGCGGCTCCTTCGCAGTATCGTTAGGTCATCTGCGTATACAATTTTGTAGAATCCTTCCATGTTGAGGTGGTTTAGGAGGCTGTTAAGAACCAGATTCCATAGCGGTGGTGATAAAACACCTCCCCAACCAGTCCTCTTATGACAGTGTCTTCTACACTGATTTGTACTGCTCTGTTAGAGAGCATGTTGGATATCCAGTTACCCACAATATGTGGAACGTCCCTGTGTGTGAGGGCCGCTGTAATTTTAGGAAAGGTGGTTTTGTCAAACGCACCTTCTATGTCTATGAAGACACCCAGGGTGGATTCCTTATAATCCAGGAATTTCTCAATCCGAGTTGCTACCACAGTGTCGGTGGATCTCCCTGGTATGTATGGATGTTGGTTGGGATGCACAGGATTGTTAGATCATGTTACATCCCTCACAGAGTTCACATAGTTTCTCCATTGGTGTCGACTTCATTTGGCCATTCCCTCCGATCTGTTGTGACGGATTCGGGGAAGTGAGTTTGCATGAGCAGCTCTTTCGCAAATGTTGTTGGTCCTAGTTCCATCATCCCTTTTCAGTATACCTATATCGCTAAAATTTTTACATAGCCTGGCAGCCTGTGAATAGTCTTCAATTTCCCCACAGTAGGCTCCACGCTTCTTTTTGTTTTTATCAACTACTTTTTAAACTCCTTCAGATGGGTTTTGTTTTGTTCCCAGTCTGATTCAAGCTCTGTCCGTATTGCTTTGTTAAAGGATGTACTTGTCCTCTATTTCAAGTCCATCAAATATCCGCACCACCATTTGGTGGATTCACAGGGGCTCTCGAGACTTTGAGTGGGCAGGATGTTTCAAAAGCTTTCCTCATGCTAGTTTTTAGAGGCTCTGTATATTCCTCTATAGACGACGTCGAATTTTTTCAGGTTCTTCCGAGTTGACCTCGATATTTATCTTTATCGGTTCTTCGGGGATCCCGAAATGGTTTGCTGCTTTAACAAGGTCAATTACAAATGATTTGTCAGCCATTTTGGGAAAATGGCGGTATCAGATGTTCTATGGGTCCAGAGGGTGGCTTATCGGGATTCCTTTTTTTCTCGAGGGAAATGGACTATGTAGGAATAACTGTTGCTTTTTTAAGTGCACTAGAGAATATACCTGTCTCCAGGGATGAATTAGAATTTATTAGTCATTTTATTACAGCCACCACTCCTTCACAAACAAGTGGCGTAAAATTTTGTAAAAAAATGCCAATGTACTGAACATCCACTTACTAGGTTAATACCCTCTATATCATTGTTCAAGAGATCAAGTTATTTCTATTTTACTTTTTAAATATGTTTTTATATTGTGGAATATATTTAACCAAGCCATAGGTAATTTTATCTGAATTTTTTGAGGTACAGCTGTTGACTAGCCATAAATCATATTATGATAAAACCAACAACAGGAACTAACCAATAAATAATAACACACATTATACGCGTAGTAATATAAATTACACTGCAACAATCTCCAATAACACAATTATGCCATTAATCCAAACACCTTGTGGTGTAAAATAAATCGCAGCGATAAAATCAATTATTTGTTCGCATTATATACAGTATTTGTATTATCTACGAAATGCAATGGATATAAATTACAATGCCTACTCGACTGCACTAATATGTCTCGTTCAAATCGGCTAGTTTCTTAAGTTTAAATTCATGTTCTCGCCTCTCGATCATTTATCCAACGCCATACAGCTCGACTTGTTAAAAGAAGAAGCAGTCATTATGGTCTCCGGCCGCTATTTATAGATTGATTTTTGTCTTCGGAGCTAATTTTAGGTCCCACGGCTACGGGATTCCGCGGTAGTTGATTGTAAGGATTTGAATCGCAAAATTCCGCTTCACATTTTACCCCGCATAATTCAATAAATTGGTCAGATAATAGTATGTCCCAAATTTTCACGCAGACGTTTTCTTAGGTCAACATTAGTTTTTCGAATTTTGCGCTCCACATAGACTTAAAAAAATATCCTTGATAAGTCTGGTTCCATCGCCCTCTAATAGTGTCAAAATTTAGAATATATAACTATAAACATCTATAATGTTTGCAGGAAACTCGCTATTGTTATAAAGAAACTTAAGAAAATGATTTTACTTTACAGAGGCTGGTCATGACAAAGTCAGCAAGCCAAATCATCCTTCTTAGAGCGCTGGGAAACTAATGTTCCTCTTTGGTAATCGTTTTCATTTTTTTTCTATCTAAGTTTTATCATTAAAGCTACAGCTATGATTGGCCCACTAGTGGAACAACAACTGAAGAAGAATAAGATGCTTTTAAAACAGCCAAAGCAGCAAAAGCACTAGGTCATCCAATATAATAACCCTTATTCACCATTTCTTCTTTCCACGTCACAATTTGAGGTGTATTTATGTCTCCCAGTACATGTTCTTAATGTTATAATGACCACCCTGGCCAAAAGCTCCAGCACTGAAGGACAACTAAAGAGGTTATCTAAGTAGTCATTAGTGGTGGAGCAACAACTGAAGAAGTAAAAGCATTAAGATAGCTAAAGCATAAAAAACTAAAAACTATTATTCACTATTATTTTATTTTCCCGTAGATGTTGTTAATATTGTAATAACCACACTGACCAAAAGATAATATTGAACGTATAATGGAAGAGGTTATCTAGGATCTTATTAGTGGTTGAACAACAAACAACTGAAGAAATAGAAGCATTAGTGTATTTATTAAATGTGTTGGAAGTCTTCGGCATGAAAGGGCCATTGACATTTCTCCTTATATATCACTAATCTAGGTTAGTGTTGCTGGAGGAGATCTACTGGCCAGGATTTATTTAGTCTTCTGTTGGGAGGTCTGTCCATATACAGGTTTTCTATCAGTTCGCATTGATGTCCTGTGAGTCTCTGTTGGTAGTTGTAGCTATAGTATGTATCTCTTCTGTTATGAATGGGATTTGTAGGTCCCTGTGCAGTGTTAGGTTACTAATATACCAAGGTGCGTTCACAATCGCACGAAGTGTTTTATTTTGGAACCTTTGTATGATTTTCAGGCGTGATGGTTTGGTGCATCCCCAAAGTTGGAGACCGTATGACCATACGGGTTTTAGTATTGCTTTATATAAGAGGACTTTATTCTTGTATTCTTGACTGATAGTTTGGATTTACGACCCATGAGGCAATACATCTGCCTGGATTTTAGGTCTAGTTGTCGTCGTTTTGGATGTATGTGTTTGTACCATGTGAGTCGTTGATCTAGATGCAATCCGAGGTATTTAACGTCTTGTTGTACAGGTACAGGGACTCCGTTGACCGTTACAGGCGGGCAGATGCTTGTGAGCGTGGTGAATGTTACTTGGACGGATTTAGTCTGGTTTATTTTTATTCGCCATCTATTGTACCACTCGTTAAGTTGATCCAGGTGTATTTGTATGTTTTCTGTGGCTGTGCCGGGAATATAATGTGTAGATAAGATTGCAACGTCATCGGCGAAAGCTGCTATCATAGTGTTTTCCGTTTCGGGTAAATCGCTGGTATATATGAGGTACAGGAGTGGCCCTAGCACACTGCCCTGTGGAACAACAGATTTTATAGGAAATAAGTTAGAGATCGAATCATTGAACTTTACTGAAAAGTTTCTGTCAGTAAGGTATTATTTTAGGAGTAGATAATAACTTTATCAAATGCTTGTGAGACATCTAGAAATACTCCGTTGCAGAATCTCTTTTCCTCAATACTTTTAGCTATTTGATTTACTATCCTGTGGGCTTGGTGTATCGTTGACATGTTTTCTCGAAATCCAAACTGGTAAGTGGGTAGTAGATTGGCTAGTTCGTGTTCTTCCTGTATACTTTTGAGTAGCAGTCTTTCAAGTATTTTGCTAGGTGTTGGCAGGAGGCTTATTGGTCAGTAGGATGTTACATGATGAGTTGGTTATTTAAAGCAGCAAAAGCACCAAATGAAGACCCAATAACTCTTATCCACCATTTATTTTTTTCTTGTCACAATTTGATATCTACTTATGTTAATATTGTAATAACCATGGTGGTCAATAGGTAATACTGAAGGTAAAACTGAAGAGGATATTTAAGAAAGAACAACAACTGAAGAAGTAGAAGAACCATAAAGCACCAGGTCATGACATAATAACTCTTACTGACCCATTTCTTCTTTCACCAGCACCGTTTGAGATGCATTTATGTTTTTCAGCGCATGTTAATGTTGTAAAAACCATTCTGACCAAGAATCATTGGTCAAATACCTATATGCATTGCTTGTTTTGATCATTGCTTTAAGGCCCGTTTAGAAAGATTTCCCATGCGTCCGCGAGCATAATATCTAGTAGTATATTAAACAATAATTGTTACACAACGTACCGAATAAAGATATAAAATCGTAAAATTAACCGCAATAAATACAAGTACAAACAAAATCGTGTTTTATTCCTTATACACGAATATGTCGTAAACCTCTCATACCCCGGCATGTCTTTATTATTATCTTTTATTTACGGAACATTCGCTCTTATTTCTTTTGTTTTAATAATCATAATTCCACGGGCTACTAGATGACCCGTGAACCCAAAGATGGCCGTGAGTAAGTTTCTCGGAAACCGGCGAATGTCGTCAGTCCTGATCTTAACGCGATATTTTATTATTTTATGTGTACGTCAGCTTGATTTGGGAAATGGAATATAATAATAAATCTAACTTCATATTCTGTATTCTTGTTAATCATCGAGGTGATTTATATTTTAATGTAATTGTAGAACCACCTTGATGTGCCATGGAGGATATGATTTATTAGATTGTGTGGCATGTTGTTTCTTTGTTTTTGCAACAGAAATAATTGGCGGGGCATTTTATGGGATCTACCACATTTTTCCACATACGAGCATCATCAGTAAGTTAATTAATTGTACTAATAGCTGTAAACTTGGGGTCACAGGCGATTTTTTTCGCTAGCATAATCGCCTACCGTTGGACATTCTTCGTGCATCGAATTGACTCATCGAATTACATAGAATTAGATTTTTTGATCTATCTGATAAAGCTAATGGGGACACTTCATAGCTTCCGGTATAGCCGGAAGTAAATTCAACTTGCGTTTTTACCCTTTGAGGCTTAAAATGGCGTACCAAAAGCATTACATAGGAACTAAATTTGTTTGAAATCAAACATCCTGTATATTCTTCCATATTTGAATACATCTTTTCCTTATTGATTTATTCATACTCATATTCATCCTGTATATTGATTATCTATGTACAAATATAGGTACACGATAAGTCACAAGAGAAGAACATTAAATAAAGAAATGATAAATATTATAAAAACAATGATCTAATAAATATTATTTAACAAATAGTAAAAAAAATAATACAGCGGAACTCGCTTATAACGAACCCTCAAGGGGACTAAAAAAACCATTCGTTATAGCCGAGTGTTCGTTATAAACACACAAAATTATGACTTATTTATTTAGACTGTCTTTATCGATGAGTAAAACGACGAAAAAAACGTAAATACGTTATTCTTTTGAAATTCCTATCATACAGAAAGATACATATGTGTACACCTATAATTTTTTTTAAAGTTGGTTCATATTTTTAATGTATGTATGTACATTGTATATGCATAATTGTTTATACGCCTGCATAATTATATTATTTTTTCAATTATTTTATTTGCAATTAATTTCACAGCTTGGGCAGATGTATCATCAAGTCATTAAAACTAACAAATTTGTTTACTATTTCGAGAGCTCTGCAATCTTCAAAACTTGTAGGCAAATTCATTTCTTCTTCAACTTCATCTGCAGCATCATTTTCATCATCTACATGTTGAGTATATGAAGAAGCCATTTCCTCAATTATTTGGTTGTCAGAAGGGAATTCTGCGACCACAGCATCATCATCAATTGATATAAATTCATTTAAATCGATATGATCAAACTCAGTAATTGAGTTACTTTGGGCCCAATCTAAGGTCAATTTCTTTTTCTCTTTCCCTTTCATTTTCTTTTTGTCTATTGAACCAGTGGTATTTCATCTTCTTCATCATATTCATTTTCAATCATTTTTAATCCAGCGTGGCGGAAACAATTGGAAATTGTTGCATTTGTTACACAATTCCAAGCTGCTTGCAACATAACGATAACAACTGATTGTAATTGTCAACACCTCATTGTTATCCACTGCCGTAATTACTTTTATAATAAGTTGCTTTCTGCAGTATGCTTTCAAACACCTTATTACACCTTGGTCCATGGGCTGAAGTATGGCTGTGACATTGGGAAGGAAAAAGACTACCTGAATGAACCGTAAATTAGGAACTTTAGGAGGGGCTGGGCAATTGTCAATTAAAAGTAATTTTTTTCTATGTTTGTGTTCTGTGTCCCAATCTCTTAAAATTTCTTCGAAAATCTCAGACATAACCCATTCTCTTTTATTGGCATAATATGTAACATCTGGGATTAGCAGACTTATCAATCACAACAAGTTTTTTTCTCGGATCCGTCCATGTTTGCACACACGAACACAGTTAGACGGCCCTTGGATAATTTTCCTCCCGAACATCCCGATCATTTTTGTGTAATGCGGTTTCTTTGGATATTTTGGCAAAATCTAATGCTTTTTGTTGAAGAGGGTTCAAACAAAATCACTTGAGCGAAGATTTGTCTACATTAGGCTTGGACGACCTGCGTAGTTTCTGCCTAGATAGTGATGTTATATGTTGTTCACTTCTATATATTTCTCGGTTTGCCCATATTGTCGAAACTGTTGATTTTGACAATTTGTATTCCCTACAAATGGCAGCATTCGCAGCACCCCTCTCCAATTTGGTTATAATATCGAGTTTGTTGCTTAAGTTTATCGCCTTTCTTATTTTGTCCCGCCGACTCTAAATTCATCATCATCAAATAGCGAATACCGACGCTAGCTAGCAAGCCACATGTACACTTATGTATAATCTTTCTCGAACTGTTTATGTTTACACCACATTGGCATGATATTATGTTCTGATAGGTGCAAATCTGTGTCATGCCACGATTGCTGAACAGAGGTTCCCCGATAGTTCGTTATAGCCGATAAATGGATGCGTCTCGTGTTAAAAAGTCTGGCCGTTATAGCCGAGTGTTTGTTATAAGCGAGTTCGTTATAAACGATTAAAAATGTATGTGGGCTCCGACGGGACTTTCATTTTTGTTCGTTATAAGCGACTGTTCGTTAAATACGCAGGCCGTTATAAGCGAGATCCACTGTATCTCTAATTCGTTTTTCAATTTCTGTAGGAACACCATACATCTTCTAATTGGGAGCTTCCTAGAGATAAGCTTGTGGACGACAGTCGGGATAGAACGAACAGGATACAACGTTAATTAAATCGCATAAGAAAGGTCATTGATAAAGATAAAAATAAGATGATTCTTAAGATGGATCATTGAGGCACTCCACCATTTACAAGAGTAATTCCATCGGAACTGACATACTGCATCATGTCCGTAAGATAAGAAGCAAATAGAAACAAAATTCTGAACGTGCTGGCAAAACCAAAAAAAATCTCCCCTCATTCCTGCTGATAGCTTTAATCATTTGCTTGCTGACATCTCATGTTATTACTCTACAGAATCGGTGACTAAGAACTCCACTTTTTATATTTATAAAGTCTCCAAACCATATTTTTCGCTTTTACTTTACTTCGCTTTACAAATTGTCACGGTTCAATTAACTGCTGTCAAGTAACTAAATTACCAATATCTATTTCATGATTGTTCTCAAAATAGTTTTGGGCAATACTAGACTTGTCTGTCCTTCCATATTTTAGACGAGCCATATGCTCTTTGAACCTTGTTTTAATTGATCGTCTCGTTTGCCCAACATATTTTTGATTACAATCATTATAACTAATATCGGAAATCCCCGACTCTTGATTTGCATCAATTATCCTTTGGATTGCCTGAAAGTTGTAATTTATTATCCGATGAATGAATGGCAGTTATACCCACGTGTCTGATTCCTTACTACTTCCTCAAACCACGTTGATGTAAGGAGTTATTCAGTGTTCCTGGGAACTCGGGCGTCGTCGGTGAATGAATTATAGTTATACCCACGTTTCTGAAACCTTACTTCTTACTAAACCCAAGTTTAAGTAAGGAGTTATTCAGTGTCTTCAGTGCTGAAGCTTTTAGGATTCTTGGGAAGCTTTTTTATTTGCCTCAGCAACATATACAACAAATGCATCATTTAGTAAGACCTCTGGAGCAATCGTTCGGTGGGAAAAATTGGTATCATAATGCAACGTTTTTTGATGTACCGTACCCACTAATATAATCATTAGATTTGGAGGATATCACTAACATGACAGGAGCACATTGGATCACGATCAACAATTTCCGACCAAAACTAAAATGTTCTGACTTCAGCGCAACAGATAAATATCATCACAGGGAGGTTTATACCCTATTCTTCGAAGGGCAAGAGGCCATAATCAATATACATGCCTTGTTTGAATTTTACAGCCCTAGACGCAAAGACGCGAATAATTGTGCTGTGGATTTTTAGTGTTTGATTGACGGTGATTCTCTTGTTTTTTGAGCTACAATTTAACGAAGCAGCTATGGCGGATACAGAAGAGAATTCCCCAATTTTTGATTGGGATTTTTTTCATCTAATCACGAGATTATTTTGGACTTTTCATGAGTTTCATAGTTTTGACTGGAAATTGTTGTTCCTGACCCAATGAGGAGGTGGAAATCTCTGTCTATAAAGTGATCAGACAGATCATAGCAAACCGTTTTATATAAGGTTCCCTAGCACGCCCCTGTGCTTTCTATAAATTAGTGCATATGGAAAACACATCTAATCATACATAGAGATAAAACATCATTTATAACACAATTAAAAATACCGGTCTTCCGTCGCCGTCGCGGCCGTTGCAAGCCCGGCCTACAGAGCGAGACGGAAAGTGGCGTAACGCCAGCGGGGGCGCCCCGCGGAGCCCCGCGACCTAGGGGGTCCCAATAAATCAAAACTACCGATCGCATTAATACGGCTCTTAGTTGTGTTCTGCAATTATGGATCCGTCAAAGTTTTATTTATGCGGTGAAGCCAAATACCGCTCGCTGCGCGGTAATCCAGAGTGTGTGCGCTACAGGTGAACCCCGCACTGTCAGATGTTTCCTATACACAGGCCTGCGTGATCTGTAACTGATTTGAATCGGGCGATTTTGAAAAATAACTCGAACTAATTGGGGAATGCCTGAGTTATACGCAGCCCGCTGGCATGCGTTATTGGAAACGGTTGGGATTTTATTTCCATTCGTATTAGGTGATTTATTTCTGTAGCGCGTTATTTATTATACATATGGCCTTAATTCGCACGTCTATGGTGGTTCATATCGCGGACTTGTAGCACTCCTTAAACTTCATCGTAAAATGCCGTAAAATGAATCAAATAGTAAAATATGCAGTCCAATCGAATTACGTACTAATTATCTGCTTTCATGTGATAATGATATAGTATCATAATGAAATTCCCAAAAATCCTAGTACCCAAATAAAAAAACAAAAAAAGTACCCGCGTTCTCTTTCTTTGGATAAGCATTCATCAATAAGATAGATAAACGCGATAAACGAGAAAATAGAACCTAAAACGGCAATCAAATGCAGTAAATACAACAAATTAAAATTAAATTAAATTTAGTAGCCTACAACTAAGAAACATACTATAGTAATAGCGCAAACAAACACTTGCCTATAACCAACGAACAGAGTATAGCTGTACGCCAACCAGCTACGAGCATGATTGGTCCAAACATAATATCGTTATAACTAAATAATTAATCGCCACAAAAGTCTGGTTCATGCAATAGACAAGGCATACTAATAATTATCACATATCGATCACTAATTAACTGTGTCTAAATTAACACACAAACAAACTTTCACAGTGATTAAAGTGACAGTAGAGTAAAAGCTACAGCCCAGCAGCAAGTAATATAAATTTGAGGGTAAATAAATCCCAAGGCGACATACCAGAAAGGCATCAGCATTCCAGAGGTAGTGCAGCGATATCCCGCTAGATGTCACCACCGCCAGAGCCCAGTAGCAGTGTAGTTCGCGTATAAGTAAAATCGAAAGCAATGCGTTTTGTGAAAGTTCGTAAAAAGATTAACATATTTTACAAGGTAATAAACACCCGATACATTTGCTAATATTAAGAAATATTGTGACAAAGAACTTGGTCCCATGTAATTAGATTTAAGTTACGTAGGTTTTTGTCGCAGGATAGGAATAAGGTTCTAAAAATTGGTTTTCAAAATAAAAAATAAACAGAGGCATATGCAGTCAGAGCTTATTCTTTCTTGTTTTGCAATTTCAGGGAATAATTTTAAATACTAATGCAACTCTGAATTTCACAAAAATTTAACATTTTAACAAGTTTTGCATACAATTAAATTCAATTATGATGAGTCATTAACTTCATTTATCAAATAATCTTTTAAAGAAATTTCCTATAAATATTAATGATAATAGAGTGCTCATACTGCTCATGGCTAAAGTGTTAATATCTCACTATTTCAAAAATTACATATAAACATATAATATAAACATATCACAATTTATTTCACCAACGTGGGGTTTTATATAAATACAACATACAACAAGTTTTAATACGTTTAATACAAATCCACTTTGCAACTTGTTGCAGTATTTGACAGATGCATTGTCAAGCAAATGTTAAAGCACCCCTCAAAAATGTATTTTTTTCAATAAAATATAGTTCTATAAAATTACTAACAGAGATGGCACGATAGTTAAGCCAATAACACCTGCTGAGATCACCAACACTATCTGAAACAATCTCAGTACAAGGAAAAAAGCTCCAGGTTATGATGATGAATAACTCTAATAAGATCTCCACAACGATATTCATAGATGTGACCCAAGCATTCGACTGAGCCCACACATCTGGGCCCTGAATACAAACGAGAAAAATATTTGCCATAGCAAATGAGCTTTATTCTTCATTCCTACATCACTGACCGTCACATCAGCGTTAAATATAGAGAAAAAGATTATGATCTCAAGAAGATTTGTGCTGGAGTACCTCAGGGCAGCGTCCTTGGACCTGTTCTCTACCTGCTGTACATCAACAACATCCCACACAGCGACGGATTAGTTACGGGAACATTCGCTGACGATACTGCTCTGCTCGCTACTGACCAAGACATCCAGTCAGCCACAAACAAACTTCGAACAGCAGTACACAATGTCACCACTTGGACAACGAAATTCCGCTTCAACTAAATAAGGCGAAATCGATTCACGTCAATTTGACGAAATAATCCAGTGGTTATCAATTCAAATGTTGCAGATTGAAATACTTCGAAGCATCGTCAAAGCGCCCTGGTAACATTCGCAATGAAGACATCCATGGCGTCTTGAATATGCTTATGGTTGAAGATGAGATCAAGAGGTTATATATAGTTATATTGATGCCAGTAGATACAATTGTGTATATAATTTCGATCATAAATAATTATTGATTACAGGGATAAATGTACGATAATTTTTAAATAAATGCTACGGCTTTCAGATATTTCATCAACATTGTGTCACATTACATTGAGTTGAAGTATGAAAACTATATTTATCCTTCAAATATTAGTGTTAGATTATTTGAGAAATGCGCGGAAATATATCACACATATTTCCCCACGTAAATTATAGACCGTTTCATGGTAAAATCGAGTACGACTTAATTTATTTTTTAATTTAAATTATATGCAAACACGATAAATGACACGGCTCGCATGCTCACCCTATATTATTACCTTTTTATGTAAAACTACGCCCATAAATCTGGGGCCTAATGGCAACTCGATTTCTTGCTGTTAGCGACAATCTGAAGCATCTAACATTCATAATAATTATATGCTAGGGGCTATATAACTTACAAAATTACACGGAGAAAACGAACACACCTAATTATTACTCAATCAAAATATTTAAATATTCGGTAAACTTTCTCCGAATTCTCCGGTGGTGTAACCGAAAAAAAATCCAGCAATAAAAAAAGAAAGAAATATGTTTGCGCTTATTGCAATTGCGGCTAAAACGGCGTCCTCTATGTTTAGACCGTGAAGTTTCTGTTAAGTACGTATTATCTGAAAATTATTATCGGCCAACTTTAGCTGGTAAAAATATTTAACACGAACATGAATAATGTTGGGATATTCATGAGGAATATCGCAAGATTATTCAAAGAAATTTTTTAAATTAAATAGAAAAAACAAATCTACTTTAAAAGAGCACATTGTGCTACCACCACCTAAATGTAATATGTTACAAATGAAAAAACTAATAAAATGTATGTAATCATGGAAACATATAAAAACTTATGTATCCAGCATAACGGCGGACATTCTCTATGAAATAAAACAATTTCGAAATATTCGTATTTAACTAACCCACCCTTAATATTAAATTTTGGTGGACATAACAGAAAGACATAACAGGAAGACATAACCAAAGACATGAAAAGTTCTTTCACCTTCATTGAGGATCTTCAGAGTGATGTACGATTTGTTGTATTGATGAATGATCAATACAATGTTCCATTAAAAATATCGATGTAATTTGAGCCTGAAAATCACTTTTCGTGGTACCTCTGGTAAAGCCGGAAATGAAAATTTTATGACTTTTTCAAATTTTACTCCCCAAAAAACTTAAATAACCGTAAGAGATTTGTGCCTACATTCATTTGTTTTATGTGAAAATGAACTAATTTATTATTGATATAATATTTTCAACCGCCATTTTCTCGAAAACTGTCAAAGATCGATATAGGGTATGCTTCATGTTTTGGTTCTAGAATTGTCTGGGAAATCTAAATTTCTAATAATATATAGGGTATTCTATTAAAAATAACAAAGTTTATACTGTTTCCGGTTAAACAGGAAATGACAATCAGATCTTGAAGAAATCAAACTATGCATCGTTGTCAACCATACAACTTCTCAAAGTTTTAAATCGATATATTTTTTTTACAAGGAAGTTATAGGCTGGCTAGTAATATCGTAGGCACCCGGTATATTGAATCGATTTGCTAATGCCGAAAGAAATCTGAAACTTTTTGTTGAAGGATTTTTCTTCGTTCAGGGCATGCTCTCAATAAATGAAGCCTTGATTTCAATTTGACATATTTTCAGAGCACATACATCTGATGTGAATTGATGCAAGCTTTGTAATTTATATGGATATGTTTAAAAAAACGCATCTAATTACTGCCGTAACACCTGGTAAATAAATTAATATCTAGTAATATGGGATTTCAGACATCATTTCAAACAAGTGCATACAACAAACATTTATTCTCCCCACTATATTCTAATCCCGATTTTAATTATTAAACCTATACGTTATTTACATTTCGTAATTTTTTCCTCACGCCTTAGTCTTATCAGGATCATTAAGTCTAAGGCATACCATTTTCGAATCTTGTGATATTTGCTTTATTTTTAAAAACCATGTTTTATCGAATTATAAATATTTATTATTCAGCCGAAGCTTTTATTAATTTATAACATCCAGATAAGGGAAAACGCTCGTTATAGAATTACCTTTATCGCCCTTACGACGTCATCGCTTGTAACTTAAGCAACGCAGGGGCGGTACAAGGAAACATTCAACTAACGGGCTTTAATTCTCACACCCTGTATATGTGCAACCGCCGTGCTTTTGCCCTTTTGATTAATTATGCCCACCACCCATATAAATTATTGCGTGTATTGAACGCAGACAAATACGTCACCTCGCATATGCAAATCGGGGCCTTTGAATTACATCGGTCGTCTCACATGTAGATCGAAGACGGCTTTGAAAGACAAAAAAAACTGGATCCATTGAGGGCCGTGGAAGACACCTGGGCAGAACTATCGGCATTTGTTTGGCCTCCCGTTACGATTTTCGGTCCTTGTCTGAGGCGGTTTTTCACGGTGCTGGAAGTGTAGGAAAGTTGCCCGGATGGCAGTGGTTAGTTTTGATTTGTGTGATAGAGAATCGGTGAATACGGGACGGTTATAGAGACTGTATGGTTTAATTCAGTCACATTCATGTCAATTAATACCGCAAAATTTTTAAGTATAGTACACGTTAAATCTTTACAGGGTGTAACAGTTTTCTTCCTCGTTACATCGAGGTAGATTAGTAGATACAAGGATAGCTGTAGTTTGCTCTATAAACATATTTGCAGAAAGGATTCGTTTTCGAGATACAAGTCGGCAAATCATCACAATATACTCTGTTAGTTGTGAAATCACATATTTATAGTCCGGTCAATTTAGACATTCAAAGGTATTCTGGCCCCCATTTGAAAGTGCACGACTTATATCAGATTTCGTTATAATTGATCTTTGTAAAACTGACTTTGAAATTTGAGATTAATGTGATGTGTCATTATGACATTCACAATTATCTAATTATTACTTATCAAAATTAAAAAGTATTATTTTATTTATCAAAAAAATTCCAAATTAACAAAGAACATCCCAAAAATGTGCAAAATAAACTACATTATAAAAATTAAGTAACTTAAAACTACAAAACTCCAACGCGAGTAGGTCTGTATAAAATTAATATTTCGTCCAGGCGCCATTTGAGTCTATTACACCTTGCAATCGACGTCTGATTGATGAAACAAGTGTCCTCGTGTAATCTACGTTGATATTGTCCTAAGCATTTTTAATTGCTCATAATTCTTCGGCATTTGCTGGGCGGAAATGTCTATTACCAGGTCTATTATAAATATTTTTAACAATCATCGACCATGCGTTTTCAATTGGGTTTAGGTCGGGCGACTTTGAAGGCCAAGGTAGCACGTTTATGTTGTGTTCATTAATCCAGTTAGTTAAACTTCTTGATGTATGAATTGAGCAATTATCTTGCTGGAAAATAAAATTCTGAGGATACAACATAGTATCGGACGGCAGCATAATATTGTCCAATATGCGTATGTAACTCTGTCCGGTAAGGCGCTCTCCTATCCTCCAGCAAACACCGGGACCTAGGGAACTTATCCATGCCCAAACATGGATGAAAAAACGTCCACTCCGGTTCGCAAAATTAAGACGTTCTTTATGCCTTGGCTCCAAAAATACCTTCTTTGCTGCCGCATAATTTCGTAACTCTGAACCCTTCACCCACCGCCTTGCAGACCTCACAGATCCAGGAAACTCCGTTTCGAAACAGGCCGACACTGCTGTTTCAAAGGGATTCGTTCTAAGATGGTCTAGGAAGAGGCTGTCTTGCTCCACAGTGCTTATTTTACGATGCCCTCCGCCGTGGACGTAGCGAACGTTTCCTACTGCATTCCATTTTTGTTTGAGTTTGAATATACAACTCTTATTCACATTTAGCTCATCTGCAACTGCCTGTAATGACCAATCATTTTCAAGCAATGTAACAGCTCGCATTTTTTCAGGTTCAGTTAACCACGGCATTTTAAACCTTGGAAACTAATAAAGTGGTTTGTAAATGACGGAGTTAATTACTGACATTTGTTTGAAATTTCAAATAAGTGTCAAAATGAAATATAAAAAGATCACATTACAATATCAAAAAAAATCGTGCACTTTCAAATGGCCCCCAGTATACATAAATTCACAAGCTGAAAATGAGTAATATTGTTCAAAACATAATTAAAAACAAGATTTCAAAATTCCCCATCGTTTCCGTACGAGGAAAAAAATTTACTCAAGGTCAAAGGTCAAAAAAATGGGTTTTTTACGATTTTCACCGAAACGGTAAGTTTTATCATAAAATTACTTCAGACAAAAATTGTAAATCATAAAATTATCTATAAAAAAGTTACTACAATACTTTTTTGCTAGGAGCCACCCTTTCTGAGATATGACGATTCATAAAGTTGTAATCGTCATAATATGCCCACGTTTCCACGTCACCACTGAGGTAGTGTACTTAGAGCGTTTTTCTTAACGTGGTTTCCCCAGTAGGCCTATTCCACATGTCTGTTGTGATTCTTTTCAATTTGACACTATTACATAATAGATATTAGCAAGGGTTGAATAAGGGTTGATAAAAGCGATGGAAATAAAAAAATAGAGAAATAGAGACATTTATTCGTCTGATTCATAATATTCGAATACTTCGTCTTGGGGTTGTTCTTCTTCTTCTTGATCTTCTTCTTCTTCGTCCTGGGTGCAAGTGAATTGCATCAATAGCGATGTATCGCATGTCTCCTCGTTGGTATCAAACGAATCCTCTATTGTTGGTGATACAACATTAGAACATGACCGGCCTTGACAACTTGTACATGCCAGAGAACAAAACAGCCCAACTTTTTTACAACCGCATTTAGCACTGCACCCCTTTTTAAAAGTTGCAAAAAATGGTGTTTAGCAGTTTTTCCGGCGCAGGCGGGAGTAAAGTCTGAATTGGTTCTAATGTATTAACGACCAACTTCCAACCCCAATCTTCTGGGTCTAGCTGATAACCAAGCCACACTTGAACGTGGTAATATACACGAAAGATATGTTGATGAGCAGCATCTGAAGTTGGAGGAAGACAAGCTAATTGCACTTGTTTTTTATTTCGGGAGTTTTTAACGAAACATGCATATCGATATTTATCTAAGCAGGTATTTCTTTTAGGAGCTCCGTACATAGAAAGAAGAAAGTGAATTCCGTTTGTGATAACTTCTTGTGGAGTTGAATCACTTTTTTTAAAACCTTCAGCACATTGAACTAAATCTTGTTTTTCAAACATTTTAAAGACTGTTGTTTTTCCCCTCCTGTAAAATGCAGACGTCGTATCACAGCCAGTAAATGCGTGTAAAAATAGTACATGATTTTGACATTTTGCAAAAGTAGATAAACTTTCTGATGAATATATTTCTGTTTGATGTTGAGCTATTCCTGGTTTTAAGAAGAAAATAGTTTTTTCAGTTGGAGTTCGAGCAGTAAGTAATACGAGTAAGTCTACATCTTCACCAACAACAATAGTTGTTTTTGTCAAATCAAATTGCTCTATTGATGTTTCATTAATCAGCACATCGGCATCGTTATTAGCTTGTTTAACCAATATACTTTCAGCAGTAAACTTTTCTTTCAAAATGAAATGAACCGCGACTTGTTGTGAGTATTTGCAAGAAATTTCTGTTGACTTGTAGGAACTGTCATAAGTTCATCAAATAAAATATCGGAAGACGAAGATGTGGCTAACGTTCGACGACGTTGTTCTGCAGCTTTAATATTTCTGGTGCAATCGTTATAGCCATCAAATACGACAGTAACTCTGGGGCCAAAATGTCGACGTACATACTGAACATATTTACCTGATATAACGTTGAATGTTTCTACGCTATGCCACATTAGTGTTGTTAATATCAATATTGACCTGTTGACTACAATATATTTTTAAATATATTAATAATATATTGTAATAATATATTCTATAAAAATATTTTTACTTTATTACAGCTACAAAGATGTATATACGTGGCGTACTTATGCAAATTATGACGATTACAACTTTATGAATCGTTATATCTCAGAAACGGTGGCTCCTAGGAAAAAAAGTATTGATACCTTTTTTATAGACAATTTTATGATTTACAATTAATTGTCTGAGATAATTTTATGACAAAACTTACCGTTTCAATGAAAATCGTAAAAAACCCTTTTTTTGACCTTTGACCTTGAGTAAATTTTTTTCTACATACGGGAACGATGGGGAATTTTGAAATCTTGTTTTTAATTATGTTTTGAACAATATTACTCATTTTCAGCTGGTTGTGAATTTATGTAACTTCACTCTCATTTTTTGGTCTAATTTGACCGGACTATTATCTTAAAATTTGGCACATCGTTTAAAGTTACCCATCTTAAAACTACGACTATGAGCCATATGCTACTTGAATCTAGTCTGAATTCTGAATTGGGCGTCTCGACTGTCCAATATACTTTCGTGCATACCAATTTTGTCATTTGAATTCCCTAATATTGTAATTTATCTCCTCATGTAGGATTGTAGGTCTTCTGATTTGCACACAAGATAAACAAAGATCGTCGCTGTATGACTGACAGATAATCACAGTTTCTGCAACTGAAATATCTATTTCACATTACACCAGGCGGTTCAAGCTAAAAGATAGTCTAGCAGGGTATAATGGTAAAGTACGATTACACAGAAGTACTGAGGCTCATAAAACCTTGAAGTCCAATTCGAACCCTCATGATCACAGCATGCGTTTGCGCTTCCTACTGACCTATTGACGGATAACTTCGCGCAACGGCTTGGGGGAATTAATATCGGACCGCTGGCGGAATTGACCGTCATCCCCGCGAGAGATGCATCCACAATCCATCAGCAGACACACGGTAGACTTAACTAAAGCCAAAGATAATATAAGTTTGAGATAAACATGTCATGAATATGCAACAAGACGTGCCTTTGGGCTGGATGGTTTTAATTATCTTTCGAATATTGCAAATTTCCTTCCATTCCACGGAAAATAAAGGGAAAAAACCGGCTCCCTGCAACTAACTACATATTAATGTTGTAGAGAAAGGCGGTTGTGGAACTAAAAGTTGGGGAAAAATTAATTTTAAGATTATGTAGGAGTAAAAACTGCCCTGGACATGTTGATACATGCGAAGGATTCGTTCCCTTCGGGGCTTCCACGAGAAATGTTCAGTAAACACTACATAAATAACTTTGTTAATAATAATGAACTCATTCAACATCTAAAATTATTTGAAATTCATCCTGAAATGCCTGTTTACACGAAACGTTTTTTTAATATATACTGTTGATTTACGCTTTTAAATTAGAACTGATAAAAATAGCTCATTAATGCCAAGTCATAAAAAAAGAACTAATTATTTGTCATTGTCTTAATTAAATGTAAAAAACATTGTATTCTTCCGAGATGTATTCTTACGACAGAGGATTGATGATACAGACAACTGTTGACAAGCGTTAAAACCAGATACAAAGTGTAATATATAAGTTAGTTATGTGCCATTTGAAGTTGAAGCTGAAAATCACACGCTGAAAGCGAAAAAAACACCCCCGCACCATATTAAAAAGCAATTAACAGAATTTTCCCTAGAGAGTAAAAAGAAACAAGGTTCCTGCAATTATCACTCAAATGAAAAGAAATATGGAAATTTAATATCGCCAACTTCGCGTATACAGTCTACCACCATCGCAGTAGATCTGTTACCTACTAATATTTGTTCGCTAATAAAAATTTTGCGAAAATCATCAGCATATTAGGTCTAGCATATTTGTTTATCGAGACATGGCATATACCATGGAACTGAACCAATAAGTGTTCATACACTTTTGAGTCCCTCAAGGCTCTCCTCTTCGGCCATTGCTTTCACTAACGACCTCCGTTCGATTTAATTGTAATGAGACTATATAGCTTGGGGAGAAACAATATATTATTAAATACGTATTTATTATAACTTGAATAATATGAGAAGAAGCAGCGGCAAAAAACTTAGCAGATAAGAATTGAAGAAAAAAGCAGATAAGAATTGGTAACCGAATATAAAGATAAGGGACACGAAAACCACTATCAAGATGAAGAAGCCAAAAATAAAGAGGAGTGGTCGAAAACACAAACATGGGATGAAAAAACTATTGAAAGATGAAAAAAGGGAAGAAGAATTTCAAGCATCCTACCACGAATATATGAAAAATAAAGAGAATTAATGAAGGTGTCAATGAAAGAATCCAATACCAGTAGAAAACGTTTAGGATAATAAATAGGATGGGCGAAAATGGGTTAGACGGTTAGGATATTACCTGTTTGCTCTATTCTTTACAATAGCCTTTGATGTGTTAATTAAAAATTGGATGGAACAAGAACTATCAACGAAAACTTAATCCAAGTAATACCATATACGGACGACATAGCGACCATCCATATCGAGAGAAAAAACTCGATTCTTAATCGAAGATTATTGACATTTTCCATCATTCACGAAAACTATGTGCACACCATGTACCATAGGGTAGAGAGAGAGCATTATGAGATGGATATACAAAACATAAACAAGGACCGCAACTAACAACAAAGAAGAAAAAATTTAATACTGAAATATGATCTTCAATAATGAGACCAAAGAAAATAGGTGGAGGCGAATGCACGATATCAATTAATTAATAATGAAATACTTGGAAAACATACATGGAAGAGAAAAGAAGACTGAATCATACGTAACTGGATATAAATCAATATACACAATAGACCCAGGAGAAGATAAAAGCTGGTAAGAGGTAAAGACCAGGTAGAAGAAAATATAAAGGATCTAAAGATATTAGCGGAGAAAATAAATGGCCAACAGAAGAAATGGAGAAAATTAGTATATCGAGCAAAAACTACTTCGACACTATGAGAAGGAAGTACCGACTAAAACACTGAAAACATGGGATAAATAATGAAATGCAATTTCTTATGAAATTACCTGACGAAATGTACTACGTTATTATTACTTTACTTTATTATTATATCTATTATTTACGAGTGTTTGCCGCTCTTGTTAAACGCGCCCCGAGCTATATGCATCTATGGCGAAATTTAACGAATTGCATATTACAAATTTAAATGTGCTATTTGCGTTAGAACGGGTTCGGCGGGAGGAGAATTATCGCCGAGCGCGTCACAGTCTAGGACCTCCGATTGATGTGGGGCGAAACATCACAAGCGATATTCTAATTTTTAATAATATTAGAGACTCTGTGTGGTCTTCTTACGGCTAATCGATTAATGACAGATTGATGTTCGCTTGTCGAGATCGTTGTCTGGGGCATTAATTTCGTTTGTTTGATGCTAATATTGCTTGTAATAATAATTGATAATGTACGAGGTTTGTACGCAGTTTATCAGATGAAGGTGGCGTTTGACAGCGAGGCAATAACACTCTGTCCGCGGGCCTATCTATATTCGTTTTTCATTAAAATAAATACCGGTAATTCACATTAGGAGCTGCAGCTATCGACGATATATATTTTAGCCGCTTTGCGGGAGATAAATTAAAGAATTCAGTATAGATTGTTTTTGTTCATTCAGGGTCAATTAATTCGGCAATCTTTGCTGTCTAGTTATTATGTATTGGCATTCTATACTATTATTCAGAGCAGCTCAATGCCGAAACGCTTTATACAATGAATTTAAAGGAGTGGAATTTCTCCTACACTTGACTATACTATCGACTCATTTCAAGAGGAGATTGGCTGCTACTCCTCGCTTCTAGGCACTCCCTCCACCAGGCTGTCCAAAAACTGCTGGAGAATGGCTTCCCATTCTCCCTGTACCACATCCACAAATCACAGAAATTGTCCATCTATCCTTCCCTTTATTTCATATTCCTTTTAATTCTACTCCAGGTATACTCGATCGGATTCATCTCCGGAAACACGGGTGGCCAATCCATTATTTAAATATTGCCATCCATAAACACGATGATGATTCTAGCACGATGAGTTGCATTGGCATCGAATAAAATTAAATCGCCACCGGCATTTTCAGCCCAGGTAACCATATTATCCCTAATACACAAATCTGTATCATGCATCATTCATGCTTTCCTCTCTCAGTATCAATGATTTATACAGGAGTTTGACTTGGAGATGAATTTGAAGTTAATAAAGGAGGATAAGGGTGATCACTGTTCGCAACATTAGTTAACATTATTAACATTATTAAAAACATTATTTAACATTATTAAAATATTATGGGTACATTGAGAACAAGAGGAGGATAATTAAACACATACTGACGAGTGTTAGAAGAAGTAGCAGAAAAAGAAATAAACTGGGATGGAAAATAATTGAGAGAAAATAATGTCTGTAAACAGGACATTTCACGCTAATAAAATATTTTTAGTGAACAAAATGCTATTGAAAATTACTAGAATCAGACTTTATGAGACTTTGTTGACGGTTATCATAATGCATAGAACTGGAAGGAGGATATATCCAGAAAAATTTAATGAGATTTTGACAAAGCCTATAATATACCCCAAAAGTCATGACAATGACTAACGAGGAAGAATAAATCTTACATGAACTGATAGGAGGAAAAGGTAAGTCGTGAAAATACCTTAAAAAAAGAAGGAATCTTACAAGAACTGGGTAGCTATTCTTGAAATCCGGGGAGTAGATTCATGAGAAGTGGGCGGAGTTCTCTCGTAACCGAATTTTTGCTATTCTAGAAAACCACGAAGTATTCACTTCACAGATTTGTAAGAGATCCTGATTCTCATGGTATTTTATAGGAGAAGTATAAGTGCTCCTGAGAAAATTGAGTTTCTAACCCAACTTATAGAACGTATTGATTAAAAATTAATGTCATCTTGAGAGAAATAAATTGAACTAGGTAATCTGTGAGAATTATAGAAATAGTTATTTCAATTTACAGGTATGTAATAATATTTATAATATATTTCTTAATATTTGACATTATTATAATAATTGATAGGCAATATCAAGCCAGTTTTACGGTCATGGACCTTGATGAAACGTTGGAAGCGGTTGTGGTATTGGGTGATTTGCATGATGCTGAAGAACAAGCAGATGAAGAACGTCAAGTGCTTCAAATGAGAGACCATTTACATTATCCGATGTAAAATATGTCAAATACTTCCGAGTTTCAAAAGAACTAGCAAGACCATTTACTTATAAATATTTTCTTGTATAATTTTTGATATGTTGGTTACGATGTATAATAATAATATATATACTTATTATCTAACATCTCTTTTATTAATATATTTTAGGATGCATATGGTTTCCATTATGTCGTTTTACTATGTTATGCAATATTTCTGTTTTATAAAATTGTTATCCAAAAAATTAAGTTTAAAACACAGTTAAGAAATGTAAAATTATCAAAATTAACCTTTTAAAAATTTGCTATTCTGATTAAGAAAATTATAAGTACTTATTTGAAATGAAACAATTACCATTGGGTATAGAAAGATTTAATATTTGAAAAAATAATACAAGATAAAATATTACTTATAATATACTTGAATATTATATACCTATTATAAATTAAAATTCATTAGACCAATTACTGCACAAGAAAAATATACGTAGCACCTTAAATTTGTATACAACAATAAAGACTTGAAACAATTTTTAGAAAATATGCAATAAAACTCTTGAAGGAGCTCTTATGCAAGCAGTTGTCTAGCCAAAGAGTTATGATTCTGACATCCCTGTTAATTAAAAAGAAAGAATAAAAGGAGATTATTATTTCTTCTTTTTCCTGCCAGATACCCTCGTGCCAAAGAGGTGTGATTGGTTTGGCAGGCGTTTTCGGTCCCACCAGAACAAAGCTTTCATTGAATACTACGATTCTAGGAGTAAACAAGACAACCTTGAATTCTTCCATTCTATGCAACATTATAACTTTTTGAAGATCCGCTGAATAGCATACACCATCTTCTTCTCTTTTGTAATCAGCGTCGATCTGATACATTTCTCTTGCAGTTATATATTGTTTTTATGTTTTGCATATTGTTGGCAGAATTCACCCTCAGCAAATACTATCCTCTGTGTGATCATGAGTTTTTAACTTGGCAAATTCTTCGCACTCTTCATGACCCAAGCGCATAAAAGATATATTCATTTCTGTAAGTAGGTACTTTACTAGCTTACACTTTTATGATGTCGATGATACTATATTATTTAGTTAAAAAGTAGTAGTGAAGCTTGCCACGCTTTAACCTCAAAGGTAATAATGGTAATAATGTACAGCGATTCACAGAATAGTACACACATTTTTCATGATACTAAGATTAGTACCACGCACATTTTTAGCATAGATTATAGAGATTTTTAGGTTATAACCCCATGGACATAAATAATAATAAACAGCTGATACATTCTCGATTTTGATTGGCTAGAACTCGCAAGTATCACCGGCAACGTTGCAACAATCGTGACGAAAAGTTCATATCACGTTCCCATCCAGTTACGTTCAAGAAAAGCGATTTAGCAACCAGGAGAAATGGAAGTGAACTTCCGGGGAAGTTATCTCATATTTTCACCTGAGAACTCCCAAGTTCTCTCGAACTCAAGAATAGCCACCCTGGTAGGGGGAAATAAGCTGAAAATATATATCCAAAATAATTAAGTGAGACTTAAATCATAATATATATCGCAAAAGTAACGACAATGATGCAATGACTAAAAAGGAAGAAGAATAATTCTTACAAGAACTGAGAGAAATACTACAGGAAGCTGATGAAGTTATAAGAAAGACAGGAATTAACAATACAAAGGTTGAGGAAAAGAACGGATTCTCGAAAACTAGAGCTCATCTTGAAGCTAAAACTTCAGTTATGACGACGCTAGGATGATAATCGCCTCAAGACAAAAATTTAAAATATAGGGTTGTATTAAACTGAAGATGTAATGACAATGACTAAAAACGAAGAAGAATAAATCTTACAAGAACTGATTGAAGAAAAAGTTGTCATCAAAATTCTTAAAACGAAATAAGAACTGGTAAGAGAAAAATACAGCAGAACCTAAAGAAAGGCAGGAATTAACAATCCAGAGGCAAAGAATATGTGGAATAAAACACAAAGCGAAACAATGGAGTAACAAAACTGTTCTCCCAAAAAAAATTGCCGGTGAGGTAAACCGGCGCAACTCCAATGGGGTGCTGAACCATTAATACAATATAATATATTATTTCCTATAATACAGTATTTGCCGGGAGATAACAATAGTTAATGTGTTTCGGCTGTTTCAGTGATCCGTAAAGGTAATAAGTCCGCGTTGTGATTTGAGCTGAGAGCGAACTTTTGTTTCTCCGCGGAATTTATTGTTAAATTATAACGTGTACGTACGCTGGGGGTATATTTAAATGACATTAATATGCATAATCATGGCGGCATAAAAAATCCATTACCTTTTATAGCCCTTATAATATAATGGCCGAACATGCCATACGTTAGGAATAATCTAACACTAATTTTAATTATAACTTGTCACACTATTATTTATATACGAAAACATAATGTTTACATTAAATATAATACTTTTGCTACTTATGAAATAATTTACACGTGCGGCGGGTCATAGGCATAAATCACGAAGGGCGGCCGCGAATGCTTTATGTTAACTCCTAATTTGATATTTCCGAGAAACTGGCGTTTTTATTGGAATTAATTCAGGTGGATACCGAACACGCGGTAATCGTTGATTTATTTATCGAAATCTGTTGATTATGAAGAGATAAGTTAGTGCTAGTACTCTAAAATGAGAAGTGTGCGTTGTAAATGAAAAATATTCTCGTTGGTTCAATTACAAAAATTTAAGAAATTTTGTGATTAGCTTATAATAATTTAAAAAAATATATTACATTTAAAAATGACGGAAGCATAATTGATTAAAAAAAGTGGAAAACTAATTATCTGGTCAATAATTAAACATAGAGCGTTCCTGGTGTCGGTTGCCAAGTACATATGATATGAGGCTGCCATGTTACAGATTAAAAAAATCCTGGTTACAAGGTGGTTACAAAGGTGGTCACAAAGGTGGTACTCTCTTAATCTCCAGTGATTATATCCGAAATATAGTCGATTGTGTGTGGGTAACAACCACAACAACGCACAACAATGATCATCTTATTAAATCCCACTAGTATGGAAATAACCACGTATTTATTATATAAGAAAATACTGGGAAATTATATTAGAAATTATATTATTATTATAAAGAAAACTGAGAATAGGTCACGACAATTAGACGCTTATATGATCTAAAAGGAAAAGACAGGAACAATGGTTTCGCTCCTCGACTAAAACAATGACCTTGTTAGACAGTAGGCCACATGCCATAAAGCGGTAAACAACCAGAATGCGCTCACCCAAAAACCATAGAAAATCAAGAGGTTACTTATGGCCGAGTGCACCGTACGTGTTAATCCAGAATTAAATTTAAGTGAGTTATTTTGACACATTTATGTTGCACCGTGTATTAAAGCCCGGTTTAATATGATAAGACCGACTTTAATGAAAGTCGCCAATTTCGAGGGCTTAAGACGGATTTTAAAGTTAAGTCTAGTCACAAATAGGTTATGTTTCATTATTTTAAAAAAATGTAAAGCGTTATTACGTATTGTTTGCACTTTTAGGCTTTCTATACCACATTTTATTTAATAAATTCCAAGCTTTAGTGAGAGTGATTTAAAAATTAGAGATATTGTGGCAAGGTGCCCAAGATAGCCTGGTAACCCTCATGATTCATGATAATACCCCACATTTTTAGCAATAGCAGAATTAAAGCAAGATATAAAATGGGGGAATTTAATAACTAAAAACATACTTTACATACATATACAGGACAATGCATATACTTCTAAATCTAAATTTTCTGGTAAATCTACCTCCTCTGGGTCTTTGGGACAATATAACATCATTTGGATTTGATAAACCATAAGGTATATCAGTTTTGGTATTAATTATGAAATTAATTAGAAAATCGTCATTTCCAGAAAATCTTTCTCTGGAGGAGCAGGGCACCACCCTGGCATGTATCTAGATTTCCTTTCATAGGCTACTTTTTTCCTCAAAGCTTTTTTTTTGGGTTTTTAAACCGTTCTTTAGTGAATCTTCCTTTGACCTTTTTACCAAATTTGGAGACCTCTAATTAAAAACTTACGATTTCTACCCACGCTCTATTTTTCTCCTCGGATATAACACCACCAGTCTTTTTTTCCTCAATTACGTGTTTTTTCTGCAATGAAGAATAAAAGAGTTCTCTTCCCTCAGGAGTAAAGTTTGAACAATGAGTTTGCATCTTACTTTCATCTGTCATGATTTGCTAGATAAATGTAGACATTAAAGTTGTACCTTTATAATGTATATGGATATTGCGATCTTCGACCATACAGAGGGGAGATATATTGTTGCAAAATTAAATACCTAGGTACCTTCGAATTTTCAAATTCAAATTGTTTTGATGTCAAATCTCAAATTTCTAACAAAATAACCCAAAAGTCACTAGACGTTTGACTTAAAATGCAATGTTGCCACATTTTAACTGGACTTAGTTAACTCTTCAGAAATTTTTAACGGTGCATCTACCCACTAACGTTCACTGGATTTTATATTCGTATTTCATAACATCCTCTTGAGTTTGTAAACATCTATTATTTAATACCCTAGTTGTCAATTAGTGAAAGGCGATCATAACAAATCAGTTGATGAATGCTTTTGCTGAATATTTTTCAAGTTCTTATATTACCCCTATTTGTTCAACCGAGTACGATTTGGTAGACGTAAGCAATCATTTTTTCCAAATAGATGAGTTTACAGAGCAGAAAGTCTTAACCCCCTTAAAAAAACCGCAGTACACTATGGGCCCTGATAAAATTCCAGCTTTTATTTTACACGATTGTGCCACTGCATTCAGGAGTTCAAAGTCCAATCACATTTTTATTTAATTCTGAATCCAATCATGTCAAAAACAGATTTTGAATAATGACAGGTGTCAAAAAAGTGGTCAATAAAAAATATTTTTTTGATTATTCCAAATGTTAAGGACATTTTTACATTTGAACGCAAATCAAGTCAAGTTTCGTCGTAAAAAAATTGGTAACGTGTTTTTCGCTAAATGACAACTGTCAATTAAGCTGTCAATGAAATTTTTAATCGCATTTTTGGTATTTTTTCAATTTCTCAATTCGGAAAATAATCTTTTAAGTGTTTCAATACAGCTAAATCCGAATATGATGTGAAAAATGAGTTTGATCTCATGACAGCTGCCAAAAAAGCTGTCAATAGAAATTAATTTTTTTATTATTCAAAATTGTAATAATTTTTTTTATATTTCAACACAAATCAAGTAAAGTTTCGTCGTAAAAAATTATTAATGTGTTATTCGCTAAACACCTGTCAATTAAGCTGTCAGTGAAATTTTATTTCTTGTACACAATTCGTAAATCGGCGAGACCTGTTGCACGATGAAGGCGACGCGACGTGCGTATGCAACCACTGCCGAAACTTTGCGCTCATCAACAGCTGACTAATGAAGATCCGCGGGACGCACTCCACGAATTAACCGTACGAATACCAAGTAGAGGGGAGTATAGTCGTTCTTCAATTCGATTAATCGTTCATGACTTTCATGTCCTCCGTAAAGAGAGCGCGCGATGGGTACAGATCGAAGGGGGACGACCACCAAAAAAATGTAAGACTACGTTCGCTGCCTGCGAAGTTCTCGTCTTTTGGGAACACCATGGTGTTTTGTTGATACATCTGCGACACGGCAGTACCATCAACGCGGCATACTACTGCGACCTCATTGACCAACAGCGAGTCGCAATAAATGACAATAGATCCGTTTGACTGAGTGAGAAAGTGTTATTCATTCATGGCATTGCAAGACCCCATTCAGCTCGCATCATACTGGAAAACTTGCAGAAATTTAAGAGGCAGGTTTTAGAACAGCCACCATACTCACCTGATATCACTCCGAGCGACTGCCACCTCTATACCAAGTTGAAGGAAACTTTTGGAGGCATACGATTCAATTCAGCAGAGGAAATCGGAGACGCCGTGACTGATGTTAAAAAAATTGAACGCATCGTAAGTTGTTCAATACGAAAAATGAGTCGAAAGATTTGGCGATTCTGTGGAAAAGTAACAAAATTGTCTGAAGATTTCAAAAATGATGTTGTTTTTGTGTTTTGGCTCCTTTTTGGTAGTTTCTAAACGGTAGTTTCTAAACGAGCTTGCTGTACTATTATTAGGCCAAGATATTTTTTAGGGCATTAAAAAATAATAGGTAACGAACTGTGCAGAGTTTTAAACTATAATACATAGATGAAAACGTATATAAATTAAACAGCCAATTGTTGTTTATAACATAATGGCGTCCGAGACTAAAAAAAATGCAAAAAAATCGTTGAGTTTCTAGCAATAACTACAAGTGCAATCGTTTTAACTGCAATGCAAAAGTTATAAGTAATTGTGAACCTACAAAATGAGCTTAACCAGAACTGTCTAGCTGCATTTTCAGCCGAGAAACGGGAAAACTCGCGAAAAAATAGCGTTGATATCAAGCACCCCACGCTTTTTATAATAAAATAATTATTTGTCAATCACTTTATTCTTATTTTAAACTTAGTAAAGAGTATTTAATTATATTGAGTTAAAATTGAGTTAAACATTATTTTTAAATTTTTAGTTGGGTTCCCCTTTAAACCGTGTTGTTTTAGTTTTCAAACTATAATTTATTTTTTACTTTTTAATTCGGATTGCTACAAAATCGTATTTTTAGTTTTTTTTACTTTTTAGTTCGGTTTTCCTTTAAATCGTGTGTTTTAAATTTTTTTAAATTATATTTTTTTCACAAAAAAATATGTTTAAAAAATATTAGTTTTACTTTCTGCTAATCGAAAGAGATTAATTTTTGTTCTGTATGATCTGAGATTTAATGAATTTATAACTCTCGGTCAATTCTATATTGCGGCGAATGCGCCAATGTGAGACACAATTTTGTATATTCTTGTTTTTGATGATCCTGGTGAGAATATTACGACAAATTTGTTCGTTACATACATACATTTTAACCTAGTTGAGATTTACATGTTCTGCTTAGTTTACATACTTTGTTGCTTACAATTAATACCCGAATCATCGAATAGAGACTGTTTCACATTTTATGATTTATCACTATTTTTTATTTATTATAATCGTCGGAGTCTTTTGTTTCAGTGGTTTCAGTTTCGGTACTGCTGGTGCTATTAAATCGTTAAATCACGAATCGAGCATGTCTTAATTTTCGTGTGGGAAACTATCATGACATGTGCGCGTAATAAAAATATGAATATCGTCTGGAAAAGGAAATTAGTTATTACTGTATAATCCAGATAAGGGAAAGATAAATATCAAACAAAAAGGTTATTCTAAAGCGCAGTTTAAATTTATACCGCACCCTCCCAACATATACGTTTTCATGTGAACTTAGCCTTGATGCATTATTTGCATCCATAAATTAGCTTTACCATTTATTAATAAAACGTTATTTTAACAACTTGTGGGAATTATATTTGTCCTTATTTCCTGATAAGGATACTTTACGAGCATGTATATTTATTTTTACCTGAAAACCAGCGCCGTAGGCAAAGGCAGAAAATAATACATGTAATTGATATTTAAAAAAATAAATCCTTCATAATGGTGGCTTAGGGGGATGAATAAGCGAAGAACAGAAATTGTATCAGCAAACTACTGAGCAGTAGCTACCAAGAAAGCTCTTGAAGGTCACTTTAACTCTCGCAGCTTATGATACACAAATACTGACATAAGAAGGATGAGCTGAAAAATAATACTGGCATGAAACTAACACTGTCATGGTTTTCCACAAACACTGAACTACTAAACACTATCCAAACAAGACTTTACTCAGGAGTAATGGATATTTTACAGGACTAGTGGATAAATTGATAAAACAAAAATAAATTCAAGAAAATCCTTCGCAACTCTTCGACTTTTCAAATTAATAGAGACAATCCAGAAATTTTACCAATTCTATATAAACTTCGTCTTATCAGTGTCTTATGCAGATTTTTAAATATATAGAAATAACAGTTGTTTATTTATTCATCTAGGAACAAATACAACAAAATTTAGATAAACCCAAGGATAAAATCAACATTAGCGAAATTTCGATCTATGAAATTAGCTGTTGACTGTAACAAAAAGTATGTTGGACAAACTAGGCGTTCCATTCAAACTAGATTCAAGAAGCACATGGCTCATCCCAAATTAATCCAGTCAATCGGTGTTCAAAACTGCCGGTTTCGTTCAACTAAAATTCAGCGCAACCTTTTAAATAACAAAAAAGTTGCTACCGTTTAAAAAAATTACACGTTAATTTCGGGCTACGATATAAATTTTGTTTTAATATAATGAATGAATATATAATAAGTTTTGATAAGAGTGAGATCCTAATAAAGCATTTTATAAAGTGTTTTATTTAACCACGATGGTTGAGAAATATCAGGTTAGCATAGGTCTTGGATATTTAACCTGTTTATTCAGCTTATAAACAATGTAAATAGGGACTGTCACGATAGAGCAAGCCCTAAAAAATGTTGAATCCAATAAAGTAGGTGTCGCGTGATAGAATGTAATTTTTTACCGTGTAGTAAAATCGTTCGATGAAGAATTTCTACTATTTATTAGGCCCTTACCGATACATTGTTGCAGATCATGCAAGAAGCATTTACAATAACAATGTAACAAACTGTGATGTGTTGCATTGGCATAGCGATTTTAGAGTAAACGATATTTTAAAAACAAAAGAACTTTAGACATTATATTAGGGCAGGTACGAGATGTTACCTTATTTTCTGATATCGATTCAGACCCTCAATATTAAAGGCTCAGTGACAGACAGACCGACAGACAGACTGACAGACATACAGACATACAGACAGACAGACAGTCTACAGATAGACAGACAGACATAGAGACATGCACACAAACAAACAAACAAACAAACAAACCATGCAAATAAATATATAAATAAATCTAGTTAACATTTTATTTCTTAAATATTTCCTCCAACAAAAACAGGTCAGACCCGGCTGCAATATGCAAGAGTGAGCTATTTGGCTATAGTTCTTTATGATTGCTGGTCATCAATATGTTGAAATAAGTGCAAGACGGCAATCAACTGCCTTCCCTGTAATTTGAAATGCCGCGGTGTAGACCAGAAGCACAAGCGAAAGGCGTATTTATCAATGAAAGATTTTCCTCGCACCGCATACGGAAATTTCTTTAATTATATAACTTCTGCATCGGTCAAAAAATTCGCTAAAACTCTCAATTCGAAATATAAATAAACAAGGAGCAGCTCAAATGTAATTTGCCTGTGGAATGCTGCCTGATCTACCTGTAGTATCATTAGCGTCAATCGATAATCATAAAAATCTGAATCTGGTCCGCGTACCATCATTTATCAACATTTTTTCAAACGAATCGAGAAGGCCGAGATGTGGTAGCGTCAAACTTGTCAGTCATAGGAGCCCGCGGTAACAAATGATTCTTCTTGGCGCGGTCGGACAGTGAAATGTCTTGACTTCTGCCCGGCTACCGTTGATGTGTATAGACAGAAATGATGTATTATCTGTATGCAGACAAGTGAGCGTCGATTTCGTTGACCGGCCGATATTAACTTTTATCGCTCTAGTACCTGTGGCGTCGCGGATAGCCCACAGTCGTATTAATTCCTACACTGAACGGCAGGCAGTATCAGCCTCCAGGTTAACCCTGTTATACGTTATATATATATATATATATATATATATATATATATATATATATATATATATATATATATATATATATATATATATATATATATATATATATATATATATATATATATATATATATATATATATATATATATATTGTGAAAAGGTAGTTTTTTTTATGTTTTTAACAATTATAATTGTTAATATGTGGATATCCCCACGTTGAATAACACTTGAGAATGATATATTTATATGTTAAGAATTTTTATGTAAAGGTTTTTTACTTTAACTTAAGATTTTAAAATTTTGATGTTAATATAGATATTTCATTGATCGATCGATCTGCTTACTATGTTGGGAGATAGCATAAAATGGATATGTACTTACTTCTTTTGCTTATATATTTACTGCAGACCTTGTAATATATGGGCGGCAGTCCACAATGTTAGTGAACACTTTTGATTTTTCTATTTACCAAAGATTTGCTACCACTTTTACATATTGAAATTTTAAATTATTAATTATCATTAATTTTGCATATTTGAGCATGAAATCTCTTGGTCTTTAAGGAGAGTTCAAAATAGACTTGTATCATGCTTGTATATTACTTTAAAATATAAAATTTATTTATATTGCAAAGAGTATCAAAGACTGTTGACTCTGAAACTTGTTTTAAAATTAAATTATGGAATAAGAAGATGGTTCGCAATTAATCAGCACATATTTTTATTTTCATGAGATGAAATTTTTATATGATGGAGAAATATTTAAAATTAAAAGAAAATATGTTAACCTAACGACACCTAGCCATATTTTTGATTACCGAAATTTTACATGGGATATTTAAATCCTTAACCAAGGCATAAAATAAAACGTGTGTATAAATACAGAAAGAAACAATTTATAAAATTCTACATTAGTAAAATTAATTAAAATTTGTTTGTTACCTTTGAGATTATTTATGTTAATCCTTTTTAAAGAAACCTCGAAATAAAACACAAACGCACTGTACTGCACTGTTACACTACTGCGATGCTGCTCCCCTGTCGGTAGAATTCTGCACCTGTTGATTTGCGATGGCTGCTGGAAACCTCGCTCTCTGTATTTATACTATTTTTGACTTGCTTATCGAAATAGAAATATCGCTTATAGAAATTTGAATTTATCCTTACTTGGATATCAGGAAAAATATCTTGAAGCCTATCTAGGACACCCTAGATATCTTCTGACGACTAAAATCGCACTATCATTATTAATATTCTTGAAATTTTACATACTAACGTTACTTTATTAACTTATTATTACTTTGGTATACAACTTTTACCATTTAAATTATTTTACTTTGCAATTACTTAACTTTTATTCTAACAATGCTTAACATGCAGCTACCTCATTGGGTGCTAGGGGCATTGAGACCAGTTGCGAATCACTATGATTTATAATTTTATCTATTATACAATACATCTTCATTTAAAACACTTTTCTATAGTTCTTACTTAATCTTTGCACTATTTATTTAATTTGACACGAGCTTGCATGGATACTTCTATTTTGTCTTAAACCAGCTTTGCATTTGTATTCTTCTACGAGGCTTTTAATCTGGAACCCTACTTTGATGAAAGAATGTCACTTATATTTCTATTAATAATAATTATAATTTATGTAACTTCTATATTTGATAAATAGTACAATCATTTGTCTAAACCGTTCTTGTTGTCACCTTATTTTTCTGACGATATTTATTTAGTTAAACAGGATTAACCAATCAGAGCATCGTCATACTACAGGGTGGTGTACTTTATCTAATGCATCACGATATTTTGTTTGCTATTTTTTTTTATTTTTTCTAACCTTAATATTTGTGAATCTACAAGCATCCTTTTTTGTGAATACTCCTGCGACGTATGTCCAATTTAAATAATGAAGTACATAAATTCTAAATAAATAAAGTATAAGATACTTTGCTGTATCCTAGGGAAGGTCATGTTTGTAAGGATATGAGCATAAATTCTGTAAACTCGCTAAAATATTCGCATTCTGTAATATTGTCAAATTTCATCTATCATTTAAGAATGTAAACATTATTTATTTATAATAAAAATAAATTAACGCACATTATACGTTTACTTCAAGGATTTCTGCATAGATCAGATCCGCAATAAAAATATAATGTGCTCTAATACCTACTTGTTATGAAATAAAGCACAACTATTTTTAGCGATGGATCATGGATAGTTATGTTTAAGCGTTAAAATTCATTTTAACGTTTTAAATCATTTATGTTCAAGCCATATATAGCCATATATTTCGGTGAGCCGGCGTCTTGCGCGGTTCTGGACACTGCCACTTTAGTTTCTTTTATTACTCCTTATAACATCACCTATCGGCCAATGATAGTCCCGTCAGAATCGGTCCAGCCGTTTCAGAGATAGCCAAAACAAACATTTAGACAGACAGACAGACAGACATCCAGACAGACAGACAGGCAGACAACCAGGCAGGCAGACAGCCAGACAGGCAGACAGACAGACAGACCTGCCTATCTGTCTAGGCAGGGAGACAGGCAGACAGGCAGATAGACAAACATACAGACAGACATACAGACAGACATACAGACAGACAGACAGACAGACAGAAAGAGAGACAGACAGAAAGACAGACAGACAGACAGACAGACAGACAGACAGACAGACAAAAATTTAAAAATTGTTTTTTTGTTATAAGTACCTACCGTATATACTTTCGTATATGGATTTAGTAAAATCTGTTATTTTGACATTACAGACAGACACTTCAATTGTATTTATTTGTATAGATAAGATTCATTAGATAGTATCAATAATAATAATTACAATTCTCCACCCTAAAATTTGCATAAACCCGCATCACGATAGAAACACTGTTTTTTGCGGTGCATTTATCGTCGACCATAGCAGTCGATACGAGCGAGCATTATCTCCTCGTTCAGCGGCGATCGGTTGGGTTCAACCCTCGTGCCCGAAGGTGGTTTATCAACCCTTAAAGGTGTACGCGAACTGGATTGACGATTATTATTGCTTTCTTTATAAATGGCCGGAGTCCAGTCGTTGAATATTAACAAGAAACGCAGGTGATCAGATAATCTATAACGGTCAAAGTGGACGTTACGATATCGAAATAAAATACCTTTTACGGCGATACAGTGGCACACGAAATTAATGGTAATGCCGAGTTGATGGTTTTTTTAAGTGGATGTAGGGAGATTCCGGCCGCAGATAAGATACTGTCGATACATGAATTACAAATATGGTATGGTGGCGATAATTCGAAAATTGGGATTGGAGTTGATGAAAGAAAATGCCTTTAAAATCCCATAAGGAATAATTATGTTTGAATATTTAAACATTATATGATCAACAAATCCCGCATATCCCCCACAGGAATAAATTTAAAAAAAGTATCATGGTAATAACTGTTTATTTTATAATTTTCAGAACAAACGCCTATTTCACAACAAAAACGGTCATTATGAGTTCGTGTGAATGTCTTTTGGTTCAAAAGGACCATTCATGAATATATTTCGCGAACATCAGATGTTTTTCTACAAAGGGTCGAAACTCATTAGCTACTACAGGTAAAAAAAATGAGATGTCTTTTTTAGAAGTAAAAGTGTATGATAACAAAGAAAAGCGAGTGGACGCTTTCCGGTTATATTTTTTGTTTTTTTTTATTTGATATTAAAATGCATACCCCTAATTAAAAGAAAGTTAAAGCAAATTTAAAGTCTTATAATAATAGGCAAGTTATTTGCAGGGTTCCGAAGAGCGCTAACACTCACGTGAACTGTAAGCAATAAAAAATAATTTTACCGCGTTTTCAACTGCATTTCAATGAAAACAATGAAAGTTTGTGTCGTAAAACTCATATCATTTTGGGGCAATCATTATAATATCAGAGAAAAACACAAAAGATTTGTGCAAGTGTAAATACAGTTGAAAATGCATTTTTCCATATGACCGCAAAACGTCCAGAGGACTAGTGCACGCTTTTCTTTGTATTCATAAAGTACACATACTGGGTGAAATCGGAGAAAATAAACTGTTGTCATCTCATGGTCTATTAATGTTTTTGAAAGACTTTCACTGCAGAAAACGGTCGTTATGAGTTCGTACGAATGCCTTTTGGATTATAGGAGAATTCATGAACACATTTCACGGTCATAATATGTTTTTACGCAATTGTAAATGGCAACCATTAGCCCAAAAATTATTTTTCGTTATACTTTCATTAGCTATATATTAGCTATTCAATAGTTATACTTTCATTAGCTAACCGATATCTTCGCGACTATACAATCGCGTGTCTAAACCTGGACTTTCAGTACACTTCACTTTTTCGTTTAATGCGGCGAGTTATCAATACATTTATCGGGTATAGTCTAAGATAACGCCCTATTAAAACCGATGATGGATTGTTATGGGTGGGAAGTAAAACGAATGACTCTTCCAACCCCATAACTCGCGAATTATATTTTATAGTTATTCCGGCGCATATGTGGGCAGCACAACTTAAGAGGTTAATTTGTTAATAAAACGCATTTTAATGGCGGCTCTGAAATTGTTTCTACCTCATAATGTCGCGGGGGTTTAATAGTTGACAGTGCTCGATCACGGACAACACTTGATGTAACTACACTGGGATTTCTCCCGGTCAAATAAAATGATATATTGGATATGGATAAGGTGTTTTTCGTATTTAATAAAATAAAAAAATTGACTGTTTGCAAGATATTTTATAGCATTTGCCTTCTTGTAACCTTATTTTGGCGAGTATTGGCATCGAATTCATCGGATACTACTTGATTCGTTTTAATGGTTGTATTTTTAGATTGGAATGCCAAAAAGCTTGTTTACGAAATTCCTCAAATCTACGGTTTTATTGTTACCGCAACTCAAACGTATAAATTTTAAATGTATGGTAGACGGAGACGATACATATAATACAGTAGATAAAGGCTACAATGTTATTTTAGGAGTAATGTATTACTAAACTTTCTGTTACTGCCTGCATGTTTTTAACAACGAAATATGAGACATAAAAAATTTTCAAATGATATTCACAATTGCCGCAATGGGAGATCGGGGCACTCATTTCTCAATGACACCCCTATTGTTTCGGGATGACTTTATCGAAGTTTTATGTAAAAACATTAAAAATTGTTTAGTTTATCAAGTGCTAACATGGCTCACGTTTTGTTTCGCAATCTTTAAATCTGCTCCGGCAGCGAAATTATCCCATGCCACGCAAATAAACTATTCCAGTTGCATGCGGCCCTCCCCCGCCCTTGTACCAATATTTCAGCGAGCCTAAGCTTCAGCAGGCGATAACCAAACACCATATATCAGCCCATAATATATACGATATGTTAAATTTCAGATGATTAATTAATAAATGAGGAAAGGGATAGGACATTTAGCAGAGTCCTTGCTAAAGGATAACTAATGATTTGTAAAGACGTTGTTCATGTCTAAAAGGGACTTTAAGGGACGTTTCGTCCCTCGGTCCCGTATGCCGTTCTTTATTATTGTGTTTATTAACGGTCCTCCGTCCCGGAATGAAGGACTATCAGTTTTGGCGTGTTTAAAATTGGAATACAGGGGACTATAATACCCAACAAGACGGCGGCATTATAAATTAGAGTTGGGAAAATCAGTTTTCGGGTTGATAATATCGCAAATACACAAACCAATTTAATGTTCCGCACCCTGATGGTCATTTAATTAACATTTTCAAAAAAGCATTTACGACCTGTTTGATTAGAAAGTTTTTTCAGAGCTGTAATATTAGCCGAATATTTGTGCTCTTTCAATCGTTCTTCATGAGGTTGCATTGTTTGGCCAATGCAGACTTCATCACATTGTTTACATGGAATTTAGTATATGCAAAGGGTAGTTTTTTTGAGTAAATTTTTGTCTTTTAATGTTATGTAAAGGAATTTTGTTTTTAAAATGTTTGAAATGTTTTACGTGAGTTGTGGTATATATGGTTGGGCAATGTAATTTATGAGTATTAGTTGTCGTTACGATTCTTGCTGGTTGAGAATTGTTGAATTTTTTCTGTGTTTGAAAATTCTATTGATCAAAGAAAAAGGGTAGTTTATTTAATAAAACATGTTTTGCTTTTTCTATGCAATCTTTTATAAAAATGGGAGATGTTATTTTCTGTCTGCAATACCAATTATTAGTTTTTCTTACTATATCAGTTCTTGGAGTTGAATTTGGTATATCTACCAGACCATGTTATTCTTGTGTTCCATTTTGTTAATATTTCAGTTTTATTATTTAAGAGTCCGAAAAATTTATATTATTTTTTTATTCGTTTATCAGGAACAATTCTGGAACTAATCGTACAAAACTTGTTTCAAGGCTTTCCTAAACCTCTTCTTGATCTCACGTAAGTAAATGAATTTAAATTAAACCGATTTTAATTACTATTTATTTTTTAAAGTTCGCAACAAATTTCACCATGCTCTCGGATTCGTATTTTCTGCGTTGCTATTCAATAAATTGTTTTTTCAACAAGATTCTTTGTTCTCTACCTGCGTACTAGATATATTATAATGTCTTTGTCGCAATATACCAGGTAGCCTGGCAATTCAATGGTTAGTTCACTATTATGTTATTAGTTTATTTACACGACGTTTATTCACAATTTAATATTTATATTATCTATTCTTTTAATTTATTAGTAGGTACTTAATTGCTTTTCATATTTCAGGTTGATTTGCCGTTGTGATGGAGCATGGTTTTGGTTTGACAGCTGTCAATGAATTATAGGGATTATTCTATATATTATTATAATTATGTTTATGGATTATTATGTATCTATCTGGTTATATTCTGTATTATATTTACAATTTGTAGATATATTTTACTGCATTGCCATTTCACTTTTATAGTCTCGCTACCTTTTATTGTCTGTAATATCGGATTCTTAGTGCAGATGTACTTAAATCATGCCAACAAATCGACATAATTAACTGTTATTTTTTACTTTACGATGCATATTGTTATAAATTGACAATATAATAATATTTTGTACATTTTTATTGTTATGTACTCGTATTTTATATGCTTGCTATATAAGAAAAATCACCTTTATATTAACAATTGAGGTATATTTGACGGATAACAATGATTTTAAGCAGTGACTACGCGTTCCCTTTTGCATGTGCTCAGAAATTCAGGTCGGCATATTACTTTTTTTGGTCGATTACATCAATATTGCCACAGCGCATTTATTAGATACTTTGTCATATATTTACCACAAATATCTGTGTCGCTATATTGTTTCGTGAGTTGCACATTGGCAGTTCTGTGACGCTAACCTAAGTCAGCAGATTTAGTGTCTAATTCCTGGGCGTTGACGTGCTTCCTTTCTGAGCCCAACGCGTAGATGGCATAGTGGTTTTTCATCGTGTTAAATTATTTTCGTTTAAATGATTTTCTTAGTTAAATAACGTAGTATGTACGTTCCGACATAATGGGATAATACAAGGAAATCATTGTACATGTGTTGATGTTCTGGATGAATATACACATACTTTGAGGTAAGCCATTTTGTTTCTTGAAACCGCGTGTTCATATTTTATTTTGCCTACTTTGTGGTATCTAGAGCCTGCGTTGCATTGAACTCCCTTGAATTAATTAAGGGACACAGCGAAGCTATCTTTTCGAAGCCGTTTTCCAACTAATTAAGTAAATTTTACCAGACATAGAGTCACTTAACCACTCACAAAGCATAATTTATGGAGAAATTGAGTTTTGTTGAATAACTAGTCCATTTTCAACTTTTTACAAAAAATATTTCTAACACATATGACATATAAGATATATAAATTTATTTTTAGACATAAGTTTATATTTTATTGGCAAGGACTGTCTATAATCTCTATAAAGTTTTTGCGCAATATTAAATAAACACCCTGTACAGCTGCGTAAATAATAATTCAACAAAACAGCATATTATTGTATTACCAGTATGGGAATTCAACTGGAGCACAGCCATCTCGATGTTAAACGAGGAATTGAAGTATCTTAGCTGGCATAGACATGTGTCATACAAGGATACATCGGTGAATCCTTTCGGAATCCTCGTCTATCTATTTTAATCCTCAGGATTGTATCTTCAATGTCATTTCTTGATTTAGAGCGTCACGCTATTGGGATTAAATAAGTGTCCTCTACTAATATCTATTATTAATTAAGGCGCCTTGCGCCATATGGAAATCATTTGTATGTACAAAGTGACGCGTTCTATATCGCCCGAACGTTCAGTCCAGTCTTCGGTACGCCTAAGCCACGATTTCCCGCTATAATTAGACGAATAGGAAACGGTAAATTACAATTTCCTCAAGTGCTCAACATTTTTTTAACCGGTGCTGGATATGGCTTGGGAATATACTCACTCCATTAGCACTGTGCTTTATTTGTTGCTTGTGCTTTACTTGAAAAGATTTAACATTTATTTGTTAATATTTTCTTTGTTTATAGGGACGCGTACAGAACAAATTATGTTGACTAATGTGTGAGAGAACCAACAACAATTTGTCATGTAGAAAAAATATGGGACCCGATACAGACCCTTGTGGTGCACCCGCGTTATTATGAAGATGCTTGCATTGAAAAATATACCAGTAGAGAATAATAATGCCTATTTATTAAATAAATTGTTATTGACAGTCAGTTTTGATAAAATATTTAAATGAAAGTCTTAAACAAAAGCAGAGCTAAATATTTATAATATAATGTTTGGCGGTGTTGCCCATAAATTTAAAATAATTCCTCACAACTTTCTCCTTATCCGGTCACAATCTTGCCAACCGAAGGAAGAAAAAAGAGTTTCCAGCCATAGGGTGCGTTGGTATTTATAGTTTGTATTAATAATAAACCTCTCTGACATCTTGATTCGAGCAGGCCTAGTGTGGTACAGTATGCGAATGTTTAAGGGACTAAAATTAACCTCAAACAGGTAATCGCATATTCAGGTAGCATAAAGGCGTTTCTATTGCGCTTCAAAAACCGGACTATACATCAACTTTATAATTGCACTCCAAAGATCCGATCTTCGGCCATAAATTTGTGAAATAAATACTGAAGATCTCGACGTTACGTGAAGTTATTTTATTCAGATGCCGAGGTACGATTTTGCCTTATTTATCGCCTTGGTGACGGCCTTATGTTATAGTTATGATTATTCTCTGTTTTTTTTTCACGTTCACAAAAACACCGACTTGAGGCCTGGGTTATTATTATTATTGCGTTATATACACACCGTATATCCTTAGAAATATTACACTTGGTCGCAGCCTCGGATAGCACGGTAGCTGTAAGCGTTAGCTTATAAATATTAATATAACTAATTGCACGTGTTATAACACAAGAAGCTACGGTATGACTTTATGATCTTACTGTCAGGACGAGAGTTATTTTGTAGTTCTTACTCTTTTATTTCCCTACATGTGAAATCGAAACCATTGGTACTCTACTAGAACAATTATTCTTATTAGAAATAACCGCCTTGAAAACGACTGGAAATAAATACTAAGAATTGAAAGTTCACAGGATTATGGGGGCTTGGAACAAAAAGTATTGCTTGGTACAAGTCCTTGAATAGTAAGGCACCCATTTGTGGACATTTCTAACAACATTAAGGTAGAAAAAGATTAGCGATCATCTCTCCATTAAGTGTATCTCCTCCACCACCAAGACCGACACGAACATTCGGCAGTTTCGCAAACAGACTCCCAATAAGACGACCGTCAGTCACGAAGATGAACTACCAGAAGAAGACATCTAACTAAATTGACAAAAAAAGACTTTTGTATTGTGCTTATATGTCCACTTATTACCATACATTTTATTGTATTTAATATTTTATAAGCATTTTATTATTTGGTATAACTTCCAAGTTGTTGTATAACATAATTTTTTCTCTAAGGAGGGAGTTGTTATATAATATTTAAGCCTAGTGTATATCAGTAATATATACTTTTGTTATTCATTAGTTATATTTTTGCCGATATAGCAAAATATAACAGTTTCCTCAGATATCGTATTCCAATGCTTTTGCATTGTATATCAGTTTATTTGGCTTAATTGACATTACTGTACATTGCAAGTCTTATAACACTGTAATTGTAACTGCCTGCTGAATCAGCTCAGCCGAGCATATACGTGTATTTGAATTTTACTCCTCAGTGTAGTATTATAGATAGTAACCACTGTAGTATCTGCATGCAAACAGTAAAGTCCAAATTTAACTCAACCATATTTATTTTTCAGAATAGTTCCAACTATCCATTTCATTTTAATAAAGTTATTTTCACGACGAGTGATATAAAGTATACAAAGACACACAAATATATATATATATATATATATATATATATATATATATATATATATATATATATATATATATATATATATATATATATATATATATATATATATATATATATATATATATATATATATATATATATATATATATTGATATATTTATATAAACGAAAATACAAAATCTTAATCAAAACTTAAATCGGAAATCAAATTCAATAAATACAACAAAATAAAATTATATTAAATTCAGTAGCCTGCAACTAACGAACAGACTATAGTATAAGCGCACGCAATCACGTTCCTATGACCAACGAACAGAGTATAGCGGAACGCCAACCAGCTACGTGCATGATTGGTCAAAACATAATATCGTTATAACTAAATAATCGATAACTGATAAACTGTGTCTAAATTAAAGCATTAATTTCATCTTGCAAATAATCTTTTAAATAAATTTATATAATAGACCTAATTGGACCTCCTCTAAGACTATAAAGTGCTCATGGCTAAGTGATCCTTCAATTAAAATAAAAATTAGTGTTCACAGAACTGGCACCCATAAAACAAGAGAAGGATTCAATAGGGAAGAAAATAGAATAAGTATCCTATAATCAGATTAAATGTTTCTCCATCATATTAATTCAATATAAAATATCTTTATTTCAAAAGCCTAAAATATAAATTCATATATCACAATTGCCATCCGAACGTAGGGCTTCTTATAAAATATTATAAATTCATACTTTTCATATTGGCAGCAAATGTTCAGCTTCCTTATTTAATATTTTCTTATGCTGAATTCCTTATTTCTGATATGATTTCAGTGCGAAACAATAAGATATGGTGCAACTATATTACCAATAATTACGTTTCAAATCATTAGTCGATATAATTTTCTAAAAATCGCTCCCAAGACCGCCTATTAAAACCCAAAGACAAAGACTCATAAAATCCCGGAGACTACTATAATAATCTGATTTTATTGATCAGTAATTGACCGATAATGATCTTTACGACGCAGCCAGGGTAATTATTTACAACTACAAATTCAGGGCCAATAAAAATCGGCGCCTAATTTTTATTGTCTTCCTCCCAAACCGGCCGTTTAAAATTTTTGTTTTATTGCCGCTAAATTCAACTTCTAACGTCTAAATCAGGTAAATCTTTTATTTTTATCGTGCACTCATTAACGTCGCCTTCAAAAGTCGTTAAATACTCAAATGGCTTCTTACACCCAAAATATTATGATTGTATACACATTTTCGAAAGGTACAGGCACTAAAAGTTCTCTTTTTTATTATTAATCATCAATTACTGTACAGGTACAGTCCATGTGTCTATGTATCATTATGGTCTCCGTGTTCGTGATTTCAACGAAGAAAATGAGCGACGTCCATCACTGAACCTTGTGGAACACATCTAATTAAGTAGTTGAATAGACGTAGAATATACGTAGAATATTACGTAGAGTAGTTTTTTTATTTTTTTCGATAGGACCAATACTTAGGAGACAAAAGTATATTCGATTGCCCACTCTTACCTTCAGCGTCACCCCCATCCGTTGGGGCCTTATTGCAGGTGGTTCAGGACACTCCTCCCACCTCTGTGTAAAAAATCAGAGTTACAGGTTATAATCCATGTATTTTTCCTCCATTGATACATTAACTACTTACATAATTAAAGTTAGGGATTATCTCATAGAAATTATTAAAAGATGAACAAAAGGCTATATAAAATATTCTACATTGTGAGTCACAACACCCTGTGTTTAGAATTAATGTTACAGCTCTGTTGGGAAAAGGCATAAAACATATTAATAGATGACCTGATTTTCATGATAGAGCAGCGAAAGTTTCCTTTTGTCTTTTTTCATACAAATTGGGGGGGCTAGATGTAATTACTAGAGCTTTTCTTCTTTTATATGTAAAATATAATAAATTCGGGCAAATTAAAAGAAATAAATTAGGGCTTTCCCGGGCGTCTTAAAGAATTCAACAGGACGTAATCAATGACTGCCGCTCCTCACAAAGTCCTCTATTCACTGTAACAAGTGTATTAAACTTTTAAATAGAATCCAAAATTTATTATCCAATACCGTCTAACCCTTTTTTTAATTTAAAGCGTCCCCTTGTTTTATATAAGTCACCCCTTATCTACCTAAAAAACCACTTAATTTGTGATTTATACGTTTTTTCTTACAACTTTCCTTTATATCGTGGCACCCTCAACCCTTTATTTAAACTTGAAATTACACTCATAACTCAATTTGTATTCGATATTATTTTTTTTAATTACGCGTTTCAACACTTTTACAGTTCTTCAAGTTGGCCTGGGAGGGCTGAATTTCTGATAATTTGATTTGCGGGACAGGGGTGGCGTTGCTTAATATGGCGGAAGCGTTATTTATCCCTGATTTTTAGTCAAGTGAACCGAATTCCGCAATGCTATCAAATAACTGTTAAAAGAGATTCGGTAGGAAATTATCCAGAACAAAATAATTACTATAACTATGTTCATATTATAGTGCCCCATGGTATGTTAACAAATACCATGTGGGAGATTATTCATAAGATTAATTGACCCGCATCTAGCCCAGACGTGAGTCCAGTCGCCCATGATCTGAATTAATTAATTATGTTATTTTTTCTCTTTTTTCTCCTATTCTTTCTCATTTTTTACAATAAACGAATTGTGACAATAACAATTCATGAGTAGTTGTCACTTTTTTATTGTTAAGTTTACTATATTTTCTCATAATGGTTATAATAAATTTCTCTCCGTGCGGAACGCAATTTTGATATAATTTATAAACGATCGTGACAGAATCGGAATTAACCAGAATACAATATTACTTATGCATATTATCCTGCTGGATATATCTGGATTGGGCTCTCGAATCTGATCCAAATGGATGATGAGTTTCTCGAGAAATCTACACCATTTAGAATCACGAACGTATGTGTTACACTTCAGTTACCATAAAGCCAATATGTACAATACCCCTCTCTCTCCTCTAAAACCTAAGGTTAGGAAATGTATGAACAGGCCCCAAATTTGACCCCTGTGGAACACCAAATGTCGATGTTACAAGAAAAGATCTATAACACTCAATTCTACATATTGGCGTCTGCCAAAAATATATGACTTGAAGGGTATCAGTTGATTAAAAACCCCGAAATGTCGTTTTTTAATAAAATATTATATATATATATATATATATATATATATATATATATATATATATATATATATATATATATATATATATATATATATATATATATATATATATATATATATATATATATATATATATTATATTGAAAGATATCATATTAGGGTTGCCACCCGTCCTTTTTAACGAAGATTCTCCTCGTACTGATGTTTTGTCATCTCTAATGATGTTTCGTCTTGGCAACATATCTTCGTAAGAAGTAAACTAAACCTGAATAATTTTCTAGGTTGGTATAGACTTTGGTAATATCAGAGTTTCTGATATACTTGAAATGTTAAATTTAAATAACACACGATTTAGTTTAAATATTATTTCTATTGCATTACTTATTGAAATTGTGTCAGCTGACAAAGTTTACAAAGTTGTATCTAACTTATCCGATCTTTATAAATTTTGTTGTGCTGAGATAATAGTGTAGAATTTATTTTAAAAACACAGGAGCTACCAAATTTATATGATTTTTTTAATATTTTGTCATATCTAGTAGGCCTAGATCGGTGTTTTCATAGAGTGTATTTCGTGTAATGAACATTAAATGGAAAGATTAAAGAAACCGAGTTCTTCCGGAACTTAAGAACGTAATTATTAGTCGATTTTAATGGAAATAGGAAAATATAAACTCTGATTTGATTGTGCAACCAAAAACATTTATTTAAAGAATACCTAACTAATCGTTATCAATATGTATCTTCGAAAAATATAAACTCAAACCTCATCCCTATAAAACATGGAGTTCCGCAGTGATCTGTGTTAGGTCCGATACTTTTTCTAACCTATATAAATGACAGTTGACACAAAACGATTCCAAAACAGAAAATGTGGTTTTCACATTAAAACAATGACTTTGGAGTTAGTAATCTAATTCATTTGCTAGCAGAGCAGTTTTTAGTAGTCAAAGAAAGGCAATCGGAATAATTTCAGGCCTTAAGTATAATACTGTAAATCTGAACTTTAATATTCTTACATTACCCTGCATTTTTATCTTGCATTCACTTTTATACGTAAAAGAGCATCGGAAGAATTTCGAAATAGAGATAAAATAAACATATTTTTTCAAGGTTCAGAAAAAGGAACAATGGCACCAATTACTATGGTATATTGTTTTACAATATCCTTCCATCGCATTCATTGCTTCCATTGAACATACTCAGAAATGCCTTTTACTCATAGATGAATTCTTGGAGGAATATTTCAATAATTGGTAATTAGAGATGCTGTTTGTTGGTATTGTTAATGTTATTGATAGTGTTACTATTATTATTTCAAGGTATTTGTAATATCATCGGATCGTTATCATTTGTAATATCTTGTGGCATATGCTCTAATAACTCTAATTGCTAATGAATAATAGAAGAATGAATAAGAAGAAATATTAACTCACTATCATCGGTAGCTGCCATTCCTCTACCTAACCTACAAAAAAAATAACCTTGAAATTATCTGATCATCATTTGAATATAAAAATTAATTCAATCAACCTGTCTGTTGTTCAGATTTGTTTAAATTGATTACTGATCCCGAGCAAGCAGGCCTTGGCGTTGGCATGGGTAAACAAATGAAATGGAATCGCATGCCGAGACATAGAGACCCTGTATAATTTCGCAATTACCCAGATGTTCACTGTATGTCACGTAACAATCTCATAAACATTTATTATCCATTTTTCCCTCGCAAATCAAGTAAGCATATTAAATAAAACGAAACATCGCTTGAATCGGTGATCGAGGTAAGCTATGGTATATCAATGATAAATCCACCGCCGCCTTTGATGTGTTGCCGACGTGGGTTCCGCCCATATCGGCTAATATTGGCATTTTCTGGCCCGACAAAGCTGGCTAGATTTCATTTTACAGGTGTCGTTTATACAATCATCCGATTTTTAGTGTACACAAGACTGACTTTGCTTTTGCGGTCTTGAGGAAGTCGAAATCTCAAACGTTTCCGACCGCAACAGGTGAATTTTATGTGGTTTTGTTTTCTTATTTTATTATTATTTATTGCCGTGCGATAGGGCAGTGTTGTGTTAGGTCCGGACCGTTTGCGCCTATGTGAATTTTTTGGTTGTGAGAATGTTTGATTTTATGCCCTTCTTCCGCTACGCCATCACCGATTTTACTACTGTCTGATACGTACTCTCAATAAAAATATTTCTCACCACTGCATATTTATCTTAAGCTATTGTGAAGTTTTTATACGAAATAACCATTATTTGTTTACATATTCATAATTTAGGTATATATGAAAAAAGGAGGCATACTTTCATAATGCCTATATTAGTCCCAGTACACTGTCCTTTTTAGAAAGTTATTACAACAGTGGTAAATAATATGGTGTCAGCGGCTTCAATTTACCTAGTCTACTACTAACACTGTAAACTTTTTTCTTGCGCGGTTATGATTTATTAAAAGAAAACTTAATTTTTTTTATTTTAATTGAAAAATTATGCGTCAAATCAAAGGAAATTTTTGTTAACTGAAAATAAGAGGGCGCGATTGACTCGATAATCATGCACACTTTTTTTTTGGATACAGAAATTGTTACAAAAATAAAAAATTTTCTTACAAAATTTTAATTTCTTTTATACCTCCTCTTTGTAGCGATATGAAATTGGATAAATTTTTACTTTGAAATTTTCTAGGTTTATAACTTCTAGATTAGGTATAAAATTTTGGCAACTCGTATTTCTTTCTTTTTCATGCTCAAGTTTATCATGCATTCTTAAGATCATTCTTACATCTCCACTATATTCTTCATTGTCACAATTTATATGCAATACATCAACGTTACTATCATTATTTTCCCAGTCTTCATATAGACTTAATAAATGTTTTTTTTTATATTCATCATCATATATTAATTTTTATTTATAATTATAATACTTTATTTCATAATATTCATCTTTTTGTATGTATTCTCATTATAAAACACCCTGGTTGCTTTCACATTTGATTCATTTCCTTTTCCATTGTTAAACCTTATCACCTCATTATCAATGTTTATAATCTTATTTTTTAACTAATTATTACTTTATTCTTTTCCAATTCATCACTTCCTATTACTATATCATATCCTAAGCGATAATATTTCTGTTATTATGTTATATTGTTTATATTTATTAGCACATTTATCATTTTATTAACTTCATACCACTTTTTGCTATTAGCCCCTATTAAATTTAATTTTGGTATTCTAATTATATCGGAGTTTAGATTTTTATTTTGATTTACTATGTTTTTATTTATTAATCATGCCTCTGATCCTGTATCTAACAATATTTTTACTTTAGAATTTACAATTTTGCCAATTACATACGAGTACTTCGAGGTCTAGTTTTAATTTTACTGAAAACCTTAGTCAAGATTTTGTTGGTTATTTTGGGATTCTACATTATTATTTGTTGTTTCTCTGTCTAGAGGTCTTGTTCCTCTATTACTATGTATATTTTCTTGTGAATTATTTAATCTTGATCAATCAATTCTTTGAAATTTTACCCTCCTCTTTGGTATCATTGTTATTATTTGTGCTGTTAATACTATTTCCTTGCCTATTATTTTCACTATTGATGTAATTTCTATTATTGTTGCTATGTTGTATTATTGTTATTATAAATTGAATTTCGATTAAAATGATTACAGTTCCCAGGATATCTATTGTTATTATTATTTCTATTTATATTTGAGTCATTATTATAGTTATTTTGCCTATTATTATTGAATCTATTATTTCTGTTTCCATTATAGCTATTATTTTTTTCTCTGGTAATGGCAAATTTTGTCTATTTTGGAGGTTATTATTATAATTGTTATTATTACTATATCTATTACTGATATTTCTTTCCATACGGTTTAAATATGCACATAACTGATCCATGTTGTTTATGTTATGGATTGATAGATTTTCAGCAATTTCATGTTTAAAATGCCTTGATATATATAATACTATCTCGCCTTCTGGCATGGGTGGCGTTAAATATTTTCCTGTGGCCTATAATTGTAAAGCATACCGAGATAAAGTATGTTGTTATTTTTCATGTATTTATGTTTAGTATCATGTTTACCAAAATATCTTGTCTGTTCCAATTTGCTATCAATTACTTCTCATCTACTACTTCCGACACTGTTTCTTTCAATTCTTGGCTTATTTTTTCTTGTCTTACGATTTCTTCCAGTCTGTTGTTGTGCTTCTTGTCCTTGCTGTTGCGCTTCTTGTCTTTGTTGTTGTGCTTCTTGCCTTTGTTGTTGTGTTGTTGTTGTGCTTTGTAATTTTCCTTAAAACGATTGTCTCCGGGTTTTCTGTGCTTCTTGCTTCGCTTTCGCTTGTTCCTGATATATTTTCTTCTCCTGATATACTACCTTCTTCATCTTGTTTTCTTCAAAGATTATCACTTCTTGAATCCATCCTTTTGTTCTTCTTAATTTATTGAGTTTATTTTATCGCCCCACGTTGTGCGCCAATTGTAATGATTTTATTTGAGATGCTATATTATAATTCATATTTAATATTATATGTGTATTGGTCACAGTGAAATAATAATAGTACAAACTATTAATACGATGAAATTAATACGGCGATGATATTTTATGGCCGTTCAAACAAAAACCAGCTAGGACAAATAACGGCTGACTATAAGCAATGAAATTGTCAATATTGAGCCATTAAAATGTAATTGCTTTAAACATTAAGTCCATCGCCGTGTTGGTCGAATGCATAAAAATACATTAAAATAAATGTAATTAAAATGAAACTCTATTACACAAAAGTTTCACACTGTATATTGCAGAACGGACGGGCAACGCAAAAAAAATAAATATTGAAAATATATCGCGAGATGATATCCCGTGAAATATGGTTTCAGACCGTGGCACGCCTTTACAAATAATCTTGTGGTTAAAAAATAATTGTTGACCAAGAATGGTACCACGTTCATTTTAATTCGAGTCTCTTTTCCCTCCCCGACCTGCGCACCTGCCAGGAAATACTTTCAGAGTCGATTGATTTTAAGCCAATAATTTTACCACCTACGTTGTATACCTGCATGTATCCAATAATAGGTCTAAACACAACCGATCGTAGGAGCATATGTTGCTAAAAGTACTTTCACCGGCCGTATACATTATCAATTATGTCTGGATGCAGATAATGATCGGCTTCTATCGATAAAATATGGTTTGGATCGATTGCAGGCCTGCTATTAGACAAGGTGTTTGGTTTTGCATTAAGCACGGCCTCAGGTAGGTCAAGGCTTTTGCGATAAAGGTGGTAAAGTTTCAGTTATGAATAATAAATAGGGGAAAGGGACTTTTCATGCCAATTACTATATTTCGCTACTATGCGATGCAATAGTAACAAACATTGATTAATTATAGTTATGCAACGTTTACATAGTTTTTACTAGCCCACAAAACCACTATATTGACTGCAATGCAGAATGCAAACATCCGGCTCGAAGGATCAAAACGTCAGCTTCAAGTAAAACATGTTTGAATTTTTCCCGACGTAGTAACGCTTCTCCATCTAAATGCGTAGCCGATAAATTTTATAATAAACATGTCTCCTAAAGAACCTATAATGTAAAATCCATTTCGAGAATTATACCGGCAATAATTTGATACGCAGCCAAGTCTGTTGAAAACTTAAGATGTAATTATGAATGCCTTAAGTACTATTTATTTCATTACGGGTGGATGTATGTGTGGAACCTAATAAATTTGGGGAATAAAGTTAAGTGAAAGAACCCATTAGATGTGAGTTATTATAAGAAGGTTTCCAATTTAATTTCAAAATGTATATAATAATTTCCGTTTTCGATCTAATACGAGAGTATAAATCCATCCGCTAGATCAGACAGATTTGTTGGATAAGCGGGAAATACCACGGTAACAAGTGAAAATAGAACACTCCACTCATACGAAACCCATAATTACCCAAAAGTGTATAGATGTACGCGTTTTAAGTAAAATTATTCCATTTAAAAGCATGGAATAATACTTGCCATACGTTGAGGGCCATAGAAACGGCGCCCAATATGGGGCAAAATATTAATCATGCAAAATGTTATTAAAATATTATGTACATTAACGCCATTTATTCATAGCCAAGGAAGTGCAGTGTCTACGGTTAATTTTTGGCACTGATTTGAGATTAAAAAGGCACATGCAACAAATACAGGACGTTCTACAAAGTATCGTATTTTAACAGTTTATAAGTCGAGAACGAATACAGCTATCGTGATGCGGTTTTCGCTGAGCTCCTTAGATTTCCTTGTCAATGTCATTTTCTTGCCATTGTTAGCAATTCTTAAATGTCAGAAATTATCGGAAAAAGGAGGTACTTTATATATCCAAAATTATGAGCATCCTTTAAAGCCCGATTCTTTTCTTAAGAAATTGTATAAATTGTAACAATTCAGACAAGGACCAATATATACCTAAATTGTTTCACGAAACCTTGACAAAACGCCTTACTCAAACTTAAAAAATTACACACTTTAACCATGTAACCATGTAACCAGTAAAACATAACCAGTGATCTAAAATAGTAATGAGTTTCACTAAATTTCTTAGACTATCTCCCAGCTTTTGTTAACATTTTTCTCGAATTTCAAGTAAATATATATATAAATATGTGTATCCATTTACTTTTTTATATATGTGGTATATTTTACTGATAGCTTAGAAATTGATAACGTGGTCAAGTATGAGCTACCGTCAGACCTCGCCACTATTTAGTTGCACTGCTTTTCTGTATTTTTTTTATCTTATTTCTTTCCAATTCCTAATTGATTTAAATTTGTCTTTTAATGTATTTCCAAAAATAAGGTCGATTTATTATAATTATTTACTATTTTAATATATGATATAAGTTAACGTGTCCCAGTGGACAAATATTTATGTGCATGGCAGCCTATCATGAATACGTAGGCCATTGTAATAAATTTACGATAAAAGTCCCTTTAATTATTATGTTTATTCTCAGCATAAATTAATAGCAATAAATCTGGGTAATATAGCAATAAATAATTAATAGAATAATAATTATCAACGTGTTTCCCAAGCGGTCGTTTCAAACAAAAACGATTTATACGATCGTTTTCTTTTACCTATCTTGTCAAAACTCTCACCTTTTACACCCGTGAAGATCCTGGAATTAGTCACAAATACTTGGTGAAGAAATCCGTTCACAATACACATTTATATTATAGCTACAGCGAGACATACATCATCTGATTTAAACAATTTAAAATCTAGTATTATAAAGTTTTTAAGTACCAATATCTAAATACCAATTTGCAAAGATACAATGGGCAATTTTGTAGATTAATGATTGAAATCAAGGTTATTAGTCGTTAATTAACAGATAAGCGCCAAACCCACGTTGAGCGGCATAAACTTGTCGCCCAACGTGGGGCCTGCAAAAAATTTCCTTAAAGTAATTGCAAAAGTAACCTTACTGTGTTTTAATGAATCGGAAATAGAACGAAAATTAAAATAGATATAATCCTAAATCGTCAGCCCCTTCAGCCCCACGTTGAGCGCCAAAATACTGACGCCCAACGTGCGGAAAGCAAAAATTCGATTAAACTATCATAAATAGATAAACTAGTTCTTAATTCCGCAAGAGAATTAAGTAGTAAAAGCCGAAGCAATACATATAAATAAACGTAAAATTGCAGTCATAACGGCTTGTCGAAAGATTAATTTACAAACTGGTATTTACGAGAGGCGCTTGCAAAAAAAGGACATCCATTTAAACTACGCGGTAAACTTTAGCCTATCCGGTGACATCTGAACGATTTGGCACGATCTCGCTGTAATAAATTGATACAGTTTTAACTCAAGTAACATCTTTGACTCGCACTAAATTCACGGTAATTTAGTGAGTCCGCATTACCTCGTTGCTGTGGCACATTTTAATATCGCTAAATTATCGATAAATTATCGCCGATTTACCAAATATATCAGACCGGAGTTGGGTATATTTTTCTAACTCCATAACCAGAAAATCATATATCTTTCGACGGCATGTGTTTTTCGGCAAGCGACTCGAAGTTTTAACGAGGGCACCCCTTATGCCGAGAACTAACTTCCCTTCCACCTAGCTGCAATTGTAAGTACTTTTATTTGAAAATAGGCAGGCTTAATATACAAAATATATGACAGGCTATACAGTTAAAAAACAAAATAAAAACAAAAATAACAGAGTTTAACATACTATGAATATAGTCGTTTTAAATTTATTATTTATTGTACGATACACCCACACTTAAGTGCCGTTTAAAAGTTTTTATGCTGTCAAGAGATTTCATTTTTTCAGGCAAAATATTAAAATTATTTAGTCCCTTATAAAATGGGTTCGAAATTTTTTTTAAAGTATGTTTTTAATGCGAACGCGAAAACAAAGGCCTCAGATGGACTTAAGATGTTAAGATGGTTCGACGTAAAATTTTGTTATGCTAGAGAGTGAAAGGGAGAGGGTAAGGTAGCACCCTCTCCCGCTGAGATTACGTGGAACATTTATTTATGTCGATATCCGAAGGGAAAAACTCTGTTGTCAGGCTGAGATTGCCTGATTTCGAGATTTTTTGTTTCTTACGATCGATTACGAATTCCCAAAAAAATCCACGCTATGGCCACGAAGGGATCCACGATAAATCGAAGGGGTCGAACAACAAATTCTCAGACAGAAAACGAGTCGGAAAAATAATTCGTGTAATATCGGTATCGTGTGAATCGGTAAAATAATTCGAATTATAATTTCGTGGTGTTTTGTTTATTGAGTGAGGTCGATAAACAATCCAGGAAAAAATCATACGATCTACAATTCAATCGAAGAAGTTGAACGGTAAATTCTCAGACAAAAAAAAAGTCGAAAAAAAATTTTCCAAGCAAATACTCGGTTGCCCCGCTGAGAGCCATTGATTTGGAAGTTTTTTAAAATTACTGTCAATAAAAAAATATCGACAAAATCGAACTATTCACAATTAAATCAACCAAGTCGAGCGGCAAAATCTCGGCCAGGATCGAGTCGAAAAAATATTTTTCCAAGTCACAAACTTTGTTTATATTAATATTAATAAACAATTAACAACAAAATCGTACTCTTAATTTAATCAAACAAGTCGAACGGCAAAATCTCAGCCAGAAACGAGTCGAAAAAAAGTTTTCCAAGCGAAAAACTTGGTTGCCTTGCTGAGAGTCCTTGATTTCGAGTTTGTTTTGTTTATAACTATCAATAAACAACATTATCTGTTACTCTTTCATTACGTGATTAATACATTTCCACCAATTTTCTGCTATGACATTTTTCATTGCTCCTCGAAAATGGCTGACTACATTAGCTCATCAGCTAATTTAAAAGTTCGATTCACTCCCGCCACTTCTCCTTTTACTTGCGCCCAGACCAATTCAATAGGGGTTCAATTCGCAGTGCGCATAAGGAAGTAATCTCAACAATGTGACCCCATCAGTGGCGGCTGGGGAGGTAGTGCTACGGAGCCATGGCACCACTTTATTTATTCGTAAAAATACATAAATATTAACTGTATCTTTCATTTAAACATATTTTCTATCTAAAAAGTTTTCAATCGTCTCCGGATGATGCCAACTTGATTGGCGAAACGCGCGTCGAGCGAAGTGAAAGGGTTTTGGTGTTTGTGGAAACTACTCCGAGTGTTATAATTACATCAAAGGTTCCAGCCCTATCCAGTAATATTTTCTATCTAGTGCATTTCTCCCCATTCTTCAAGAGTTTATAGAAAGTCTGTCAATAGCGCACTGCCCCATCGACCCGACGCACGCTCTAAAAAATAGGTACGTAAAAATTGGAAAACGGTTAGCCGCGGGTCGGGTGCCGGTTTATTGTTTAATCTACGCACGCAAGTTCGTTGTGCTATTTATGGACTGGCACAGATGAAATGAAATAGATGTTCCTGAATCGTGGGTGAGCGACAGAGATAAACGTAGTCATTGCAATTTTACACGGGATATATTGTAAAAGGAAAGAATATTGTGTGCCGGGCTCTGCGGGCTCAGTTTCTTGACATAGTCGGTTTTTGATGCATCGCGCTTCACTGTTATGTCAGACATCACGTGTAGTGTGTTTTTCTAGGACAATTTTTATTTTTGAATGAACAGATTTGTTTTGTTGTAGTTAACTTTTATTGGATATTGGATTAGTGTGTCTATGTGTGATAAGTAGCAAACTTATATTCGTGTTTAGTTTTTAGTAGGTATTTAATAAATTAATCATGAATAAGATCGGCGATTTAAAAACTTTTACTAACTTTTCACTGGAAGAAAGACTTAAAGTTAAAGATTGAGGACGACCGGATTTAAATATTATAAAACAGTAAGTATTCTTGTGAAAGTCTGTATTTCAGTTCAAATGGCTATTTTATTATTTTAATAAAATAGCCATTTGAACAAAAATACAGACTTTCACAAGAATAATTACTGTTTTCTAAAGTGCCAGGAAAACGCGTGGCATTGAAAATTTTAAAAATTTTCACTTCATTATGTGCGCACTTCATTGTGTGTCTCTGCCAGTTTTGGCACTACCAGTTTCTTATATTTATGGACATGTACCTTACCAACTTGTAATAATTCCGCCTTCAAGTAATTTTCTTGGTAAGGATTGCCCTTTTCCATTAACCATTTTTAAATTATTCTGTTTCTCCACTATTGCTGGGGTGTTTCTTCACAGTTCTGGTTATGATAGGGGCATTATCCATTCCTGATTCCAAATGTTTAAGTACGCCGGCCAACCATTTCTCGTATACTTCGGAATTCATTTCCTCATGGTAGTCGTCTACGGTCTTCTTGGATTGAAATATAAATTGAAGTCCTTCGTTGACGTATGTTTAATCAGTGTAATAAGATAATCCATCCGGCAAGCAACTATTTCATATCTTTCTATGAGAATACTCTTTCTGTCTACTTTTCCATACGTAAAATTCATGTCATTCAAAATTTTTGCCAGACTAGCCCTACACATGTTAGGTACAATATCATTTTCACTTATACCTTGCAGAACCTTATCTAAAGTGTGCAATTCGTTATTTCTAAAGAAACCATGGACTGTTTGTTCTACGTATCGCATTTTTTTCATCTTCGTCCACTAAAATCTTATTTCGACCGCTTTTTGGTTTCGGGGGCTATACACTTTTATGGATCTCTGACTTTGATGCTTCTGTATAATCCGAACACATATTCACCAATTTATCCTTGTCGCGATGAGGGTTATCTCTCTAGATGTAGTTAGATACTCGAAACATAATTTTCTTCTTAGCTATCGTTCAGTAGTGCCTAGGTTTTGAAATATTTTTCCATCGATAACTGATATTATTTTCACAATCACAGTAAAACAGCACTAGATATACGCGAATATCACAATCAACGCACTACTCTATCGCGAGTGACCGTTACAGATTACATAATACGCGCAAAATTCCAGCAAGTATTGTGGAATTTGATATATTAATTGAATACTGAGAAATTTGAGAATTAACAGCAATTGCTGCTTTATGCGGTCAGTGCACTTTTTATATTTATTAGAACTAATGTAGTGACTAAGTTTTTCCACATTTCCTTAGGATTGTTTTTATTTATCAATTTTATTTTCACAATATATTTTTTTCTTAAAGTTTTAGCATATCTACATATTGATTTCTTACAATTTTATAATTTTTCCAATTTTCATTTTCATTTATATCATTATATATCTTACAATTTATATGTGCTATATCCCTTTTATTTGATTTATTTTTTTTATTCATAGTCATACTAGAGGATCTGATTTATTATTATTTTTATCAAATGATTGGGTGCAATTTTATCAAAAGCGCGTACTTTTCATTTACTTCATCTATCATTACTTCAACGCATTTACTTCGTACTATCAACGTAGTATTTATTTACTTCAACGCATCAGTCTAAGAGTCTAATTTAGTATTTAACATATTAGACTTATTTAATTTTTTTGCAGATATGTATTTATCTTTTTCATCTACATTACAATTGAAAATATTCATAGATTACACGGAATGATCTGATTTAATGTTATCCCGTAATCTACAAAGTTTTACTATTGTTCGTTTCAATTTTATTAGTGCTTTAGAAACATCGATATTCCCTATTAGATGGATTACCCGAAACCCTTCCAATCTAAAGCAATTCTGCCTTGAAATTAAAACTATTAGAGTCGCAGTCGGCTTCGGTAGTCGTGTAGCGATTTTTATTGAACCCGATCGAAAGGAGATCGCAGTAGGATACTTCCTCTTGCGGCGCACTCAAAGCAATCCAAAGGCTTCGATCGCCAGCCTGCATTTATCGAAATTGTCAGATAATTTCAAAGGAAATAGCCGTGGCAAATCGTTGGGGATCGAAGTAACGCAACGCAACAGAAGTTGAGACCAGTAGAGTGGGATGATTGTTATTTAGATTATTTCGTGGAATTGATGATGCCGTTCGAACGGGTGTCGATAGAAGTGGATGATTTGCGTGTTTGGTTAAATGTAGCATTTGAATGAGACGGAGATTAAGGAATTGAATGATTGGGACCACACAGGTTTCAAAGAAACTGACATTCGCGTGACTATGGATTAATCAGACATAGTGACCTGCAAAGGCTAACATTGTTTTCAAGACACGGAAATGATGTTTGCTTTCCCCGTTTCAAGTTTTAATGGCACTCACTAGTTTTCATAAATGAAAATTTCGATAAATTAGATTAGAAAACCCGCATTGGATCATGAGATATCTCAACAGGAAAACAAAATTTCTTCGCCACAATACATGATAGCTCATCGTGTACAGAAGCCTGAACGCCGAACGAACCTCTTAGAGTATATTATAATTGAAATGTAACAACAATTAATGTTTCTATTTACAATCTGTCTAGATACAATAATAAGGACAAAGTGCTTACTTTAAATATCATGGTGACGTCACGCTCTGGGGGCTTAACCCAGATGGAGGCTAATATACTCTCTAAGATAATTCAACAGGCTTGTCTAGGTCGGTCGAAGCGGCGATGCCAGAATGTGTTCCAGTGCGACGCTTCTCTGCCTATATGTTGTACTGTATTTAGAATGTAAACAAATTAGAATGTAAACAAAATAAAGTAGCTTTATTCATTAGTCAATTATTAAATCAAATTGGCCGCAAAAGTCATTAAGAAGCAAGCAACTAACAACTCTCATGTCAATTGTAATTTGGCAACCCTGTTAACGATGTTTTGTTTTGGGTTTTAGTATAGGACGCCGCCACGTGCCAGCAATAACACCTCTAGAGGGGTTAATCTTATTGCACGCGGCGCGTTTGCCTAGTCCCTAATCGATTCTTGATCTTTTTTAACGTTTTATTTGTTGCGGTATTATATCATAATACCCCGAAAGAGTTGTGTTCCCGGTTGTACAGGAAATTACGAAACCAGTAGAAAAGTTCGGGTGTTTATGGCTCTCTGCAATTCCACGTGAAAGTTTTGTGCCGAGTGACAACTCCCGAGTGTGTGAGTGCCACTTTGAAAAGGAAGATTTTATTTACAAAATTTTCCAACAAGATACAAAAACTGGTGAGATCGTTTCAGTTATTTTAGTTTCAGTTATGTTGTGAACCATGTTGTGAATGTTGTGAGCGAAAAGAAACTAGCGTACCAAGTAAATTTCCGAACTGTCCCAAATACTTGTAAAAAAAATATCGTATCGAAAAGCAAAGACGAAAAACTTACAGAATTACATGAAATACATTTTCAGACATACATACAGACATGTCAAAGCTTAACCATGTTGTGAACTTTATGTCCAATGTACTTATATTAACCATCTAGACTCTAATAATTAGACACATCTAATCTTGACTGTATTTCGAAACAGTTAACAGTTAACCATTTAAATTATTCTTTACTTGAGTTTTTCATAGACTCCCATAAGATTTATGCCGTAATATCTTTGTTTAGTTTGATCTTTTTATTGATCTCCAAAACTAAACTTGGGGTATTATATCATAATACACCAAAAGTGTTGTGTTCCCGGTTGTACAGGAAATTACGAAACCAGTAGAAAAGTTCGGGTGTTTCGGTTTCCCGCAGAAAATGGCTCTCCACGAAAATGCAGTTCCACGTGAAAGTTTTGTGCGGAGTGACAACTCCCGAGTGTCTGAGTGCCACTTTGAAAAGAAAGATTTTATTTACAAAATTTTCCAACAGGATACAATAACTGGTGAGATCGTTTCAGTTATTTTAGTTTCAGTTATGTTGTGAATTATGTTGTGAACGTTGTGAGCGAAAAGAAACTAGCGTACCAAGTAAATTTCCGAACTGTCCCAAATACTTGTCAAAAAAAATACCGTATCGAAAAAGCAAAGACGAAAAACTTACAGAATTACATGAAATACATTTTCAGACATACATACAGACATGTCAAAGCTTAACCATGTTGTGAACTTTATGTCCAATGTACTTATATTAACCATCTAGACTCTAATAACTAGACACATCTAATCTTGACTGTATTTCGAAATAGTTAACAGTTAACCATTTAAATTATTCTTTACCTGAGTTTTTCATAGACTCCCATAAGATTTATGCCGTAATATCTTTGTTTAGTTTGATCTTTTTATTGATCTCCAAAACTAAACTTGGGGTATCATATCATAATACTCCAAAAGTGTTGTGTTCCCGGTTGTACAGGAAATTACGAAACCAGT